>OY754898.1:8265834-8950834 GCA_963576445.1 Lithosia quadra
AGTCCAGTTTTTATAGATAAAGACCTGATGATTTTACCAGCGTGTAGAAGATCTTATATAGGATACACCTGACAAATAATTATACAGAAGTATTAATTTGATTACCTTTGAAAATGCGAATGGTATATAGAAATATTCTGGACCACATCACTTTTCGAACAGGAGAACTTAAATTACATAGCCATACTTGGTCTTTGACGCATGTCTTCGGCTCTGTAGTATAGTGTTGACTACCGCCGTTTAATCTATGGTCAGTCTAGAGCACAGTTACGCATAAATACGAAAATATCGGATCTGAAACATCGTCGAATGGTAATTATGGGTCAGGTCAGGGACATTTTTCAAAGTCGTATTAAACTACTTAAATTTGTTCTTTCGCACACAATATTTACTTACAATATAGATTAGTTATTCTATTAACCGAAGATGTATTTAATAAATCGTTCTTCCAAGAGATTTTTCACCAAGATGTACTAATGTATTAAAATCTGGAGAAAGGGACACCGATGGTAATTAGATTTTCGGTTTGGTTTTTGAAATTTGGAGCATTTCTAATAAAATACAAGGGGTTTTCACTGTTGCGCCTAATAGAATGCAACGTTAACTAAATGAAAACAATATCAGGTAAAGAATTCTTCAACGTTTAAGGTATTCTTTATCGTCAGCCGTGTAATCTGCACGAAATGAAATATTCACCCAAGTAGATCTGTTATATAGCTTAGCTATAAAACAGCTAGCTAAAATAAGAGACCTGTCTTCACTTTTAGAAACATATCAGGTATGAATATATATAAAATAGTCTGCAATTACCATGAATGTATCCCTGTAATACCATGGAAATGTATAACTGTATCTAGGCTAAGGTAATTATTGTAAATAGACAAAAAAAAAACAGCCCACTGAGTTTCTTGCCGGAGTCTTCTCAGATCTGGGCCGCGTTTCGAACCGGTGGTCCATTTGCTTCTAGTTTTAAATGTTTTTGATTTTTTTGTGAGTGCCGCATTTACAGAATAAATGATTTTTGATTTTGACCTGTTGAATTTTCTAGTTAATTAAAAGTGTATTCATATAAATGATAGAATCATCGGGAGTGTTCATTGGTAACAATGTCAATGGAGTTGCGAATTTTAGTAAAGATGGCTTATGAATTTTTCGGTATGTTTATAAAAAATTAAAAGATAGATTAATAAACTAACTCTTCCGACAGATATAAACGAATGTAAGAACGGACAAGCAAACTGTGCAGACGTAGAGATTTGTGTCAATACAGAAGGCGGTTACAGATGTGACTGTCTTCCAAACTGGTCACTCGACGCTTTCAGACATAGATGTGTGCCTAACAACCGCAACGGGCATGTGATACCACCTGGATACGGCAATGAACCTGGTAAGTTTAACATAGCTGAGGTCATAACAAAAGAAAAAGGAACTAAAAAGCTTATAATAAAAGCATTTCTTGAAAATGAAGAAGTATTAAGAGTTTTAGAACACAAAAATATGTCAGACAATAAAAGTAATACTATAAAAAAATTGTTAATGGCTAAAATTAAACGCGCCCTAATAAAAGCTGGCACATTTACAAAAAAAAAATGAACAAACACCGTTCGTATCGAATGTTAATATTGCAGTTTTGACTAACAAAAATGTTAATTTCAATAAAAACAAACGCCTTCATTTAGGAAATTCACCGTGGTATGATCAAAACATAATAAGATCATAATATGACACGTAGAACACACATACTAGCTGGCAATCACAGAACAAAGAAAAATCCTTAAATGTTCTGTGCTGGCAATCTAAACAAGATACCTACATATCGAAGTTATTAGAAAACCAATCCACTCTCATTTCAAAATTAGTATCCGGAATAGGGGACATAAAAGCACAAAACGACGAAATCATCAGATCAAACGCAAAATTAGTTGAAACAATGTATTTTTTAAACAATAAAGTTGAGATAGTTGACAATGTGAAAGAACAGCGATTAGTACTGAGTATTTACGAGTATATGAAAAATTTGAGAAGAAAAATTCAAGACCTGCAGAATACATCACGTTCGTCTCCAATTGAAATTCATAATATCCCTCAAGAAGACACTGAAATTCCTATCATATACACCCCTATACCTACTTTATTTTAGCAAGTTTACTGATTTACTCGACAGCAAAATATCGGTACAAAATCTATTAAATTGATTCTAAATAAACTCAAGGTAGGTATAGAGTTGGTTATAGTTTATGAGATGGGGATTCAAATGAGTTCGAAACCCCGTTATAGATAGAAATGCAGTGTAATTTTATTATAGCTAATAAGGAAGCTTATGAAAGTTAGTTCTTATACCTATGTATATTGTAGGTCGGTTATCTATTTTTGTACTCGTTTGAAACTTTGAAATAAAAATACACATTTTATATCAAGTACCAATCGTCCCCGCATCCATATTACCTGAATACAACAGAAAAAGACAATCTTGTACACAACACATTGGTAGACAAATTTCAGACGTGACATGAATATTTTTAACCACAATTAGGTAAGCATATTTTTTTTATACATAGGACACGTCAAAATGACTTTACCTCGCCTGATGGTAAGCTAAAGTTAAGTCTCAGGACTGGGCTCACCACTACATACACCGGTAGTGCTACAGTGGCGGCCCTCAGCTTGACGGCCTCATCAAATGCTTTTTCACGCCCCGCTTAAAATTAATAAAAAAACTTTTTTTCTACGATTTCATTGCACGGTATGACAAACTTTATTTATGCATGTCCAACTAAGGTTTATTAATCAAATTCATTTCTTCTTCTCATAGTTCCACCAAAATCTTTTGTGCCAACGGGTACTAAATACTTGAACCCAGAGATCACTCAGGTTGACGACAGAGGGACAGTCATCAAATGTCCTCGTGGTTATCGAGTTGGAGACGACAACGCCTGCATTGGTAATAACTGTTTATTTTATCTGCGAACCGTATCTGAATCGTCGATCTTTACGACTTGTGCTCGAGGCAATCACGAATCGATTAGATCGATTTCTGAATGTGAACCAATGGCCTCATCAATCATTTGAATTTTACGTCCGTATTGTTTTCATATTACAACCATTTTGTTTATAAGAGTATTAAGGATTGTAGTCAAAAACATAATACAAAGACGTTAAAATGATGTTTACAATAAAATTATATCGTCAAGCACACAACTTTGGATCTATTTATTCTAATACTTATCATATTTTATACAAACAGTCTTTGTCACATTATTTACTATCTGGTGAACCCAGAATATAGCGAAACATATTAAAAGAAAGTTTGTTATATAATAAGATATTTTATAACAATGCTAAATAATCTATATCTATCTATATAAATAAACATGAATCCCTATTTCCCTTGGTCACGGCATCACGCGTGATCGGCTGGATCGATTTGGCTGAAAATTGTTGGGGAGGTGGCTTAGAACTAGGAGACGGAGATAGGATACGTTTTATCCTCAGAAACTTTGTACTCATCTTCCTACTTAATGAACTACTGTGTATTTTGTGTGTGTACATAAAAAAAAAAATAAAAAAAAAAATAAATAAATATCCTGCCACGGGGACGAAGTACGCCCCGGGCGAAGCCGCGAGGCACGGCTAATTTGTAATAAAACATACGTCTTAATCATTGCTAAGTTTAGTATTTAATTCTCTAGTTTAATGAAAATTTCAAGTTGACTGGTCAACAATCAAGCCAGGGACTTAAACTTCCATTCATTATAAAAAAAAATGTTCCCTAAAAGTGCAATTTACAAGCTCGCAATTTATTTTCAGATATTAATGAGTGTGAGACTGGTGAAGCGCAGTGCGGTCCTCAACAGATTTGTTCCAACTTACCAGGAGGTTACTCTTGTAACTGTCCGAGTGGTCACAAGCTTATCGGCGACCACCTGTGTGAAGATGTCAACGAATGTGACATTGGGGGTAACTTGGTAAGTAAGTCAGAATGAGGTTCATATCGGGGGTATAACGGTTTTGGTCCAAGTTAATATCACCTACAAGCTAGTGCACTTTTGCTGATTGACGGATGAGGCTTCGGTTTTCATCTCAGGGTAGACACAGACGCTGGTTCGGCACCCGTGAAAACCATTTAAAGTTATGAGTCAGAGGACCCCCGATCTATGGTGAAAGCCAGGGATGCAACCGGAAACAATGCAAAATTTGTTAATGAAGACGATGTTGATGGTTCTTTTGATTGTATGTATGTAGTAGTATGTTTGCTTATGTTTCAGCCTGTTTGCTCTCAAAATGCTGACTGTGTGAATACCATCGGATCTTACCGCTGCCAATGTCATAAGGGCTTCCGATCAGCGCCCCGAAACGGCAAGGTAATTACTGGGTTTTATCTTGATAGATCTATTTTTATAATTGTCACATCAGTGTGACTTCATCTCGTCTGATGGTAAGCTAAAGGCAAAGTTTCAGGAATGGAAGTTAACATTACTGATAATGTTACAATGGTAGCACTTAAATTGATGGCTTCATCAGATGCTTTTTCATGCCCCCTTATAGGAAGCGAGATGATAGGAAGAAGGAAACACCATGTACTTGTAAAGAATTTCAAGTCTTTAGGTATAGGGCAGCAAAGAAAAGAGGCGCCAAACTGCTTATTTCTAGATGATTACGATATGATGATAACTGACAATTTTTTATATCGGTCACGTCAGTATGGCTTCACCTCGCCTGATGGTAAGCTACAGGTAAGGTCTCAGCAAGACTTAATACTAAAGTTTTCCGTTCCCCGGCCTCCAAAGTGCTAGCTTCAATGATTTGGTGCAAGCTCGGGATGAACGCTTTGATAATAATGAGTAAAACACTGTATTATCAACAGGTTTGTGTGGATGTCGACGAGTGCGTACAGGCCAGACCTGGTACCTTATGTCAGCACAGATGCAATAACGTATGGGGAGGATACAGATGCTCCTGTCATACAGGATACAAATTGAACCCTGACAACAGGTATTGTGACTTAACTATGTTATACATAACTATATCTTTGAGCCGTTTGGGATCGAAACATTAGGTTCGTGGGGTCCGAGCGCACGGTCGCTTTATAAAGAAATCGCAAAGCAATTCACGTGATCAAAGGGCTGGCTTCTTTTTTGCACAAAGAATCGGCATTGCCATCCAACGCGGTAATGCCGCCAGCCTTTTGGGTAGGTACGTTACCAGTCGACATCGATGGGGAGGAATTTTTCGACACCTAAACTTTTATTTGTACGTAGTTATTCCTTTCACTTCCTATTATAATTTTATACTTTTGAGAATTATTATTAAACTATCTTAGGTAATTACAAAATAAAATATATTTACATTATGAGAAAAAATAAATAAATAAATAAATAAAGAATAACATAACATTTATTTAATTCTTTTGAGAATTAAATAAATGTTATGCTTGTTAGTTCTTGAAAATATATTATCACTGCAGTCTTAGCATGGTGGAAAAGACCGAAATTGGAGAGAAATAGAATAAGTATAGAATACTTTTATTTTTTTCCTATTTCAGCACATGTTCTGACATTGATGAGTGTCAGGAGTTCAAATCTAAATTCATCTGCGTGGGTCGATGTGTGAACGAACCGGGCAGCTACCGTTGTACTTGTCCCCAGGGTTACAAGCTTTCGGAAGACAAAAAGAGCTGTGTTGGTGAGTATAACTTCTTACAAAATACTGACTCATTGCTGTCCGTTTAATTGCTTAATAATCCAGAATCAATTGAAAAAAGGCGTAGAAAGTAAAACGATTTTCTTTTCACTGGAATGGTAGACAAAGAAAAAAGCGATATCTGATATATACCTACTCAATTAATACACAAAACTCGTGGCATACTTGGTCTTTATGATCTAACTTGTTCGAAACGGCATACATAAGTGTCGCCGCACACGGGCCACACGCCACAGCCACAAACGCCGCCACAAGTGGCAAGAAGCGGCCACAAAAGAAGCTGAAGCGCGCGACAGCCACTTGTGGCCGATGGTCGACACTTAACTTGCGGTCGGTGGTTGCTACTTTTTGCTTGTTGCTACGCGCGTGTGGCGTGTGGCGGCGTTTAGTGGCCGGTGCGAGCCACAAGAAGCTAGCTGCGACGATTTGTAGCGTGTGGCCGCCACCGGCGACAACCGTGTGCGGCGAGTCCATATAAAATGTATGAAAATTACAGGAAATATATTATGCCAGTGGCGGCGTTTTGTGGTTGTGGCCGGTGGCCCGTGTGCGGGAGCCCTAACCGATTCCTATAGATTCCTCAACCGTTCTCTGAAGACCGATTCGTCAATGGACTTTCCATTTATTTCCATTTATTCAGTTTATTTATTTTTATTAATTTTGGCTCAATTGGTTCATTACTAGGGCTATGTACGATCAAATAGAGTTCATCATTGGTTTTAATTAATAACATTTCTTTTCAATTTCTTTAGACATTGACGAGTGTGAAACTGGAGAGGCTATTTGCTCACAAGGAACAGCTTCCAGCACAACAAATGATGTATGTGTCAACACTCGAGGCAGTTTTAAATGCCATCGTATTACCTGCCCCGTTGGCTATAAGCTGGAAAACAAGCAGTAAGTAGAACTATATTTTTTATACCACTTAGGTGGCAGACAAGCACACGGCCCACCTGATGGGTAGCGGTCATCGTGGCCTATGGACGTGTGCAACAACGCGCTGCCGACCTTGAAGGGAAAGGGCGGGGGTAGGAAAGGGTAAAGGGGGTAGGAAACTATAATAATCTTTGCGGTGAAAACATATTTTATGCCCATGCGCCCCATCTTCATTCATTCCATTTTACCTGTTATTTTTTTAATAATTAGTTTACGCATACAATGTTATTGTATTGTTTTCAGTCGTTGCAACAAGATAGAGAAAGTATGTCAACCAACCGACTGGAACTGTACTCGTCAGCCTACAACCATTTCCTACAACTTCATTACTTTTGTATCCTATTTATACATACCTGATGGCGAGGTAAGTAAAATATATAGCTAATGTCGCTTGTCAGACATACGCGGGCTAAATGCGATCTAATGACAGTAATAATAAGAGTGCGTCACGGTCTTTTTGACCGCCTCGCGCCTCCGTCTACTTAACGCCTTATAGCCCAGCTAACTATTTCCTGCAATATCGATAGATTCCATAGCTTGAATTTATTCCCTTGCAGTTGAAACTCTTCACAATGAAGGGTCCAGCTTGGACAAATGCGAAGATGAGGTTCGAGCTTCGATTAATCAACGTCAACGCGCCACCTAGCGTCAAGAAAAAAGCTAGTATAAACGACTTCTTGTAAGTATAATTTTAGTTGTATTAGATTTCTATCTTACAGAAGAACTATGATACTAATATTACAAGTTGCGATTTCTTTTTACATATCGGTCACGTCAAAATAACTTCACCTCGCCTATGGTAAGCTAAAGGTAAAGTTTCAGGAAGGGGATCCGCATTACATACACCGACAGTGACATGATGGTGGCCGTCACCTTGACGGCCTCAGGAAAGAAGAGGTGATTGTCGTCGCAGCACTGCGTGACAAAGCGCAGATATTGGTTTAGACTACGCGAATACCCACTGGTCCCACAAGTGCTGCGACAGCCATCACCTCAAGCTCCGAGTATGCACCTGCTGAACCCTGACAGCAATTTGGCGTATTCAGTATTTGTTAAAAAAATCGTAATAATGTTTGTTGGAGTTTATAAAATAACTTTGACTTAATTACTAATCTATTTAGTAGCAGAACCTTGAGTTAAATTGAATATCCAACTCAATTGTTTTGTTATTTACAGATTAATACAGAAGACCAACTTTGAAGGTCTCATGTCCTTAGTGCGACCCCTTGAAGGTCCACAAAGCATTGAACTGGAAATGTCCATGGATGTGTACACCGACGAACAATTTGGAGGGAAAGCTGTAGCAAAACTCTTAATTTATGTCTCAGAATACGAGTTTTGAATCACAACGTAGGAAAAATAAATTGGTCTAGTATTTCTTGTTGATTATTTTGCAGATTGTTTACTGTTTCTTTTTGGTTGGTAGACGTTGATCCTTTTTTGTTTTGTTCGACATTTTATAATTATTCAGAATGTAAATTATCGTATTTATATTGATTCAAATAAATGACATAAAGCCTATAAATTATCCATTATTTGTTTCGTATCAATGTCTGGAATCCATCAATAGAGTCAAGCACTTGTATTTCCGCCATAATGTCAACGTATTTCCGGTTTCCCCTCCATATTTAGCGCCCTCTGTGGTGACTTTTTGGTATTAAGCGCTCGCTCGCGACGGGCAACGACCCGTCTTAGTGTCATTATAGCGTCGTTTTTCGCGCCGTACGGTTGTCAACGTTAATCGAAATACTTGCAAAAAACTTTTAAAAAGTATATACTTATATACGTTAACGATATAAGAAATAAGAAAAGAATACTAATATTAACTTTAATTTCTAGTTATTGTTTCTGAAATTAAATAATTTCCTCTCCGTTAGTGATATAAAGGTAACCTAGTACCCGCTAATGTTATAGAAACGTTCTCGTTTTTCGTCTACACATTGATTAGTTACATTACGCGACAATAGTGCCTTGATATGAAATGAAGTGAATCCAGCTGGGAAGGCGTAAGACGAAAAAGCGCTCCGAAACTGTGAGTCATGTACAATTTGAGTCTTTATCACAAGTGGTTTTGTTCGAATAATCTTCTTTGAAAACTTACTGAGGTGTTCAATACCTATATACCTACCCTCCCAACCTGTGTATCGGTTACTGAACATACGAGATTGGGCAATGCATAAGAATAATCAATTCTTAATTTTTCATAGTACCCACACATAAATTCAATTATAATGTATTGTGTTAATTATTAACATTGATGCCTATTGATAAGATGTTCGCATGCACAGAAAAAAATATGCTACTACCCCCAGTTGTGCAAATAATACTAACGACGAATCGAAATAGTTTAAATCGGCAATACTATAGGAAGATTCTCAGTCGTATTTAGTAGATTGCTTCTTCGTCGCATTAACCAACGCGTTAATTGGTCAAAAAGTTTTACAAATACCTTACAAGTATTAGTAGATTGGGGCTTATGAATCGAAACAAATTTACCCCCAAATGGGTATTTGAAAAAATTGACTATTTTGTGAAAAGTCTGCCTATAGCGAAATCCAAATCCGAATCCAAAATACCGAAGCGGATGATTTAGTTACAAATAAGTAGTGTATGGTAAAGAAAAATTCATTCACATACTTCGTAAGGCTTTTACTTCGACAAATTGGTGAAAGTTTCCACCGCGAGGTATAACGCAAAAACTCCCCCTGGCACATAGTGCCTATTTATTAATGAAGAGTCTATTTCAAATTTCAAAAATTTTCAAAAATTTCAAATCTACTTTAAAGAAGGGGGGGGGGGGGTTATTTAGTCTTCACAACCGACCAAGTGGAGCAACCTCACGATTGTTTCTAATAATTGCAATAGAAGTATAACGAAATCCTTTCCTTACTGTTGCACGCAGTGAGGCCAAGTACTCGTATAGCGGTACTTATGTGATAAACATGTACCAACCCTCTACCTACATTTGCAAATGAAATAAATAAATTATATCGATTCGGTTATCCATAACAAGGCATTCATTCTGAAGCCTCTTCTGTTCCTGTTCTCAAGGTAAACTGACTGACTCAGTGCTAAATCACAAAGCCGCTTTAACTATTCAACCGCTTTCGGGTACCAAGCTTCTTGCAATCTGGATGACAAAAGTAAATTTCGTGTCGGGCATATTTTCTAACATCGATTGCACAGTAACATCGAAGGTTCCTTTTGTTTATTCCTTCGTGTCGATGGCTGATCAAATTTTGCTTGCCTGGTGTACCGCTACCTTAATTGCGTTCTCAGGCGCTTATGAGTTCCTCCCGTCTACATGTTTGGGCATGCTGCATACGTTAGTATGGGGCCATGGACGGTGGATTAACTCCACATTCACACCACATGTCCGCTCCATCTAGGCAGCCTCCTAGACCCATTTTCAGTGCTGCGACAGAACTGGGACAGAAGTCTCTTTAAAGACTTCATTTGCTCCAGGCTAGGACATTTCCAGCGGGAAGTGTCTCTAATAACGCGAAAGAGTCTCGGTAGTGAGCTCTGTGCTCACCAGAGAGGGTGGAATATACATAAAACCTCGTGTGGCTTTCAGTCTTTGTGGTACGTATGGGGACCATGCGTGAGATGTCGTTGATCCTGTTCAAGCTTATACCTATTGATGGGTGATGCCATGGTTTTGCGAACATTGGAAGGTGCACGGCCGGCCAGCGGATATTCGTCATGTTTCGTTCAACGCTATATCCAACATTCAGTTCGCAAAATTTGCGGTGAGGCACTTAGGTTGTGCCTTTCAATCCTTGTTGAGGTGCAAAGTTCTTTGACCTGACATTTTCAGTTCTTCTTAAATGTAAGGGTCCGGTTCTTAAATATTGGAGTTACTGGTAATAATTGATGGAAGCACGGTGCCACCAGATGCTTAACTCTGTTGGCCTGCCCGTTATTCAGGTTCCTAAAGCTCAATTTACCATCTGGATCTTGGTACACAAACACCAGTTACTCTGAATGACCAGCTTGCTGTTTGGCCTAGCCTCGGTACTGAGAACATTTGCCTCAATAACCATTACAGTGGCGAAATTTCTAAGAGGTCATCATATCAGATATGTAGTATTTAGACTTATGTAGTGTTCAGAGTTGAACGATTACTGTTTTTGTTTAGTTTTTTTTTTTAGATTTTATAATGGATTTTATAAATCTGGGCTTGCTCTGACTCATGCCTTGGGACACAAAACGCAAGGCGAAGTCCCTGTCAGAGCAGAAGTGCTTAACGCTACGCAAAGCACTTCAGTAACCGCTCCAGAAAAGGAAGTGATCCCTCAAACACTATCAAATACTATTGGGGAGAATCACTTTTGCTACAAAAGTAATTCGAAGAGGCTGGCTTCATTGTCGTACACCGCAACACTACGGCCGACAGCTACCGAAAGAAGCAAGTGATCCCTCAAACACTATCAACCACTATTGGAGAGAATCACTTTTGCTACGATGGTGACTCGAAGATGCTTACTTCACTGTCGTACACCGCAACACTACGGCCGACAGCTACCGAAAGAAGAAAGTGATCCCTCAAACACTATCAACCACTATTGGGGAGAATCACTTTTGCTACGATGGTGACTCGAAGATGCTGGCTTCACTGTCGTACACCGCAACACTACGGCCGACAGCTGTTGAAGGAAAACCCTTATCAACTTGTGTGGGGTTCGCCAGCAATAGACTTGTTCGCACCAAAGGTACCACCAAGGTATGTTTACCTGAACATTAATACCGCTTGTATTTGTCATCAATAGCCAATGACTATAGATACCCATACTCTGAATAGATAGCTAGTTTTTCATAAGGAAATAAGACTGGCTCATTTTCATAAGGACTTGCATATATCTACTATATTGATTCATAAAACTGTCATTTGAATATTTACCTACCCATTTAAATTTTAAATCGAATAGTCTTCTACTTAAGCATTTTCCGTTGCACGGGAAAAGCAGTCAAACTGGCAGTAAATAAATTTTATAAATATATTATTATAGTAGCAACCCGGGACCCGGCTTCGCCCGGGTGTAAATTCCAGTTTCTAATAAAATTATAGCCTATGACACTCACGAATGATGTGGCTTTCTATTGGTGAAAAATTTTTTAAAAGTAATTACTTGTCGTGTCCATGATTTTACATTGTTATGCATGTGTTATATTAGCAGCATTCGGATCTAAAAACTGATATCTGAGCTGGACTCAGTCTCGTGAAGTCAATGCTTGCTCTGACTCATTGTCTCGAGTTCCTCGGCATAACTTGGGTTACATGACACAATGCTAAGCCCTTATGTCAGAGCAAAAGTGCTTAACGATACGCAGAGCACTTCAGCAACAGCTCCAGTAAAGCAAACGGTCCCTCAAACAGTATCAAGTACTAACAGGGAGACTAAATTTGGTTTAGTCCATGACTCGGTCGACGGCTGCCGAAGGAAATTCCTCAATATCTCGTGAGGAATACTCAATCAGTACGCTCGGAGATGGAATAGTGCCAGGCCATATATTTAAAGTCTGTGACATACTTGCTGACTACGGCATAGGCAGTCGGGCTAGAGGCTCAGAGAACATTAATTGTCTGGCTCTGACATTTATTTAACCTGACTGTTTAGGTTTTCACCTCGGAGTTCGGGGCCCGCTCGCCGACTTTTACTTCCCCACTTCAGTCTTGGGCAGTCATGGCAGTGAAAATTGGCACGCATGTCATCTTCGGCAACGTCAAGCTAGCACTTCTCTCGGGTCTACCCGTTCTACCAGGGCTCGGAGACGGTGGCATGGCCAGTCATTTGTTTCCCATGTAGGCTGGCGGTCGCCGCAGAATGTGTTAATCGTAAATCGTATTCAAAATATAATTTTCCTATTAATCACACCTATAGGTGATGTTATGCTTTTAGAATTGTATAGGACTTTAGATTGACATGGTCATCTAGAATTGATCGCTGTCACTAGTCACTAACCGCAGTAAAACGCATGTCCATTCTTTACTCGCTTTATGGACTTAAAATTACATCTGGATGGACTTGATTACATGTCTATCAGTTGAAAAGGTAACAAGTTTTAATTATTTATTTAATGCTTACCATTAATATCTACACATTATAGCATCGTGGATTAAGCGCACCAGGAGATAACAAACATATCACTCTATTGATGGATTCCAGACATTGATACGAAACAAATAATAGAGAGTTTTTCCATAAAATAAAACTTACCTATTATTTTTTCTTCAATGTCTGGAATCCAGGTAAGGCCTACCTGGTACATCATGAGTGCAATAATGACACTAAGACGGGTCGTTGCCCGTCGCGAGCGAGCGCTTAATACCAAAAAGTCACCACAGAGGGCGCTAAATATGGAGGGGAAACCGGAAATACGTTGACATTATGGCGGAAATACAAGTGCTTGACTCTATTGATGGATTCCAGACATTGAAGAAAAAATAATAGGTAAGTTTTATTTTATGGAAAAACTCTCTATTTAAAAGACACATATAATACTATTGTCGTAGTTCCGTTCACATCACATTGTAATTTAATTTCTTTATAATTTCTCAAAATCGTACTTTACAAACTGCATTCTGTGAATTCAGTATTGTTTTATTTTAAGCTGTATTTTAAGGACGTACTTTTATTTTTCTAGCCATATAACAACATCATAATAAGATGTATCTATGTACGATGTTTCTTATCGAAATGAAATGTGAGTGAAAATTGAGGTGCTTTATTATAATGATAAACTTCCTTAAGATAATTGTCTACCTTTAGGATAAATTTCATATATTTCAGATTGACAATACCTTGTTTTGATTTACTACAGTTATTAGTAACTGTATCTAATCGTTCAATATTTTTATTGACAGCAGCTTTAAAATAGGTAGTCATTTGGGTCTGCAGTGTTCATTATGTTATTCAATTTAAAATAAATTATCTTCATCATCTTAGTGTTGTCTCTATTGCATTGAAGGTTCTTGAACTCAGGGTCTACTGTCCAAGTTTTCCACCTTCACTTTATACGATCTTGCGCACACATGACAGGAGACCGTTGAGTGAAATAATAAAAATGCTTGCATTTACTCTTGAATGCTCTCTACATTTTACAGCGATTTAAGATCAAAATGAAATGTCTACGAGTAAAACATGCATTAAATTAATATTTTTGTTAATCTGAAATAAATGAAACAATAGATTTAATACGTAATATTTATTATTGTATAGTTTAAAATCGAATAAACTATCGTTAAGCACGTTTTGTTGTTTATTTCCAATAATCTGATATTTAGATGGTACAGTTTACGTATGAGAATAAATATAAAAATAATTGATCTGTCAGCTAAATATTATATTTTTATTATACAATATAATGGAATGATTAAAGCTTTGATAAAGTCCATGATAAAGTTAGGTTGATAGACAGCTTGGAATTTAAGTTTGAGCTGCCCTGACAACATTAATGGTCTCTTTTATTTCGCATTTATATTATGTGCAACACTGTTGCAAGGTATTGCGCCATCAGCTGAAATACGTGGAAAATGCCTTATAGGGTCACCTTCTAACACGGCATCTGAATATTCTGAACCTACTATTAACTATAAGTGACTTTCTACACTCTACTTAGTGCTAAAACAAGTATCTACTGAATCATTCTAAGAATGATTTCAATTTAGAGCTACCTGGGACAGTATTGCCACAGATGCTATAGAACAGGAAATAACCTTAACTAATCGCATACCATTGTGTTCATATTGGTGAGCAGATTGACTAGAGGTCCTTGGACCAGGGATAGGATCTACCACAGGGAATTCTATTGTAGTAAGCTGTTGCTTACCTTAAAGATCATTGGATACTAATCCAAAAGGAAAGGGTAGGTAACATGAACTAAAAGTGCGAAAGATTCTTCGCGCTGAAAGACAGACTTCGGGATGGTGTTCACTGACGTCCCTCTGATAATGGTACACTATAAGTAAAATTTGGTATGACAGTTCAAGAAAACGGACTAAACCACTGCTAAAAACTGGAAGCTGAAGCGGGTTTAAGACTATCGGAAGAAATGGGATATATCTCATTGCTACATAATAGTAAGTTTTACAATGATGTGTACCTATGTTGCTGCAGTTCTTACTGCTTTCTTCTTGATATCAATATCATTCATTTATTTACTTTCCCTTTCATACTACAAGTTATTTCTTCTCTCTTTCTCTCTCTAAGTAATCTCTCTTCCTTACTATTACTAATACAAGTCTTTCTCATTAACAGTAATCTTTCATCGATCCTTAGATTAACTTAACTTCAGTAAATATTGCAAGTCAAATAAATTGCCACTATTCAGAATAATACACTTTGATGCTTAAAAAAATATTTTCAAATTGTTACTAAGTAATATAATTATGAAGTTTTGCTTCATCCTTAGGAGGTGACTAAATCAAATGCTGAACGATTTTTTAAAATGATACAATCTAATCAAACACTGACATCTTAATTTTAAAATTGTACCAATTGCATGTGTTGACATTTAATGATAAGTAATGAAATTAACAATGTAAATTTTGTTCGCCAGAACCGGCAGAGTATGAGATCTGAACATTATGTACCTAAACACCATTTTGTACCATATTCAGTAGACTTTGACTTTGAACTGTAATGTAAATAATATGAAGAAATCGTCCTCTCTACGTATCTCTCCTACCGTAATCACAACCAGTCGGATTCTTCTTCACTCATTTGGATCTACAATATCCAGTACAGTGAGACAACCATCTTGTGACGCAATAGCCACCGCCTTTCCTCCGTGTGCACTGGCTATTCCTGTTACTTCAGCTGGTGCTCGATATTCAGCTATAGCACGACCATCTATTGTCCTGAAATGAATAATGATAAATAAGATAATACAGAGGTCAAAGCAGTATCACCATTTAAAAGTCTGACTAGGTAAGTACGACTCCTGAAGAATCTAGCTAATAACTAGAAAATCTTACCGGAATACCCTCAAAGTCTTCCGCCCGCTATGGTAATAAAACACGTACTGATCATTTGAGCTGAACATGGTGATAATGGAGAATACTCCTTCAGCTGCTCGGTATATCAGCTGTTGTACTGAAGTGCCCCTTTTCAGCTCTATGAGGTCCAAACCTCCTCGGGAAGGTGCACAAAGTCCGATTTTACCATCCTTGGTACTAGATCCGTTCCAACGGGGTACGACTCTGAAATCACACATCAGAAAACTTCTCTAAACAATGTTTAACCATAAATAATATTTTGTCCTTGTAGCCTTGTAGCGTCTAAGGAATGCGCCATTGTTTACACTGTGAAAAAATTTTTCACTATATACCTAGTAAGTATATTTTAGTAAGATATTGTTGTGAAGAGCCGCGGTAGCCTAGTGGTCTGGGTAATGGACTGCTGAGACGAGGTCTCAGGTTCGATCCCAGGTTCACCATGGCACACACCAATGACTTTTCGATGCTTTTCGAAGTTATGTGGGTATTTATCGCAGGTTTATAAGTGCCCGGTTAATGGCAATGGGCTCGTCACCTATTAAATTGGGACCTAAACATAAACTGGTGAAATGTGGGTGCTTGCACCTCTACCTATCCCTTTCGGGGATATAGGCGTGAGTTTATGTTATGTTATGTTATTGTTGAGAACTTAATAGTATATATACCTAATATGCCTTTTTGTCTTGATGTCCAGAATACCTGCCTTGTCATTACCCACAACGGCCACCCATAGCGGTTTGTGAGGTAATGCCACTATTGACTGCATATCTTTTATACCACTGTTCTTGATTGGGATTCTGTGAAATGTTAATTGCAATTAATCTCAAGAGTATTTACCAAAACTGCCAAATTTTGAACATAGGGATGAAAATGATTAAAAAGATAGTCAAAAATCCATTCAACTAGAGAAACAGCATCAAGATTTAGTACAACTTAGTAGGAAAGAACTTAAAGGTTAGGTATTTAAAGCAAACAACATAAAAATGTTATAAATTTCGATGTTAAAGGCCAAGGAATAAGTGAAGATATTATTATATCTGGCGATACAAGTTTTTAGATTGTGATTGCAGAAGTATAACAAGAGAGATATGACCAAAAATGCCGACCTCTGGGTTAGTGACGAAGCTGACATCTGTTAGTAAAGCTACATAATTCTGTTGACGTTTTTGTAGTAGATCCGATGAAATCTAATGTCTAAACTGTAAATACATTTGAAATTAAATTTCAGTTACCTGTGTAACCTAGCTCCAGTCCTTGCATGGAATACATGGAGACAGTCTTTGGATGTCTTGTCAACTCCTGGAGCTACGATGTGGTGCTCATCAATAGATACAACTACACCTTTATATCCAGTACCTCGCAGGTCATATTCTGCATTGTAAATCTTTTCTCCTTCTGAAAATGGATTTAAATAAAACTTTTCCTACTGAGAATTACTCTTAGTATACATTGGTAGTGTGAATATAGCCTACTGTCAACAAGTATTATTTCAGTAGGCGTATCGTACTTTCGTATGTAATGCAATAAATTGACTCGAGGATACTGTGGTATTAAACCAAAAGTTTATAAGTTTTAACGTTTTACTTGCTTTTATCAAGAGAATAACTAACTTGTTTAATCTATACTTATAATAAATCTGTAGAAGTGTAAATTCTGTACATTGAAAATAAAAAAATAAAAAATAGCAGTGGGTGTTACTAGACTGACACCGAACCCAAATATGTGATTAAAAAAATTTTTGTCTGTCTGTCTGTCTGTCTGTCTGTCTGTCTGTCTGTCTGTCTGTTTGTTCAGGCATCACGCAAAAACTACCGGTTCGATTACGATGAAACTTGGTATAATTATTCTTCAATATCCTGGGCAGCACACTGGATACTTTTTATCCCGGAAAAGTACATACAATAAAAGACAAATTTAATTTTGCGGTTTAATTCTTAGACCCGATTACTGTACCAACCGCAAATAATAAGTTTGTCGTAGGTTATGTCACCCACAGCTCAAAATTCAAAATTCAAAATTCATTTAAAGGTCACAGGTAGATAGAAGATGTTGTCAATTACATAAAAGTATCACCGTAGCATGTCTGATAAGACGTACAATATTATAGTACTACACGTGCGCTATAAGTTGAGACCTGACCGCTATGACGCGTCATAGTGGTCAGGTCTCAACTTATAGCGCACGTGTTATACCTATTATCATAATGAACCACATCACACTAGGTACAAATTAAATTTTGAAATATAATAATTATAATTATTTAGATGAAATCATGTTTTTTATGAGTAGTAGGTCAATTTTTATGAGTGGAGTTCAAGTAAGATTAGTGGATAGTGTTATTAGTTTTTAGGGATTTTGAGTTTTTTTTTGTATTTATTAACAAAAATATTAAATTTTGAGTTTAGATTAGTTACCTATCATCAGAAATAGGTTTATGGGAGTGGGAGTGGGAGTGTGCGTGGGACTGGGGGTGGGGGTGGGAGTGGGAGTGGGAGTGGGAGCGGGGGCGGGGGTGGGAGTGGGAGCGGGAGCGGGAATGGGAGTGGGAGTGGGAGTGGGAGTATGCATGGGAGTGAGAGTGGGAGTGTGCGTGGGGGCTGGAGTGTGAGTGAGAGTGGGGGTGGGAGTGGGAGTGAGAGTGGGAGTGGTAGTGAGCGTGGGAGTGGGAGTATGAGCGGGAGTGGGAGTGGGGTGGGAGTAGGAGCTGGAGCGGGAGTGGGAGCAGGAGTGGGAGTGGACGCAATAAGCGACTTCCACGCGAGCGGAGCCGCGGGCAACAGCTAGTTACCAAATAAGTTGTGTACACTGACCTGGAATCGTTCGTGCAATAATGTTTGCTACACCAACACAGTCCACGTTAGCTGTAGACACTTGCGTAGATATAGTGATAAATTTAGTGCCATCTTCTAATAGCAAAACTTGTTTAATTCCTTTTTGTTCTTCTTTGAATAGAGCCTAAGGATCAAAAAGTGACAATTACAATCTTTTATTTCATGCGCAGAAGAATTTTAAAAGTTTAGATTCAAGTAAAATGAATAGGTAAGGTACTTTGTACCCATCATCTTCTCACCTGTTTTTCTGGCGTATCCCAAATGATGACATTGCCAGATTCAGCCGTGATAACGTTTTCACCATTTGGAGTAATAACTGCGTGGGTTACAATAGCTCCTAGAGGTGCTTCAGCTAATTGTGCGAGGAGCTTCCCAGTACTGGTATCCCATAGACCCCAACAGCTTCGAGTCACAGTAACTGCTAAGCATTTGTCACGAGCTAGGCTAAAAGACATTAAAATCTGATTAATTATTGGATAAAACGGATGGTTATAAGCTCGTTGCTATATCAACGCATCTTATTATAATGACACTAAAATACAATTTGTGGAATTAAGGAGAATTGCCTGGTATTGCGTTTTTTGTACATTATAATATATTATTACTGCTTCGCAGAATCGTGCTACGAAATGAAACAGGATTGTTTCAAATTCTAATAGGAATTCTGTTAATCTGCGTTATTTAGCAGAAGTAACCACGATTCTGGCCGTTCTATACAGTTTCTTGGTACTTCTGTGATGTAGTAAACTAAATATATAAGTTAAGAAATACCTGATAGAATCAATAGGCAACTCCTGTCGATCGATCTTATGAACTTGCTCGAAGATATTATCTATATTCCATATCTTCACAGTGCGGTCAATGGAGGAGGTGATGACGTTGTTCCAGGTCCCAACAGTCAAGGGCTCCAGTTGAACGATCCTGCCAAAATGTGCATCTAGGATCTTGATCAGTTTTGTAGTCTCCAAAGACCAGACGTATAGACTCTTTCTGTAGACAAAACGAAAGAAGACTTGGTTGTGAATGGTTAATGTACGTTCTAAATACTAACTGATTAAATTGAGGCAAATTATAGTAACGATTTCAAAGGCTGTGCTCTCAATGCATGAGCCTAGAGATGCTGACTGTACCTTAAGTAATTAGAAAAAGAAATGCAAATAATAATTTGGATGTTCACTTTTTATAGGAATGAGAGAGAGAAAGACAGAGAGAGAGAGAGAGAGAGAGAGAGAGGAATGGAATGGAATGAGAGGTTAAGTAGTTAGCTCTATCTGCGCTGTGTGCAAAATTAATACTATTTTATACGCAGAGTAATAAATATACCAGTTAATAATAAAACGTTAAACAAAATACCTCACTCCTGCAACAGCATACGTGTTATTATTACTGATCATAAAGGAGTTGGACAGCGTCATTTTAGTCGAAATGTTGCGGATAGTGTGCGGCAATTTGAGCACTATGCCATGGACACGATGGTCTATTTCTATTTCCTCTTCTGGTTCTTCCTAAAATAAGATGAATCGCATAGTTACTTAACGGTATCGGCAGTAATTATGCTGAGGTGATGACCATATTCAGGTACGCACAATGAGCATGTGTTATAATTTTTAGTAAATATGTTCATTGGTTCTACCATCTCTTCAAACGAACTAAATTAGCAATGTTTTACTTTTGCTGCAAATTCTTACAAGATATGATATTTTGTGTATTTATTTACCTCTTCCTCTACTTTAGGTTTATACGGGTCTTCTTCTTTAGGTGGCGGTTCAGGTTTGACCCTCGGTATGGTGACATCAAAGTCCCATACAACGAAACTATAAGTTGTTGTGGCTGAAAAGAATATTATAACAATTTAATTTAATTTAATTGATCATAACATCGATGGGAAATCGTGAAGAGTTAGGTAACGGATCGGAAAGGTTATATCAGTCTCTATGAAGTCAAAATGCACCATTGGAAGTGTCATATCATTATTCCAGATTTTGATTGATTTATCGTACGCATCATCATGCATCAGATAGGTATAATACGCGATAAGTAATTTATTAAAAGCCTACCTAGTAGCATGCGATCTTTTCTGCCACGTTTCAACTGCAACATTGCTTCAGCAGTATCGGTCTCTAGATGGTATAATTCCTCAAATTTATTCCAGCATTTTTCTTCTTCGTTCAGTTCAAAAATAGTAACCTGTAAAATATGCAGCAACACAATTCAAGAGAGAGAATTTATCAAAAAATATGGAAGACAGCAATGTAAACTGGCATAGTGGAAGCAGCTGTAGGTAGTGCCATGCCTAGAATGCTGGACAGCAATTTAACTATTAACTGTCCTTATCAATAGTTTGCCAAGCTATGAAGCTATTTAGTCTCGAATTACCTGGTATCCTCTTTCAGGATCACTTGTATATATTTTGTTCCAATATTTATTCATAGCCAAAGCACCTCGGCATCTGAGCGGCTTCATCCATTCTCCTGCTTTGCAATACTGCACTAGAAGACGGTCTTCGTCCAAGTCACCACTCCATAAGACCAAGTAGAAGTTTTCCAGGTCACGAAATTCCATTGCTGTTGATAGAACTTCTAGTTATGCTTTTCTTGATAGAATTTATTTAATAAAAATACATAACTAGGTGAGCAACTATTTAATGGTTCACATCATAGCAAACAAGTACTGAAGCAAATAAAAATAACAGTTCCACCTCTGAGAATATAGCAAGTTTTGGCTCTACATAATACAAAAATTATTTGGTTATGATTCATTGCAAGTACCTACTGTAATGGAAGGAGTTTTTCAATCAGTCATATTTGGAACACGGATTACTAAAAACACTGTATTTATTTATTTATTTTATATTTTAGAAAACTTACAGCTAGTGACAAAATGTTCTAAATGCTTGCAAATTTGATGGCCAATTACAAGTTTTCTCTCATAAAAGTAAAGAAAAATAATAAAAAAAAAAATATTTTCTGCTTACACAGTATCTCCCAGGTATCTTCTTCATAAGGTGTGGTGTCAGGCAAAGGTAATGTCTGTTCATGTTCGCCTCTCATATTGTACTGTACCCAAGACTTCGGGCCGTAGATAATCATATGATGATTAAGAACAGTGACGCCTCGAACTGTTTCTTCTGTAACATGAAGTATTAGTGATAAGAAAAGGATTAGCGAGTTAAGTAAGTAGTTTTAGAATAGAATTCAAGGATATCCATGTTCTGAAATTGTTTTAACTGCTTCTGGAGCTGTAAACAATTCTGAAGATAGGAAACCAAACCATATATTTTGGATTGCCAGACATTTTTTATCGCACTATAATATATTGTAGCGTAGCTGCTTATGAAAAGCCTCAGGCTACATAATAAGTTTTGCAAAAATCTCGTGGCATCGAAGATAGATCGTTGCAATAAAAGACTAGAGTAACTTAACTGAAATTATCTGCAGGATTATCTACAGGTGGATTAATGTACTGTCACTGCAGGGTGACTCCTATTTCCATTCCACTATGCTATCAGGCATAGTAGGCATAATAATGCCTACTATGCCTTTTTCCTTACAATTAGAGAGACTTTATGAATTCAAAAATAGTAATACCTTCTTCAAGTGGATTTTCAATTGTTACGTATTCACTCGTCAGCATATTCAGCAGCATAGACTGAAAAATAAAGGACATGGAAAAACAAACAATCCTAGACTCGAAAGCGATATTGATAGGAAATAACCAGTTATACTTAGAGAATATACTCACAACAGAATTATTTGTGGAAGCTGCGGCCCATTTGTTATCCGGAGATAACTCTAAATTCTGCATGATGCCTTCAAGTTGAGGACAGAGATCTCTGGCGAGGTCTGATGTAGAAAGGTCCCAAGATATCACTCTACTAGAGATGGAGACCACGTATCGTTTATCTGAGCTAAGACGGAACGCAAAGACTGCGAACTGATGACCTTCTAATGAGTACTGAAAAGAGAAGTAAGTAATTGTGATCATCAGGTACTACATTCTACTTGCTACGACCTTGGCATACTTCTTTCGTTTCTTCAACTTTTATATTTATTTTTATACACGCACGCCAGTTGCGGGTACTTGACCTGGCCTTTCTCCAAAACGTCCTGAATCTGATTAGAATATGTATGCCTAGGTCGGCCTTTACAAAATTGCCTATTCACCCTCGCCTCATATATCTGTTTCGTCAATCTTCTTTCATCCATCCTCTCTACATGTCCGAACCATCTAAGCATCTCTTTCTCTATCTTGGTCACTACATCTTCAACTATCTTTTTAGATTGTGGGTGATGTGGTTGGCATGATATAAAGGTTGGTTTAAGCCTTGTAATATATTTATTAGATCGATTTTTTTTAATGATCTTGTATACACGTAAGGGTCTACCTTCAATGGTCCTCCAGGAGTATGTAAACAGTGATGAGATGGCAGCAACGCACAGTGAGACTTGCCGTTGTGATTACATTGCTTCAGTAACATAGCTATAGCAGGGTTATTGGAAGATTCTGGGATCAGTCGACCCACCAGCTGTGGGGCCAACATGTCGGGGTAGGTTCCTAGAATGGCACCTCCAAGACGTAGGGCATCTGCTACTAACATAAGTTCCCTGAAATTTAAAAGAGTAATCCAAGTAATTTGCATAGGATTGTTTTGAATAATTAGCAATAGTTCGAAAGGGATAAATGCTCAAATTATAACATAACATAACATAAACTCACGCCTATATCCCCGAAGGGGTAGGCAGAGGTGCTAGCACCCACATTTCGCCAGTTTATGTTTAGGTCCCAATGTAATAGGTGGCGAGCCTATTGCCATTAACCGGGCACTTATAAACCTGCGATAAATACATACATAACTTCGAAAAGCATCGAAAAGTCATTGGTGTGTGCCATGGTGAACCTGGGATCGAACCCGAGACCTCGTCTCAGCAGTCCATTACCCAAACCACTAGGCTACCGCGGTCAAATTAGCAATGTCTTATTAATTCATAACAGTATAATTCGTGGTGATGATATAATTTTTCGTGATCTGTTCTGCTCATCATTGGTGTGTCATTGAACCTGGGATCGAACCTGAGACCTCGTCTCAGCAGTCCATTACCCAAACTACTAGGCTACCGCGGTCAAATTATCAATGTCTTATTAATGCATAACAGTATAATAATTCGTGGTGATGATATAATTTTTCGTGATCTTTTCTGCTCTAAGACAACATTTTCCAGCATAATTACCCAGTGGATGAACACAGTACATGTGCAGAATATCATGCACGATCAGACTTTGAGTGATGAGTAAAATGGTTCCTACTCCCATCAATATTAAGACCGTTATAAGAGATTAGGGACATAATGAGCTATAGCTGATCATACAAGCTAATAATCATCTTCAAAAATGGTCATACCTGACAGCATCCTTATTAACATGTTGTTTAGCATCTTCAAAGTCCGCAAGAACTGCTTGGAGAGGACAGCAATTCAGTTTTGCGTGGAGCCATTCGTAATTGAAAAGCACTTCAGCATATAAATCGGTGAAGCGTTTGGAGCGAACCAGGTGGAAAGGCAGCTCACCAAACTAGAAATATATTTTACCGTTATAACAATGAACTATTCGTTTTGTCCGTTTTATTTATATCCGTAACGTACCTAATGAACGCTAGATCTCACCGCACCATCATAGGTGAGGGACTACAGTCCTATGATACCTAACCCCTAATTTAAGTTGAGACAGTACTAGTCTTATATCTAGTCTAGTCCATACACCAATAAGCCTTTCAAAGATAGCCAACGGAGTCAAAGGCTTTTGTTGTATCTTTCTTCTGTCGATTGCATAAGTCAAATAAAATTAAGTGCAACATCATAATGGAACTATCCATTGTAGCCTCATATTTAACAGTAAAAAGTAATAAGTGTTTTTAAATTTGTAGTACCAATAAATTAATAAGCATTTTGTCAACAAGCGTCATCAAAGATTTCTTGTGAAGCTTTACCTTCCTCAAATTATATCTCTTCATAGAACCATCAGCGGACGTGAAAACCAGGGGCTGTAGCGGAACTTTTCTGTCTGCCACACCTTCCCTATCTGCTAAATTGAATCTATGTCGTTGAATTTCCGTATATTTGAACGGTTTTGGATTACCACCACCCCAGATTCCTGGAACAGATACATGGGTTTCAAAGAGTTTTCTACATTCAGTAATACCTAGAAGACATCTTGATTTAGTCCGCCATAATTATAGGACAACCGTTTTCATTTGATAAAAACTTTGAGTCAGATTATAATTTGGTCTATTCTATTGTGCAGTGTAGTCTTCAACTTACCCAAATAATAGTCAGCGATCATGGAGTGGAAATACATCGCCATATTCATATTCTTGAAGTATCTTTCTCGAGCGGTATCCCGAAACTGCCTGTGGTACCAGTTCATTACAGAAACGCCATCAGCTTCACGCTCAGATAGATAATTGGGAAGATCGTTGCGGATCCTGCAACGTAGTTTTTAGACTTTATTTTTTGGTAGTTACTAGAAAAAACGCCACATGAAATAAATGGTGTTGTTAAGATATGACTTTCTGAAGGTTGGGTTACCCAGCCAGGTTTTTTAAATCCTTCCTCTTCGGTGATTCTTTTTTACTTTTTTAAATTTAAATGTTATGTTATGTGTGACTATACCTAACCTCAATAGTATAGAAGTAGCGTTGGCTATCCAAGCGGCAAATATTGAAATTTCTTTGATGACTATAGATAGATAGATAGATAGGTACTCTTTATCAGAAACTAAACACAGGCTACGAGAAAAGATGTCTACTGTGATCTTATAGTAATTGATGAAGTTTCAGTCCAACTCAAATAAAAACCTCATAGAAATTATCCACACCTTACCTAGTCCACAGCAGCGGTGGGATTCTCCTGACTGGAGGCAGATGGTACTGGTAAACATCATCCAATACTTTGTCATCTAAAGATATCAGGTCTTCGAGTTCTGTCTCCGAAAGCCCACTGCGAGCTGCTGTGATGTAGGCTAATGCGTGAAAGACGAGAAGTCGGCCATGCTGCAGAGGATAGTAATAGTTGTATTAATCATTATTTTCAACTTTCTTTTGTTTTTTTTTATAAAAATATTTCTTTAGTACATGTTGCGTTTATATTGCATTTTGTTCTTGTATTTTATTGTGTATTCTTAAGGTGCTCTGTCAGAAATTTTTCAGTAGTAACACGAATTCTGGCATTGTGCTCGACAGTAGTAGTATCAAAAATTAAAAGTTACCTGTTTTTCAATTCTCTCAAATAACATCATAATTGAATCCATAACACTGTCTGCTAAATGCGTATCTTGTGGCTTTGTGTAGCTTCTCCATCTGCACACCTAAAATCATGATAATCGAATAAAAATACAGCGATAGCATCATGGTTAGAAATTTCGTCTAGTTATTTAGTAAAATCCATGTGGGGATCGAACCTATAGTAATCGGTACAGAGCTTGGCTAGGATCGCAACATGTCCTATTTTTGCAATCTAAATACCTAATTTGCTGGCGCTGCTGCTGCTTCTGCGGAAAACCTCAAACGGCGTAAATACTCCAACTTAGTTGGTGATTATATCTTTGAGCCGTTTGGGGTTGAGACGCTGGGGTCATTGGGTCCAAGTGCCCGCCTTGTCTACAAGGATTTGACGAAGCGGCTGATCGACGCTACAGTTGACCAGAAGGTTGGACTCTATCTTGCCCAAAGAATCAGCATTGCCATTCAGCGTGCCATTAATTTTAATGTAGGTAAGTATATATTATTTTTTGTAACAAATACCATGTTTCTTTATTATTGTTATTTGTTCAAATTTTATAATCCGATTCTGGCAATTTCTTTTAAAAATGTAATATTATTAAAATATCAAAGTAAAAACGTAATACAAGAGTAATAATTTTACCTCAGCAAAAACCAGTTTGACGAATATAGGCAGGGAGCAGGAGGCAATGGCATTGGAAACTAAACGCCATTGGTAGTTAGACAAATCACGAGCAGCTGAAGCCATCCACAGCCTGAAATTTTACGAAAAAAATGTTTTAATCTTTGTCTTGAATAATTATTCCTACCGGTAGAGATATCTCAATAAGGATATATGGAACAGACATTTCATATTCAATTAGTTACGGTAGCCATTTCTACTTTCTTGGGGGTTTTTTTTACAAGGTTGCTACGTGGTAATAAAATATGTAGTATGAACACGCTGAAACGTTAGTACCTAAACACAATAATACCAACTTATAAAATAGGTATTAAGTACCATCTTTCTTTTCGAGGCCTTCCCTCTTCTCTAATGTTACCTACACAAGATTAGGTACGGTAACCACTAACCTTCAGACAAAAAAATAATATTCTTCTAACCTTAGTAGTAAAAAAACTAACTTACTTTAGAACTTGCATAGCCAAGTCTTCTCCTAAGGCTTTTACTTCTAAAAAGTTTTCTTCCGAGTCGATCATCTGACGCAGCACATTGTATTCTTTGGAAACCTCGGGATTGGCTTCTTCAGATGCACAGGTCACTATTATCTGTAATCAGAAATCAATTTGCAAATCTAGGTCAAGTTCTGTGATTTATCGTAAAAAACCCATGAAAAAGCTAAGTGAGGGCAGGTTGCTAGATAATTTTACAACTTTAAAGTTTGTGTTTGCTCATAGGTAGAGATACTATTTAGAATAGCGCCATCTAGATTACTTTGACGTTACATAAGGTTTCATTAACCGAATGCCTTTTAGAGCAGTAAGTGACCACATAGGTAGTTCTCAGTAGTTTTATTTACCATACAGATGGCATAGGTAAAGAGCTGTCTGCCACTTTTATTTTAGAGAAAGTATAAGGGAGCCATGAAAAAGAAATTAAATCCCAGATCTACGTTCACAAGGACAAAGTCGCTTGCACAACTGATACTAATTAAATAAAATCATTATATTTTAAAATCATTTCTCTGAGAGTAGTTTCTCCAGAATAGCAAAATCTACGTATGTAGGTACCTACTGATAATCGGTCGTTGCTCGTCGAGATTCGCAATTAGCGCAAGTCTCCATAGCATTTAAAATCGTATTAATTTCTAGATTCTTTTTAGTTAGATTACGTAATGAAAATGAAAAACTTAATCCACATTTTATGAAACAATTAGAAACAATAGTTAATGCTAGATTTGCATTGAAATGTTTTTATTTTCCTCCTTTATAGTTACTGAGCTTGTGCAGGGGACCCTAGCAACATCTTTGGAGTCCAAGCCAACTTCATCTACTTAACAATGGATGAGGCTAAAGCGCAGGTCTTCTTTTCGGGTTACCCCCAGAAACCAGTATAATCTAGTATGCTTCGTAAGTCAGTACCTTACAATGCTGTGGTAATCTCGTTGGCAGCCATGAAACCTTGTTATTCTCAGTGCCAATACCAGTCAGTTGGTCCACTGAGTCTAGAAAGAGAAGCAAAGGCTGCTGCTGTGTAGCCATTGTGAGAAGATGCTTGAAGTGAGCAGTCAAGGGTACCAGGTCATCTGGGATAGTCTCGAATGGTAAAGCGAAGTTATAGGATATCTGAAAATAAGATTTTATCATTGTAGAATAATTTACAAGGCATATTCGACTTTATTGCCGCAGAAGTAGGTAGACCATTATGCCTCAAGTTCGCCTGTCACATTCTGTCCCATGTAATAGGGTGCGAGCCTATTGCCTTCATGGATCAACAACACCATGTATCAGTAAGCTCCAAGTATCTCGTAATCATGGTTGACAGATAGCAATGGTTCCAATTCATGTTTACCTTTAATTTATATTAGGTATAGTAACTAAGTCTCATGCTCTTAGATTGTATTATTCCACTGCATACGACAGATTGCAACTATACGTACTAAAATATATATATTGTGTAACTTGTGGGAAGCTGATGCTTATGACACAGGTTTTCCTTTTTTAAGCATCAGTCGCATTATAAAATGGGAATCAAGTGAAAAATGTAGCCCAATCTGTATATTGTATTGTATTTTTTCGAAAAATAAAATAAACAATAAACAATTAATGCCCCACGTAGATGGTATTCTACTGGAACCTTGACTATCCCTCAGTTGATTTTATGACTCGCTCGGGAAGATATGCGATATAATACAGTATTCTTTATATTTTATATCCCTCTGTACTTTTTTTTTGACATAATATTATTTATCATTTGTTCATATAATGTGACGAAAATCATGCTCATGAGTTGACAATTGCCAAAAGCAATGGTTGAATCTAAACCATATTTTAATCATCACGATACTGATACCCGTTTGTGCTATAAAGACTCAAGAGTTAAGATAATTTATTATCCTTGCAAGAAACTATACCTGTTGACATATTGATATAAGAGTAGGCGTGAGCGCGCTGGAGTCAGGAGTAGTGCCAAGAAACCGAATAATGTTGGTAGGACGCACTTCAGCAAACCAGATGTTTAGTGACATTGCGGAACTTTTGGACAGTAGACTGGTTTTACCACAGCCTCCTGCAATAAATACAAGATAGTAGTAATAGTAATTATGGAGCTACGGTAGCTAAGCTGAAAAAAAATATGAAAATATACTGTGGAGTGATCTCCTTGCTGTGGTTTTCCCAAGCGATATGAGGTTTTGCATTTGTCCATAGGCTACGGTAACCGCCTCCTATCAGGTGAACCGTGTACTTGTCAGCTACCTAAGTGGTATAAAAAATTTAGAAGGTAATGTTTTACCTTCATCGACATTAATCGGTGGATGTTTGAGAGCGCAGAAAGATCGACCAGGCCCAAATTAACCTCACCTGCTAGCCGGTCGAGGCTCTCGCGTAGGCTTTCCTCTCGGCGTACGGTTTGGGGTCCACTAGCAGACATTACCACAAGAACCAAGATAAGCCTGAATGATGGAGTAGGAAACCGAACTGCGGGCTCGAAAGACCAAAATGCAACCGGGACTAACGTTGTGATGATAGTGATCGTCATTATTTGTTTCGATAAACATACCTTCTCCATATAAAACCAAAGGCTTATCAGAATCATTTTTCATATAGTTCTCTATGAAGTCAAGGTCAGGTTCTCTGCCATGGAACACTTTGACAGAGTTGTTACAAGCGTGGAGATGTTGCAGAATTTCAGTGACGATTTGGCCTTGAGCACTGCTGTCTTCTTTGCGCATTGCCCTGGAAACATGAAACATTGAAAAAAGCTATCTTTTCATGAGGTTTCTGGGTTGGATAAATTATGGTTCTTTGCTTTTACTATCCAATCTTAACATTCCCAAGGTTATTTACCTCCTAATAAAGTTCGTCTCTTTTTACTTAAGAACATAAAATAATTCACAAACCTGAGCGTTATACACCACTGCTTAGTACCTACCCTACGCACACACATAGGCACGACTTCAAAATTTGGCCATACTTTGATATACTTTATCAGTCAGATACTATATTTTAACTACTTAGCTCCAGTGATTAAAAAAACTGTTTCAGAAGTGAACGCATGCTATGCAAATGACTAAATTGGTTTCAGACAAATTTTGCATTTTTCGCATGTAAATTATGTAAATGGATTCAACAATATATCAAGCGTTGACAAAATGCTTTGTTCACACATTTTATATTTTAAATAAAACTGCTAGCTTCTTTTTTAATACTTCAGTTTCATAATTTATATGTTGCTTATATTGTTAGTTTTTTTAAAATGAATTTTGTTAGTTTTGTTACTATTTTTCACTCAGTTGACTTCGTTCAAACCTTTTCCACTTCTACCCTTCATGCTCGCATAGTCAAATATATTATTTACCAGCAAATTAATTTCGTGATTATATCACTACTTCATGTCTTTTTTATTATTATAAAAAAATTCTTCGTTCATTTTTAGTACGTTGTTACTTAACCGAATCAATTTTAGATGTACCTATACAGTACCATAGCTATTCATGTGCCTATAAGTCAAATTATATACCTATATGAGTTCGGTTGTTACTACTTTGCATTAAAATAAATTGGATAATACTAAGTCTGATTGTCTATTAATATCTCAATTTAGTCTTCTCAATTAATCGTAAACTAGAATACAATGTGAAACCGACCTGTCAACAAGTTTGATAATGTTCTTGTAGAAGTGAGTAATGAAATGGTTAAGATATTCTCCATGGCTTTCGGTATCCAAACCCTCTCGTCCAATCCACTCCACTGTGTACCTGAAATACAAAAGGATTTCTAATATGATGATTCATTTTTCAACATCCTGCTAAATTATTATACGTAAACGGGACTTAACGCGATACACGTTAAAGGTATATACATACATACAGCCTGTGACCACGGCCGGTGTAACCTGGTCGAAACGTCAGGCATCCAAAGGTATGTATATACCTTTAACGTGTATCGCGTTAAGTCCCGTTTACGTATAATAAGTTATGGAACGCGAAAGTTTAAAAGTTAATCCTGCTAAATTAGCCCACAAGTGATGGTAGGCGCAACTTGCAACAATAGGAGAATCTCTCTCATCAACATGGAGTAAAAAGATGCACAGTGGGTATGCCACACAAATGCGTAAAACTTTTTGGAAAAACGATAATTTTGTGCTAAAGATTTCCTCTCACCTCGCCACCCTTTCTTATCTGAGTCTGTCTTTCTGAAAAGCTATAACCTGAGAATCTTCTTTATCCAGGTGTTAATATATTTTTTCTAGACTAGTGTTCCATTATTGGATTCAGCATCACTGACCATGTTTAGTCAAATGCTGGCTTTAAACGATAAGAGTAACTTAATGGAAGAAGGAAAGAAAGAGGGATAAGGCCAACATCTTAACACAGAAACAGTAAAAATTTCTAAGACATGTTATTACTACACTCACTTTTGAAAGTTTGTGGTCTCAATTTTCTCAGTCAGCCTAACATCTCTTAAATCAGCGAGCAGCTTAGAAGCTTCTGCGTCCAAGCTCCTATTGATGATGTCGACGAAATTGCTGGCCTTCTTCAGATTTTGAAGGTTGATATTGTTGATGTAACGCACGTAGGCAAGACAGTGGTTCTTTGTGTTTTTCACATTCAAGATTCCGTTGATTACTTCTCGTTCAGTTACTGGAAATTCGAAGATGACGTGTTATAGATTAATAGCATCTGTAGTTCCGGGAAGCGGTCACCGTGGCCTATTGACGTGGGCAACCATCAGAGATGTCACACTCAGTGTGGGGGTAGAGAAGTTTGGTGGGTTTGGAGGATTGGGGTGATGGGGAAGGGGGGATTATGAGCTTGGTCTGGAAAAAGATTCAATGATTTTATTTATTCGCTTTGTCCTACACTGACGAACATGGAACATGGTGTTCAGAGAAGCCAACTTTAGTTTCCCTAGCTGTTCATTTTGCGGACAATAATAAAACTAAATGGGTTTAATTTTCTCCATAATGTAATTACATAGCATATAGGTATTACTTGATAGTTTGACTCATCTGTGCCTCAAAGATTATGAAGTCAACAACCTATGGCTTGTGGAGGTCAAAATAGCAGTCGCTTCATGAAAAATATGGAAATTCGTACAATTCGCTGCGAAATTTTAAGTAGTGGTAATTTTCTCATCGATGCTATTTTACTGACAAGCAAATTACTCACACAAGTAAGTAATATTCCGTTATTACAAATTTTACTAAAATGGTCTCAGCTTGGAATTCATAAACATAGTGAATCTTATACATAAGTAACACTTAAGTAACGTAGACCCATAAGTGTAGTATTGGTAGTATATACAGCCTTTGTGAATAAAATAACAGTCTCGATAGTTTTACTTAGAAATACCTTACTTAGCATCGACTTACTGCTCCACTTAGTTTCATATTGTTTGTCAATATTCGCGGCAGTCTTTAGACAGAGCGTATAATATAGTTCATAATGAGGGTAAGTGTATAGGTGCCTGTATTCTGCACCCCAGTCAGCCATCGGGAGTGGTTATGTCGGATTCGAACTGACCAAAACAGCACTCCGTTTTAGGTCTCAATTACTGGGGAATAAGATTATCCAAAAAGCAATTCCTTTGGCACCCCAGCTGCTGACCCCAGGTCATCTTCAGTTGGTCAAGCCGGTCACCTTACACCCTGGCGTCAGAACACCCTAGACGGCGTGCGGTTATAGTCGGTAAGAGTCCGACATAACCTGCCCCGCTGGCCGCGGGATGGGAATCCATAAGGATTTCCGCACGAAAAAAAAGGTTCTCTTCGGTTTTAAGATGGCCCCATCGACTGCCAAAAACTACTTACCAGACATAAAATAGTTATGCATAGTATCCTTATCAATTTTTCCAGCATTGAATAGCTGCAGAGATGCCTTGCGGAAGAGCTTCTGCATCTTGCCCAAAGTGTCCCACCAAACTCCTTGATCCTCAGCTTGTAATTTCGGTACCCTCTGAAAATTTTTAAAAAAAAATTTACCGTCAAGTTTTGAAGAAAATTGATTTTTAAACTACTTAGGTGGATAGGATTTGCCGCAGGCAGCAGCGTCTCCCGTGGCGAGTGCAGTATACCTATTGATTTCACGAGTTACGAGACTCTAAGGAAGGTTTTCCTCTCTGGGTTGGGAGTCAGAAGACAGTCGCTATCCTGAACACGTCATGTATTAAAAATGGGGAGTGTTCCGACGAGCGTCCTATACAGAACAACACGTGCAAGGCTGAGATATCACCCTCATATGTTGTGAACAATTCTATCAAGAAAAGTCCCGGGTCCTTTAAGCGGGGCGTGAAAAAGCATTTGATGAGGCCGAGCTGAGAGCCACCATCATTGTGGCACTATCGGTGTTTGCAATGGTGACTCCTATTTCAGAGATTTTGCCTTTAGCTTACCATCAGCCGAGGTGGAGTCATGTTGAAGTGTCCGACGTAAAAAAAAATAATCCTCACCTTATTGTTAAAATTGATCAATATGGACGATATAGGCTGTAACACCGACACAGGAGGTACTGCGTTCGAGTCTTTTTTGTACCACGTGTCCAGGAGAATCACGTCTACTCCTCCAGCGACCAGCTCCTCTCGAAGCATCAATAGCTCCGAAGACAGCACGTAGGTGGGGATCGGTCTGCAAAAATACATTGCATAGTCTGTATACAGAGTCTGTATTTCCGGAAAGCTACAACCTGGGAGTCTTCAAGTCTAGAGTGAACAGGTTACTTCTAGGCAAGCGTGCTCCACCGTCGACCACATCAGTACCAACAGGTGAGATTGTGGTCAAACGCGAGCCATTACCAATAAAAAATAATAAAAAAATATGGAGAATAAATAAATATTCTACGACATTCTAAACAGCGCTCCCTAGACCCAAAGCTTAGTTAAACTAGCTTGTGTTATGAGTTCTAGAATGCTGATAAACATACTATCCTTTTTTCTGTAAATATAATACACATTATACATAGAAACACCCAGACCAATGCAAATTGACATAGCTTATGCATACAAATATTTGCACTGAGTGGGAATCGAACCCGCGCCCCCTTTAGTAGCCGTCGCATGCACTACCACTACGCCACTGCGGCCATAATTACTTAGATATCATTATAAAAATATCTACACATTTTATTGTACTAATTTTATGAATTTAAAACCTCAGCTTGAGATACTAAATTCATTCAAATTCAATAAAGACCACAGAGTATATTGAATAATAAGGAAATAAAGACCACGAGTGAGTTCCGCACAAAAAATTACGTTTTTAATTGGGGTCCATAATAAAAATCTCTAAAATCTACAATTTTTTTTTTTTTTTTTTTTTTTATTTGTAATAGGCACGCGTTTGACCACGATCTCATCTGTTGGCAAATGATGATGTGGTCGACGGTGGAGCACGCCTGCCTAGAAGAAACCTATTCACTCTAGACTTGAAGACACCCAGGTTGTAGCTTTCCGGAAATACAGACTCAGGCAGGGCATTCCACTCTTTAGCAGTACGCACGATGAACGTACTGCCAAAACGTTTTGTGCGTATGAGTGGGATATCCACCATGTACCGGTGGCGCGTTGCCGTACGTCTGGTCGTTCGGTGATGAAAAGGGCTTGGAGGAATTAGGTTATGCAATTCCAGCGCACAATATTCAACCAAGTTCATTTATACTTAATAATTTATTTCTCAAGACAAGAAACTGCCGGCCAACCGACCCTTGTTTGTGATAAAAATATAATTTTTAATTTGAAACAAAGCCAGATGAAAACCATTATTTTGTTTCATGTTGAGAGCAGTGTTCAATTAAATTGTAATTAATACCGTTCTATTGTTTATATCCTACTAGCTTAGCTCGCGGCTTCGCCTGCGTGGAATTCGATTAAACGACTCTCCACTCGACCCTCTCGTTTCTATGGTATTTACAAAAAAAGTACATATTTTTAAGTATTTATATTTACTGTGTATTTATCGCAGGTTTATTAGTGCCTCGGAGAGCACGTTAAGCCGTCGGTCCCTGTTGCCATACAAACATCTATGGCAGTCGTTACGGGTAGTTGGAGCCCACAAAAGTCCAACCAGTCTAACTTGGAACTTCGATATCGCCATTGGTCATAATGACCATTGGTTGTGGAGGTCAGATGGCAGTCGCTCCACGGAAAATATCGAAGCTCAGCCGCATCACAGTTAGACTGGAAAGCCGACCCCAACTGAGTTGGGAAAAAGGTTCAGAGAATGATTATATTTAAGTAATTATATTTTTGTCTTTGTACACTTCTAAACCCTTTCGAATTATTCTTCCTCTATAACTCAGAGGTTTACTGGGTGAGAACTAATTTTGAGTTTAGCTCGCCTTTAATAGGTACATATTTGTGTTGTAATTTAGTGCAGGTATTTAAACAAGTTTGTGTACAAATAAATAGACGGCTTGTGTGGCGTAGCGGTAGTGCATTAGACTACTACGACAGGGTACACGGGTTCGATTCCCGCTCAGTGCAAATATTTGCATGCATGATTATGTCTAATTGCGTTGGGCTGGGTGTTCATCATTCTCTGAACCTTTTCCCAACTCAGTTGGGGTCGGCTTTCCAGTCTAACTGTGATGCGGCTGAACTTCGATATTTTACGTGGAGCGACTGCCATCTGACCTCCACAACCAATGGCGATATCGAAGTTCCAAGTTAGACTGGTTGGACTTTTGAGGGCTCCAACTACCCGTAACGACTGCCATAGATGTTTGTATGGCAACCGGGACCGACGGCTTAACGTGCTCTCCGAGGCACTAATAAACCTGCGATAAATACACACATAACTTCGAAAAGTCATTGGTGTGTGCCATAGTGAACCTGGGATCGAACCCGAGACCTCGTCTCAACAGTATATAAGATATCCGCATTCTAGAATCCATAACGCAAACTTGTTAAACTATGCTTACTTTTAGTCTAGGGAACGCTATGTAAAATTTCGTAGAATATAAAAAAAAAGTGAGCTTGCAGATGAGGTTAACACTTGACCTTCAGGTCTTGGCGGGAAAAAAATTATACAGCAGAAATCTTTGGTACTGAGTTTTACCTGTAGCCATACTTCTGCCCAAGAAACACTACGAAGTTAGGTCCCATGGAGAGGCGCTGGCAATTCTTGATTTCCCTCATACACAGCTCCGTGGTCATGTGGTCGTCTGTAGCCTCGTCTCGTACCCCCCATCTCATATCCACCACCTTAGAAAGAAGGAATATTTTTATTATAAATTTTACTATAGAGCACTTGTCAGATTTCACACAATACCTACATCTCAATACTACAGAAGGAAATTTCTAATGTTTTTGCCTCAGATCAATAAAAAAGTATATACTGAGCATTGCGTATTTTTTTTCAAGCTTATTGAACATAAGACGATTCGGTAATCTTATGACGGACTTGTGACGGACGCTCCGTTAGGGTCCGTTCACACAGACCGGCTCGGAGAGCATCGGCGCGCATTTTTCTTTTCACACTGACAAATGATTTTCATAATGACAAAAGCAGTGCAGATGCAAAAATAAAGCTTACTACAAATACTTAAAACTCTGTTTTCAACGTGATAAGAACCTGCTCTCCTCTCCGAGCCGGTCTGTGTGAACGGACCCTTAGTCGGCCGAAGAGCTAATTGTCAGCGTGTGACGTGTTTTGACTTATGCACAAGAAGCTTCACTTATTTCGTCGCTATTGTTCACAACGGCTCCGTCTATACTTTTTTATTGGTCTGAGCTCAATGCCTAAATTAGTGAAATCATATTTCAGAACATGATCGTTGATCTTGACTTCCACAGGAACGACTGCAGTCTGACCTCCCTGTCACGACAGGAAAGCTCGCACCAGAGCGTCATTCACTACTAAAAAGCTTTTGCGCTAAAGATCTTTCGTAGGTCCCAAAAACAACAATAAATTGCAACCGATAGTTATTTCAAAATCTTTCCTTTCTTTGACTCTTAATCTATGTGCCTCAGTTTACATCATAAACCGTAAATAGCCAGTTCAAACACAGGGCATAGGAATTGTAAACATTTACGAAAAGCTAGGCACCCTCCCTACGCTATTTTAGGTGACGGAAACCATACCACGTGCGCTGGTAACACAACTCAAGACTTCAATTTAGTAAGCTTTATAACTCACTAGCTATTTTGCCTGTGGCTCCGCTCGCGTGGAATATTATTAATCTTGTTTTTTTTTTATATTGGACACGTCACCATGACTTCACCTCGCCTGATGGAAAGCTAAATGCAAAGTCTCAGGATCGATTGTGCTACAATGGTGGCCCTCAGCTTGACGGCCTCATCAAATATTTTTTCACGGCCCGCTTAAAGGAAACGGGACTATAGGAGGAAGGAAACACATGTGTTGGTAAAGAATTCCAAGTCTTTATGGTGCGACAAAGAAAAGAGGCACCACTTGGTTCTTGATGGAATTGTTTTCACTTAGCTACATGAACTGATGACTGGAAATGGATTAATTGCCGGGTAAAAGTCTTTGTGCTATGCCTCTCTCTTTTCATTCAGATCTGTTCAGGCGTTATGGAGTGATTGAGTAACAAACATCCACATTCAAATTTCGCTGGTACCTAGGTTTATTCAACTAACTGTTTCCATTCAGTTCCATCGTTCTTGCTTACTATCAGGTAGGTTATCCTGCATTTCTTTCTTAATTTAATAGCATATAAATAACTTTCTGGTAAAACATAAATGCGAATCACCATAAAAAAATTAAAGTTTGATTCGTATGTGAATAAATTTATTTTAAAAAGGGTTGATTCGTCCGAGTATTTCGTACATTTTAGGGCCAATTTTTCTTAAATGAGTCTTTCCACAACCTAAAAACATATAAAACTATATCAAATCCAAGTTACATAAAATAATACGTATTATTAATATGGATATCTCACTTATCCCTCAACATAACTAAATCTGCGTACATACTTTACCTTTTTATGAAATGAAAATAAATGTAAGAACGTTTCTATAATGCTATACCTACCTAGGTAAGTAAAGTTATTTATGTTGATAATATTCGCTGAAAAGAACGGTGAATATAAAAGGGATTTTGGTAAACTATATGACATAATCTAGTAATTGATTACACTACCTAACCTAAAAAGTGTTAAACAGTGATGTGACTTTGCTCTTGTGTGTTGGGCATTTTTTTATACTACTTAAGTATGTGGCATACAAGCACACGGCCCACCGGATGGGAAGTGGCCTACGGAGCCTATGGACGTGTGCAACATCAGGGAAGTCACACTCGTACTGCCGACCCTGGATGGGGTAAGTTGTAAAGTGGGGGAGGAAGGGATGTAAAGTACAGTCAGAACTTGTAGATGGTAGGTCGTACTGCGACTGAAATCACGCGCTAAAATCAGTATAAACACACACACGCACACACACACACACACACACACACACACTCTCTCTCTCTCTCTCTCTGTCACACAAAAGCATCAATATGGTGGCGAGGTGTGACTATACCTATGTAACCCCTCCTATTCCCAAAAATCACCTAAAAGATAATACTATTGAGAGAATCTGATTCCCTGAAATACGAATAGATTAGAAAATCAAAATCACTTTTCGTAGAAGCGATTTACTGCTAAGGAATTTGGTTGATATAAAATAACAGCGTTTTTGGTTGATTATTTTCATTGTAGATTACGTTTCTTCTCAAATTGAGAAGATTTAATCCCCTTTCAACTTGCTGTTCCAATTGCTAATTGGAGTAGAGCGCTACCATAATAATAAAAACAAAAACTATAAAGAATAATAACAAAAAAATATAAATTATTGTTTTTATTATTATGGTAGCGCTCTACTCCATTATTCTCCATTCGCTATTCACCATTATTCGCCCACATATGACGAATTATGGAGGACTTATTCGTCTATATATGCGGCAAATAGCAAATACAAATCCACAGAGTGTCTAAGCAGTACATTCTTATTGACGAGTGAGTCTGAGTAAGCTGTGCACAAATATTCGCTTGTGCACAGATCTTAGACTCGTAAGCAATAACCAAGTGTAGAAAAAATGCACCAAACTGCAAAAAGTTTTAGGCGTTGTTAGTTATTGTCAGGACATGGAAAAGAAATTAATATTGCAAATTTCACAGGTGTAACAAATGCAACGGAGCAAAACACTGGGCAACTAGTTTTCAACAATGATTTTGATTGAATTTTGACTTATTTTTGTTTTTAAAAGGTCTTCATTAACATAAGAACAGACATTATGTTACTTACATGCAACAAACATATGCACTTTTATAAAATTTCACCAGGCTAGGGCGCCTACAAAAATTATTGATACATCTTTCACTCAAAAACATTATAACGGAAATGACAAACCTAAACTAAATACTCCAAAACACTGAAATGCGAGTACTAAAGATATAATGCCAACTGTCACTATGGGGCTTATCAACAAAGTCAATCATGAACTGAAAACGTTCAGTCCTTAAAATACATTTCTTTGAAACGGAACCGAGATATACTCGGTATTATATAAACTCAGTTTCCACCTTCACGTAAAAATGTCTGCGGCATCGGGATTAATACTGAAGGGACTATCAAAGGACTGTGTTAAGGCAAAGCTTTCTTATTAAGAAAATGAATTTAGGAATCTTTGCCGAGAGCGGTCGATTCTTGCTCAGTGCAAATATTTTTATGCATGAACTTGAACATTTGCATTAGTCTAGGTCTAGGTGTTTCTATGTATAAAATGTATTTCTAAAAAAATCTATGTATTATATCCGCATTCTATAACCCATAACACAAACTAGAAGCAAACTATATGGATAAGGACGCGGCCTCTACTCAGAGGTATCGAGTTCGAATCCGGCCGGACAGTACCAATGTGAATTTACACTTTGTGAGGTTTATATGGGCTAATCACATGATTTACCATCTGCTGACTGTGAAGGAAAAATATCGTGAGGAAACCCACATATCCTAGAAGAAATTCTAAGGACATGTCCGATCCACCAACCCGCATTAGGCCAGCGTGTGTCGATTAAGGTCTAAACCCTCTCAGGTCTCTTGCTAGAGGAGAGGAGATCCGTGCCCAGCAGTGGGACATAAATGGGTTGTTATTATAACACAAGCTAGTTAGGCTAAACTTTTTTTTGGGTCTAGATAGCACCGAGTATAATGTTGTACAACATTTTATTTATTGAACAAAACTTGAAGTAAAGATAACCATTATAGATGACCGTGTTTTGAGTTTAATTAGCCAGGCAGTTGTACCTATTTTATTCGGAAAATTATCATTACTCACAACATATCATAAACTCACGCCTATATCCCCGAAGGGGTAGGCAGAGGTGCTAGCACCCATATTTCGCCAGTTTATGTTTAGGTCCCAATGTAATAAATAGGTGGCGAGCCTATAATCCCGGGCACTAATAAACCTGCGATAAATACACACATAACTTCGAAAAGTATCGAAAAGTCATTGGTGTGTGCCATGGTAACCTGGGATCGAACCCGAGACCTCGTCTCAGCAGTCCATTACCCAGACCACTCAAGTGATCCAGATCAAGATACCAGATATTTACTCAAGTGAGCAAAACATAAATGAACCTTCATATTTATAATATTGTTAGGTTGTATATACAATGGTAGTAGCTATAAATGTCAGTCTAAATGCCACTCAGTTCTAATTTATGGGTTATTTTCGACACATTATGTACTAGAAAGGTTAATGTAACCTCAAAGTATGGTAGCGTATATGGTGACGACGTGTTTATTAGTACGAGATTCCAACCAGCTCCCTTTTATAACCTTGAACATGAATATAGTTGTGATTGAGGGTAATGGTTTCGGTTAGACTGAACTTAGGCGTTTTATGGCATACAAGCACAAGGCTCTCCTAATGCTAGATGGTTACTATGACATATGAACGGCTCATATCATCATTTCAACTTCATGGAGGTAGGACACGACGGTATCTCCCGTCCGACTGGGATAGTACCTCCGCCCTACAGAAGACCGTGGCCAGATTTATTAGTATTTATAGTGATCAACCAAACATTTGAGAGCTACCATCTGACATGTGTGAACGAGTCCTGCACTAGGGTCTCGTCCATCAATTATCAGGTATATTGCCTAGTTGGGTTTGGTTTAAACTTTGAAAATTTTAGTCGGCCCCTATACAACCAATAGTCCCATTTGGTATTCCTATTCACATCCTATAAGTGAATGCGGCCGCTGCGCAGGAGGCGCGGGTTCGATCCCCGCTCAGTGCAAATATTTGTATGCATGAATATGGGTATGTGCATTGGTCTGGTCGTGCCTCGGAGAGCACGTTAAGCTGTCGGTCCCGGTTGCTATTTGAACATCTATGGCAGTCGTTACGGGTAGTTGTAGCCCTAAAAAGTCCAACAACAACGGTCTAGCTGCAATGCTTCGATATCGCCTAATGTTACCATTGGGTTGTGAAGGTCAGATGGCAGTCGCTTCACGGAAAATATTGAGGTCCAGCCAAATCCGCAGTTAAGTTGACTGGTAAAGCGGATCCCAAATTCCGAGGTGAAAGCTTTGGATGCGACTGGGATTAACGCTAGATTGAAGAAGAAGAAGAAGATCCTATAAGAAAATGGCAAAAGAAAACGTCCTAATTTTATAAAAGGACATCTCTGGAGTATTCATAGCAGTGGTACATAAGTTATGATACCATTAACTATTTCAATAAAAAAAGAGATGCATATACTATTGATAGATATACCCTCAGTATTAAAAATAGTTTCTACAACGGTTCGCACTTTTGTATACCACATTGAAAATCCATAAAATATACATGGAACAGCATGAATTATTGATGAGTACAGCGTTGAGAGCCAACCGCGTTATACCAATCGATACCTCTACTTATTGGGTTCCTATATTATAATTGACTAGCGCCATCATTATGAATAATTCTTACCTTTACGCGTGTGAAAATTATGACATGTTTCCAGCTGTGATAGATTTTATTGTTGGTTTTTTTGGTTGTATTCACGCATGTTTATCACAGGGGCTGGTAGAAGTATTTTTTTTTGTTACAAATACTAAGTAACTAAAGTTACTAGTATTGGGTTCTTCTAGGTGGACAAACTATTTCGTCAAACTGATTCCCGTTAACCCCGCCATCTAAACTTTTGCTAGAAGTAAGTTCACGTCAGTTGTGTTATAGCCAAGACTCGAATTCGGGACCTCTCGATCCTTAAACAGGTTGTGTTACCACTACTATAGAAAATTGTCATATTTAGTTAACTGTCTTGATGTCTAGTCGGTCGGTCTAATGGTGACGGAGCATGAGCTTAAAATCGTTTTACTCTACCAGAGAATTCAAACCAGGACCTTGGTGATCCAGCAGGTGAAAGAAATCACTATGAAGATGATGTTAGATTTTTATTTCTACTTCTCTCAGCAGTTCCTATGTTTATACTACCTATATGAACGCCACTGCATAAATCAATAGCCAATAAAAATATTTTCAGAATAGTAAATTATTCTAATAATATAAATTTATGTAGCAAAAGGTTAAGGCATACCTTTTTATTTCCCTTAAGGACTTGCCCTTACATGATTCAACGAAGGTTTCATACAAAACACCATTGGTCCAATATTTATATAGGAAACGGTTACCGGTAGTATTAATACTCGTAACTCTAGAAACATGTATTTTAGTAGCACGAAGCTGTAACTTGAAAGTGAAGAGATGCTTTATAAGAAGGGCTTTATAAGATCTTTGACGCCCAAGCCAACCTCACCAGCAAGCATCAGCGTAACGTCCATAGACATAATTATCTCTTTCTTTCTCTTCAACCAATGAAATCTCTCAAAAAGAAGAGATGTTATTTTTAAGTAACGTTTTGGGTAGGTGATAATTTTTTTGCGACTTCATTAGTTGAGAGAAAAGGAGAGATAATTTTATGATCACCATGCTGAGACAACTGCTGGGCATCTATTCTGTTTAAACAAGCCACTGCCACTTCAAAAAATACCATTTAATTTTGGACTTTACAATTATCAGGTTAAAGTCTAAAATTAAATGATATTTTGTAGAGCGAACGAAAAAGTTTGATGAATTCATTTTATTTGATTTTAGACTTCAACTGTACCTATAATGTTATTTTTAAGAGTGTCAGTGGCCTGACAGTGGTTTGTCTTTAGCAGAATCGAGGCCCTGATTGGCAAAGGAGACTCTGATGCAGGTTCTTCTGGGGATTGGGGGTCAAACGGAAGGTAGATGTAGGAAAGCGGACTCTAAGTTTTGAAAATATGGCATCACTGAGGCCGAGGCTGTCAATGTTAACAGTTCTCTATTAACATTGACAGCCTTGGCATTGCTCTACTTCGCACGATTTTGATCATCCCTTTTTTTATCGTGCGGAAATCCCCATGGATATAACCCTTGTCGGCCATCGGTGGTGGTTATGTCGGGATCGATCCGAATAAAACCGCACGCCGTCTCGGGCCTTACCGGGGTGTAAGGTTACCCAATAGGCATATCCCTCGTACCCCAGCTGACCCCGGGCCACCTACGGTTTTAAGATGGCCCCCTCGACACCCCGAAAGGTCATCCCTGGCAGGGAAATTCAAAATGAACGAAAATGATTTTGATTGATTCACCTCAATTAATTTACACAATTAAATAGCACAATTAACAACTGGAATGCACGTCCTGCACACGTGTTCCCTTCTTCCTTCAATCCCGGGTTCTTTAAGCGGGGCGTGAAAAGGCATCTGTCTAGGCCGTCAAGGTAGGGACCGCCGTTTTGGGACGAATGGCGTCTGGAATGGCGGCCCGTACCCTCTGGACTTTACCCTAGCTTCTTACCATCCAGCGGGGTTAAGTCAATTGACGGACTGAATATAAAAAAAAAACCTCGCCCCTGCTTTGCAACATTGTAGCTGATTGCCAAATTAGCATCGTGCCTACATTGTTAAGTTTGTAGCCACGGAATACAACACACATGGCCCTTTTAATATCGGTAATCTTATCTATAAAGCTTTAGTTGTCTGATAGGTATCTCGTTGATTACTAAATGTCATGTTTTGATTTATGTTCGGCGGGCCTTTTTAATAGGACTAATCCCACCCTCATCCCACTACACTATAACTCATATTTTGTTCTGTAGTGTAGCTGAATCACTACAGGACGCGCCCTCTACTCAGAGGCATCGAGTTCGAATCCGGCCGGACAGCTGCACCAATGTGAATTTCACTTTGTGTAATTTATATGTGCTGATCACACATGATTTACCGTCTGCTGACAATGAAGGAAAACATCGTGAGGAAACCCACATGTCCTAGAAGAAATTCTAAGGACATGTCCGATCCACCAACCCGCATTAGGCCAGCGTGTGTGGATTAAGGCTTATACCCTCTCAGCTCTTTCGTTAGAGGAGAGGAAACCCGTGCCCAGCAGTGGGACATAAATGGGTTGCTATTATGTTATTATGTTGGTTATTAAACTTCAGAAGTACCTAACCAAATGGAGTATAGTATTCAATATTTTGATAACCACAAAACGGTTGTATTATTCGCCAATCATAAATGAGAAGTTAATGACTTGGTTTTTCTCTGAACACGTTCTAATTAATTCTTCAGTCATTTTCGAATGGAGCTTACACTTAATTAAAAGTAAAGATCCATCTCAGATTCGAAGGAAGACATCAATTTTTTTAGTATCTTAAGAAAATAAGTGATTGAATTTATATTCTCGGAAGAATATCTGAATACTTAGTACTAATTAAGTAACTTCTATACTATTATAAAATGGTAAAGAAATTAAGTCTATACATTAGAGAAAGTTAAGAAAAAATACTAGGGTATATTATGTTATATATTATGAATTATTCTGAACAAAAACATTTTTTTAGAATTCTTGTCTGTTTTTGCACGATGAATTTAAAAACTAACTTGGCAAGATTTTGGAGTAGTGTGGGTCCCACTACTCCAAAACCTTGCCAAGTTAGATACCGTGCACTATGCCTATACCTACTTGTTTATATGCGACGCATTTTGCCACAAACAAGTATATTGTACTAAATTAAAAAAGCCAAGTTAGATGCCGTGTACTATATCTACTGAACAGATTTTGTACAGAATTAGAAAGGTCTTGGTCAGACTTAAAATCTCTCGTGAGTTTGATTGCAATTGGTTTAGTATCTTATGTCCGAGAATATTATATGTCCAAAAACGATAGGTAACCGACCTTTGCGCGGGTGGGTGGATCAAATAGTTTTAGTAGTAAAGTAATAGCTTTACCTACAGTTCCACCTTTTTTTTCCGTGTGGAAATCCTCATGGATACCTAGGTACTTACTCCGCGGCCAGCGAGGCATTGGTGACATAAGTGACATTAAAGCTATCGATACCAAACTTTAATTAAATCAGATTAGCGGTTTAGGCGTGAAAATGTAACAGACAGTTATAGACAAAAATCCTTTCGCATTTCGTAATGTTATGGATATACGTAGGTAGAGTTAATCAAATGCCAAAATATTCCTCACCCATTTTCAAACAACGTGAATACCTAAGCATTATCGATTTTGTTTCAGCTTTGCGGGTTTGTGGTTTTGATTACGATTACTGAATTTTAATTCCAGATTTTAGACGTTTTGAATTCAAAAACATTTCAAGTGAGTTTTCATTTCAAATAATTTCACAAGTAGCCGTACCTATAGCCGATATTAGTACGTTTCCTTCTTAATGTCTTCTTAATCCTTTCTGTGTAAAATGAAATACTTATGATGAACCAGATCCCATTCGGCAGTCCTTCGAAGTGCATTGTGATGTATTGTAGTTTATGCACCTACCTTGTCATGTCCTAACCGGACATGTCCTTAGAATTTCTTCTAGAACATGTGGGTTACCTCACGATGTTTTCCTTCACCGTCAGCAGTTGGTAAATCATGTGACTGGCACATATAAATTCCACAAAGTGAAATTCACATTGGTGCTGTCCGGCCGGATTCGAACTCGATACCTCTGAGTAGAGGCTGTGTCCTTATCCATTCAGCTACCACCGCTTAATATAAGAGTTAAGGAGAGTTTTATTACCTGAAACTCCAATCCATGCTTTTCTCTACAGTAGTCTTTGATGCGAGGATAGCATTTCGCCATCAAGGTGTTCCTCTCCATCGTAGTGTCTGAAATACAATATTTTATATTTTATGTTTTTTTTTTAAGTTCATATCTAATGTAGAATCAAGGGAGGGGAGTTGGGGGGATTTGGTAGAGAATGGAAGGGATTTGGGGGATTTGTAGGGAATGGGGGAGGGTCGGACAACGCAGGAGACTTTGGTCTCCTCTCTGACAGCACAGAATCCCTCCAATGAGCTATAGTAGTCGCAGTTCTAATGCTGATATTAACTAAAAGGGTTCTATCTACCCGGTTGAGTTCTTTTTATGCGAGGTTTTTTCGATAGTTTTCTTCAAGATATTTAACTAATTTGTAATCTTTAAAGTGATTCAATTCACCAAGACTGTACCATTGGTTTTTTATGGAATTGTCTTCACTCGCGCTGAATTCCAAAATACAGTTCTTTACCTAGTTTGGAATAATTTTGAGTCCTATAACATTATGTCCCTCCCAAAAATAGCAGAAAACCATTAGGAACATAAGTACTTAAACCTAAACAAAAAAAAATTGAGCAGTAAATTATGGCTAACAGAATGATAAGGTGCCATGTATACACCACAGGATATACAAAGCAGTAAAAAAATTATAACTTTATCTGCAAATAATCCAGGTTCAACGTGTCAAGAAGTAGGTTAATCGATCCTAAATTATTACAGTTGCGGGCTTCATAGCAATATAAAGTTACTACAAAACCAACAATAATTATGGAAATGTAACTTGGGAATGAAGACCGCTGGTTGCGTGCTTCAAATGAACGAATGTTTGGCACTCTAGCAACATCGCACCAGTTCCGTGTCGTTATTCATAAAATTGACTGCACAATTTACTGCATTACTGCAGGGTATTTGATATTTGCTTTGCTTTTAGTTTTAGTTCTTGGTAGGTATTGAATGAGCTGTACACATATTGCTGTTATTCTTGGGAAGGTATGGTTGAAGTTGCCAAAATTTCAAATTTTTTCGATGCATGAGTGCACAGCTCAAATAGCGGGCTAACACAAGCAAATGTGGTTAAATACGTATCATTTTGCAATAAAGAACAATTATTCTACTTGGCTAAAAGAAAACTATCAAAATAATGTTTGGACTTATAAAATGTCATGTAGAAGGCTCAAAACCAAACTCAAGGCAGGAGATGATCCTTGGATATCTAGTGCCCGGTAAGCCTTCTACCGCCTCTTTGTGGTCCTGTCAAAATCCCGGATGCAGGAACTCACCGAAGTAGCTATGTTCGGTGAGCACTTGCACCAGCCGGACGAAGATGCTAGGTATCGTGACGTCTTTCCACCCATTACCTGTGGTGGTTAACCACAATTTAGCGTGCCTTTCTATGTTCCTAAATTATTATAAAGGTTAAAATTATAACAATTCATAAATATTTCTCAAACGTAACCAAAATAATATAAATTTACCCCATTTCACCAACTTTCCGTGACTAATTTCAAAACAACAAAACTTTTGCACTAGAGCCAGAGTATGAGTATGTGGGTATGCCGACCGGATCTTACAAAGTACCCACATTTCACCAACAACTGCCCGTGGCCAATCAAACGTTCTCTTTGATGAAAGAGCTATTTCATAGGCATGAAATACTGCAGTCGAGTTGACGCAGTCCGTTATGGAATTAGGTCGACGACGCACCGATGCGCTTAATACTGCGTCAATATTTATTTATTGTTCGTAGTAATTCCGTTTGTTCTGAGGACAACTTTGTTTTATTCCTGTTCATCGACTTACATTCTTATAGATTCATTAGTCAGTTTTCAATTCCTAAATCTAATCTCATTGACTGTTGACTCAAAGTTTGAAGTACGTAAGTATTTATTGAGATATGCGGCTGCTTACAAGCAAATCAGTACAAAAGGGATGTAGTAAGCCTCCTAGAAGAGCGATACCTATGCTCGGGCCCTCTCCGTAAGTAACGGCACTGTCGTGAAACCAATTACTACACCACGCTGGCAACATCGACACGAGAGAAGAACAAGAAGTACCAAACAAGTACAATACATAACAGATGGTAAGCCAACCTGAGCCTATGAACCCCTATAAAATATGAGAGAACACATTCTCATGTTACAATTTGCAAATGAGAATTGACTCCTCATTGCGGGTGCGACACGCCGCGACGGCTGGATAGAAATCCATTCTGACAGGACAACATTCTTCCTACTGAATACACGATGTTCCACAAAACTCTTCAATTGAAGTATCAGTCAATCTTCTTTAACCTAGCGTTAATCCCAGTCGTATCCAAAGCTTTCACCTCGGAGTCTGGGGTCCGCTTTACCAGTCTTAACTGCGGATTTGGCTGGACCTCTATATTTTCCGTGAAGCGACTGCCGTCTGACCTTCACAACCCAATTGACATTAGGCGATATCGAAGCGTTGAGCTACACTGTTGTTGTTGGAATTTTTAGGGCTCCAACTACTCGTAACGATTGCCATAGATGTTTGTATGGCAAAGTATCAGTCAATCAATTAGCCTAATTGCAGTTTTGCACTCTGGAATCCAAGGTACGGTTATTATTCTTTTTTGACTTTTCGACTGCAGATGGCTGACCCCTCTACCGTGAGAGGAATATTTGTGCCAGAGCCTTATCCATCGTATCGCAAGTGCAAAGACTTGCAGTTTAGGTTGGGTAATTATAACCTCTCTCAAAGCATAAAATGGCTCCGGATCCTGTACGTCCCAAATTCAGTCTGTCGTAACTGGACAGTCTGAATTTGCGACGTACAGGATCCGGGGCCATTTTATACTTTGAGAGATTATATTCTGTGGCTAACCTATAGCTACTTCAGCTTCCAATTATGCTATATCGGTAACTTTCATTCTTTATCGGATGACTTCATTAAGAATTTTATCCTTCAAAGAAATTCCAAGTATAGCACACGAGAACCAGGTCGATGAAAATTTAATTTTCGTGAATCGATCACACTCTATTATCAGATAAAGTGGCGTTAATTAAAAGTTGTTCATTTCGCCCCTCCCTGCCACCCTCAGAATGTATTTTAAAATTGCATTTGAGCACGATCTGGGGTGGTACCACCCCCTCTTAAGATAAGGCGTACGAAAGTACGAAGGTGGATTACATAACTATTTGGTTACAAAACCATGGCATTTAACACAATACTTTATGGGACGCTATCCATGTAGGCCCACTCCACATTCTATATGGATCCCATTTTCACGACAGATAGTAAGTACCCTACCCTACCTGCGCACTAAATTTCAGTTGAATCTATAGGGTAATTTTTCATGATTGAGTAGTAAAAAATTCAGTTCACTTTCGTTTTTAACCGATATTAAAATGAAATCTGTGACGTTTTTAATGCGGTGTTCAGAAAAGTATTTCTATATATTTGGAAGAAGCTTAAAGTACACTTGACTGACCTAAAAAAGGAAGTAAGTCAGTTCCATTTTCGGATAAAAAAATTATGATATTGTAAGGACTTTGACTTCGATATTTGGATAATATTTCTTCTTAGGGCCTTCGCAAAGATTTTCTATGTAAGCTTAGCTAGCAGATTCACAACTTTGTCGGTTTCAGAGTGTCAGCTTGGTCAGGATCAGCAACAAAGAAAGTCTCAATTTAAATCGTATTAGTATCAATACAATGTATATAATATAAAGGATCAGCTTGATCTAGGAAATACTACCCTCTCATTAAATACCGGGTATCAAATGTAATATAAATGCTGTATTTTGAACTATTTGTGGGAGAGTACCTCCGCCGTTTTCCCTTGGTTCTTTTCAACCCCTACTCCCATTTCCTCTCCCCTTTCATAGGTTACGGTAACCACATACTGAACATACTGTTAAGTTTACTTGCATTTACTTAGTTAATAATAAATCAGACTTCGACTAAAAATATACTGCGTAATATTTATGTATCTTGAAACCCTCTTGTATAAACTTTCTCTTTGTTTCTTTCAAAAATAAATGTAACTTGCTTCACCTGCAATTTTAAACAGCCATCTCAACTTATTTAAAGTTTGCGGGGCTTCAAGTTGAAATTGTATTTGGCAAGTTTAAAAATAACTATTGCAGAAGAATCACTATAAGTTTGAACATAATATTTTTAACCGATAGAAAAATAGGTGTGCTGCAATACTGTTCATTCACATAGTACCAATTCTTTAGATAGTATAAATGAAGAATTATTTTAGTTTGTTTATTTTTTTATTTATATATTCGGAGAAGCAACAGCCATAAAAAGGAACCAGATTCCCTAGTAGGCCTAATCCATATTTCACAATGTCAATAAAAACCATGAACGTACACAGTAGGCAATAAAGTAGACAATACAAATCTAAATAAAGCTCTTCTAGGTTATGAAATATCAAATCCTATGTTCAAATTTAGTCTCATCTATTCGTCTTTAAATAAAGACCAAAGTTCGGACAACGTGATGCTTTCTTATAGGTACTTTATAAAAAAGTATAAGCAATGCTAGTTTTTCTGATACTACTTAACACACAACGACAATGTATGTTTAATAGCTAAAAGACCACACATCCAAACTGCCAATACTTCAACTAAACTTGCTTCACAATTTTAGTGGCATCCTAGCGCTTGCGCATAAACGTGCCTGAAATAGGCCACTTCAAGCGACGGAGCTATAACTTCGGTACCGTAAACTTGTTACCGGGAATAGATATTAATAAGTACGGTTGTTGTGTAACTTGTACTATGATGGAATGGTGGTTGAGATGCATTTGCTCAGCAATAACTTTGAAGTAGGTACTATTAAATCCTGATATCGTTCTATTGATATTACGTCATCAGGTTCAGCTTAAAAGGTGGTAAATCCAATAGCGATGTCTGGTGTTCAGGAGTACAGGCCTGGGGTGAGATAGTACGGACTTGTGCTTTGGCCAGCGTGGCGATGCGGCATCCACCTACTTTCCAAACAACGCATCGAAGTCACCAATGATTTTAGTCAAGGCTGTAATAGAGTCCCAGGGTTTTCCATTGCAGTTGGTTGCCTAGCAAAATAGTTGGATGCAAAAGAATACCGTACAGTTTTAACCCTTACATAAAATATGGGTGGCAGAGCAGATTTTAGTGAGAATGGGTCGACGGACCTGAAAAACCATTTTCCTGGTCCGTGTAAAGTAACAGAGGTGTTGAAAAAAAGAGAGGAAAAAATTATTGGAGTTATGCCTCCTGCTCAACAAAGACTTACAAAATGCAGCAAATTCTTCTTCGTTTTGATGGCAAAAATTTTTAAACACCGGCCATATTATGCGCTTCCTCACTTGCCCCGTTCAGGTGGAAACCTGTGCAGGTGTTAGGGCAAAGTGGACATGAAAGTAGATGGTTCATGAACGACGTGCACTAAAGAGGACAGCATATTGATTCTACCTATAGCAAGTGCGAAAGTGGTACTTTTCCACTTACCAGTAAATGTCGAGCTGGTGAAGATCCGGACGATCTTGGAACTGACTGGAGGCAGCGACTTCAGTGAGCCGCCGAAGATCAGATCCACCGTACGGTCATCCATAGTGTATTATGCGGTTGCTGAGGAAATAAGACAGGATATTAATATTGATTTTACCTAGTTGTCCGCAGTGGCCAAGCATCAATGTGTACAGTAGCTGTTGTTGTTTGAGGTCGGTTTCGTTCCAAACTCTGGTAAAATATTTCTTTTTTACGAAGATCTTTTTAGTTAGAAATTCTTAGTAGGTATACTATCAGAATGAAAATTGAACAGAAGTGATTTAATTTTAAAACCTCTTATACTCGTAACTCCAGTTAAACATAATTGCAAGATCATTTTGTAAACTTGTTAGTGTTGACCTATTCAGTAATATCTACAAGAAACTGTATCATATATTATTATAATAAATGAGCACAAAAGTGTTGGGAGACCTGGAGAATTGGAAAATGAATCTGAAATGCAGTTGAGCCTATAGCGCTTTCAATGGGAGTTAGTGACTTCATTCGATACTTAAAGCCTATATTCCTGTTAAAACTGCAATTCCATCAAGCACTATCTATCTTTTATGGCTATAAAGATAATAAAATAAGGATTTAGATATCCAGCCCGTAGCTTTTTAATTAACTTACAGATAATTTATCAAGGGCAGTACTCTATGGCATTGATAGCGAAGCAATCTAATTTTATATTTATTACCCTGGGAATTACAGGAATCTCTACTCGAGGTAAAAACTATAATCGCTATCTATTTTGGTGCCCGATTCAGTAAAGCCACGTTATCAAAACGCGCAATTTCAAAGGAAAAATGGAGAAATAACCTCGGTATTCTGCATGATCTGTCAAAATGAACGTTTCCGTGATATTATTAAACTTTCAGAATCACTCATAGTTTGATTCGTAATTTTATAAGCTTCATCCAGCAGTTTTCTTACATACAATTAGAGCGATGGTAGCTGAATGAATAAGGACGCGGCCTCTACTCAGAGGTATCGAGTTTGAATCCGGCCGGACAGTACCAATGTGAATTTCACTTTGTGGAATTTACATAATGTGCTAATCAAATGATTTACCATCTGCTGACGGTAAAGGAAAAACATCGTGAGGGGTTTCCTCACGTCACGTCGTAGAAATTCTAAGGACATGTTCGATCCACCTACCCGCATTAGGCCAGCGTGCATGGATTAAGGTCTAAACCCTCTCAGCTCTCTCGTTAGAGGAGAGGAGACCTGTGCCTAGCAGACGGGGAGTCGGACGACCGTCCCGTAAATCCAAGACAGAGAAAGAGTAGAGAGAGGCAACTGAGTCTTGAATGGCAATCCACAGAAGACGTGTACTAAATTCTACGCTCTGCGTCATAAGACCTTCAAATACAATTACAAATCTATCCAAAATATGATACCATTGGAAACCAATAAAATATCCAATTTTGGCTCTGAGGGTATCGTAAACCAACTGCCGACAGAGGGCAGCACACATGCTCCTCAGTTTATGAGATACAAATTAGTATTGCGGTAAAGATTTCCTGTACGTTCACAAGTGGTGCGTTTGATTTTTATTGCTGTATGGACATGTGTTTGCGTACTTAGCCAACAGCGCAGGTTGGCAGTACCACCGTAGATTACTTTAGTGTATCATAAAGTCTGAAGTAGTTCCAATGATGGTTTTCGTGTTATAGAAGAGATGGATGGGGTGGTAAGGAATATATTTTTGCAGGATTATACATAACTTTTTACATGAATGTATAAAAAGGAAGGAAAATCGATGTAACATAACATAAACTCACGCCTATATCCCCGAAGAGGTAGTCAGAGGTGCTAGCACCCACATTTCACCAGTTTATGTTTAGGTCCCAATGTAATAGCTAGCGAGGCTATTGCCATTAACCGGGCACTTATAAACCTGCGATAAATACACACGTAACTTTGAAAAGCATCGAAAAGTCATTGGTGTGTGCCATGGTGAACCTGGGATCGAACCCGAGACCTCTTCTCAGCATTCCATTACCCAGATCACTAGGCTACCGCGGCAATATAAATCGATGTGTGTGTTAATATCTTGGATCCGTTTGAGGATAGGTAATATAGGTAAATACTTTTATTATTATTAGTCTTTACTTGGTTCAGTTGTACTTCATTTGGACAATTTCATTCGCAATGTAGTTAAAATTGTTAAAGTCAATTGTTTTTCATTTAAACAATTTTTTTTACTTATTTTTATTCTAAACAATTTTGATTCCTTGTTCTTATATACCCGCCAATATGACTTAGGTAGGGTTTTTTACGTATTGCCGCAGTGTTCAGGAACTCGCTTAAAAACTAAATGGTATTTTACCGTTCAATTTATACGCTCATAACGTATCATAATAAGGTTTACGTACAAAAGTAATTTTTCTCTTTTATGTGATGGAATAACCGTAAAGCACTGTTTAAAAATATTATATGAAGGTATAAATCATAAAAAAAAGTAAATACTTGTGGGTGTATAAAACAATCTTGGAAATTCCTCTACTAAGTATGATCAGTAAATATTGATCAGCAAATTTTTAAGGAAAGCCATCGCCGCGTCGTCGCTTGCCAGTCTTCATCGGTAGAGAATTTTCCCGGCAAGAGTGCCCCCTCCCGTTTTTCCGGGGGTAAGATGAGACAACGTGGTTTCCCAACCCGTGAAGGGTATCTCGAAACTGCCGGGGTACGATGGAAATGTCTATTGCATCACATTTACACCCCGGAGTTTGAAGAAAAGACGGCGTGCGGTTTTAGTCGGTTTAAATTCGACATAACCCACACTGGTCGCAGGAGTAGTATGCATGGTTATTTCTGTACGAAAAAAAATGCAACCCCTTATTAGTCACTATAAAAAAGTATTTACAGAAACTTAAAATTTTATTACAAGATGGAAAAGCCGTATTTAATATTGCCTGACCCAGTTAATGAATGCTACTTATATAGGTACGCCCCAGTTAACGTCTATTCTACGAATAAGCTGCTTAAAATTGATAATAATGTACTAATAACATGCAAAGTGTTGACAATGCCGTCAATTTTCCCCGCCAATGCGGACATAAATTTAACTACGTAGGTACAATTGGTGCGTTACCGGTATATTGTACAATATGGTTACATTCGCTGGGCCTAAACTTTATTTAAACGTGCATACTATCACACTCATAAATTCCCGAAGGAATAGATGTCCATAAGTATTTTTTCAACAAAAGTAATACCTATAATTTATTATCTATATTTTCCGCATTTTAGAATACAACAAAAGCTATGCTTACTTTCGTCACATGAGTAAAGATAAGTACCATAGATATTCTGTACTTTCGTTCTAGAGAGGACTGTGTAGAATTTAAACTATATAAAATGTCATTTTTAAATATATTTTACCCACATAAAAAATATAAATAGGTACATTCTAAAACATAAAAATAGTGCTCCACCGGCATCAGGTTTAGAAACCAAGCCACTGTTGGTTATAGCTTGTATTATTATTATTAATTACAGAATAACTATCATAATGCTGATAGTTATGTAATAGATCTATGTAACTCAAATAACATTCTCACCTGTTCTTAAGTAGGTACTTATAACCTAGAATCAATACATGTAGAAGGTCGCGGTCAAATCGATTTTCACTGTCAAATAACCGGTGTTTAACCGGAAAGTTCCGGTAAAGCACCAAACTTTTTCTATTCCTTTTTTGAATTCGTACAATTCCAAATTCGAACGCGTGGTTTCCGTTTCGATTGGATGATGATACTGGTTTGTAGTTCACGGTTATGAAGACATGTTATCTGGTTGCTAGGCAACCGTTGCATGTGATTGTCGGTTGAAAATAGTGACGTCATTGTATGTTGTAGCTGAAGTGTGAAACCATATCGATGTTGATGGGTATTTAATTATGTTGGTACAGGTAATATTGATAGCCGTTTCGTTTTTTCAAACGGTCTTGGTAATTGAAGGCCACAGATTCTAGAAAATTTATTCTACAAATGGGATATTAATACGGGACTTATTCCGCCTACATTCCCACTACTGTTAACTCCCGTACCTTCTCTGAAAAAGGTTCAGAGAAGGTAATATTGATAGCCGTTTCGTTTTTTCAAACGGTCTTGGTTACTGAAGGCCACAGATTGTAAAAAAAATATGCTACAAAATGATCAATATTAATACGGAATTTATCCACTACTGTAACTCCCGTACGTCGGGATCGATAGTGATAACCCACGAACAGACCCAGCTATAACTCCGGGAAGTCCCTTTTTTGTTTTCGTGTGGAAATCCTCGTGGATACTACCCCCGTCAACTAGGTAAAAAATCCTAAAAAAATTTCAAAATATTTTCTATTAACACATTTTCTCCTTACACCCCGGCATATCACACAAAATGCCGTGCGGTTTTAGTCCACCCAAGATGGCCAACGGGGGACGTATCTGTAACAGTAGGGATCTACATACGAAAAAAAATACGAAACCCTGAAAAAATATTTAAAATATTTTCTATTATCTGCTTTTCCGTATCAGTAGATTTTCTTCACAATATCTGCATTTTCCTACAACACGTAGAAGTAACTTTGAAAGTCAAACCACCGATCGCGTGTCCGCGGCATGTTCATTTATAACTACACCCTAATATACCTACCTACGGCATATCTATTACTACGATCTTTATTAAACGCTGGAACAGGTAATAGATTACTGCTATTCTAGGAATTTATAGCACAAGATTTGTTTGTTTTTTTTTTTACTACAAGCACAATAATACCAACATATTGTCGCTCGGCATCAAAATCGCAAATGTGCCTATACACACGTATTGCACTTTCGTAGTTTTGTATGCTGAATGGCGATGAGCTTTTTTATTTAGAAGGTAGGAAACAAAAGAATAACGCACAGTAGGGTAAGCACGAAATTACATGCGTATAAGAAGTAAGCGTATATTATTTGTAACGAGAGACTGGATACAGTCAATATCATTAAATGCTAAGATAATGATGATGAACCTTAAACTGCGACCGGTAACTGCTTACCATTTGAATAGTCGTGTGGTCGTATGCAAGGGTATCGTATCAAAAAAATTGTTTATTCCTCCGTCTTCTTCTTCTTCTCCTATTTCTATTATCCTTTTTCTATTCTATTATACTTAATCCGAAATTATAATACGAAATATAGCATAATTTACTACGTTATGTACACAATTACTATGTAAATACTAGTATGAGCATAGTAATATCTTGTGATATACCTAGACATTATAATCCTAAAAAATCCTATTATAAATGTGAAAGTCTGGATGTTTTCGATGATAAGGTTACCCATTATATATTCAGCCATTTACCTAATTTTTATTTATGTGAAATGCATCGTTTTCATTTCTATGGCAAATGAGGGAGTGGGATAAAATCTGACAGGATTTTATGCAGGAAAATTACATGTTGCGCAGAATCCAAATAAATTGGAACAAGTACAGGCAGATGAAGGTGCGTCGGCCGTAACCTCCCCATGCTATAAGTTGGAGATAGCCTTAGGTCTGCCGGGGTGCAAGGAAATACCTTCTGGGTCACCTTATAACCCGTTGTCCGAAGACCAAAGACCAGAAGAAGATGGCATGCAGTTTAAACCATTCCGAGTCCGAGAGAATCATCCCCAATGGTGAACGGGGATGGCATCCGTGGGATCTCTGCACGATAAAAAGGGCAGGTAGACTGATGACTATTAATTTCTTGGTATACATTACAATAAAGAGCTAACTATCCATCTATCTATCATTCAAATGTTTGATGAAAAGGGGAGAATAGCGAAAGACATTGACGTTTACTCCGAACAATCAAATCAACATCAAAGCAATTATAAAACAAAAAATCATAATCAACTTAGCGGGTATGATGTTAGTTTTCTTCTGAGTGACGTCACTACTATCAGTGGTATAACAATGATAAATAGCACAAAAAGCAATCCATTAGTAACAGTGTATGCATGCCACACCTTGCGACCGCTGGGTGGAGCAGTTGGTGTGGTCCAAGTCTTAGGAGGTATAGATGTTCTATTTTGCGAAGGCGGTTTAGTTTTCACTGTAGTAAAACATTATATGCACATTGCTTTTAAAAATGAATTACTTGCAATGAATCTTGTTTTTGAATTGCTTATAACCTTATTGTATGGTATTGTTTTTGAATTGCTTATAACCTGTGTACGTTTTGTGTTCATAAATAAAGTTAGTTTTCTTTCTTTCTTTCTTTCTTTCTTTCTTCAATGCAATTATTGTTCTATTAACTGCTACATGAATTTCTTTTGACGTGACATGAACTTACACACACACACATGTACCTACGCGTATTTACAAGACACAGGTACTACTATTTAATTGTTCACCCGCCATCGTGAGATAGAATATCTTTAGCAATATAATGGCGTAGACGTTATATCTACTTAGTTTTAAGATTCAGGGCTGATTTTAAACATGTAAGTTTTATACAATAAATAATAATATCTACATGAACGTCATCACTATTGTAACCCATGTTTCACAAATAAATAAATATGAAAATGAATGAACATCAACCTAACATATATGCAGTAATGGAATATCCATTTGCTATTAGCTATTATCTATCTGTATAATTACATCTTAAACTAATCCCTAATAATTAGGACGATGATAGACATAATTATGATGATGAATATGATGTACCTATCAGATACAGAGAGTTTATGGTATCGGACAATTTTGGAAATTTTAAGGGTTTTGCTTATTCATGTGAGGTACCAAGACTTGTTAACTTCAGTTTTGATTTTCTCTACAATTATAACTTGTGCACTTGTCGTAAAATTACTCTTTATTAATTAAAATTAAATAAATAGCAATGTGACCACTCTCATTTTAAAGATTTCAGAATTTAAACACAAAGAGCTTAACCTCTTTCAAGAGTAAAACGGTTATTAAGGTACCTACTTCTTCAAAATAAATGTCGAGGTCAGCAAATGCCTCACGACATCTTTCCACTTGCTACGATCTTAGCATACGCCTTCGCTTCTATAGCATCGCTGATAATTTCAATGTTCCTAGGAGTAAGAAATAAATAGTAATCCCGCTATCGCTTGTACATTGCGCCGTGTTCCAACGGAAACGCGTCTATTTTAGTGGCGATAGGTACCTGCTTTTCCACGATTAGACTATACCGTGCCCCCAGTTCCGGTCGTTTCGGATACTATGCTTTCATGCTGTGTTGCGAATTGATGGCTTACACCACTATACTTTAATACTTTGTTGTCATTTAAAATCGGTCATAAAAGAAAATGGGTTTTAACTACGATGTTTCTTCGTTCGTGAATTCATTCAATACTTTTGTGAATGTGCTATATATAGACTCGTATTCTGTGTACCCTTGGGGATACACAGAATATGAGTTGGGTTTTTGATTAACATATTCTCGTCGGTTTGGCGGGCTAAAAATAAATTCTATCATTTGTATCAAACTAATTTTTACACAGCTAACGAGGAAATTAGATTAAAAAAATAATGTCTATAATTTTTTAAGCTTAGAAATCACACGTTTCAAAAATGCAATTGCAGGTTGACTTGTAAAATCCATACTTATACTTAATACCTACCTATTATAAGTATAAATGCGACAGTAACTCTGTCTGTCTGTCTGTTACGCTTTCACGCCTGAACCGCTTAACCGATTTTGATGAAATTTGGTAGGTATAGGAGTAGATTAGACTTCAAGAATGAACATAGGCTATGTTTGATCGCGATAACCGACATCCACGCGGGCGGAGCCGCGGGCAACAGCTAGTGAATAATAATTTTGCAAAGTATTTAATATGAATATAATGCAATCGATAAGTAGATACCTACCAATTTATAATAGCACCAAGCTCTTAACACCTCGAGGTAATCTGATCACAGGACAAGTGTACCAGACCGTGCAAAGATATTAGATCGTTTTATATCCATCGATAGTTACGTAAGATTCTGTCCTAGTTTTCGTCCTATATCACGGTAACCGAATCAAATGAACTGAAATTTCGGGTTGAGTAAATGTCTGTCCGTTGGAATAGGTAGCATCGGGTATATATTAATGCGTAGATTTGTAAGGTGTACGAAGTAATCTAAAGTGTGATCTAATTTTCTAACATATAATATTATTATCTAACAATAATATATACGATATTATCGTGCTCTCCAAATGAGGCAGCCATACTGCAATATATTTTTTTATTATTAACTTTATCTGTTTGTTTTGGGTTAAGTCTAGTAATTGAAATTTGAACCTCTTTCAGCTGTCTGATTTTTGGCAGAAGTCTTTAGTTCTGATGACAATACAATTTTAAACAGTTTAACTAAAAAAAATCATAATTTTTTTGTACCACTTGGAGACAGATAAGCACACTGCCCACCTATGGACATGTGCTACACCAATGGCGACACAGTCACGCTTATAAAAACCTTCTAATACCCTTGAAGAACCTCATATTGTAGACACTAGGGAAAATCACAGCAGGAAGATAATTCTACAGTCTAAGCGTGCGTGGAATGAAATGCCTCTCATATCTCACAGCGCGCACCGTTGTCGGGTGCAACGTGTGGAGATGATTTTCCTGTGTTATGATAGACTCCATGGTAAAGCGGACCCCAGACTCCAAGGTGAAAGCTTTGGATAAGACTGGGATTAACGCTAGGTTGAAGAAGAAGATGATGATAGACTACATGGTTGTGACGATGCGATGATAAAATCTCATAAAGCTATATCGGTTTAGTTTTAAAATGAAATTGACATGAAGTGAACATGATAATATGAGGCCGTCAAGCTGAGGGTCACTATTATGTATGCATTAGTGGTGTTGGCAAATAGTGACCCCTATTCCTGAGACTTTACCTTTAGCTTACCATCAAGCGAGGTGAAGTACATATTGACGGAACCGATATAGAAAAAAAAAGAAAAGCCTTCTCACTTTCGTGTTCAAAATCTTGTAGTGTTTAAAAACACACTATACAAAAAGATTAAAAAATAAAAAGCGTTTCTTCCCTAAAAAATCATTGTAGGCCCTATTCATTACGTTGTGAAAGCAAATTAAGTATTTAAGGGCATCGTAAACGTAATTTACGTTATTAAGGGATCGCACAAGGGCTATATATCGTAGTCTTTGGAGGCAGCCCCATTAGCACTACGGCTGCCACGATTTTCTGAGATTTCTCCAAAATAAGTACCTTGACTTTTAGATAGAAAAATATAGTAGGTAGTTTTTGGGAGTTGGGAGGTCAGACGGGAGTTGATATAAAAGCAGCTCTAATCAAAGAATTAACTGTAGCACTATCAGTGTATGTAGTGGTGACTCAGGTTCTGAGACTTTAGCTTAACATCAGGCGAGGTGAAGTCATGTTGACGTGTCCAATATAAAAATCTTATAGTCCCGGGTTCTTTAAGCGGGGCGTGAAAAAGCATCTGTCAAAGCCGTCTAGGCAGAAGTCACCATTCTAAGACATCCCTTGGGAATGGCGAACACTACTTTTAGGACTGCACCTCAGGTTACCATCAGGCGGGGTGCACTCAATCCGGCACTAAACAAAAAAGTAATACCTACTAGAATCTGCATAAAACGAAATTTTACAAGAAAGCCGAAAATCGCTTTCGTACAACCTATCTTTGATAGTATGTCGTTTAAACAACATACTTTTATGGACTTAGGACCGGCAGAATACCTTAGTAACTAGTAGATAAATAGGTACTAGTCAGTCAAGTCAACATGATAATGCAAATATCGCCTGGAAATTGTATCTATATATATAAAAATGAATCCCTATTTCCCTTGGTCACGGCATCACGCGTGAACGGCTGAACCGATTTGACTGAAAATTGATGGGGAGGTAGCTTAGAACTAGGAGATGGACATATGATACTTTTTATCTTGCCACGGGGACGAAGTATGCCACGGGCGAAGCCGCGGGGCACACCTAGTTTATTACATTTTTTAAATCAGCTTATTTACAGAAAAAAATAACACTGCTTTTGTCATGAAATCTTGAAGGGTATATAAGTAGCTCAAGCCCCCCTGTGAAGGATGCTCAAATACAAATCCACATTTTGATAAAACTATACTTATGCTAAAAAAATAAATATGCTAAAGCTAAAAATATATAACAAAAAAAAATATATAAAAATATAAAAAAACTAAAACAAATACAAATGCACAGTTGGCTAAAAAATTAAGTGCCTACAAGAAATACGTAGGTACTGAAATTAGCATAAAATACAGGTAGACATGCGAATCTAAAAATGAATTAAAGCCATGAATAAAATATAAGATAACGTTTAGTACATTCACATCCTGAATCCTGCCACCGAATGCGGATCTATTTCGTACAGTCAGCAGAATAAATTCAAATTGTTTCTGATCGCTGTCTCGTTACGCCCTCAGTAAGTTCCATTGTGGCACTATCGGTGTTTGCAATGGTGACTCTCATTCCAGAGACTTTGCTTCAGCTTACCATCAGGCGAGGTGAAGTGTTGTTGACGTGACAAACATAAAAATAAAGTTCGCAAAAGTGGTGAGGTTAAGCTTTCAAACTAATTCATGACTAGCTTATGCCCGCGGCTCCGCCCACGTGGACATCAGTTTGCTCGTTTTTGACTATATCTCCGGTTTTATTCAACCGATTGTGATCAAACATACATAATATTTTAAGTGTGATCAAGACTTTTCAAACAAAGAAAACTGTATTAAAATCCGTTCAGTATTTTGTATCCATCGCGATCAAACAGACAAACCAAAAAAATTTTTTCGTGTTCGAAATCGTGCATATAAATATAACCCAACTATTTTTTTTAATACGTCCAATGTAGAGATAAAGCTATACTGCACGGCATCTAACTTGGCAAGATTTTGGAGTAGTGTGGGCCCCACTACCTACTCCAAAACCTTGCCAAGTTAGATGCCGTACACTATACGTGTTTGTGGCAAAATGCGTCGCATATAAACAAGTATTGTGTACAGCATCTAACTTGGCAAGGTTTTGGAATAGTGGGGCCCACACTACTCCAAAATATTGCCAAGTTAGATACCGTGCACTATACTTTACAGTTTTATAATAGTATTGGTTCTCTACACGATTTCAGGAGTCTGCTTTTGTAATCCCAAAACCATTTAACCTACCTTAGGTATCGATCCTAGGACCTTAAATAACACAGACTTGTGTCACAGGACCGGCAGCGAGGCAGTCACGTAATTTATTTTTCTTAAATATTATAAAATGCCTGTGTTTCGCGCGTGTTCAGAATGAAACATTGGAAGGCTGGTAAAGTTTTTCTGCTTTTATAAAATTATTGAATTATACGCATTTGCGTATGAAAATACAGCGCTTAGATAAACGAAAATAGAATGAGAAGGGAGGAGGGTAATCTTTTTCATCAAATTATGTTGAAGATTTTTTTAAAATATAGGTATATATATATATACATACAAATATGATAAACCGCGGTAGCCTAGGGTAGTTCTGCCAGTTCTCGGCCAATTAAGCGGAATTTCACCTTCTGATTCGTATATCTTTGCAACCAAACACAAGAAATAAAAAAAATTAATACCGTGTGAACGGAAATTTAATTATACTTTTCTAGTGTCTAGAAATTATATAGCCATATATTTCTATTTATTTTAAATCATAAAAATATAGAAAAGTAGTAAATATGCTAGTTTTCGGCCATCTATATGAGTTATCGGCCGCACTAGGCGCTAGTTGTCGGCCGCATAGTTCACCATCAAGTATTTATATTTTGTATAGGTATAGGGTATAGGTAGGTATTTACAAAAAAAAACAGTTCGTGATCTTGGATAAACCTCAATTAGATATTCGGTCACTCAATTTAGTCACAACATTTAGATGAGTTTGTGTTAAAAATCGAATGAATAAGAAGGTTAATAATTGAATAAGAGATGAAGCTGTTGATAAGGATTATTTTTAAAAAGAATTCAAGAAAATAATAAATAATTATTGTGTGTGCTTTCCTATAGATATACTTAGGCCGAGAAAAGGATACGTGAATGCCTCTTTTCGGCCGCTAGAAGTTATCAAATTAAAATACTTTTTTCTCCGTTTTTTTGTATGAGTCCTTGTGGCCGGAAACTGAAATTGGATCTGGATTTTGTTTATACTCTCTGCATTGGAACTGACAAACAAGAAATAAATATAGTTGTTGAAGATATGAATGAATGAAAACCTTGAAGGAACCGCAGATTGTCGGCCACCTGGCCGAGAATTAAAAATCTTGTTTAATACGCATTGAGTTAGCCGGCCACGTAAATTTTATAAGTAAATTTCATTTATTCTTAAAAAAAATGTATCCTACTGAAACTTTAACAAACTTTTAACAGAATAAAATCAAATAGTCACAGAAATACATATAACTAATCGTTTAACTTACCTTTGAACAAAATGCGGCGCACTATTTTTTTCGTTGATTCCCGCACACGTTTACACTCTTTAAACTTCAAGGGCACACTGATGCGATTATCAAGATTTTATTAACCTAAAATTTCGCAAGGTCACGCGTAACTACCGTCTTAATAGTATAACATAGACTTTTCAAATTGGTGACGTGTATTTTTCTTATTCCTTTACAAAATATCCTAGATGGCCGAGAACTGGCAGTGGCCGGCAAACTGGCAGAACTACACTATTTGTTTGGGTAATGGACTGCTGAGACGAGGTCTCGGGTTAGATGCCAGGTTCACCATGGCACACACCAATGACTTTTCGATGCTTTTCGAAGTTATGTGTGTATTTATCGCAGGTTTATTAGTGCCTCGGAGAGCACGTTAAGCCGTCGGTCCCGGTTGCTATACAGACATCTATGGCAGTCGTTACGGGTAGTTGGAGCCCACAAAAGTCCGACTAGTCTAATTTGGAACTTCGATACCGCCATTGGTCATAATGACCAGTGGTTGTGGAGGTCAGATCGCAGACGCTCCACGGAAAATATCGAAGTTCAGCCGCATCACATTTAGACTGGAAAGGCGACCCCAACTGGGTTGGGAAAAAGGTTCAGAGAATGATGATACATACCACATACAAATCACGCCTTTTCCCCATTGGGGTAGGCAGAGAAAACATCTTTTTACACAACATTAAATTTGTTTATGCAATAAAAAAGCTTGCTTAGGCAAGTACTTCAATTTAACAATTTCATTTTAAACAATTTTATTCTGAAATGAATATGCTATCGTTACCAATTTGTCCCAAACTTGCCAAGTAATTAATAAAATTAGCCTAGAAACTGTCAAATACAAACTCGATACACACACTTTCAAAGCCTACGAGACTAACAAATTGTGTTACCCATCAAATTAACAGCTCAACAAATGCCGTTAGCTCAATAAACACCGCTTACCCTACCGTCAATTTGAGTAAATCACGACAAAATTTGCCACATTTAATTAACTAGCTGACTGTACTTGCTCAAGGTAAATATACATTTACTGTCATCGCCTCTCCGTGGGATGCATGATAATGTTTGCGTCAGTTTGTGGCACGGCATGACTATTGTTTATCTACTAGTTGATAATCAATTTTAGATGCAGATATTATGACTACCGTTGAACTCGGAATTAATTTGAACGTTTAGGATTTGAGGAATTTGTTAATAGGCTATTTCGTGTGGGACAGTTCTGGGGCCTTACTCTGAAAATCGAACATGAACGTTTCGGATCGAACGAAAACGGCGAAAACGTCAAATGTATTTTGGGAGTAGGAGGTGTACCGATAACGATCGACAACCTCAATGTCAAACGATCGAAGACGGATCCGAAATCCGAAACGAAACACTTTCGGGGTAGCTAAATGGTCAAAACGTCAACGGATACGAATATTTTCGTTTTTCGGAGTAAGGCCCCAGGTTCTTACATCAGAAAGAAAAGAATCCTTTTTGTTTATTTTTTTGTGGGTCCTTTATAGGATCACTTCGTAGTCCGTGCCTGTTTGTTTGCTTGTCGGTATATCTATAATGGTAAAAATTATATATCAGGATCCCCAGTAGTGACTTATAAAACATCGATTAATGTCACGCAGGACGTCCCAGGGAAAGTTAAATTGGCTTGGAACTGGCAGCAAAATGAATCAGAAGTAAATTGGAGTTAGAAACATAATACGAGTAATACACTTCCCTCATTAGAAAGGTAGAAAAAAGACGGAAAAAAAATTGTAAACTGCGAATATTTGCATGTCAACGGAACTTACTCAATTTCCAACGACAAATTTTCATGTAAGTAAGTGGCAATCAATGATATTATATATGTAAATATAATTATTGTCTTTTTGAAAATAAATATTTTTAAACCTTTATTTATTTATTTATTTATTTATTTATTCATTTTGCAAATGTAGGTAAAAGTTGTTATATGTTCATAATAAATATTGAAGTATCACTACATTTGGCCTTTCGGCATGCAAAATTAACAAATACCTGCATATGGAGTTTAAGTACTAGCCGCGTGCATGACGGTTATAAAAACTTTTTGGTCATATTATCTCCGGTTCTACTCAACCAATTGCAGTCAAACATACGTCAGATTTTAAGTCTGGCCAAGAACTTTTAAATATAGAAAACCATATCAAAATCAGTTTAGTAGTTCTTGCGTCCATCATGAACAAACAGACAAGACTACCCAAAAAATATTATTGTGTTCAGAAGCGGTCATATTTATAACACCAAAGTATTTTTTAAATATTTATTATTTAATAGTAGTATAGAAACGCAAATATATTCGTGCTTGCATTTGCACTGAGTAGGAATTAAAACCAATACTTTCAACGTAACAGTTGAACGCTCAACCACTACACCACAGAGGAAGTCATTTAACAAAAGTGTGAGAATCTTGAAAAAAAGCACGTGAAAAATCAACTAATTATAGCCAAACCAACATAAATAGATGTTTCTAAGAATTATTTATCATTCTAAAATAGGGGGACGAATGAGGCGACAGAAAAACAACTGATTTGGCGGACGTACATTGAACTCTCATTGCTTCGAGTCATCTGATCAACCGTTTGATGGTGCGGTTGCATTGTCAAACGTCATTAGGTTTTAGGAAACTAACTGTGCCGATTTCGCTTGAATGGATCTAGATTTTAATTTTGTAGTTGGAACCCTGATTCTTTTCCCAAAATTAAAGTAATCTATTTTACGCATTATTAAATAATTATCTGCCAGCGAATTTCACGTCCAAATCGGCTCAACTGATCTAGTGATTTCCACTTTCAAACAGACAAAAAGACCGGCAGACAAAAATTTGAAAAAATCTTTTTTACGAAGATGTGTGCAACAGCTAAAGGCTTGGCCAAACCAACGCGTTCAGCTTGCGTCCACGGTAGCGAGCGCAGTGGCGATTACGGCGGCAGCCAATCAATATTTTAATTGATTGGCTGCAAATTTCCATCAGGTGGGCCGTGTGGTTTTCTGCCACCTAAGTGGTATAAAAAAAAGGGACGTGTTCACATTAATGCGGCCTTTGATTGGCTGCCGCAGTATTCGCCACCGCGGACTCGAGCTGAACGCGTTGGTTTGGCCAAGCCTTAATAAATTACAAGTACTTTTAGATTACAAAATATTAAACCGACTCTAAAAGCACATCGGTGCATAGACGACGGATATAAAACTGAGTATACTGTATACGTCTTCGAAACCATTTAGAGCGTACGCGTGATGTTATGTCCTACCTACTGAAATTGCATTAACAATGCTTTAATTTAGGATAGCTATTAGGGTATTAGGGTAATAGGATAGGATATATAGATAGTGCTAGCACCTATGCCTACCCCTTCGGGGATATAGGCGTGAGTTTATGTTTAGGTTATGTTATGTTAATTTAGGATAGCTGCAATCGCAGATAATTTGCTGGCATAAATTGAAGAGTTTCGTTGTCTACTTACTCACTTACTTAGGTAAAAAAATTATCTAAACGAAAAAAAACAGCCAAATTAAAAGCAATTGACGTGAAACAACGGACACGGTCCCTGTCAAGTCACGCACAGCCAAGTCACCTTGATCGAGCGACGCGAACATCCGTAATGGTGCTTAGAATTAGAGCAATAGAGGCTCTGACTGTTGCGTGGATCGTGTACCCCCAAATTAAGTTGTAAACGTGATTCGTACGATATCCTATTGTTTAGACGTCCATGTTTAATGGGAATAAACAGAGTCACTTTAAAATAAGACTTATTTTAGCGTACTCTAACTTGTTACCATTATTGTTGATAAATTAATAGATTTGAATCAAATTGTTACTGTTAATTATTTATTAGGCCGAATAAGTGTCACCTCTGCCAAAATGTGGCAAAATTGAATTTTATTTATATTGGACACGTCAACATGACTTCACCTCGCCTGATGGTAAGCTAACGCTAAAGTGTCAGGACCGAGGTCACCACTACATACACCGATAGTGCTATAGTGGGAAATGAAATTAGTTTATTTCTGAATAACACAATATTTAGTTTGGTTTGGTTGCTTTTCAGCAGATATTAAAAAAAAATTCGTAATCGTACCCTGTAGATATGTGAATTTATTTCCATAATTCATCAGTCTACCTTGGGCCTTTTAAGAGACCTTGTAGAACCAATAGATAATTGAATAGTATCTTATTTAGATATCCTGTATCGTGGAGTGGAATTCGTGATAAAATTGCCGTGGAATATGCAAGTTACTGTTCGGCGCGTGAGGTTCGGAAACACGAACTATTTTAATGCGGAATGTATGCAATGACAGGCTTTGTTCAGTTTAGAAACAGATTCTAATCACTATAATTACCCTCACACCACATTCACAAAGAGGTAAGCATAGTTATTATTAACAGAAAATTTCACTGCCCTACAGAAGACCATCATTCTCTGGACCTTTTTCCCAACTCAGTTGGGGTCGGCTTTCCAGTGTAACTGTGATGCGGCTGAACTTCGATATTTTCCGTGGAGCGACTGCCATCTGACCTCCACAACCAATGGTCATTATGACCAATGGCGATATCGAAGTTCTAAGTTAGACTGGTTGGACTTTTCTGCCCTACAGAAGACCGCGGCCATAATAACCATCGTGTTGTGTCCGGTGGTAAGTAGGATTATCAGAGTTCACTGGAGGGAGTCTATGCTGAAGAAAATCAAATCACTCATTCCCCCCCCCCCTACATGTGCTTCCTTCTTTGTACTTCTACAATCCCTGTTCCTTTAAGTGGAGCGTGAAATAGCCGTCAATTAGATATCAATTTCTTTTCCTATAGCATTCTCGTCATTCAAGAAATTTCTCTTTTAGCTTACTATACAGTCGAGGGGAAGTTAGGGTTAACAATTAATAAGTTGAATCTATGAAATTAATTAGATACATTAAATTTAGAGCAGGACTTTTTGCAGAAAGGCCAGGTCAAGAGTACCTACCCGCAACCGGCGTCTATGAAAATGATTTTGAAAGTTGAAGAAGCGAAAGGCGTATGTCAAGATTGTAGCAAGTGGAAAGATGTATTATCTCTGCCTATCCCAATGGCAAAAAGGCGTGATTTGTACGTATGTAATATGTATGTATGTTAGAGCCGTTATAAATCTGATTCAAAAAATTTCTGCTTAAAATCGTATAACAATGTTAACAATAATAAAATATGAAATAATAAATTACCTTACAGATATTCACATACACGGTTGGAGGATCCAACGAGAGTCAAAACGTCAGCTGGCAAGCTTGTATTTATTTGAAAGGCCCTAAAAATGTGTCAAGCGTCAGTTATGTATTCTGTGGAAGCCGGCAGTCGTATTTCAACAGCTTTGCCGACATAACACCGATGTCGAGGGGTTTTGTGTGACGATATTTTATATTTGAAACAATTTTATATTAAAAATTGGGGTAATAATAATTATAATTAATAACTAGGGTATGCCCGCTTTGATGGCGGTTTACGCCTATTTTGACTTTATTTTTTTTATATTGGACACGTCAACATGACTTTATCTCGCCTGATGGAACGCTAAAGGCAAAGCTCAGGGGCTTTACTCCGAAAAACGAAAATATTCGTATCCGTTGACGTTTTGACCATTTAGCTACCCCGAAAGTGTTTCGTTTCGGATTTCGGATCCGTCTTCGATCGTTTGACATTGAGGTTGTCGATCGTTATCAGTACACCTCCTACTCCCAAAATACATTTGACGTTTTCGCTGTCGTTGTTTGACAAATGGTCCGTTTTCGTTCGATACGAAACGTCATGTTCGATTTTCAGAGTAAGGCCCCAGGATCGGGGGTCACCACTACATACACCGATAGTGCTACAGTGGTGGCCCTTCACTTGAAGGCCTCATCAAATTGTTTTTTCACGCCCCGCTTAAAGGACCCGAGAGTATCGGAGGACTATATAGGATATCGCCAGTTCTACTTAACCGATTTGTCTAATTTTGTATATTTTATATTTTGTATATAATTTTGTAATTTGAATTGTCATGACAAAACTGCTGACTTCGTTGGCTTAATATTGGCTTCTGCATTTAATTATTTGCTCATTTTAAGTTAATAGGTTATTATAATTGAAGAATGGGACATTTAAAAAAAAATTACATGTAATCTAACAACATATTATTATTATTTATTATAATTATTGTAGAAATGTTCAAACACAATGTAAAAATTGGTCATGAATAAATATACTGAAATACTGAAAAAATACTGATTATGATGATGATCTTTCGTAAGAAAACCGCATCAAAATCTGTTCCATAGTTTTTGCTTAGATCGCGAACAAACAGATAATCTTTTGTTTTTTTTAAAGATGTTTGTTTTCAGAATCATTGATTTAAACCTTGTCTGCCAATAAGCAAGTATACCGGCTTGCAGGTAAGGTTGCCTAGCCTGAAGACCATCATGGTTTCCTATATACCTAATCTCTGAAATCCGTCATTTTTATTAACATAACATAAACTCACGCCTATATCCCCGAAGGGGTAGGTAGAGGTGCTAGCACCCACATTTCGCCAGTTTATGTTTAGGTCCCAATGTAATAGGTGGCGAGCCTATTGCCATTAACCGGGCACTTATAAACCTGCGATAAATACACACGATTATATATATTATTTTAAGATTTTATATATTTTCGAGATTATATATATTTTCGAAAAGCATCGAAAAGTCATTGATGTGTGCCATGGTGAACCTGGGATCAAACCCGAGACCTCGTCTCAGCAGTCTATTACCCAGACCACTAGGCTACCGCGGTGCACCTCATTTTTATTATTTACCTTCTTTTAAATACCTAACCAGTTGGAGTATTACAATATGGCTATTTTCTATTTATGAGCTAGCAAAAGCGACAGAAATGGAATTTAAATGGGAATGAATTTTAATCGAGTGGTCATGTTCGTTCGCGGCAATTCCCGAAGGTTTTATTTATTTTATTCTGCAACAACTGGGCTGGGATTAATTAATATTGAAAACTAAAAAGGTTTAGTAGTAGGTACCTAAGTTGAGAATGAAAGGAAATAAACTGATTTGATGTGATGAAGACGACGACTTTTAGTGTTCAACTAAATGAGTGCCGCGAACGCGAGGGTCTACATTTGGACGATGTTATTTTTAAGAAATGAATTCCCAAATTTGTATTTTAATAATAAAATTAATTAACGTTTTTTCGGTACACTGCCTATTTTTTTTATCGATTTACTAAAATATATAAACCTTCTTTTGAGACACCCTGTAGCCCAGTCATAATTAGGTAAAAAAGGTGTAAGGTGCCCTAAATGTAAACGGTTTTTGTACCATTTGACTAGGTACTAACACTAGAATGCTGTATTTTTTTCTTTGCTCCTTAAACTGACTGATTTACAAAAAAACGTGTATAATAAGTATGTTTATCCACATTCTAGAACCTATAATTACAAGCTAGTTAAACTATGCATACCTACTTTGGTTCCAAAGAGTGCTAGAATCTAGAATCTCGTAAAATAAATAATATTTATTTTATACATAGATATATAAAAATAGGAAAAAAGAAACAAAGGTAAAATGGCAGTCGATCAGTTAAACCAACCGCAAAAGTACCCCTTTTGTTACAAAACACAAAAATAAGTTAGGCAATCGCATCAAGAGAGCACTCCAAACTATAACTACGCTAAACGAGCTATTATTAAAACGCTAGGTATTTCATACAGCAATATCAACCCCTTTATGCGAATAGAAGGGGTAAAAAAGACCATTGAGAAGTACCATAAACGTGGAGGCATAAAGCTGCACAATCGTATTAAATCCTATATTGCCTGTTAGGTTATGATTTGGGATATGTCGTATTGTCACCCCGTTGAGTTTATGTCGCCAGGTTGATAATAAAATTTGGGTCTGATCGTCAATTATTTTGAATGACGTATGATGGGTACGCTGAGTGGCTTCAAGATGGAGTTTTCCGCATTTTTATTTGTTGGTTTCGTAGCAATTTTGTTTTCTAGAGCATCCAAGCGTCTTCGAATTCTGTAAGATGATAGGGCTATTGTTTGCATCGACTAATCAGTCTGTACACAATGTATAGTGTACATATTGGGACAATGTAACTCAATGTAGGTCACTGACAGTAGGTGGTAAGTACTATACAATTTTGTCAAAATATTAAACTTAGGTATTATTGTAATCTGGTACAAGGATAGACTATAGTCTGAAATAACACTGCTGCTTTTGATATCGCCAATAAGTGCCTGTTCCTGTTGTCCTAGCGCAATTATTGTAAATAGACCAAAAAAAACTGCCCGCTGAGTTTCTTGCCGGAGTCTTCTCAGGTCTGGGCCGCATTTCGAACCGGTGGTCCATTTGCTTCTAGTTTTAAATAATTTTGATTTTGACGTTTTGTAAGTGCCGCTTAAAATGGTCTATACCGATAAATGATTTTTGACTTTGACTTTGTGGATGGCAGGAACGGGATCAAAATTTGTTACGACTAAAGCCACGGGTTAAATATGGTTTAAAATAAAATCCTGTACAACAGGATCACCAATAGTTATCCATAAACACACCGAGTAATGTCACTCGGGAAAAAACTAATTACAGTAAAAACTAATTACATTAAAACTGTAACAAATAGAAATTAAACCAGCACTAAACAAGCAAGCTGGCAACAATTAAGCCATTAGCATATTCCTAGAAATTGTGATTCTGATGTAACTCCAACAGTATTATGGCCATTGCGCACTGTCGATTGGTTGCTGGCAATTCGGTCCGTCGACGACGAAATCATTGACAACTTTTCTGAGCGACAATTGCTCGCAGTATGAATGCTTCTTGACGCAGTGGTCCTATTTGGTTGCGGACGGCCAGCAGTTACTTGCGCGTTGCCACGAGTCGTCGAATTTCTCCAGATACCTACCGGAGACCAACTATGTATATTTATTTTTATTGACAATAAAGTTTATTTCTATAGATACTATTTACCACTCTAGGAATCGTTTGCTCTATTATCAGTCATCAGTCTTTCGGCAGATATGGCTAGCTCATTAGTGCTTCAGCTACCTACTACATAATAATAATATTAGCAACCCATTTATGTCCCACTGCTGGGCACGGGTCTCCTCTCCTCTAACGAGGGAGCTGAGAGGGTTTAGACCTTAATCAACACACGCTGGCCTAATGCGGATTGGTGGATCGGACATGTCCTTAGAATTTCTTCTAGGCCATGTGGGTTTCCTCACGATGTTTTCCTTCACCGTCAGCAGATGATAAATCATGTGATCAGCATATATGAATTCCACAAACTACCTACTACATAAACATCTATCAACTATGAAGGCACAGTATCGCCATCGACCGAGTCGTCAGCGACCAGTCGACAGTGCGTAATGCGCCTACATAGCTGAACCAATTTGTCCAAATTGGGTGTTCTCTGTCCCTATTGCTAAATGATGGCTGGGTATCCCTTGGTAGTGGAGTCTCGAGACACTACATAAAGAGTTGTAACAAAAAGGGGTTGTACTCGATTTGAACCGTAAATTTGTGACCCAAATAAGAAGAGAAAGCCTTTTCTAAATTTACGTTTTTACGATGTTTTTGTACTGTACTATTCTAAAAATTTAATTATAACATATTTATTAGAAACTTATTTAGGTCTAACTTTATTGAAATAATTAAGTACTTATCTACTACAATTTTTTATAATATTTTCTAAAAATAGTACCTAACTTTTGAGAAGCATTTTACTGTATATAAACTTTTAAGCATTTATTTCATTCTACCTGTATTTACGACGCGTGGATTTGTATTTTTAAGATTTTGATTGAATTACGCGGAACCCTTTTTATAAAATTGCCTACGTTACTCCTTAAATATTACTTATCAAGTAAAATCCCGTCAAAATCAACCCAGCGGTTTCAGAGATTACCTCTTCAAATAGACAGAAAGACAGACACAGACAATTTTTTTAAAAGTGCAATTTTTTACGTTGAGGGTTGCAGATTTTATATCAGTCTAAAGTATTGCAATAGTTTTATCTCTCAATCGATCAATCACTACCCTATCGACGTCCACTGCTGGACATAGGTCTCTCCCAATATACGCCATACCACCCGATTCTCTGCCTTCCGCATCCAGTTCATCCCAGTCACCTTTTTCAGTTTTTTCACCTTCCGTTTGCCGATTTGCGATCTCGTTTGCTCCAACGACCATTGGTCATATTCGTGTCGGTTTTGTCTGTGTATCATATTAATCTCAAAAATAAATATGTTTCTACAAGGCTCGACAAAGCCGCATCTTTATTTAAACTTTATAAGCAGTTTTTCTTTTTGGTAATTGAGCCCTCCTTTTTTAAAAAAAAAGGGGGGGGGAGGGAGGGAGTAATTTCGGGCCAGAATGCTGTTAGGTATTTTTATAGGCGCCCGTTCGTAGAGGCGCGCTGTGTCGTTAGTCGTCTAGGAACTGGGCAGTAGGCAAGACGCGTAACCGATAGTCATAAGTTCGAATCAGTAGTGTCTCTATACAACACCCAAGTGTTTAACTGGCTTAGGCTCACAAACCTTACGAACCTAACATCTAGTGACCCCTATACTCAACAGATACCCACATAGGTTCCCAAAATATTAAGAGACGCACCCAATATACCCGTTATTATTATTAACTAGACATACTTTACTATTATTGATTATTATATCTGTCAGCAATTTCTTCTATCATTTTCTTAACGAGATTTCTCTCGCTCGAGAATTATTAATTATTATTATTCGATGACGTCGTTGGAGCGGTCATTACCTTTGTTGTAATATGATGTGGAGACTCGCCCGTTGAATGGGGACTAATTAATAGGTGGTACTTGATGTGATTGATTGAACTCGTTATAATTGAGTTCACGTATTTGTATACTGCGAACTCGAAGTGAGCGTATAGTTACGCCTAGTACTGATAATTCATACAAAACATACTTCTTGGCATTCAGGTAAGAAATACTGATTTCAACCGATCGAATTGAAATGGGATCACACTGGCACCACCTTTCAAAGATGAAAAGAATTATCGAAATCGATTCCAAAGAAAATACAGGCGATTTAATAACCTCCTTTCTTAATGGCGGTTAAAATTTCAACTGCTACGATCGCTTGATATTATCTTAGAAGAGACTTTTTTTATACTACGTAGGTGGCAGACAAGCACACGATTCCACCTGAACGGTCACCACCGTGGGCTATGAAGTTGTACAACACTAAGGGTGTTACTAAGGGACTTAAGAGCATAATATTTGGAATGCTTTCATAATTTTACCTAGTATAGTTTTATTGTTATTATAGGACATAGGTGGCATAAAGAGAGCGTTTGACTGCGACGTTGGAGGTTGCACGTTCGATACTCGCTCAGTGCAAATATTTGTACACATCATGACTATGTTTTTTTGCATTGGTCTTAGTATTTCCGTGCCTCAGGGAACACGTTAAGAAGTCGGTCCCGTTTATCATACAAACATCTATGGCAGTCGTTACGGGTAATTGGAGCCCTAAAAAGTCAGATAACTGGTCTAACTACAGAATTCCGGTAGGTATCGTCAATGGGCTTTGGATGACAGTCTCTTCATGGAAAATATCGAATGTACCTACGTCACTTCGTAGTTAGACTAAAAAGCCAAACCCCAACTGACTTGGGAAAAGTCTCGAATGATGATGATCAATAAAGATCTACGTTTATCTGTTTAAATTAGAGCGAACGAGGTCAGGTTACCTGTTTCAGGCAGCTATATTAGCTTCTATAAATACAAAACAAACTCACTAAGCCGACACTAACGTAGGCACAAGAGTACGGGATTAATGGCAAATTGAATCGGATTACTGGAATGTAGGTTAAATTTGTGAAATAAATTTGAATGTGCTATATACTCACGACTGTATATGTGGAAGAAGTTGGCAAAAGTGTGGCATTTACAATACCTACTATAGGGTTAATTATCTTTATAAAAATTATATTCAAAATTCAATCTTAGTCTATCTCGATCTTATGTTTTTTTTATAGTCGATAGGCTCGTGTATGACCACAATGTCATCTGCTTCTGCCTTATGTATCGAAGTCAACCTTCGATTACGATAAAAACTTGTTTTGACATTTAGGATATAGACATGAGATCAAAACTAGACTGACTAACTTTTACAAAAGTTGGCCCTCTGTTAAATTTTTACTAGGCCTAAGGGGTTCATGGCTTAATGGTAATCAAGTACATTAGTACACACAAAGTTGAGCAATACAAATCAGGTTAGCCTCAGGATGGGTGACCATTCTTAAACTCGTAGAGCCGTTACACTCAATTGGAATGAATGCGAAAACATACCTAAATATTGTGTTTTTTTTTGTAAATAGAAACATATTATATTAATAACGCTTTATCTAGACACCCAGTCTAATGCAAATATTCATGCGCTGAATGGGAATCAAACTCGCCACCTCAGACATAGCAATTAAACGCTCTACTATCAGTTATTTAAATAGTCATGAAAAGTAAAAACATAGTTGAAGAAAATATTGATGTTAAAGCACCACTGCCTACCCCACCAGAGATTCACAAGCATGAATAACACGTAAACATTATCATCAGATTTAACTAAGAACTAGAATATAGTTTAAACTATGGTTAACTAGGTCCTTAGAGGCTTGTTAGCAAGGAGTTCCGCTTGGAAACTTAACGCTAAGACATCTCAAGTTATACCTTGATTATAATCTGCAACCTGCTAGTTTCCATAACTAGTTGTTGCTTATGACTCCACCCGGGGGGAATGTTCTCCGGTTTCATTAAATATTCTTTAATATATAAGGATTCTTACTCTTTCTCTGAAGTTTTCTTAAAAAAGGAATGTTTTAAGCAAACCCAGCTCGGTGGTCTTTGCGGTCAATGAAGTCAGATAGCTGACGGATGTAGACACTAACAATATGGTTATTTAAGTTATTTATAATTGTTTTTTATTTATGTGATAATTTGGTGGAGCACGTTTGCCTAGAAGTGACTTGTTCACTTTAAACTTGAAGGCTCCCATGCATACCACACATTAGGCGTAAATACTCATATGAAAATTTATGTTAAACATAATGAATAATCAACATTATTAAATCTTAAATTATTATTGAACTAGCTTCCGCCCGTGGCTTCGCCGGTCGAGGTCGGCATTGCCACCAAGTTATATTTTATGGCTAGTTTTTTCATACCTTGGTTTACATTATTGCAGTTTTAGAAGGGATCCTTATTTTTTTACCCGACTGCGCAACGCAAAGGAGTGGTAATGTGTTTAACAGCCTATGTATGTATGTATGTATGTATGTTTGTATGTTCCTTTGAAGCACTATACAGACCAAACACCTGGGCCGATTTTCATGATTCACACGTCAATCGATTCCTCTTAGTCCGGCGAGTGTCACTAAAGACATGACGTCAGTGAAAATTCAATATGGCGACTACTGGCCGCCATATTGTGAAAATTAAAAAAATGAAAGTCAGCAAACTATGTCAAGTGGGGTATCGTTGAATAGGTATTTAAAAATCATTTTTAGTTTTCTTTCAAGATTTTTCGATTCCAGTGACCATTTAGGATCTATAGCGATTTAAAGTTGCGTAACAACAATTCATAGGTTTTTATTAGACAGTAGAAAGTCCAATCGGGTAAATAGCTGGCTAGGACACTTATAACTAAAAATTTTAAAATAAAAAACCCGAACGCGTCGCGTCCAGTAACTCCACGGGTGCAGCGGGCTTGGGACGTGGTTGGTACTGGGGGGGCAGTAAAGCGGATGCTGGATGGTGCGACGGGCGTTGATCTGGCGAGGCTCAGGGCCGTATCACAGCACGAATCGGGGGCATGGTTGCACGCACTTCCGTCGCCTCACCTGGGTACCTTACTAGACGACAACTCTCTGCGTGTGGCAGTGGCGCTCCGCCTGGGCTGCAAGGTGTGTGAAGTACACAAATGCATCTGTGGGTCCATGGTGGAGGGGGATGGCCATCACGCGATGAGTTGTCGTCGTTGCACAGGCAGGTTTCCGCGTCACCATGCCCTCAACGATCTGGTCCGGAGGGCACTCATTTCGGCCAATGTACCGTGTCTGCTGGAGCCCCCTGGGCTCAATAGATCAGACGGGAAGCGACCGGATGGTTTGACTCTGGTGCCGTGGAAAAACGGCAAGTGCCTGGTGTGGGACGCTACATGCGTCAGCACTGTCGCGGCCACGCACCTGAGTCGCACCACCGGCGCACCCGCGGCGGCCGCTGAAGATGCTGCGAGCAGGAAAAAGAGTAAATACGCTGCAATGGGGACACAATACCACTTTGTGCCCATTGCGGTGGAGACTCTGGGCAGTTGGGGACAGGAGGCGAAGCGCCTAATCGCGGAAATAGGTCGCCGCATACATGAGAAAGGTGGTGACTCTCGCTCCGGGTCGTTTCTGGTGCAAAGGATGGCCATCGCTATACAGCGAGGTAATGCGGCCAGCATTATGGGCACCTTTGCACCGGGAACGATACGGGGTGGGTTATTTGACGGGGGCGACTCAAACCCATGACGGGTTTATGGTTTTAAATGTTATTTAATTATGTTTTTGCTTACCTGTAAATAAATACATTGTAAAAAAAAATATAATTTAGAAATTAAAAAACCCGACTGCGTAAAAAACCAAAAAGAAAAAACAAGCACTCAGATGTCCGGTGGTCTTGAAACATAACAACTTAACAGTCGGGATCCATTGAAAAATAAGATTGGCTGTTGAATAGTGGATCCCGACTGTTAAGTTGTTATGTTTCTAGACCACCGGACATCTGAGTGCTTGTTTTTTTCTTTTTAGTTTTTTACGCAGTCGGGTTTTTTAATTTCTAAATTATTAGTAAAATATATTAGCCTATGTCACTCACAGATAACGTGGCTTTCTATTGGTAAAAGAATTTTCACAATCAGTTCAGTAGATCCAAAGGTTACCCCCTACAACAATAATTATTAGTAGGTATAGATTATGTAACTACGAAATCAATGCTTATATCCTAGAATACATTTAAACAATTTAAGTAAAATAATATCACAATATGAATTTTCATTTGTAATTTATATATTGAATATAAAACAAAAAATATCTTCATTATTCAGAAATTTTCTTGTTTGTTCTTCAATCTTCTGTCTTTGCACGATGTAAAGTCGGCACTAACACACCTGAAAGTTTGCTCACCTAGATTTAAATACACAGGTTCGAGCAACAAATTCAGGCCCATCAGTGTACCGTACTTTTTCTTTTTTGCAGTTGCTTCTTTATTCAGTTGCTTCTTTTCTTCAATTGCTTCTTTATTGAAATTCAACTTCATTTTTCCAGTTTCTTCAAATTATTATTATTATTATGTTACAAAACAATATCTGTTAAAGAAATTAAATAAAAGACTAAAAAGATGCTTAGGAACTGGATTACCTTTAGTTGCCGATTTCTTGCCCATTTTTGAAGCTAAAAGTGCGAAACAAACTCGACTTCACCAAAAACCAAGCGGTTCGGTGCCTCTTTTATTTGCCACACTATAAAGACTTGGAATTCCTTACCAGCGCATGTGTTTCCTTCCTCCTATAGTCCCGGGGCCTTTAAGCGGTACGTGCAAATGTATTTGACGAAGCCGTCAAGCTGAGGGCCGCCACTGTAGCACTACCGGTATATGTAGTGTTGACCTAAGTCCTGAGACATTACCTTTAGCTTACCACCAGGCGTGGTGAAGTCATTTTGACGTGTTCTATATAAAAAAAGACTTACATTTCATTTCATGAAAATAATATAACATCACCAGTTCCAACTTCAGTATAAGTCCTTCATTCATAAAAAATAAAAATGTTATTTAACTTTTGAATGTTTAACGTTTGTCCCTTTTGATCGTCTTTGTTATTTCGGCTACATTGTTACTGTCTATTATCCCTCGTGATTGATCTGTCTCATTTCAGATCAAAATCTCTGCTCATTGACTTTTAGGGCTGTAAATTGGCGAGAAATCAATTTAGAAAGGAGACAAAACACTTGTCAAATTGATAAACTCAGGTGGCTTATCATTTAAATACAATTAACAAAGAAACAAAATTGATACAACGTATTAATTTTGATTTATGGCTTATAATTTTAGAAACGACAGTTGCCTAATTGTTGATGATGAATTTCAATAAATAATCATGTTTGATCAGATCTACACCTACAAGGTGTTATAGTAAACCTAATTTGTTGAGATAGTGTAATACATCAGGTATTTGAGAGGAAAAACTATTTGGTCGGACAAACGAGGCGGAGTGGCTATGATTCAATCTGTGACACATATAAGTGGGTATGCGGTATTAATATTTTTGACCTTTCCAAAATAAAAACTTGAATCCAAACAGGTAATATTTGTACCATTATTGCTGGAAATAACAAACTAAATTTGGCTAAGAAACCTTAGGTAAGAAACTACGAGTATAGAGCACAGAATAGACAAATAGTATTACCAGAGTTTTCCACTTGTGTATCCACAAATCACGATAAGAAACAAAATAAACAAAAGGATGTCACAATAAAAAAAAAAGAGCAAATATCAAATATAGAACGGCATTATCAACAAAATCTACATCATTACTTTGACAGATAAAATGGCGCGAAAAACATTTCATATCTGTCAATTATTGCTGTACAGATACAGGACAGGGGCGATAAGTTTATTGGGAACAAATAATGTTTGATATGTAGATTGGTTTAGTTACGGGTGTTACGACTGTTATTTGTGTTAGTTTGAAAATATAATGGCGACGCTATTTGCCCTGAGGCATTTACGATAGCCGTGTTTTCGTTCAAATTGACAGGTAGTTATGGAATATTTGTTTTAATTATAATGAATAAGGAAATTTTGTTGGGTATACTGGAAAATATGTCGGACATTGCGGTAACGTTGTAAAGTGCTTGTAGGGAAAATTAAAAATCGATTGAATAATGGTTGTCAAAAAATGGGGATGGTAACGGTATTAAAAAGGAAGTTATGACAAGGAAATAACCTCTAGTACCGCAAGGAAATTTAAATAACATACCATAAGAATCAAACGGGATGCAATCCATAACAGTTCTGATAATGACGCATTTCTGAAACACACAATCTGATTATAGAAACTAATACAACTATCCTATAAATACCTTGAGTGCTTAATTTATCAATATCTTCGTGAAAAACAATGCCCAAGATATATCGGCAAAATACCTGTATTGTGTTACATGTCAGATATAATTTCTTCTAAACACAACCCCAGACAAGTCACACAATCAGACTAGCAACACAGATAAAACTTTACCAATAAATAATGAAACATGGAAAGAGTACTATTTTATCCGTTGTCTGAAATTGTTCTGAAGCAATCCTGACCGTTTCCCTAGGCGTCACAATTCTTATAATTTTTTTCTCCCGTGGGAATTCAACAATGAGTCGTGAGTACGTGATAATATTGATACTAGGATTAGAAGTAGCTATTATTGTGTTCAAGAAGAAAGAGGATTCAATAATACAACTTTATGGGTCAGTAGCACAATGGTGTAAATTTTTTCATTTTCAACTTTTTTTATTTTAGTTTGACAAGCTTAAGTTGACTCATCATCTTTGACTTTGAATTTGTTCCCTAAGTTTATAAAACTTCTTTCTTTCAACTCGCCCTCATTGGTTAATAATTTATCGTTCTTCTACAGGTTTCCTTCAAAAAATCTTCATATTTGATATCGGTTGATACTGTGCTTCTGACAACACTAACCATACCTTTTTTAAATCAACTAAGTCGCCATCAATTTTTCAGTATGATGTCCCGGTTACATCTAAGACATTTTTATTCCTATACTCGCCTCGGAGTTTGGAATTCGTTTTCTTTCCTCTCCTCTACAATGCACAATCATCAATAAAATCGACTAACTGATTATAGCTTTACTAATAATCCAAACCATCACTTATGATTCCTATTCTTAACGTAATCGGAAGTACTACACAGTTATGCCAGGCGATAGTATAAAATCTCGACAGAACCGGTTTAATAGAAAATAAAGTGACTTAATAACCTAGTAACGAAGTCTATTATTATAGCTTTATAATTCAATATCCATATCCATGACCACAGAATACAATGAGAAATAAACTATAAATAAATCTATTATAACATAATACTCGGAGAGGTGTGCAAAATTCTAATAATGATTTGCATTTTATAGCTCAATTTCCATATTAATATGGGATGCTATGTTACTGGTGGAGGAACTGGTATGTTTATTCACAAGCAGTTTACACTATAAAGGTATTAAACAAACAGAGGGCACGTTTGAAGTGATTCTTTTTATCGCGATTTATTTGGTATTTTTATTATTGAAACTGATTCCGACATTAAAGTTGTTTTTCAGTAGCTATAATCATTCGCTTTTGTGGGTAACTTGTAAACTTCCGACAGTATCATTATAAAGTTATCAAGTTCGAAATTATGTTTTTTATTAACTAATAAGATTAAAGAATTTAATAACATAGTTACAACTTACTGAATATTTATAAATGCCAAAACTGGACACATTGAACGACACAATGCCGATATTCAATACTTTTCAATGATAGTCACAAACATTGAATATTATGATAATCAATTTTTTAGGAAGTATTTCTTTCTGCAAGAATATTTTTACAACTGCTGCTTATTTTTATTTTATTTATAGGTTACGTAAACGACCATATATAAAATCTTATTGCATTTTCAAAAAGATAACGTTTAATTACATATAAATATTTCTAGTCACTGAGATACAAAAAAGCAATTGACTTGCAAATAAATGATGATTTGATTTGATTTGACTTGATGTATCTGTAATGTTGAATCAATTGAAAATATAATAACTGGTAAATATAACGCCACATTCAGCTATAACATCAAAACCAAAGACATTTTATCAGAGTTAAATAAACAGGTAAGATAATATCATTGTTTAATTTTGAAACACAAAGCGACCAAAGTAATTATATATTGCCTACAATTAGCAAAAATAATGTTACAGCAATTAGAATCACATTTTCATGTAAATAAAGTACGGCGTAACGAACATTTTGGTTACAGGGATTAAATTACCATAGACGCAGCTGTTACTCTTCTAAAGCGTAAGTACCTGGGAAAATTTGCAAGATAGCGTTGGAGTAGGTATTCTGTGAATTTTAAAATCTGTTGAATATTTGGAAGTTAATATTATGCCTTTGCACGACGGAAGTTATTATGTTAGTTATGCTTCTTGACGTCTAAGTAGTTTTGCGTCATAATTATCTCAAAACTCTTAGTTTAGTTGCATAATCTCTATAATGCAAAATGTACAGATTCATCTACCATTGGAATTCAAACATAATTATTGATGTTTTTCTTTTCTTAATAAAGGACAAAATGTTCCATGGCATAGAGTTTGTGTGCTATTGGCACATTGTCACTACTTATTTTTAAAAGAAAACATATGGCAAGAAACTTTTAAGTGGAAAGTGCTTCTCTCGTCTAAGTTATGGACTAGTTGTCTAACTAACAACTAACTTCAAATTCAAAGAAATATAAAAAGAATATTAAACTTATCCTTCATCCGTTCAAATATGAGTTTATCTCATTGCAAAAAATTTGATTTCATGATATGAATAAAATTTTTAGCATCTAAAGTATTTGCAATTGCGTATTACATTCTTAAAATGTATTATTTAATTTTGTTTGCAAAAATGTCTAGTATGTAAAGCATTTTTTTTTTTTTTTTTTTTAATTTATTTATTTACAAAATATAATACATGCATCGTAAACATGGTCAAAACCTTAAACCACAGTGGGTTTGTCTGGTATGCCATCATATTAACACAGTAAGTTGCGACAAGTATTGGAAGTGAACGAAGTAATAAACATAATAAAAAACAAAAACAAGGTAGGTATACAATTATTCAAAGGAGGGTAGGTTCATATAAAGATATAAGGCGAGCGGGCGATGCTGCGACTAGCGACAGCAAGGACTAGTTTTGCACGAGGCGTCTACAGGCTGTTCAGAAAGTGCGCTTTTAATTTATTTTTTATATTTATTTTTGTAATGCCTTGTGTGAAAGATGGACTTAAACTATTCAATATACGGGGAACTATGTATTTAGTTGTTCTTTCACCATAAGCATTTACTGCACTAACTGTCTCCAATTTCTTACCAGATTTTTTCCGAGTTTGAATGTTGTGGGATATTTCATTCTGTATAGTTTTGTTAAAAAACTGTTCTTTAAGGAGACTAAATGTAACTTTAATATGGACAGGTAGTGCCTTGCAGTATTGGTATAATTCCATGTAATTATCTTTAAATATTTGTTTTTTATGGGCCGGGATAATGTTTCTTAAAATTCTGGTTTGTATTTGAAAGATACGGTCAAGGTAAGTTTTGAACGTTCTCCCATAGCTAGTAATGCCGTATCCTATAATGGAGTCCACCAGCGCATTATACAGCATGAGTTTCACTTTGAAAGGTATTTTATTTTTAATTATATATAGGTTGGCTAGGAAAGCTTTTAGTTTTTCACATATCCTGTTGATTTGTGGTAGCCAGTTAAATTTGTTATCAATGATAAGACCAAGGTATGTGTGTTTGTCTACCATTTCAATAGTGGGACATCGGCAAATAGTGTCGTTTTGGTGTAAGCATGCATCCTCATGAGCTACCAGATTTCCACTTTTTGGATATTGCGTTTTGCCATATGGAGAACGTATATGAATAAATTTAGTTTTTTCCGCATTGAGTACTAATCCATTGTCATGGCACCATTTATTAATGTTATCAAGGTCACCTTGCATTTTTTTAAACGCTGTTGAAATATCTTTATCTGCAATGAGTAGACAGGTGTCATCCGCGTACTGATAAGACGTGCTATAACTAGTAACATTATTCATATCGTTTACGTATGCAATGAAGTGGAGAGGGCCAAGCACTGATCCCTGGGCTGTTCCCACATCAGCTGTAATGATTTTGCTGTAGGTTTCATTTATGTTGACACGGTAAGACCTATTGTCAAGGTAACTTTCACACCACTTTAGCAAGGGACCACGCACACCTGTATTACTCAGTTTTTTTATGAGTCTAGGGTGATTTAACGTATCGAAGGCACGAGAAAAATCAATGAAAACAGCCAGTACATGTTTTCTAGCATTCAACGCTGTATTTATATCATCTGTGAATTGGGATAGTAGACAAGTTGTACTTTTGTTTGGTTGGAATCCAAATTGGTTTTGGGATATGATGTTATTATTTTTATAAAAAGAGTGAATTTGTTCGCTAAAATATTTCTCAACCACTTTATTAATGGTTGATAAAAGTGTAATGGGTCGATAATTTGTTACATTATCATGACTACCTTTTTTATGTATGGGACGGACACAACCGCGCTTCAATTCATTTGGATATTGCCCCGTTTTTAGAGAGGCATTAATAAGACTCACAATGGCAGTAGAGATATTATGGCTTGTTTTTTTAATGTCAATAACTTTAATTTTATCTTCGCCAGGAGCTTTAAAACCATTTAATTTACTTATGATTTTACAAATTTTTTGAGGTGTAGCTTTTTTTACCAGCATGCTTACGTCGCTGTGGTCAAAGTAATCACTCTCTTTGAGAATCGATTTTTGACATCTAGGTAATATTCTATTAACAGAATTTTGAAATTCATCCGCAAATTTGTTGGCGATTTCTAGAGGAGTAAGTGTTTGGTTGCTGAATGCTTTCAGAATGACTTGGTCAACTGTTTGTGAGACTCTGCCACATAATGAATTTACCAATTGCCAGAGCTTTCTTGAATTAGAGTAATTATTCCTTATCAACGTTTTATAGTGATTATTTCTATGGTATTCCAAGACTTTATGACATTTGTTACGTGACTTAGTATATTGTAGTCTGAGACATTTGTTGGTTGGATCCGATTTCCATAATTTAAATAATTTGTCTCTGTTTTCACACATGTTTACAATTTTCTGATTAATCCACGGGTGTTTATAGTTTGGTTTTGTATGTTCATTTTTTGTGTACAAGGCTTTACTACATGCGTTGTCATATTTACCTTTAATAAAATTATAAATTTGGTTAGGACAGCTCATTTTTTCTGTAATAGACCAGTCTATATTATTAAGTTCCTTTTCTATTATTCTCTGGTCATAGCAGTAGAATTTATTATTTTTAGGAACAACCTGTACACGCTCTCGCACGTCACTACAACTGCCAGCAATAAGTGTAATGCGGTGATCCGCTAGAACAGTATCGACGGCTGCCGAGTATGCATGCCATTTAGTTAGCCTAGCAAAAATATGGTCAATACACGATCTTGTAACCTTATTCGCTCGCATATCGATTCTAGTGTAGTCGGATATTCCACAAAGAAACCCGTTTTCAGCAAGCATATTTGTATATAAGTCTCGATGTGCGGAATAAGTTTTGAGGTTAATGTTTAGATCGCCAAGTATTAACATGTCAGTGGAAGTATTACATTTATAGTTAGTACATTTCTTTATGAGCCTGGACAGTTCAGTGACAAAGATAGTTTTATTAGTGGAGGGCGGTCTATAGATTGCACACACAACAACCGGGGTATAATTTGTGGTTAATAAAGTGCCTATTAATGTTTCGAATGAGTGTGTTTCATATGTACTAGTGGTAAATTTAAGATATCTTTTTACATAAATTATTATTCCACCGCCTTTCTTATTAAGTCTTAATTGTGTGTGCATTCTGTAGCCCGGTATTTGAAAAAGATTACACACTTCGTTACATATACCTACTTCTGTGACAACAATTATATCAAGTGATATTTTTGAGGAGTCTATTACACATAATAATTTAGGGAAGTTTTTTATTATTGATCGTATATTTACATGCATACAACATATATTAATATTAGCAGCAGGAATATTCTTAACGAACGAATTAACAGATACACAGTTAAATATTTCATTTAATTTGTCTGACATACTAATAATATTTGAATTGGGATAGGCTATAGGTAGGTACTATTACTACTAAACTATTCACGTAGGTATTATTAGTTATGGCTAATTATGTAGGTTACCTTACTATTTAAGAAGTGATTCAATATCGGATTCTGCACGTATTACAAATACTCGTTCGGAGTCTTCAGCTTTTTTCGCGTAGATCTTGCCTTCCTTACACCAGATGTATTTGAAAATGCCGTTTAGACGTTGCTTGGCATTATACAATAGTGTTTTAGAGTACTGAGTGAGGGCTGCCCGGACGTAGACACGGCGTTTGGCCTTTTCCACTGGTAGCTCAGGAAGGATGTTTCCGGTCAAGATTTCCACTTTCCTTGCAGAGGAAAGCCATTGATCACGATCGCCCTTTGACTGGAGCTCAACTACGATCGGTCCAGGCTGCTCCCTGCGGTGACGAGAGACCCGCCGGACACTTACCAGCTGTTGCATGTTGACTTTGAGTTTGACCGCCACTTCCTTGACAATATCTAGGGTATTCTGGTCGGGGGTTTCGGGGATACCTGCTATCTCAAGGGTAGAGGTCAAGAGCTTTTGGTCGACTTCTTGAATACGTTGTTCCATTGCAGAGATACGGAGTTCTAAATTTTTATTTTTATTGATAAGGTCGGAGTTTTTATTTACCAGCATTTTGATCGTATTGCCTTGTTCTTTCACGGTATGTTCGAGGTCCGAAATTTGACTATTCATGAAGTTCATCGAGTTCGTTAGCTCTTCTAGTTCGTCTTTGACCACCCTTCTTATCTCACGGCTGATGTCTCTAAGCAGTTTTTGTGGATCAAAGGTAACACTTTTTTCCAGTTCCTTCTCTTCTTCGTTCTCCGAATCGTCTGGTAGGAAGAAAGATGATCGCCCCGTCATATTTCGAAGACATTCCCCACAGCTCCACTCCAAACCCTCGGAGTTACGAAGTGCTGTTAGCTGTTTATTGGTGAGTTTGGCGCAGGTTGTTGCAGCATGCACGCACCTTTTACATCTACTACACTCCAACCCTGGTGATTTCTGGGTGATATTTTTATTGCAATTAGCGCACTTTTTTAAAACCATCTTACGCGGGTAATAGATAATAATTTAACTTTTTATATTTGACAACGATATATCGCACACCCCGTACAACAAAGGAGTATATACACATATGCAATTTTTTTTTTTATTTCGCCAATCGATGTAAAATACTTCGACACATGTTCTATATTTTTTTCGTAATTTTCCTTACAAAACTAAGAAAATGGTTAAGAAAAAACACAAAAGCTACTTCCTTAAGAAATATCATAATTAACTGGCAAAAAAAACGTAAATATAATTGCTCGATACTTAATTTATTCAAACCATTAACAATATGTACGTAATCGCAATCCAGTCTTTATTGCTCAGGCCAAATTAAAAGATGTGCACTCGTAAGTTTACTTACTCCTTTATTGCACGATATATTTTTGAATAAATTTTTCGTAACTTCACTTAAGCGTCACTGTTAAACTTATTCTGAAACGTATGTGTACTCAATCCTTTATAATTTTATAGATTACTAGCGACCCGCCCCGGCTTCGCACGGGTGCAATGCTGATACTAAATTAAATGATGCATGTATTATACATATAAACCTTCCTCTTGAATCACTCTATCTATTGGAAAAAACCGCATCAAAATCCGTTGCGTAGTTTTAAAGATTTAAGCGCACATAGGGATATAGGGACAGAAAAGGCGACTTTGTTTTATACTATGTAGTGATAGTGATGACTAGCTTACCCGCGCGCGGCTCCGCCCGCGTGGATGTTGGCTTTCGCCACCAAGTCTTTTTAAGCCGAGGGGCTGCCCGTACTGACTTTCAATGTCTATTCCTTGGTAAACAGTGGTAGGTAGTAGGTAGTTCTATCAAACCCTTCAAGGTTCCTTACAGTTCCGTGCATCGCGACAGAAAGTCGTTTTCGTCGTTTTTTGGTGATGTGGGTAAAGGTACGGTCTCTGCACTTTTCCTTTCGCAAAGGAGGTAGAACACGACGGTATCTCCCGTCCGAAATGAGCAGTCCAACTGAGTACCATCCTCCATCAGGTGGGCCGTGTGCTTGTCTGCCACCTACGTAGTATAAAAAAAAGTTGTGCCAACGGGAATATGCTCTTTCTTTTTTCGAGCGAAAACTCCCTCGAGCTTCACTTCACCGGAGCCAACGTTGAGGTAGGCATGTCGGACTTCAACCGATTAAAATCACAAGGTCTATCGCAATATTGGCCTGTGTGGTCCCAGAGACCCCGACCGGGTCCAGCCGCCAACACTGCCGACACCGACATGTTATTAGAAATCTAAATCTGCTTCAAAGATATTTCATCCATCTACCCTGGGTACTTTGCCAGTGTGTGTATTGGCGATGTGTCCACGGAGCAGCCCCAACAGTGACGCTCGGACGTCAGCTCCTTTCCCATATAGTACAGGAACTCACCAGAACAGCCATGCTCAGCGAGCACCTGCCTCACCTGACAGGAGGGGCTATCGTTTCGCCCCTCCGATAATTTCTTCATAAACGATCTTACCACCACAATCGTGGCCTGCCCTACGCTTGATTACCCAAGTCGTTCTTTCCATTCCATCTAACGGAATTGGGATCGCTGCACCTCGATTTCTCTTGTGGCAAACCTCAAACCTTTATGCACAGGAAGTATCCTGTAAATAATGTCGAAATTTGCTGCCTGAATTTTTAAATTTGCTTGCATTCATTTGATTTTTTCATAGCTTCAAGACGTGCAGACCTAAATATTTCATGCTAGTTTCGATTTAATTTCTCCACGCCTATCTACATAATGATATATTTTTGTGTGGTGGCTAACTACATACTCAGGTATTATAGATTTTTTTCTACATTTGTACTATACCTTGCTTTACACCAAATTAGATGATTTTATATCAACGGAAAGTACTCTTTAGATGCATTTAATTCCTTATATAGTATCGTCTTCTAACATAATATATCTTCAGGGTTTGAAGGCTTTAGGGTTTGAATTTTAAAAAACCCTTTCTTAGTACACCCATACGCATCAAAACACAGACATTCTGCTAATTTCAATGTCTCTACGACCAGCGGTTTAGGCTGTGCGTTGTCTCTAGGTCAATCAGACAGTCAGGACTTTGAGTTTTAGGCAATGATATTGGTTTTAGGTATCTATAAAATGTATTGATTATTGTAGGTACCTGATTAATTGACGTGCTATAGTATAATTATTATGTAAAAGTTACTTACCACAGTTTTAAAGACCGTTGCGTGCCATTCTGATTTTGTTATTGTTTAAATATAGCTATGGTTGTGAAAATATAATAATAATAATTCATATTTTTCGGTTTGTAACTTTCATAGATGTAAGAAATTACTTATAGTTAGCAAAATAAGTACAAAATAAAGAATTATTAAAAAATATCTATACTTCTGTACTAATATTATAAAGAGGTAAAGTTTGTGTGTTTCTTAAATTGTAAGGGGTAATCTCGGGATCTACTGAACCGATTTTAAAAATTCTTTCACCAATAGAAAGCCACGTCATTCGTGAGTGTCGTTGGCTATATATTTTATTGGAAAACTGGAATTTACACCCAGCGAAGTCGGGTCCCGGGTCGCTAGTATATTATAAAGAGGTAAAGTTTGTGTGTTTGTATATTTGTTAAATTGTAAAGGGATATCTCGGGATCTACTGAACCGATTTTAAAAATTCTTTCACCAATAGAAAGCCACGTCATTCGTGAGTGTCAGAGTCTATATTTTATTGGAAAACTGGAATTTACACCCGAGCGAAGCCGGGTCTCGGGTCTCTAGTAATATAAATTTATAATCTCGTTGTATTCCTGCAATTAATCACCAAACTCTTTTTGATATATTGTACAGTAGTTGTAAAATCATAACAAATTAGATACCCACAATTCTCAAATTAAAATGTAAAGTTATTTTTTGTTATTATGAAAATATAAGAAAATATGTATTACTCTGTAAAATTTTTCTTCGTGCAATAAATGAGTGTGTCACATACATTAAAAAACATTAATAAATTATCACTGCAATATACACTTATATAAACTTACTCATTATTTATTTTCAAAAATAAACGTGCTATAAGTACTTAAAACTAAAAGCTCCGAGGTTATATCACGAGGAAAAATAAGCAATAAAAGCGTATGTACACATAAGATCCATGTTTTGTTTATACCTAAACAGCAAAAAAGGTGTATGTTTATTTACCAACAGTTACTTAAGAAAAACCCTAATACAATAAATAGGTAATTGTTAATTTTCCCTGTAGTATGAAAATAGTAAATCTATCTTTGATTTCAGTAAATACATATTAAAGAGCTCATTTTGTGGCTTCTTATGATATATGATACAAAGTACTATCATTATTAGTTCAGGCAATATTCCAGAAACAAACTGTTTTTTGGCTCTCCTGTAAAGTTGGTGTTTTCCAGATACGCCTTTGTTGTACGGGGTGTGCGATATACGTCCGTTCACTACCGCCGCCGGATGTAAGTTTACGCCGGATTTACTATTGCGTATTCAGTATTAACCTAGAAAATAAACCATTATTCGTACAAAATAACTACACGTTCGCGTTCAATGCTGCCTGTCCCTGAGTGATGAAGTCATTCGTTGTGGGCGTGTGTATAAAAAATCAATAACCCATCCCAGTCTGCCCCATAAATGAAATTGGATAGTTTACATAATTACGTCAATATAATACGGGGTAATATAATGCTGTAAGTGAATTGTGTACTAAGTTCGGTGGTTCGATCAATCTTCGTTAATATAGCTTACATTATGCACTCTAACATATTTTATACTATTATTAGCGACTCCACCCGCGTATTATCCGAAAAATATTTGTACGCCAGAACTGGCAGAATATGTGATCTTGTATTATTAGATAAACCTCATTTATTGTACCATATTCAATAAATAAAGAACTTGAACTTGTTATATGGATTCAGTTTCTATGATTATCGTATTTCCAGGATGAAAATTAGCTTATTTCCAATTCCGAGTCATTGTCTTATCTAAATTAGTAGCATTATTATCATCTTCTTCCATTAACGATTTTCCCTATTTTACACAGAATTTTTTAAAATCGTTCGGGCATCAAATTCTGCCATCTCAACTCCAATGTCAGCAACTTAGTTGAAATAACAATTGCAGTAGGTAAAGTACTTTTTTTTTCTTTCTACTAATCTGAAATTCTGTTAGAGTAGCTAGTTCTAGTAAGAAGCAAGCTAGTGTTATTTGACGATAAGTTGCTACCGTTGTGTAGTTTATTATTGCTTGCTTGAAATAAGAACATATGGACAACAAAAAGATAGATGAATCATCTGATATTGTTACAAACGGAACCAGATGCAGCATTACCTACATAAAATCAATACTAGAACTAAGAAAGTAGTCGCCGCACATCTACTATTCCGAGCTGGGTATTCCTGGCTCTATCACCAATTGTTTCAAAGTTGGAAATAATTGCAATAGAACTAATATTAAGATTTATTTTGTCTTATTTTTGTATCTAAACCATACCCATTTTCGTTTATTTTTCAGCTGCCATGGTAACAGGGAGATAAGGATATTGATATTTAAGTAATAAATTCTTTGCGTAATCGCTGAAGCCTTCAGATTTAAGGACTCTTTTGAATATTGTGATGAAACAGCTTAAGAAGCTAAAACGGGTATTTTTCTTAAATCTCTCTCAAGGTTTCTTTCAACGCTATAATTACTTACAATGTTCAAATCTTTCTGGACTCGGCAATACCTATTATTGATTTGAATATTTTCTACAATCTGTATTTTCATATTGATGAAAATATCTGTCATAGAATTTATCAATTTTGTTAATGATTTTTCATTTAGAGTTTTTGGGAGGGCTATGCCTACTATTATACTAGCTCGCTGGAGTTGTTTAGTTGAATATTATTAACTTTGGTCAATAACAATTTTGGTCATTCCTAAATTTCCTGGGTTTAAGTTGTTGATGAAATCTTTAACAGCAAAACATACTACCGATAAAGAAACTTAAATATAGCTTTTATTACAGAAATTGTGTCGATTGTGAATCGGCATTTCATTCAAAGCATTATAAACAGATACAATAGCAAATTTAACTTCAGAAAGCTAACGTAACGTATATAATGAGACCGAGATGAATCCATTCGATTCAAGCCAACATAAATATACGGGTCGGTGCCAAAGTTTGCTCATAAAGATAACATTTGAGACGTTTATTTTAAATCATATTTTATATCCTTTGTGAATTGTTTATAGGAAATTCTTTATCTGTGAAATATTCTGGAAGTTACGACATGTAAGTGTTTTAAAGTCTTCTTTATTCGAATGCCTATCCCACTTGAATTTAAAGCTTTTACTTCGGTATCCGGATCCACTCTCCTATTTTAGCTTTTATGGCAGTGGTTGCTATCCTGTCCTAAGAACTCTTTTCTATTATCAAAGTGTGCGTCACTTTCACCTCATTCTAAACACACCTTCCGTGCCCTTTTAGGACCTATACTTTCTGGTTTCGGTAGCTTGTAATTAAAGCAATTTAGCCCTAAAAATATTGGCGCTCCCATATACCCATGTAATGAGTGGCAATAGATGTGACTTAGATTAATTCCTATGCTAGGTTTTCGATGCGTTACGATGTTGAAACAATATGAGCTACAATCACAGCGCTGAACATCAATTGTTGTCTCCCAAATTGCTAAGCACCGCATTTATCCCCACACCCTCCTGTCACAGTTTCAAACAAAAACGTGCAAACAGAAATGGCTGTACATTTCACTGACATATCATTTATCACGGAAACGCGGCCATATTTCACCACAGACCTGTTGCTAACGCAAATTTCTGGCCAAATATGAAAATGCCGGTTACAACTTCGAATTGAGTGGTTGAAAAACTTTAAAAGTCCCGCAAAGTTCCACGATTTAGTTTTTAAGAATTCTTAGAAGTACCACAAGTCCATTAAGACTTGTGGCAAGTCATTCAACTTCAGCAAAGTCTACGCTTCTATTTGAAATGGATTTGACATTTTTAATTGAATGTCTACGCTGGAATTGAGAGGAATGAAAAAGGAATGACAAGTCTTTTATTAAGTACTAGCTGTTACCCCAGGCTTCGCGAAATTTTGTTCCCTCTTTTATTAAGTAATAGCTTCGTGAAATTCTATTCCCTTTCCTGCTTCCTATCGGAACCTATTCCAGGGATAAAAGTAACTTATACGTTATTATAGACTATAAATGTATCTCTGTACTGAATTTCAGCCAGATCCATTTAGCCATTAGAGCATGATTGAGTAACTGACATCCAAATAATCTTTACATTCACATTTAGTTTGTTAGTGGGATAGGAGGTAGAATACCACAGAACAAAGAAAAATCCTTAATGTTCTGTGTAGAATACCAATGATATTACACAAATAGCTTAAAAGAATATAACAGTTATCACAAAGAACAAAGTGTCGCTATTTTTTTCTATTGTTAATAATGGAACTTTCCTACCCTAAAAACCACACGACATCTACGAAATGTAGACAAAACATTTAGGTTAATACATACCGCACCCAGTTCGCGTGACCATCTACCGCTACTGGAGTTAATTGAATTAGACAATATCGTTTCATCCACTTAATGTTATCCATTCGAGTGATTGTTATCGTCAAATGTGCAGCCATTTTTTGCTCTTCAATTACTGTTAGAATGTACTTTGAGTTTGATAGCTGTAATTGATGGATGAACTACCAGTAACGGCTTCGGATTTGTAATATGATGTTGTTATTTGTCGTGTTTAAGTTTGTCATGTTTTATTATTTTTTATTATTTTTACGTCTAAAACTACTGAAACGATTTCGAATATTCTTTAGAAGCTAATAGAGAATTTTAGACATGAACACTCATGTCCAAAATTATCTATTAGCTTCTGGCACCTAGCAACCGGGCAAATAAACAGGGAAAAATGCGATCACCAAAAACTTTTTTTTTTTGGTTAATCGTAACCGAGGAATAATGCCACTAACCCACAATATTTTGGTCATATTTAGATGCCTAAAGATGTAGAAAGAATCAAAATGTATTGGCCTCGTTGTTGATAACGTTAATAAAAGTGAGTTACCTACTCAACCTCAATCAAATATTGAGGATCTTTTGATAACTGAATACAACCACGCTTCATAATATTTAAAATAAAATGGATTAGTAGACATCACAAAAGATGCCTTGAAGAAACAGATAAGAAATTTATTGCCAAAAGACTTGTAACGTTGTAACTTTTAGAAATTTCATATTGAAATGCTTTTATTTTAAATTCAATCTATATAAATTGTTGTAAAAATAGAAAATTTGTTGTGTTTGCACATCGAAAATCATTAAAACTGGGTTCTGTGACATGAAAAATGCAAAAAAAAAAATTTTTGGGCATTCTTGCCTGTTTGTCTGTTTGTTCGCGATGGACGCTAAAGCTACTTAACGGATTTTTATACAGTTTTTTTTTCTATTAAAAAGGTCTTGCTCAGTTTTAAAATCTACCGTATGATTAATTGCAATTGGTTGTTGCAACCGAAGATATGACCAAAACGATAATAACCTCCGCTCGGATGGAGCAGCGGGCATTAGTTAGTTCTCTGATAAAAGACTGACTGGTATATTGAAACACTAATAATGGTATAGCCAGTAATCTAGCAGAAAATTATCCACTTTCCTCGGTAATTTGTTCGACCTAAATATATTCATGAAAATTGAACATTTATAAACTTATCTATAGTTATATTCCTTCATAGACTTTGTCGATGAGTTTCTTATTTACTTTTCATATTTATATTGCTTACTGATCAAGAAACCGACCAAGCGTGAGTTTAACTTACGCAATATTTGGACGGCCAAAGATAATTTTAGAATACTTTTAAACTTATTTATTATACAAGTACCATAAGGACGTTCAACCTTATAATCGATGAAATGTGGATTTGCCGTGATCTTTGAGTTTATAGCCCTGATCTTATAATTACCTAGGTATGTATTTTAAATTTTGATGCAGAAATTTGTGATTCTTTCTCAGTTATGACTAAAATTTAATAAAGCCTTATCACCTTTCTTGTCCTTCCACGTGTCATCATTTGCCTTGAATTCTGAATTGAATTACGAGATGAAATCATTCATATTAACAATAATAATCATTACTATTATAATAGTTGACGGAATATATACAACGTTTGTTTGCTATGTCCGTCCGTGTCCGTTCGTGATCATGGCACTTGCAACAGATCTGAAATATCGGATACTCAACATAACAAACACACCTGGTAAATATTTCCTCAACTTTTATAAAACTAATTTGAATGACCATGTCAATCTAAAATCAAATTATAATGATATTCTAAGACATAACACAGAGAATCATCTAGACGGTAATAAAGAATAACTTGTAATATAAGTTCTAGTATGTGGAGAAACAAACTTAGATACACTTTTTTGGAGGATTAAAATAGACGATAACACGATAAAATACCATCAACTAAAATTAGAAAAGAGCGGAGCACCGCATCTAATGTATCTTTATGGTTTCATTTAGCGTGTCTATTACGTGTTACGGTTAATGGTAAAAATTAGGTTAATAGACAATTTACGAGTCCGACGAACTAGCTTCTGACTCACGGGTCTGCTAGTTAAAATTTGTTTCGTGTACGCAGATGATGTGGTAGTTGAGTGGATGATTCATTTTGGGAATTGTGGAGTTGGACCGTTTTGTCTGCTGGGTGGTCTTGGCTCAAAGGACTGGAATTCTCTTTGATGATAATATTGTACTTTATGGGTGATAAAATCTATTGCCAATTCTGTATAACGAGGAAATATTTATAATGTTATGTGTAAACTGTTAAAATTTCCACTGGATATCGGATAAAAGGTATATATATTTTATAGTCGATAGGCTTGCGTTTAACCACTATCTCTGCTGTTGGTAAGTAATAATAATATCATATGGTTGTAAAGGAAATCTATCACGGTAAATATAGCACTAGGGATTTTATTGTAAACTGCTTTAGAAAGTACTATAAATTCTAAGCACTTTTTTCCTTGGTTTCATTAAAATAGCTCAAGAAACAAAAAAGTTAGAGTAAAAAATGCATTTTTTTTTTAGCTTTTTGCTTCTCCTAAAAAGTCCCATTTTGTCCTTTACGACCGAGCCCAGAGGTATCGATATGGTTAACGATGAAACATGCTTAGAAGTAACTTGTTCACTCGAGATTTTGTAGCTGTTTTATAGCTGGACACAAACTCGGGCAGACAAAAAATATGAAAAAATCGCGAAATATCAAATATCATAAGTGTTAACCATGACTTATTGAAGACTTACTACACCAGATCAAATCTATTTATGAATAACTTTAGGAATTTGGAGAAAATTTCGAAGTTAGGTACCTACAGAGCTAATAGTTTTTTTTTCTACTCTCACATTGTCATTTTATATTTTTAAAGTAAGAGTAGGAAGTTATTTATGTGAATAATAAATCTCGGAGTAGTGGTGATCCACTCACAAAATTGCAGTGAGACTTCAATACCGCAGACACTTAAAAATCTTTATAGCGCTCCAGATTCACTGATAAATTGGATTGTGACGATGGTTTCAATCTCTTTAGCGAAGGAAATAAAATGTAGTAATTCTATATAACGATAATTACCTTTTTATTCGTGCCAAAAAGTGATGTAGCTAATAATTGCTATGCTTTATTGTTTAAATTAATGTCGTAAGAGTCATAAGACGTATTTTTAACAGTGAAGTTGCGTTAATAATGCTGACTTACAAATTTTACTGTATTATACCTACCTTTTTTCATGCAGTGGTCCCCGCGGATAGGATAGGATCCCCATAACCGCATCTAATATAATTATTATTCATTGTAAAACAATCAGTTAATGCTGTGCACGTCTGTAATTGGTGTAGCAGGGCTACAGTACTGGCTAGCGGGGTTGGGTATGTCGGACTTGGACCGACTAAAACCGCACACCGTCTGGGGTCTACAGACGCCGTGCTGGGGTGTAAGGTGTTAGTTAGTTATACGTAAAGATAAACGTGAAAACTTTATTTAGATAGAAGTGAACCCGTTTGAGTAATAATTGCTAAAATCTGATCTCAGACATGTTTATAACAAAATTTGCCTTAATAAAAACCTTAAAAATACGAGTATTAAGCCTTCTATTTTTGTCCAAAGTTCTAAAACACGGCATTAACTTTTTTCAAGGTATCTACAACAAAGATTGTCAAGATTTTTTCAAAGTTTTTTTTTTTGTATTTTAGTTTTAGAACCTATAGCTGTTTTCGAACATCTGCTTCAACGCTAAACGCGACTCCACGAGCCAAAAGTAATAAAAGTCCATATCGATAATAATAATTAAAATCTCCGCCAATAGGCAGCGTGGCGGCGTTAAACAGATGCGTGTACGCACGCGTCTGACAGCCATCTGCCATATGTTCGAGCAAAGAATTTTGAGGTGATGTTTTTATTTTGTTATAATTAAAGTTTTAATTTGAGGGGTGATGGAATTGGTATAAGGATGAAACAGCTATTTGCGTGAATACGTAAATTTACGTGTTAAGTAGAAATAGCTGTAAAATACTGTCATTTACAACCATTTCTACTTTACATAAAGGTTTTATAGTATTTTTGTGGTGTAATTTACGAGAGGTTACTTCGCTCGTATGATAAACTATCTATATAAAATTCCATCGAAATGTCTATCTACTAAGAGATACACCCATGAACCGTAATATATAATATACAACGAAATAGGACTATATTTTGTACTGAATGACTCAAGCTTGTCGACTCCAAGACCTCTGTCAAGGAACAGACACAATGACTTTCAACTTAAAGCGAATAAGATTTTGATTGCACTTGGACTACAATTAAACTATTCTATGAGGCACATAAGTGAACAGTCAAGTCTGGATCGACCTTGAGTCTAAGCCTAAGCTGATCAAATTGATGATTCATTGGAAAAAGAACTGTTCAGAAGCATTCAAAACCGGCAGGCCTGCTTGAACAGCTCTAAGATAGTAAAGGAAGGTCATGAAGTATGTAGATGTAGATTAATACGTTAAAGAAAATATCTGACTGTTGTATCGGTTACCCTAAATTTAATAAAAGGCTCCTGCTAGGCAAAGCAAAGTGTCCTAAAAAGCTAGCATCTGACAGTCACACAGGGCGTTCTTAACTCTTACTTTCATTAAGCTACTATACCAGCCTTGTATTATATAGGCTTTGTTTCTATCAATATGTTAGTAGGTTTTTAGTATTGTTTTAACATACATACAAATTATCATCATCATCTTCACATTTTGTTCTAATTGTATCCGAGACCTTCACCTCCGAATCCGGTGTCTGCTTTCCGACTTTGATATCTATAAAGGTTTATAGATATAGAATTGTTTCTTTCTTTCTTTATTGTCCTCTGACTAGCCCTTTCATTCAATACATACTTAATCATTTCCAACAATTTTAATTTTAGTATTTGGTAATTCCAAGAATTACTTTTATGTAACATCCAAGACATTGAAGTTGGCATTTTAGATCTGTCTTACAAATCCACACAGTATAAATCAATCTGTATTATACAGAATAAAGATTTTACCAATATCATAACTCACTAGTACACTGTAAGCAAATCGAATCGATCTTACATTAAAATGTATTTCGGGAACGAAAGATTAATATTTTTGGCATAAACTCAAAGTTTCCGACCGGCGAGTGAAGTTGCGCAGACGCTGGTGTTGTAATATTTTTTAATTCATTAGACTGTTTATAAAAAGTATGAAGCAGAAGTGGTTACATTTTATAGCGTATAAAATTTATCAGTTTTCTTGAACTGGTTCGTTTTGTTAGAGATATAGGAAAGAGGACATCGTAATGCGTAGGGATGAAAGTAATATCGTAAAGGAAGGCGTTAAGCATGAAAGTGGAAGGTTGCAAGAGGAGAGGAACACCTGAGAGAAGATATATAATGTAAAAGATGATATGGCAGGGAAGGGAGTGAATGTTGAGATGACTGCAAGAAAAGATCAATGGAGAATAAATATGGGATAAGGGCTATAAGGGTAGAAGGATGATGATGATGACAAAGCAAATGGACCTGTTGCTATAGATTTTGCATGGTTACTAATAATAGAAATAGTTTAGGAACTTTAGGACATACATGATATCTAGACCCTAAATAAGCGTAGCATGTAATATGGATTTTAGGACACGGATAAACATACTAACAAAGTCAAAGTCAAAGTCAAAAATCATTTATTCTGTTTAAACCATTAAACGCGGCACTTACAAAACTTCAAAATTAAAAATATACAAAACTAGAAGCAAATGGACCACATAAAAACATCCTGACTTTTATAGTGAAAAAGAAATTCAGGAATAAGTAAGGAATTAATAATTGAAGTTAATAAGTGAGATCGTACATTCACCGTTGATACTATATTTGATTTGAAGACTAGGCATTTCAAATTATATGATTTTGTAAATTGAAGTAATGTTAGCAGTGAAAGTTATAATTGACGCTCGTTACGAAGAGGCGGGTATACGAATGATGATGGACAGATTGGTAACATAAAAAAGTAGTTAAGTCATCATGCTGGTCCGTAAATCGGTATCTGTTTGAATAGCTGAAGTTTTAAGGTGGTGTGAAAGACCCATCTACAGAAACAAATATCATTTAAAAAAAATCAATTTCATTAATACGAATTATTCTTTAAAAAAACCGACTTCAAAGGATCAAATTAAATTGGAAGCGCCAGATATCAAATAAAAAAAGAATCATCAAAATCGTTTCACCCAGTCGAAAGTTCTGAGGTAACAAACATAAAAATAAAATGCAGTCGAATTGAGAACATCCTCCTTCTTTGAATTCGGGTAAAAATGGGTTACGTTATTCTATTAAACATTTGTTTGTATCAAAATTATGTCTTGTTAAAACACCACGCTGACGCGGACACAAGACGGCCTAGCCGATATTAATTTACATGTACTTAAATAACCTGACTTTCTAATTAGATATTGTAAAATTTAATATTTTCTGGCATAAATTCAAAATTATTACGTCGCTGACGATGCGCAGGCGACGGTCTCTGATGTTTCGTTCTACTATGACCGTTCTTAGTTGGTGTTCCATTCAATATTACGATTTTAGACTTTAACCTGATAAAATAAAGTCTACAATTAAATGGCATATTTTTTAGATTGTCAGTGCCATGATAGTGGTTTGCCTTTAGCAAAATCGAGGCCCAGTATCCCTGTGATAACTTCCCAGAAGACTGACCATGTTTTCAAGAAAATGGATAAACTCGAGCAAAACTAGCTATATTACAAGTATAACAACCTTTTCAAAAAATGGGGAAACTTGGCTTAAGCTATATTACAAGTATAACAACACATCTTACTTATTTGTTTATTTGACAATCACACAAGAACTACTATACCGATTTGTATTACCTTTTCTGTGTTCAATAGCTTATGATTAGACTAACTGGTGTATGTTTTTTTGTTACGATATGTTAAAAACCGTTTATCGCAGGTTTATTAGTGCCTCGGAGAGCACGTTAAGCCGTCGGTCCCGGTTGCCATACAAACATCTATAGCAGTCGTTACGGGTAGTTGGAGCCCACAAAAGTCCAACCAGTCTAACTTGGAACTTCGATATCGCCATTGGTCATAATGACCATTGGTTGTGGAGGTCAGATGGCAGTCGCTCCATGGAAAATATCGAAGTTCAGCCGCATCACAGTTAGACTGGAAAGCCGACCCCAACTGAGTTCAGAAAAAGGTTCAGAGAATGATGATGTTAAAAACCGGAGATACATTAGTTTTTTGGGTAAACTTGGGTTAAAACCATATTAAAAATTTAACATCTACTTGTCAGTGACCCAAATGACGAAGCAATAGACCTACCGTGACTGAACTCATTTCGAGCGCAGTTCAAATATTTGGATGACCTGCTAATATTTGAACAATACGTACTCATACTTATATGACTATGTTATTTATATGATCAACATTGTTAGTACTGACAATCAAGATAAGATTATATAAGGGCGTAGGCAAGCTAAACGTATTATCAGCCACCGACTGTGAGCACGCGTTTCGATAAGCTCATTCAATTAATTAATCCCACCGGTCCCACCCTATTTCTTCCTATACAAAACTACACATGCAATACTAAGGTGTCACTTCCGTACGGTCCAAACCATAACAGCTATACAATATTATGTAACTAATATCCAATCATAGAAGGTAGATAGGTATCAATATTAGGTTATGTTTAAGTAATCTTTTTCGTAAAATGATTTTAAGAATTGCAATGCTTAACAATGTACAGGAATAATTGTCCACTAACAGTTAGAAACAGATAGCCAATTCATTTCATCGCTGTGTTTTCCAAGTTGGCTCGAAAGCACAGGTTAAATTTCCTACTCCTTGTAACCATTTTTATTTGATGTATTAGGTATTACAGGAGTGACTACCGTTGGACCACCACCTAACCCTTGTTGGTTAGTATTTCGATAACAGCATAATATTACATTGGTAAAATATAAGTTAAGTTTGATTGAGAATTGGATTAAGCTTGTTCACAATTGGAGTCCGAAAATACGTACAGTATGTATACCGCCTTATTTTCTTACTGTACTTCTTATACGTCTTAATTGTCATACAGGGTGCTCACTTTATCTTGAATATCTATTCAATGATTCATGAATACATTTAGTCATAATAATACATGAATTTATGTCAGCTGACTTGGATAATAATATCCTTGAATCTCGCATCCAATAATATTTGTTGTGTTGTGTTTTTGACAACTCTACAGTTTGATTTGCGATATAGATTTTCTATTAATATAGCTCATATCTACTATTTAGGTATATCAATATTATAAAGCTGAAAAGTTTGTTCGTTTGTTTGTTTGAACGCGCTAATCTCAGTTACTCAATCGGTCTGAATTTCACAAATATTTTTGTGTTAGATAGCTCATTTACCGAGGAAGATTTATATTCTTAGAAGTACGGAGCCATGTCAACAAATTGGGTAAATTTAATGTACGTGCCTATGGTTAAAGATGTAGTGACCAATATAGAGAAAGGGATGCTTAGATGGTACAAGCACGTAGAGTGGATTTTAGTCTCAGTGTAGCTCATAACCATCACTATAATTTTTCACATCGGCAATTAGCAAAATTCAAAAACATGCACCTACACTAGTGCAATGACGTCATAGACAGTGTTGTCGGATAAACGTGTACAGACATGCTTCACCCGTTATGGACTCAACTATTCTAATGAATGACACATCAAGTATATAAAGCGCATGTAAACTAGCCACATGCCCGATTCAGTAATTAGGTATTTAAAACGTGGGATTTCAAATTATTGTTGCCGAAATATCGATAGTTTTACTATCGATAGCTTTCATCTGAAAAAGCAAAACTATCGATAGGCCTATCGATAGTTGAGTGATTTGTTGGCTATCGATAGACTATCGATTAACTATCGATCGGCCACACTATTTCAAATTCGCTTTCCGGCTTTTGGATGACGAAAATTTTATTACGTGACTTATTTATTAATTAAAGTCAGTTGTAAAATTGTGATAAATTTGACCTTAGTTTCAAGCTTGATATACCTTTATAATGTATTGTTTAAGCTATGTTTGCCATTGAATGGTAGATGTGCTGAACAAAACTAATCTCAAATTAACATCGACAGGGTGGTTGAGGACTATTATATAGCATTTCTGTAAATGAATGAATTTGAATTTTACTCATCCATTCGGCCCGGTCGGCATCATTAGTAGTGAGCCAAGAAAAGTAAACAAACGCACGGCCCACCTGATGGGTAGCGGTCACCGTGGCCTAAAGGACGTGTGCAGCACCAGGAGGAGCGTGACACACGCGCTGCCGTAAAAACCTTTTAATGCCCTTCTTGAAGAACCCAATTAATTTATCCGCAGATTACCTCTTGAAAATACCTAACAATATCACTGTTATATTCCTACCTTTTCATTCCGTCAGTTTCCATAAAACTCACATTCATATTCCCAAAGAAACTCCTTCAATGATTACCTGGAAAACAAAAAAAAGGTTATTCAATGGATTTTTTAGCAATTGGGATGATAATATAATTATGTTGGAAATGGTTTCGGGACTAATCTCACCTTCATACCCACTACAGTAACTCCTGTATCAATGTTAACTCAATGACCCATGTACACACCGAATAATGACACTCGGGAAGTTCCAGGGCTCCAGGGTTCCAGGGATGAACGCGGCCGTTGCGCAGGAGGCGCGGGTTCGAGCCCCGCTCAGTGCAAATATTTGTATGCATGAGTATGGGTATTTGCATTGGTCTGGTCGTGCCTCGGAGAGCACGTTAAGTTTTCGGCCCCGGTTACTATACAAACGGGTATCGTTACGGGTAGTTGGAGCCCTAAATAGTCCAACAACAACGGTCTAGCTGCAATGCTTCGTTATCGCCTAATATCACCATTGGTTTGTAAAGGTCAGATGGCAGTCGCTTCACGGAAAATATCGAGGTCCAGCCAAATCCGCAGTTAAGACTGGTAAAGCGGACCCCAGACTCCAAGGTGAAAGCTTTGGATGCGACTGGGATTAACGCTAGGTTGAAGGAAGAAATTGAAGGAGTTAGAAATATCATAAATCCATAAGAAATATGTTCATGTCGAGTAGCGTAAAGGCAAAGGTTCGAACCCAAGATCTCACGATCGTAAAGCCGTATCCTTAACTACTAAACCACTGTCAATGAATCAGGTCATCAAGGACATGGAATTATACTGTGAATTTGCTACTTATGATGCATGACGAGGCTTGCCAGACGTCAATGGCCTGTGACTTCATTATATTGCATAGTATGATGTCATATAGAACCTAACTAAAATGTAAGACTTAACAGGGATGAACTCGTTGAGAAATGGCTTCACAGCCTAAATTATCGATGCAAAGTTGCAGGCCAATCGGTGTTTTAACGTATGCATTTTGAAAAGCGTGCGCTGGAATTGCACAACTTGATACCTCCAAGTCCTTTCCACCAACAAACGACCAGACGAACAGCGATACGCCATCAATATTTTTTTTAATTGGACACGTGAACACGACTCCACCTCGCCTGATGGTAAGTTTAAGGTAAAATCTCAGGACCAGGGGTCATCGTTACATACACTCATAGTGGTGGCCCTCGGCTTGACGGCCTCATCAATTGCTTTTTCATAACCTACATAAAATGGTGGATATTCCACTCATACGCACAAAAAGTTTCTCCGACACATTCTTTATGCGTACAGTCATATTATTCCCCCTGTAAGGGACCGGTCGTGGATTCAAGTCCCGTCCTGGATGTTTTTTTATACCACTTAGATGGCTGACAAGCACACGGCCCACCTGAATGGAAACGGCCACCGTGGTCTAAGATTATGTGCAACACCAAGGGCTACATACTAGCACTGCCAACCCTGGGTGTTGCTGAGAATGAGGGATGTTCTCTTTTCAAAGTTTATTGAACAAGGGTGAAAGCTCAAATGCAATCAGGAACAACAAGATGATGATGAATATTGTGAAAGCAGTAAAGCTCTTTTCAACGCACTTTCAATAATATCATTTATATTATGTTTTTCAATATATAAAGGTAGTTACTAGATTTAAGTGGATTTCATCTTGTAACTGCGGCTTCAATTCCGGGGACACTTAAAAGTTTATGACTTACAAATTCTTCAAATAAAATTGAATTAACATTTTCAATCTCTTTAGAGAATTGAATAAGTTTATCTAGCTGTTCTGGATAGGTAATGGTAGATGGTTGCCATGTTTTTATTTGCACCTAAAATATTACAGTAAATACCTTTTTTTTCTTGCAGGGCCTCAATTATGTTAAAACAAGCCACAGTCATACCAATGACACTTAAAAAAAGCCATTTAATTTATTATAAAATATTTTCATCAGTATTCTTTATTTAAAAAAAGTGCAAATCGACTTTTAAAATATCCAAAATTATATAACAACGCCATCTATTGATACTGTCCATGACAAAGTTATTTCAACCATCTTTATAGTCGTTCAAACACTCGCGTAAAAAGAGCTCAGTAGAAACATTAAACTATTCCAGTTATAAACATATATCTATTTTAGAAGCCGTCTGCGTTTGATCAAACTCCGTATCAAAGGATTTCTACGAGGCCTGGCCTTTGCCGTGTCAATTTAAAAAAAAAGTCGGTTTGTATGGTCGGTCTCAAGAAGATTTAGTGGTGGGTCAGCTTTTGAAATGACAGATTTAGAGTTTATTAGCTGATGCCCCTGGCTCCACCCGTGCGAAGTTCGGTTATCGATTTTTGGTCATAATATCTCCGGTTCTATTCAACCAAATTGCTATCAAAGATTATGGCGGATTTTAAATCTGACCAAGTTTTTTTTCTAAATTCATTCAATAGTTTTTGCGTCGATCGCGAAAAAACTGACAAATACTCAAAAAAAATCCGAATTGTTAATTTAAACCTAGCCCAAATATTTTTTTATATGATTGTTATGTAAAATACACAGATAATTTATAATAGTAATTAAACAAAGATAGATGTTTCGTCTAGTATCAAGATTGGTTTACCTATACTCCGTTAAATGTAGCATGATCTCTGTGACAGCTGTCAGTAAAATTATGCCTATGAAGTCTTGAATTTTTCAACAGTGCTCACAGTAGCTGTCAATGTCATACTTTATGGGCATGCCGACCTAATTAGTGATGGGCGATAAATCATCGTGACCCCATACTATAAACTATCCATATTTGGAATAAAATTTAATTTATCATATAAACTAATTGTATACTTTGTATAGGTATTTCAATACTATAACAATATTTATATGTGAATACACTATATCCAAAATAAAAGTGAGTAAATAAAATTCAACACTCCATCCATCAACGTCCTGGGAGAAGACACGCCGCGTTTGGCTCAAGGGCTTGTTACTAGATTTCACATTAAAGTATTTGTTTCATTTAGTAACGCTTTTAATTAAATTATGTCCAAATAATTATGTTACATTAGCATCGACAATAGTCCGTAACATCGATAATTACTATCGTCACTTTCCAACCCTAGGAATCACAGTTTGACATATGTCACAGAGATCATGCTATATTTAACTGACTATAGGTATTGTTATCAATGTCTTAACCAAAAAATCGCAGTTAGTTTTCTGTGATAAATAAATTCGTTCAAATATTATTAATCACATGGCCCGATTAAACTTGTCACGGCTTATTATTCATACTAGCCAGGTATTATGAATAATGCCCTCAATTAATTGGTCCACATTACCACTTGAGGTTAGGCAAAGTAAATAGAAAAAAAAATGTACAAATACCTATCTAAGTACTTACTTCTATCGATCACATCACACAGAACAGATATAACAGTTGATATCTTTTAGAGTAATTAAACCGAAGCTATAGATTTAATCTCATTAAATACCTACTCACAAATTTGAGCGTTCATAATAGTAGAACAATACATTCAGAAACATTATAATCTATAAACTAAATAATAAACTCCATAAATATTATACAACTAATCCAAATTTCGAGTACAAAAGCTACAAAAATAGTCAATTTGCCTCTTTGCTTCCAAATTTTAGATTTACCATACCAGTTCCTTAGGGACTTGGAATCACTCTGATAATATACGAGTCTATACGATTCCATTGCGAAACCGCTTTAAGTCGGGGGAATTCCCAAAGGTATATACGTCGCTCAACCTCGAAAATAGGCACGGAGCAAAACTTTTTCGCTTTTTGACGTAGATACAGTGAAACGAATGGTGGCATCCATTTTGTTTTGTTGCTATAGGGAAGTTACTTAAAGTATCCTTATACTTTTCTACCTAACCACACAAACACACTATATATTTTAAGTCTGATCAAGACCTTTCTATTAGGAAAAACCGCATCTAAAGTAGTTTTTGCGTCCTTGCGATGGACAAACAACAACAAGATTCAAGAAATTATTGCATAGTTTTAGACCCCACTAACTTATGCCCGTGGCTCTCCGGGTCTACTTAACTAATTACAAACATACACGCGGCAGATTTTAAGCCTGACCAAGATCTTTCTAATAGAGAAAACCGCATCAAAACCCAGTAGTTTTTGCATCCATAGCGAAAAAACAGACAAACCGACAAACATACTAAAAATTATAAAAAAAATGTGTTCAGCTCGACATTTAAAGATTCTAAGGTTATAGCTTTTCTGAAACACTGAATCAGGCAGGGAATTCCACTCCTTAGCAGGCTGTATAATACACAGGTGGCTACTTTCATCACCCTCAGACCTACACTCATGGAGGATGCAGATCGTTGAGTGACCTCAACAGACTCAGGAACAAAGAGATTACAAGTTTGTACAGAACCCTCAATGCGCTAATCCAACTCAACGGTTTTTTTTTGTAATAGAATCGACAGCCGAGATCAAGACCATTAAAGCAATCAATCGGAAAGTATACCAGAACTATTACACCGAAGGACCTGGCATCTTTGCGCTCAATTAATTCCCGGGAATCAATTTAAAGGACCCTAATTCCGAGTCACTCGTCCGTATATAACAGCCACTTATACCAGGAACCTTTTCATGTGAGACTTGAAGGAAATTGCGATGTAAAAAATCTTTAGTTTTGTTCAAAAATGATTTTGGATTTTGGCGGTAGATTTTGATTATAGGACAGATAATGAGAAATAGGAAAAAAGGTAAAATGGAATCTGTGGAACCATTTTTTTTTTGACGGCTCACCTGACGGGAAGCAGTCACCCTGGCTTATGGATGTGTGCAACACCAGGGGCGTCATACTCGCGCTGCCGACCTTGGTGGAAGGATTTGGGGTCAAATGGAAGAGGGGTCGTGGATTGGAGGCATTTTTTTATGCCCGAAGAGGAAGGTAGTAAAGGTGTTTTAAGACCTATGTATATTGGTTTTGTTCTTTTTATTATTATTGTCGATAGGCCCACGTTTGACCACTATCTCACCTAATCCCACCAAATAAGGATCTTATTTATTGTTTGGGTCTAGATATTGCTATATAGTTTTTCCCGGAATATTCTAATACTTAGTCGTAGAGACCAATTTGACCGTTCTGATATTTTTATAAAAAATTGCCCAAAAATCCAGACATTGTAAGAAAAAAGAAAGGAAAAATAGAGAGTTGAAGCTCTTTTCAGTTTCATAAAGTACCAAATACAGCATAATGCTATAGTATTAAATGATTACTTTTTAGATGAAACAGCCTATTTATACTGGAAAAACCATTGCGCGTTATTTGTTAAATGGTATAATAGGGTTGACAAATCCAACTGGAAAAAAAGGCCTAATTAAAATAGGAATTTTTAAAACCATAGCTCTGTCACATAAGTAACTGCATTTCATACTGTTACTTATGACAGAAGCCGGAAACTAAATAAACCAGTTACAAGTCATAGTTCAAAAGTCCTTTTATAAAAGGTGTATCCGTAGGTGGTATTTTCTAATCAATGAACTCTTTTAATCAAATCACGATGATTTGTCAAATTTTACAAACACGTCACAAGGGTTACGTCACAAATGATGATGTAAGATCTCAATGGATGTGAAATAATGCTGCTATATCTAAAAGGAAACCTCCCAAATACTTGTAAAGTTTACAATAAATTTCTTGGAACTGTTATAAAGCTTCACTTAGGGTGAGTTATTTGAAACGTTTAGATAACGTAACGTATACGTACGTCAAATAACATCAATTACGTGAAGAATTTAACGTTTTGTAGATCTATGTTATCATAAAACTGAAGAGTCTTCCTTCACCTTCAGGGTCGGCAGCGCGTGGGTAACGCCCTTGGTGTTGCAAACGTCCATAGGCCACGGTGACCGCTTCTCATCAGGTGGGCCGTGTGCTTGTCTGCCACCTAAGTGGTATAAAAAAAGAGTTTGTTTGTTTGGTTGAACACGCTAATCTCAGGAACTACTGGCCTATATTACCATTCGAATATGATAATATACTTATGCGGAAAAATATGACAAATTTTAAAATTGCTAGTTAAAATATAATGTCTTCAATTGAAAAGCTATTGTATTTAGTCATTAGGTAAAAGGGAAATTCCTCACAAATGACATAAATATATTCTTGGCAAAGGTTCAGCCTTCTGAGAATACCAGTGGCCTGTGTTCTAGCAATTTCCTCCATTTACGTAGGTATTTGATTCAGCTATCGATTTTTTTATATATTCTAGGACATTCGAAACTATATGGGTAACATAATCATCTTCCTGCCCTTGCCCCAATATTTGGGGTCGGCGCAACATGTCATTCTCCTCCATACATTCCTGTCAGATGTAATCTCTTCAGTCACTCCCTTTCTTTCCATATCATCTTTCACGCATTCCATCCATCTTGTCTTAGGCCTACCTCTGCCCCTAAAGCCCTCTACATTCATACTTAGAACCTTTTTAACAACATTACCTTCATCTTTTCTCATAACATGTCCATACCACGACAGTCGCTCGCTTATCAATTTTTCATTCAATGGTGCAACTTTCAAACTTCCTCTAATATACTCATTCCTTATTCTGTCCATTTTTATTACACCACGCATCTCTCCGCTCACATCCGAAACTGTATAAGTAACATGGGATGTAAAATGCAATAAGTACCTATATTATCTACATATGACTTAAAGACATTCATATCCGTATTTTCTATTAATTTTCTCAAAATTTACTCTCAGACTCCAATATTTGAAATTATGATGAAAGAATTATGACTCAAATTTTTTGCCCAATTTAATGTAACTAAATTTTGCATTTAGTTTCAAAACATCAAAACGCTTAATGATTTTTGATCGGAAAAAGGGAACCTGTAGGACGGGACTTGCACCCGTGACCAGTCCCTTACAGGGGGAATACCCTGACCAACTGAGCTACCTGGACCCTTCCTAGATATTCGAATTGCATTGAGTCAAAACGCTTATTTCAACTATTTTGCAATTTTGTACTTTATTGTTTCGTTAAATATTTGATAGTTAAGTGATAATTATGTAAAAGGCAATTAGTGAAAGCGACAATCTATATTTGGAAGCTAAGATAGTGGTACTAAAACACCCGATAAGCCCCTTTAGTCATAAAGTTTTAAAGCCTAATTTATTCCTAGAATGTTTTATCTTTACACCGACTTTGGAAAATGAGGTGCTTCTCATTTTGCTCTGTGCCCAATCGAGTACAGTTGCCTTATATGGGTGAGTTTTTAATACTTTCTTTCGTTTTATTTAATATTTGCTTTACTGATTACATTTTTTGCGTTAGTGTCGGTCACCAATCATCCCCAATAGTTATTTTATAAATATATTTTCAACTAGCCGGACCCGACAGAATTTGTTCTGCCCAACGGCAGCGCCATCTGCCGGGCTGGTTTTTGAATCTAAACCATCCAGGGCGCCACCCAAATGCATAAAAAAACATTCAAATCGGTCCAGCTGTTTAGGAGGAGTTCACTGTCAAATAGGTAGAGCTCAATGTCACTCAATCTGATGATCTTAAGCTTGATGTCTTACCTATAACGCTATCACACCGCTGATAATACCTATAGTGCTTTTGATATTTACCTTCAGTAACAACACACTTTCTTAAATTCTCGTGATAATTTTTTTTGGAAAATTTTCGTCATTAATTTTTTAACGAATTGGATTATGCTCTGAACACTCTTGGTTTTAACTACAAGACATGGGTCAGGAACATCCAAGTGTGAACTGGTACTGCCTTCATAGACAGCTGTTCTGGTTACTACAGACAGAAAGGATTACAGGAAGCTAGTCATCCTTCAGAACTGATGAGACACTTAGATAAAGTAAGAGAGTCTAAGAAGGAATAAGCTAATTAGAACAATTAAGAATGGTAGCTGAATGGATAAGGACGCGATACCTCTAAGGACAGTACCAATGTGAATTTCACTTTGTGGAATTCATATGTGCTAATCACATGATTTACCACCTGCTGACGGTGAAGGAGAAACATCGTGAGGAAACCCACAAGTCCTAGAAGAAATTCTAAGGACATGTCCGATCCACCAACCCGCATTAGGCCAGCGTGTGTGGATTAAGGTCTAAACCCTCTCAGTTCTCTCGTTATAGGAGGGGAAACCCGTGCCCAGCAGTGGGACATAAATGGGTTGCTATCAAGATTAATCTAACATTTTCATGGCGTTTATGAAAATCCATTAAAAATTCTAGATCCTTTGAAGCTGGACTAATGAATCGCTTGGCTTATTATACCGAAAGCTTCCTAATTGACCAGCATTGATAAAATTTATTGTTATTAATAGGTACTGGATGACTTAATTCACACCAGCACCCCAAAAGTTTCCTAAGAAACTTTGATTCTAAAACGGCTTTTCCTAAACCAATGTTATGCTTTAGTTAAACACCGGATATAATCATTATTCATTTAACCATACTAATAGTTCCACAAAATTTCATCACTACATGAAAATGTTTACTAAAAAGTGAAATAAAACTCGTTAATTTCTGTTCTAGGTTAGCAACAATTAACGGGTGTAGGCGAGATCGACTCACAACTGAGTCATTCATTTAACGTAACACGATCGAAACAAATTAACACATATTAAGTTAACGAAGGATGCGGGAGAGACCCGCTCGCGGTCGCGTCCCGAGCAACACTGAAGGTTTCAGTCTACAGTTCCTGCTTATAAACCTTCGAAGGGGATGCGCGCGCATACATAATAAAAACGAAATGCTAGCGCGCCCCCATAAAGAGTCTTCATTAGAGAAAGGGCGCGACGGCTATGTACATACAGCTTTATAGCAGGTGAGTACCGCACCTCGTTTGGTGCTCATCTGTTTGTTTTAAGGTCATTTCTTGGCTTTATCGCTTTTGTAACTTATTTGGGCAGACTAAGGGCAGTTTGGTCGCCAGTAATAATACTGTGGATTGACCGATTATAGCGCGCAATAGAGTTTTATATGGGTGGCGCGCCCCGTTAAACAAATGTCCAAGAAAATAGGTTGGTGTTGAAGCATTGTTTATCGTGGGAGGGTGCGGTCGGGTGGGGTTGCAATCGCGATACGACCTGGTTTATCAAACGTAGGTAGAAAAATTAGACCTCACAAATTGGAGTCGTCGCTGGGCACGTTTTATTTTTATATTAAGGCTTTTTATTTATCGCGAAAACCGTCAAAGCGTACCTCTTTTGAATATTGTATTCGGTTGTAACAGCTTTTCACCTTTTTTACGTAAATAGATTGGCGGAATTGTGTTTTAAACTGTTTTATTTTTCGAACCTCACACGATTGCAATTTTTTTGCAACATTTTTTTCACTCGTAACGTCACTCGCTCAGACAGAGAATGCAGAGAATATACCTATTACCAAGCTCTGCCTAGACTAACCACAGCTTCAAATATGGATTCACATTATATCAACCTGATAGCAACCCATTTATGTCCCACTGCTAAGCACGGGTCCTTTCCTCTAACGAGAGAGCTGAGAGGGTTTAGACCTTAATCCCCCGCTAACCTAATACGGGTTGGTGGATCAGACATGTCCTTAGAATTTCTTCTAGGACATGTGCCTTTCCTCACGATGTTTTTCTTTCACCGTCAGCAGATGGTAAATCATGTGATTAGCACATTAAATTCCACAAAATGAAATTCACATTGGTATTGTCCGGCCGGATTCGAACTCGATACCTCTGAGCAGAGGCCGCGTCCTTATCCATGCAGCTACCATCGCAATTATTTATATAAGTCAGCCTAATTATTATTTTCCTTTTTTCAAATTCTTCTGTTTAATTTGTTTGTATTCTGTTCCCGCAGGAAGTGGGAAGCGGGAACAGAATTTCACGCGGGCAAAGCCGCACGCAACAGCTAGTAATAACCAAACATTAGAATTATTTCCGAGGAAAAAGAAAAATAAAGTGTGGAGCGAATGCAGAATGTTGTTTCGTAAGCGAAACTCGTAAGGTAAAATGCTGAATAAATTAAAATATTTCCTGCTACGTCCATAAAATAAAAGGTGGAGTGAATTGAAATATAATGTCCATCACAGTAACGTAAGGATTTTGTTCGAAAGTGAAACTTTAGGATCATACCAAGGGTTTCCCTGAACCTTTTCACACGATTCGAACCCTAAAAAGGTCGCACACACAAACTCGACACTTTTTGTGTGATTTGAAAACATTTTTCGAACGTTTTATTGAAATGGTTTTGCTTTTGCATTTTGCAAAAAATGCTAGATGCACAAAATATAAAAGCTCGGAATACAGTGTAAGTTTTTTAACCGAATTCAAAACTTCCATAGGCCACGGTGACAGCTTCTCATCAGGTGGGCTATGGGCCATGTGCTAATCTGCCATCTAAGGGGTGTAATTTTTTTATACCTATACTATTTAGGTGGCAGACAAGCACACGGCCCACCTGATGGGAAGTGGTCACCGTGCCTATGGACGTGGGCAACAACAGGGGCGTCACGGTCGCGCTGCCGACTCTAGAGAAGAGTGGGTTAGGTCAGGTTAGGTTAGGGAGGGGGGGTTGAAGGATTGGAAGATGAGGAGGAGGGATTGTGGTTAGCCTACATACCGGCGGGAACACAACACGATGGTTATTATGGCCGCGGTGTTCTAGAGCAAAGATCTTACCCCAGACGGACTGCCCAGTTTGGACGGTAGAATACCGTCGTGTACCTCCGTTTACTTTAGATTACCACAAATTCATGAGTCTTCACATATATAATTGTGTCAATACTGATTGCTAAGTTGGAGAAGGAACATGAAAAAAAAAATTCGAGGGGGTGACACTCCCAACGGCCAACAATTTATCAACTGGGTGTGGTCGATGTCTCGCGGCTAATGTAAGACTATCGCTATATGTGATGTTATCAGTAAATTGGAAAGGCTGCTAAGATAGTAGGTAGCCCATTCTATGATTAGATTCCAGGGCCTCGATTCTGCTAAAGGCAAACCACTGTAAAACCACTGACACTCTTAAAATGCTATTTAATTTTAGACTTTACCGTTATACAGTTTAAGTCTAAAATCAAATGAAAAGAATTCGTTTAACTTTTTCATTCGCTCTACAAAATATCATTTGACTTTAGACTTTAACCTGATAATAATAAAGTCTACAATTAATCGGCATTTTTTAGAGTGTCAGTGTTATATCAGTTGTTTGTCTTTAGCAGAATCGAGGCCCTGGTCTTGAACCTTATTCTGCCCTTAGACCAAAGGGCAGAATAATAGCTGAAAGTTCAGAATTAATACTGGTTCAGTTGGGTGTTTCTATGTAATAATATGTATGTATTTACAAAAAGTATAAAAGTATAAGTAAGTTTGTTTATCTGCATTCTAGAACCCATAACACAAGCTAGTTAAACTAAGCTTACTTTGGGTCTAGAAAGCGCTGTGTAGAATATCGTAGAATATTTTATTTATACAATCAACCGTACTCACATTGTGTTTCCTTCCTACAGTACTATAGTCCCGGGGCCTTTAAGCGGGGCGTGAAAAAGTATTTGATTAGACCGTCAAGCTGCGGGCCGGCCGCCACTGTGGCACTATCGGTGTGTGTAGTGGTGAGTCCGGTCCTGAGACTTTACCTTTGGCTTACCATCAGGTGAGATGAAGCCATTTTGAAGTGTCCTATATAAAAAAATAAACCTAGAACCTTTTTTTTTTTTTTTTATCGTGCGGAAATCCCCATGGATACCACCCCCGTCGGCCATCGGGGGTGGTTATGTCGGGATCGAACCGACTAAAACCGCACGCCGTCTCGGGCCTTAGTAACCGGGGTGTAAGGTTACCCAATGGGCATATCCCTCGCACCCCAGCTGACCCCGGGCCATCTACGGTTTTAAGATGGCCCCCTCGACCCCCCGAAAGGGGGGGTGGGGCGAGCATCGCGCCACTTCGCTGGCGGTGGGGTGTAGGGTGACAGGAGGCCGTCCTGTCACCCAACCGTCGGCGCGCAGACAATCAGCTCGCCCCCCGCTCGCTCCCCACTGTGCCATCTGCTAGTCAGAGGGACACGTGGAGAGCCTCGGAGCAGCCCTCTAGAGGGCCACTCCCACCCCGGTCGGATTGGCCGCAGGCAGCAGCGTCTCCCGTGGCGAGTGGGAGGCGCTGCTCGCCTCCGTTGCCCAGGTGCACCACGTGGAGGTTCCGGCCCGCACCCAATAAACCTAGAACCTCATTTGCAATTTACAGCTCCTGCTTTCCTTTCTCTGACTTAAAATTTAAAACGGCGTTTAGTCAATTTTGAACTTGGCTGCATAAAAAGCAGTGAAGCAGACAGTGGGCTATTATCTCTGCCTACCCTGGCAAGAAAAGTCGTGAGTATATTATATGTATGAGTAAGTCAAACGTCATTCATCCAAGCTTAAGAAATGAAATAAATTATTCTAATCTTTGCTGAACATCACAGCCAACAGAAAAAGTCAAACTTAGCTTAAATTAAAGCGCCAGTAGAAAAAGCTTTCACAATCTAATTACTTATCACTAAACGCTGGCTACGCAGACATTTTTCCAGATTTTTTTTTTCACTTTAAGAATAACTTAGAAACCACTTAAGCAAGCCAGATTAATTACTTAAATGGATTTTTTATTAGAATCAAGTGAATTTCTAGCCTTCCTTTTTAACTTTCGAGTCTGCCAGACCCCATTGTGTCTTTGAGAGAATTAAAACCATTGTGTTATGCTGTTCCAACCTTTTTTCTGTAGGATAATCCCGACGAATACCACCCTGGTTGGCCATCGAGGAATTTTTGTAACGGACTCGGACCGACTAAAACCGCACGCCGCTGTCTCGGGTCTTCAGATGACAAGGTGTAAGGTGGCTCAAAAGGTATTTTTGTCCCTAAAATATAATATTTGTTCCGATGGGAAGCAGAAAAGCGAACACTATACTACGTGGGCGAAACCGCGGGCAACAGCTAGTATATTCGTGTCATTCGGGTCGGATGGGCCTATTGAACGAAATCATTATTGAACGAAATCAATATTTTAATGGAACCAATTTTAACCAGTTATAACAAAACAATAGTGAAAAGACAATGATTAATAATGCAATATATTGCAGTTTTATTAATCGTAGAGCGTAAGCGTAATTTTTTTTTGTGCTGGTTGAAACTCTTAAAAAATAATTCTTACAAAAAATCCGACTTCGACGGACCAAATTGAAATAGGACCACAGGAATCGTCAGTTATCAAATAAAAAAAATCATCAAAATCGGTTCACCCAGTCGAAAGTTCTGAGGTAACAAACATAAACAAAATACAGTCGAATTAGAACCTCCTCTTTTTTTGAAGTCGGTTAAAAAACAATCATTCTATAAACTTTTTTATAACAAGCAGTCTTTTATAATACAATAGTGTGAAACCCATAATTCATTATTTCAATAGCTTCAACTTACTGTGATTATTAAAAGCCCCATTATTGTTTCGTCGAGTGAAAACGAACAATAATTCCGTTCTCGGGATCCGAACCCGTGTATGTGCGTTACTAGTAACAATCAACTCTTGTTAAAATAACTTAAAATGCTGTATGGTCCAATTTATAAGCAAAAGAGATTTTGAAATAAAATAATTTCTTAATTTAAATAAGGAATAGTTATCATTCTTGGGACTTGTACCAACTGCAATATATCTTTAAAGGAAATATTCTACTATAGATATTCTATCTCACGAAGGCGGGTGAAGAATTAAATAGTAGTACCTGTGTCTTGTAAATAACGCACGCGTACATGTGTGTGCGAAAGTTCATGTCACGTCAAAAGAAATTCATGTAGCAGTTAGTAGAACAATAATTGCATTGCAAGTAATTCATTTTTAAAAGCAATGTGTATATTATGTTTTGCTACAATTACAGCAAATTGATCTAAATAGTATTCTCATTAAATGCAGGCCTTAATGTTACGTTTTACAGAATAATAACTTAATTGAAATACCCATTAAATTCAGAGCCACGTCCGTCAATCAGGCAGGTGTATCAGCTTGCAAGTGAGGTTGGCTTCAGCCTAAAGAGACTCCAGATATCACCTAAGGTTCGACAGTAGTCGCTTCCATAAAAGCTGGGACCTGGGACCAAAAGGGAGTACCTACGCTGGGCAAAACCTTATTATGGAATAGTGGAGTAAAAACGTACCCCGTGTTTCAAAGTGCCTACAATTTTACTGAGAAACACAGATATAACTAAATGTCGCTATAATTCATATTCACAAGGGTGGAGCCGAGGGCAGTTATTTATGAATGCGAAAGTGAGTTTATTTGTTTAGTACGCCTTAACTACTCAACTCTAACATCCAAAGCTGACACTTCAGTCAGAATCCTGACTTTTTTATTTGCTTATGTTACTATTTGGTTATGTTATGGGAATTTAATCAAATTCCCATAACATAACCAAATCTCAATGTATGCTTTTACTCTATTCGCCATCTAAAAGTCATCCATTATACGTTATAGATGCGTAGTTATGTCACACCGTATGCTATTCATCATTGTTATAAGCTTATAAATTGAATACCCTTCCCTTTTTATATAATAACCTGCCATTGTTGTAACGGATTGCAGCGTTTCTGCTTGTACGTGATTTGTGTTCAAAAAGCTCTCTGTAGGTACGTTTTATGTTGTTTACAATTTATGCCGTTATTTCATACATTGTTTGTATGAAAGAAGACCTACGTACTGTCAAGTGGTTACTTCTTATAGTCTCATAAATGCTTGTTATACAAACGCTACTCATATTGGCAGGATAAAGACAAGGAAAAAACTGGCCAATTGCGAGTCAGTTTTTTTTAAAGTAATAATTCTACGACATTCTACACATCGCTATCTATACCCAAAGTAAGCATAGTTTAACTAGCTTGTGTTATGGGTTCTAGAATGCTGATAAACAAACCTACTTATATACTTTTTTTTGTAAATGTATACTTATTATACATAGAAACACCCAGACCAATGCAAATAGATATATTCATGCATACAAATATTTGCAGTGAGCGGGAATTGAACCCGCGCCCCCTGCGTAGCAGTTGCGTGTACTACCGCAACGCCACAGAAGCCGTCAGAGAGAGATTCGCACACAAATGGTTCCGTACTATCGTGCGAAATATTACATAGTTGGTACTTCGCCTGCGTGAAGTCGCTGGATACAATTTTAGAGTATTTTTTTTTGATTAACGGCTTATGTTTGACCTCCACCTGGTGGTAAGTGACCATGGTGGTCTACGAGAAATAACGTTTGCATAGACCTATTTATGTGTATGTGGTGGCTTTTATTTCAGTTAGGTGGCAGACAAGCATACGGCCCACCTGATGAGAAGCTGCTACCTACCAGATAACATCATGGGTGTCACACTCGAGCTACGGACCGTGTAAACTGTTTGTTACTAATTCACACAAAACTACTGAATTAATCCAGATATTATAGTGTTTCCTGTTTTCTATCCAAGAAACAGGTTCTTGAGAGTCACGGGAACGGGATTAATACCTTACGCAGGCAGAACCGTGGCCAATAGCTAGTATTTAAACGCATTGCATTAACATGCAAAGTTATTGATCAGCGTTGATGGTTATACAATGGTCATTTAAATCACATCAATCAAATAAAAGTCACAACAGGAAATAGAACCCGCTGCCCGCTCATGACTTGAGCTGTTTGCCGTCAATATTGGGCGATGAGTCATAATGTAACACCAGTAGCTGTATGTTTCCATTGTCGGTTTTAACTACGTCATACGTTACGTCATTGCTTGAAATAGGAAATCATAGAATGAGGTACCTATGTATAGTAGTTGGGTTAGTTATAAATTGTATAAGAGGCACCTATTAGGGATAACGAATATTTTATTTTATTGTTGAAAAATTACCATTATATAATATTATAATGAACTGCAAAATTGATATTTTATTTTGACAAATAGTTTCATACTTGATTTGGAAAATTCAATTTTTTGGGTCACTTTAAAAATCTCCATACAAAATCCTACAGAGTAGTGACGTCACAGCTAGGTAGCGCGTAGTGCAAATGTATGAAGTGCAAAAGAATATCACATTTATTTCAGTCTAAGTTGCGTTTTCGTGTGTATAGTGCATAACAAAATTCGATTAAAATTTAATAAGGAATCTAATAAGTTATATAATAAATATAATTTTGACTTAATTTGATTGTTTATTTTTCTACCCATTTTGTGAACTAAAAACAATGAAAAATCATCCTGACGACCATGTCGTCAGGTACTAACCTGCCGACGGTATTATAAAAATAATATAATATATGAATTAGTATTTTGTAGTGTAATGAAAACGCACCCGAAAATGAAGTTTGTCTAATATAAAAATTATATATCTCAGTACTGAGAGCTATTAGACTAATGGGAGTATTTATCTTGAAAATAAAACGGTTTGAAATATAATTACGTTAAATATACAGGTAGACATTGTAAGATGAAGTTATTTTCTATGATTTATTATGTGAAATTCTAGGAGTTCTTTGTGTAACGGCGCGTACGACTGCTCAGAGGTAGCGGATTCTATTCCTGAGCAATGCAAATATTTAGCTACCTATATTGACATTGCTCTGGTAGTTTCTATGTATGATAGATATTATTGTATTGTATGGGTGGCCTTAAGGTATAAAATGTATTTAAAAAAATGTCATTCTTAGTCTAGAACCCATATAACAAGTTCTGGATTACTTTGAGTCTATATGGAGCACAAGGCCCACCTGATGGTAAGCGGTCACCGAGGCCGACTCCAGAGTCTTTTCAATTAACCAACTTGTGAAGTTAAATTGGGCCTCAAAGAACTTGATGGGGTCCTACGTACCCGTCTTACAAAAGATCTATCCTATAACAACGCCACTTCATAGCACATTATTGATTTTAAGTAGGTGTGTACCTCATTTTATTCATAAAGTAACGGACACCGATTATAATCTGTAATTGGAGAAGCAAGATGAATTGGTTATATTTACATTCTTATAACGGGGACGTTATGTAAATTTTCTTTTACAAATAATCTGAGCCAGATACGATGGTATGGGTATTATGGACCCGTACGTAGTGTGGCCCCTATCGTGTATCCTTCTTCTTACTATTATAAATTTGAAAGTTTGTGTACATGTTAAGCAGGGCGTGAAAAAGCATTTGATGAGGCCTTCAAGCTGGGTGTATCCCATCTGCCCCGGTGACTTGACGGGCAGATTGGATACACTCATCAAGCTGAGAGGGCCACCATTATAGCACTATCGGTGTTTGTATGGTGAACCCCCCTGCCGAGGCTTTATCTTTAGCTTACCATCAGGCGAGGTGAAGTCATATTGACGTGATCGATAATGGCCTCTGTAGCGCAGCGGTAGTGAATTCGAAATTAATACTTAAGTAAACAAAATAGTAGTATAAGTATTAATATTCGACTCCTACGACAGGGGTTCGATTCCCGCTCAGTGTAAACATTTGTATGCATGTTCTAGGTGTTTTTAAGTACCTATATGAGTTTACAAAAAGAGTGTTTAGGTATAAGTAGGTACCTACTTATATGTTTATTCGCATTCTCTTAACCCATAGCACAAGCTAGTTAAACCATGCTTAGGTAAGAGCGCTGTATAGAAAGGCGGTACCTATTGTAGTGAGAGGAACGGGATGAGACATCCCTCCAACACATACCTAAGGTGATCACGCCCCTGTGTTTGGCCGCAGCCCAACGGTTATCGTTGAGATCTTGTATATATGTTATACCAGCACGCGAACTTCACTTTCGCGATTCAGGATCGTAGTAACGTAGTTGTAGTACCGAAGTAGTTCGTCGTGCTGTCACTAGATGGCGCTGGTTACATTTGGTATAGCAACAGAATATTTACTTTTTTTGTTTTGATTTATTGATATAAAAAAATATGCTTGTTGCTCGATCAAGCTCAAATGGTTGAACAATCCGTCTATAGGCTTTTTTTATACTACGTAGGTGGCAGACAAGCACACGGCCCACCTGATGGGAAGCGGTCTCGTGGCCTATGACGTGTGCGACACTAAGGATGTCTCACACACACTGCCTACTAAGGAAAGGGTGAGAGGGAGGAGGGGTACAGTGAGCTATGGCTACCCCACTTACCAGCGTGTGAGGAGGGGTACTGTACAGGGAGCTCTGGCTACCCTACTTACCAGCGGGAACACAACACGATAGTTAGGTATTACGGCCGCGGTCTTAGTCTAGTGTTACCAATATTTTAGACTGAACGAAAAATAGGTACTTCATGAATGTTAAAAGTGCTCGTGCGTCTTGCCACACGATGTGTATAGGATATAAGTAGGTACATTGATATTTAAATTATGTCTTCTAAGTAAGGACAGGTGCTATTCGCAAGAAAACGTGGGTAATGCGCGTTGAAAGAAACCTTCTAAAACGTAATAGCACCTTTATACTTGTACGGAGCGAACGAAAATAAATGGATGATTGAATACTGCTATTAGGCATTTTAGACTGTCAATAATATTCAGTAAATTCAACGTTTTTTACATTCTAACCGACTGCAGAAGGGGGTGAACTATTTGTTGGAACTGATTTTGTTGCGGTCCTATAATTTTATTAAAATTCTCCTTAATTTGTATATCTGTATGATGTTTGTCGCGATTAGCTCGTTCGAATAAACAAACTCTTTAGCTTTATTTTACCTCCTTAGCTTTTTCAAACAACACTAGTCTAGATCAGGATAATGAAACTATTCCCATTACGAAACAAAACCGGCTTAAGAAAACATGTAGTTTAGTATAATAATACGGTATGCGTTTAGCAAAGACTATAACATAAATAGAATTGGAGTGTTTATTTGTAGGTTATAATAACCGCTTTTTACCTACTAAGTACATTGTGGACATGGTACTTTACCAAAACAACATTTTTTACAATGTTTATCTGTCTATGTGTGTCTGTCTATCTGTCTGTCTGTCTGCCTGTCTGTCTGTCTGCCTGTCTGTCTGCATGTATATCTGTTAGTTCCGGCTAATCTCTGAAATTCCAGGACCGATTTTGACGGATATTTCACTTGAAGATAGTTGATGTAACTACAAGCAACTTGGGCTACTTTAATTTTGGAAAAAGAATTAGGGTTCCGAGTAAAAATTTCAAACCTTTCACACTAAGCAGACGAAGTTGCGGGCACAGGTAGTTAATGATAAAAGCCTCTAACATTAAATCGTAAAGCTAAATCCCTCCTTTTGGCCGTTATTAATTTATGAATAAACCTCCATTGAATTGTCTTTCAAAATATTTTGCGAGGTAACATCTTATTTATTAAGTTAGGTAAGTAATTTGTTTTTACAACGATTATGATGAAATCACAAACACTAAATTCAGTTTGTGATTTTTCAAAATTCAGTTTGTTTAAAGTTAAATGTTAATACTTATTGTGTAAGAAATACAAACTTTTGAGTTAGTGTTTTCTCTGTCTTCTCTCTTCCCTCTCTTTCTCTCTTCTTTCTCTCTTTCTCCTCCTTCGCTCTATCTCTGTAGGTATTAGTCTTTCATTTATCTACAAAAAATCTCTGATACGAGTGATCTCCGCTATGTATGGAGCGGGCTATTGATCTATAAAAGACTGCCATAATCAGTTCCATTCAACAAAATAGTAAAATCATGAAAATAGAACTATTAACAATTCATATGAAACTGCCTGTTTCAAACTATTTTCATTTATTTTAAAACATTTTCAACTTGAAAACAAACCCAAAAATAAATTGAAACAGTATTTCATAACTGAACAGTTGGGGGCGTTACGAGCCATGTTTCGCAGTGTTGCTAGTTTAAAATATAAATGTTTATTTTGTGATTTAAAGCTGGCGTCGAAATTGTTTAGAAATGTTAGTTTTTGAATAAATAATACGGTTTACGATGTTGTGCGAAGTTTACAAAATGTCTGCTTCTAAAGACAGGACATTAACCTGACTGGATAAGCCCTGACTGGCAACAATCACCTCTTCTTTCATGAGGCCGTCAAGTTGAGGGCCACTGTCATTGTATGTAGTGGGGGCCCCTTCCTGAGACTTTACCTTTAGCTTACCATCAGGCGAGGTGAAGTCATATTGACGTGATCGATATAAAAAAAACATGTATCTAAATATGCCTGTAAAAGGTGACAAGAGAATAAGGGTGTTACAAGTAAGAAAAGTAAAAAAAATGGATTTATCCGGTCGAACGGACCGGGGAAGAAATACTTTTTCCTACCTATCTCCTTTTTTACGTGTGGAAACCAGGACTATTGTAGTGGTTATGTCCCGGATCGAACCAACTAAAACCACATGGTGTTCTGTCCACTTGAGTCTTCCACCAGGAACCCCTGGTATACCTTAAAAGGAACTCCCTACTCCTACCTTCTTGGTTTGCAATTGAGATTTGCGCTTTCGAATGAGGAAAAAGAAAAATAGATTTAGAAACCTATGCCATAAGGTTTTATTAAGTCTCATAATGTTTCCATAACGATACAAAGCACCAGTTATGTCTACCGTGATAGTAACAGCGTTGATAATAATGAAAATAACGCCAAATTTGTGTTCGAAATTACAAAGTCAGGGCTATAATCACGAACCGTTATGGTGACGCAATGGCGTGTACAACAAAGACCATTTGCATAATATGTATCTCGACGCATCTGGGCCAAGCTGCACGTGTCCTTACAAAACTAAGAAACAATCTTACTATCCAAAAACCATTCAACAATAAACCTTATACCATTGGAAGAAGATTCAAAAACAATTTGACATGCTGCAGATTAGTTTACAAACCGGCAAAGTTAATCTTGCAGTTCCTGAACTAAAGTTTATCGGATTGTAGACTTTGTGGCTCAAAGAATAAAGGTTGTGTTTAACTTTTTGATGTGTATGTTGAATGAAGACGAGACGAAGAATGGGCTGTTTGAGCTGAATGGAAGTCTTTAAAGGTACAAAATGATCATTATATGGATGTGGAGGTTCGGTCGGAGTGAGTACGTCGGCTACATTATGTTGATGTATTTAAATATGACTGGATATCGGGCAAGTTTGACAGATAAGTTATTGCAGTTCATTTGGGTTATGAAGTAACAGCGTGAAATGGCAACCGCAGAAATGAATCAATCGGTGAGTAGATGCTAGAGAAGTCAATTATACTTCTGTACTTGCTGCCTTTTAAAGGAACAGTTAGAAGGATAGGTACGAGAATCTGACTTGCGGATGTTATTGGAAAAGGTTTTTGTAATAAATAAGTAAAAGCAAAAGTAGGAGAGAAGTAAGCAAACAAGGGTTCTGAGGCCAAAGCTTATGCAACCGGGAATAACGATAAGATGATAAGTCAGAACGAGTTATAGGTAAAAGGATCTGGCTTCTTAAACTACAATTTCTTTTATAGCTCCCTGCCCCACTAAAAATATCAACATTGCCTTGTCTAAAATATTATAAAGTCTATCTAGCAACTGCTTAACATCGCATTTTCCATTTACTTGTTTGCATACTAATAAAACTATTAAAAGTTTCCTCACATTGCCTAGTCTTAAATGTTATAAAGTCTATATCTAGCAGACGCTGCTGGCATCTATCGATTAATTTACCTCATCAAGCGCTAGATGGATGACGCAGACGCTCCATATAAATTAAGGTGGAGTCCGATAGGGTAAAGTTTATCAGTCTGGTTCGTATTGAAGACAAGTCGACGTACTGTTTTTTGAATATCAGATTTCCTTTTACCTAAACAGTATCCACACCACATCTTTATTAATATAAAATTTGTAAATTGGTGGTATTTCAAAAGAGGGTTATGTAAAATAAACGATTATGAAACCAATATTTTTTCAAATTTAATTATTCTGTATGTTTATTCGCAATAGACGGCAAAGCTACTGAACAATTTTGATGCTGTATTTTTCAGACTTAAAATCTGTTGTAAGTTTTATAGTGATTGGTTGAGTAAAACCGGGATATATAACAAAAACGATAGTCAACGTCCACGTGGACGAATTCGCAGGCATTAGTTATTAAAATTGTGTAAAAGTGATTATGATTTCTGAAGCAATTATGATTTTTGAAGTGATTTTGATCACCTGAATGACAAAATAACGTCTAGTCTAGGGGGACATGCTTGAGGAAGTTGCGTTCCAAGGAAGATGATGCATAGGAAAGCACTTAATGGCGTAGCATAATTGGGAAAACCGATTCGGACTCCACGTAACGGAATAAATCTCCCATAGATGAAGAACAGAACTGGTTTTTTAGAAAAATTTAAAGAAAAATTCACTACATTAGATACCTCTCAGGGCAACTTCACATCATCTACCTAAATTCCCAGAAATTACGAAACAATTCCAGTAATTTTAAACTTTGTTATTAATGACTCTGGCCTGGCCTGAAATTCCAAAACATTTATCGAGTAAACTTTTTCTTCACAAAATGTATACACTGGAACAAATAATACGGGTTTACTAAACAAATAGAAGTTATTTATGGATGGTTTTGCCGAACTATCCAAAAAACCGCGAAAAAATAAGAAAAAGCTCTGTTGAACATGATTCAATCAACAATCAGACTATCATGGATTACTATTGAATATAGATCAACGAAGTTATGTTGATCCATTGATCAAAATACTTTCAGTAAAAATCAAGGTCAATGAATCATAAACGAAATTTTGATCGCGCATTGATTGTAGATAAAAGAAAAATACATACCAAAGATTTTATTTGCTTTAGAAAAATTCCCTCTCCGTATCGTATTGATAAAACCACACCTTACATATAAGTATATTTATTTGGTTTCATATTTGAATTGGAATTGATTTGCAAACTGTTGATCCAGAAAATTTGAATTTGCTTTGATTAAATTCAATGACATATTTTGTTTCGACATCATTAAGGCGGAATAATGAATTTGTTGGTGAACTTTACCTAATAGATTTGTTGGCTAGCTTATAATAAGTGCCAGTAATTATAAATGATAAGGCAATAAAGACTTGTGCCTTTATGCTACAAAAAGCTTCGACTCTTAAAAAATAACCTTATAGAATACATTTTCAAGAGGTTTAAATTTACAATAGGTTGGTATACACAAAAATCTAAGACAAAGTTACAGAAAAAGACCATAATCAACGCAATACTCTACCAAATATTTATATCCTGGTAATTTCACTTTGAAATTAGTTCAGTGGCTTCCTTGTAAAGAAAAACATGCCACTACAAAACAAATTTGTATAAACACTCGGAATAACTAATTACATCGCTTAAAACCGAAACCATAAGGTCTATATTTAGATACCTAATGATTACTTTAACAGTAAAAAATGTGGTTCAGTAGATGTAGGACAAACGTGGACCAGTTTACGATGATCTTTAAAGCCTCTTTGTGTTGCTTCTTTTTGTATTAATCGCGTTGCAACTAGAGGGGAGCCGCAGGTCTGGTTGGGCTGGACGTCTACTGATTTATTTTTTCTTTGTTTACTAAGGACAATGTTGACATGTCTTTTTTAAATTTCGGTTAACGTTAGAATAATTCCTGTCTGGCCAGTGACTTATGTCTTTTGTTATGATTGTAACACATGTTAGTTGACAAGTAATGAATGTGATATTTTGTTTTAATGCCGACTGCTCTAGTAGATTAGTTGTACCGAGAATTTGAAAGTACGTTCCATTTGGAATTATATTTCGTTCGGTTTATTCCAACTAGTCCTACTTACAGTTCGATCAATATATTTTAAGGTTAATTGCTTAATGTTTATAGCGAATAATCACTTAAATTTACGGCTATGATTCCCTGTATTTATAGGCAATTATATGGTGACAATGATATCTTTGAATCACGTGAATTTAGTTCACATGATTCAATTCAATACACACATAAACTAGTTGTACCATGTTCATCTTTCAATACTCGAATAGCATAACTTAAATGGCTTACAATATGTGTTATAGAATGCGGATAAATATTATATTTATTATAGTGCAAATGGTCCACCTACATCCAGCAGGATTTGTTCACAAACCTATTGCTCAGAGAAAATGCAGAGATCACTTTTGCTTATGTTTTTAAAGAAAAAAGCGAGAAGTGATCCCTTCCAATGCCCTTCTCTTCTTTTTCCGCTTCCTTCTTAGTACCTACATTTCATCTGTACTTAATTCTGACATATTTGATTGTCTTTATAGATTGTTCTGTCGACAGCTGCTATAATCGATCCTATATTATTAATACTATTCGTATTACGATTTATTCGAGACAATTTGTCTCCAAGAATGAGTCATAATCCGTAACTAATAGAGCAATTGACAAAGACACAGATATTACTTTAATAAACACCATGAGCTGTACCTACAAATATATAATATTCAAGGTTAGCTCGCCCCACAATATTCTCGAGCCTTTGTTTGATCATGATAACATTATACATATATGCCATATGATGGCATGAATACCTAGTAGATTTATCAGGATTATTAGGATTAGGTGGATGAATCGTTGTGGCAGCATCCGACTCAGAGGCTTCAACGATCAAATTTAGGGGCATTTTTATATACAGCATTTTTGTTGTTCATTTTCATCAAATGTATTTAATGGATATAAGTATCACTCGCGTGAAATACTGTTTCCATTTCTGAAGTCTTCAGGAACCTGTTACAAGGATGCTAGTTACAGGGGCACGTGGAGAGCCTCGAAGCAGCCCTCTGGAGGGCCACTCCCACCCCGGCCGGATTGGCCGCCAGTGTGACACCTCTGGTGTTGCACACGTTCATAGGCCACGGTGACCGCTTCGTATCGGCCGTGTGCTTGTCTGCCACCTAAGTGGTATAAAAAAAATTTAAATACTTTTAAAACACTCTCCTGAAAAATCGCGAAAACGTAATTACGTCAATATTCTTTTGGATGAGCGATATCAATAGAATACTGAAGAGTACACTCTAAAAGTTACAGTATTATTTCTGAAGAGATAACTAACAATGGATTACAATAATCTAAACTACTTAAAACAATATCCCTTTCTAACACTGACCTTGTCAAAAGGATAAACTTTAGAATCAATCGGAGTCTTGACCTTGGCGTTGATGTATATCGTAGCGGTAAACGACAAATTAAATAAAGACTAACCCTAGGCGTACACTTCGCGACAGGCGATAGCAACAGCTCGGCGTCTAGACGCCGCCGGCGACAGCGGCAGTTCGGCGTTTATACGCGACGACAGGCTGCGGCCGAGATCGACAATTTCATAGCACCACGAAACGCGGCGACTCGCTAGCGACTCGGCGTCTCTGACGATAACACACTTATCGGAGTTTAGATCAAAATATACAGGGTTATTTGTAATTAACAAGCATTCTCGCAGCGGTAGATTACTGACATCATAACTAACAATGTTTGTTCTACGAAATTTTATAATTCGTTAAATATTACTTTCATACAATAATAAATGAACTATTAGTTCAATTGTTGTAAATACGCTGATTCCACTTTTCAAATACCCTGCATTAAAAAATAAAAAGTGAATCATTATATCTACCTACATACTAATGTTTGTTTTATGTATGAAACATAGACTTAATAGTATCGCGTTCTTATAATAAAAACATGAAAACTCATTATTGTGTGATGTGTTCAGTTTTATTGAAAGTCGTAGAACAAACGTTGCTACTTATGATGTCTTCTACCTACCCCTGAGAGGATGCAGTTAATTCAAAATAATCTTGTATACCTAATATGAAATTCTCGGCCGCAACCTGTCGCCGCGTCTAGACGCCGATCTGTTGCTGTCGCCTGACGCCCAGTGTGCGTACCATGTAAAACTAAGCCAACAATACCTTTTGTTCGCACTTGTATTGGTTAAGATAATGCTAAAGATGGGTTTTATGGATGGATGGGTCATAAAACCCCTCCTTGTCCATCGATCCGTGAAGCAATGTCTGTAACCGTCGCAGTTTCAGAATCGGTAGCTATAACATGCAATTTATCGGTATCTGTAAACTGGGTATGTGAGCTTATATATACTATTTAGGTGGCAGACAAGCATACGGCCTGATGGGAAGCGGTCACCGTGACCTTTGGACGTGTGCAACCCCTAGACGGCGTGCGGTTTTAGTCGATAAGAGTCTGACATAACCTGCCCCGCTGGCCTGGGTATCCATGAGGATTTGCGCAAGGAAAAAAAAGGAGTGTCACACTTTCCATCAGGTGTGCCGTGTGCTGTGTGCTCGTCTGCCATCTAACTTGTGTAAAAAAGTAATAAACGTCATTAAGTCACTTATCGTCAAAAAATCTTATCTAAATTTTAAAAACATTTTGTTGCAAGCTAATGTGTTGTAGTAGCTTTATTTCCCATAAAGAAATTTCAATGCTCTAGGAAGATTCCCATGATAATTTTTGTTAATAGAACAAGTTTTTATGTAATCAAATTCTACGCTACGTATGGATACCTAAATTGTAAGTGTAACTAATTTGTTTATTCGTTTTACTATAGGTTTATAGTGTTTTTAATAAGGTTTTTAAGGTTTAAGGTTTAAGGTTTAATCTCCGCCGCTTGGTGTGCCTTCTGCAGCACGGGAGGGTACTAGCCCTCTCCCGTTCCTTCTCCGCCGTCTCTTTGGCGAAAGGCGGCGGCGGTATTCCATGCCCTCTCACTGCCGACCATGGCTAGCACCAAAGTCCGCAATGTAAGGCTTCGCACTATTATAGATACCAACAATGATCAATATTCACCCACCAAAAAGTATTCAGCATTGTAGGATGATGGAAACACGTGTGTTGCTAAAAAATCCTAAGTATTAATTTATGGCTTGGAAAAGCAATTAAAAGTGTAAAGAATTATTCACATTTTTTGCACTTTTACATAGACATCAAAATGAAAGATTCGCAAAACAGTGTCAGTGAAATTGGAGATAAAGTTTTAAGGACTTAAACAAAATAAATGTAGCAGAAAGTAAATAACACATCGTCAACAGTCGTAAACACCATTTTGGGAAACATATTTTGGATTTTACGACGCGCAAGTAACTAGCAGTAAAAGGAGAGATTTTAGATTAATTAGAAATGAAGAAGATTAACTAAAAGCTTTATTTATTTACATAAAGAAAGAAGATGGTAAGCTGAGGCAAAGTCTCTAGAATGGGAGTCACCATTGCAAACACCGATAGTGTCAAAATGGTGGCTCTCAGCTTGACGGCCTCATCAAATGCTTTTTCACGCCCCGCTTAAAGGACCCGGGACTGTATGAGGAAGGAAACACGAAAATTTGGATTATTGAAAACTGTATGAGGTATGATACCGTAATATATTGATGCAATTGCAAAGCAGAATATTTCTTACGCCAGAAGCAAGGGGTAGTAGAGGATCGACTGCTACGGCGCATATTAAAGAAATCTAGAGACTGTAGTATATCTACTGTTGGGCCTAGGCAGTCCAGCAGTATAGGTACTGTAGTAGGGTAACCGATGAATGAAGACGGGTAGTCTGGCAGATGTACGTTCGTAGTTTATTGAAGAGGGGTCATGACGGCATAAGATAACCACGTTGTTTAATATCATGGCAAATGTTGAAAATATGGTGTGCTAATAAAAATCCACCCACAATATTAATTATTAAAACGTTATGAAGATACTATTTTAAGAATTAATTAGTAAGATGTTAGTCTTCAAATCAATGTAAAAAAACTTACCGAAATTCATCTTGCATTCCAGTAGCTATCTGTAGCAATAAAATAGTTCAATTACTATAATGTCATAAGGTTTCGTACGTCACATAAGAACACACACACATTTTGGAGGACGTTGGGCATAATAGAATTTCCCTTTCGAAATTGGAGGAGCCTTATACTTATGTGTAGGGTTACTAAAGATTTTTCGGGAGCGGAACTTACCTTTAGACAATATTATTTAGATTTATAAGCGGTTAGGTTTATAAAGTTTATTTTTGCGTAATAAAATACATTACGTATTTACAAAATAAGGTGCCTACTTGGAGCCTTACCAAAATATTCAGGGCCCACGTCAACATCGCCTGCAAGTCGTTATACCTACTAGCAGGCGAGGCTATGACACAGGCTATAACCTCTCTGCGTCGGGGTTCAGATTACAGTCAGTCCCATAAAAATCTAAATATCCTAAATTTTACAAGGAAGTAGTGGAACAGCAAGACTCCAGGATATTAATTTTGATACAACCGAGACTGACGTTTGCATGAAATACCATTACATATTATAATGAAAATGATACTACCTAAAAATTAAGACGAGGCTACAAAACCATTCCATTTCATTAATTATCAAATAAATTTATTTATTATCGCCATTAGTCATAATGACCATTGGTTGTGGAGGTCAGATGGCAGTCGCTCCACGGAAAGTATTGAAGTTCAGCCGCATCACAGGTTAGACTGGAAAGCCGACCCCAACTGAGTTGGGAAAAAGGCTCAGAGAATGATGATCAAATAAATTTATTCCAATAAACTAGTCTACATTACCCCATTTCCCTCAGTCCACAGTTCACCAAGCATTTAAAAATTGCGTAGATTACTCTGAGCGGCGCGTATTTATCAAAGATCTGAATAAAACTAGTTGGAAGCAGTTCAGTCTAGCATTACTTAAACATAATAAAGGTTTCGGCATTACCTCAAACGTTTAGCCTACTTCAGAGATAGAGTGTTATGTAACAATACGTCAGTTTAACACTAGAAAATAACTGTTGAAAACTGAAATTACTGAAAGTTTTAACTAAAATTGAAAAGGGAAAGCGAATTTGTTTGCTTTGCTCATACACGTGAAAATTGTGATATTGCAAAATTATGAGTAACATTTTGCATATAAATAAAGTGCGTTCAGACAGGAAATAATGTTGCTTTTCTTAAAACTTCTTCTTCTTCTTCTACTTCAAGATTCCTCTTTCCCATGGGCCACACGAAGGGTCGTGTGGCCCATGGGAAAGAAGAATAAAATCAATTCAATCAATTCGTTATAAAATTTTCAATTTCACAATTTTAAAGTTTCTTCAGTTTTAACTAACCAACAGTAAATTAGTAATTATATAGCACATGAGACCCTTCATCATCATCTTAGCATCGTTCCTGGTGTGCCCAAAGCTTTCACCTTAGAGCCCGGGGTACACTTAAAGCCTTCTTTATATTTGGTTTAGATTTTATGTGGCTTTTCTACACAAGGTGGGAAGACGATATTAAAAAAATTGCTGGTCCAAAATGGCAACAAATAGCTCAAGACCGAGATAAATGGAATGCTATGGTGGAGGCCTTCACCTGAGAGGGGGTTTCGGTACAAATATAATGCTACTGCCTACTTATCGAAAAGGACTTTTTATATTTTTACTAGTAATAAGCAGATTATAATAATTATACTAGATTAATTTGAGAAACATCGCTTTCGCTATCTTTTAATATTTTTAATTATTTTATTAACATGGGTTAGGTAGTAAATAACTTACATATTAGGATACTTTCTTCTTACTTTGTAAAACTGGAAATATAAGGGATTTTTATTTTTATTTATTTTATTTATGTGGCTTTTACAAAAGCGACTATCGTCTAACCTCAGCCTGAAAGTTAATCACAAAGTGTCTACCCCTTGCAGGTGAGGTAGGTTTCAAAAACCCCAAACTTCTACCAAGCATCCATGGAACTATCGCAACACTAAATTAAATCATAGATGTCTACAAAACTGTCCATTGCTATATTGAAATTCATAAAAGCTTTGACAGTTCTAACAAGGTCAACATAGTGGCTATTAAAAAATTGTATACAGATAATTGTCGTCTCGGCCGGTCCATGCGTCATCGTGAATAATGAATGTCCATTCATGAGTCCTCGCATTGCATAATGTCGTATATTTCCCACGGAGTGTGTGTAGTGGGCTTAAGTATAATATATATGTATAGAAATATCGAGTGGAAAAGACGGCCAAGTCATTTTACAATGTTTGTTTTACAATACTGTAACTAATTTCACGGAGATAATTATTTAGGTCACCTTGGTAACTGTGTTGCGAATTCTATGTTTCCGCATGGGACAGCTAATTGGTTTTTTTACCACTTGAGTGGCCGACAAGCACTCAGTCCATGTGATAGGAAGCGGTCACCGTGGCTTATGGACGTGTGCAACACAAGGGGCGTCACACTCGCGCTGCCATCCCAGTTAAAACCTTCTAGACCTATATTGTGGATGCTAGGGAAAACCACAGCAAGGAGATTATTCTACAGCCGAAACGTATGCGGATTGAAATATCTCTCATACTTTACAGTGCGCACCGTTGGCGTATGCAACGTGTGAGGATGAATTCCCTGCCTGTGCCGAGTGGAGTGAAAATAAGACATGGCCGTGGGCAAACAAAAATTATTATCCAACAATTAAAGTATTAAATAAGTAAATTTATTATACTATTACTCTTATTTATAAAAAGATAATTAGGAAAATGAAGGAAAAGGGAGGTTATTTTACATTAATGGGTGCCCAATTTTATTTGAGGTGCTTCGAATGACTTTATATATATGCACGAAATTATTCATTTTCATTATAATAAGTTATAAGAAAAAATATATCAAACTTGGCTGGGGCACTTCCACCGCTTAGTATTAGTAACGGAAATAAAAGGTATTTGCGGAATCTCAGACTTGCACAAGTTTATTTTTACGAGTATCTTAGGTATTCTGATCGTGAATATATTTTACTTTTTTGTTGAATTAGTCACAACTTGATTTGAATATTATAATCAAAAGGAAATATAAAAATGTTATATAGGTACTGCTATATAAAATTGTTTGTTATGCAAGGGATTACGTTGCCTTGAAGGCGCTGGCTCCATAATTAATTGCTATTATTGAAAATAAGTACCAACAAGGCGTTTTTGATAAAGGCAAAGGCAGAAACATAGAAAGGTACATAGCATACAAAATATATCGTTATAACCAGTTATCGATTTTTGGTTCGTTATATCAACGTTATGCGTTATAACAAGATAACAATGTTGTTTTCATTCGATACCTCGTTGAATTATATTATACTTTGAAATTCAAATGGTATTCTTATTTTGAGAATTTGAACATGAGGGTAGAAATAACTAAAATGGATTTCCTTTCGGGATTGGGAGGTTGAAGACTCGGGTTGAATGCCCGGCGTGGGAGGTGCTGAGGCGGGATCTCTTAGCAGCCCTCGGAGTGAAATCGCCACGGATATCACCGCCGTCACTAGCGAGGACGGTTATGTCAGAATCGAACCGACTAAAACCGTACCCCATCTCGAGTCTTCTAGAGCCATGGTGTAAGATGGCACAATAGGTATTTATCTACCTCGCTCCCGAGAACAGAATAATACCCCAAAGTTTGTATCCAACATAGAAAATGACTTTTTCATAAACAAATTATTTAATATCCAACTCGGAGGGTTGTTGTCTGATTATCCAAAATAGCAACGATGAGAAAATTTCTATAAATCTATTATTCAGCGCTCTTTGGCACTCCATCACTTCTCCCAGGGCTGTTATATTTCTACTTACCCCGGCTATTTTCGTTTGATTAAGTTCATTGCGGGCTCAAAGATAATTTAGAGACTCTTGGGAAACGCGCGCGGCTTTTCAAAGTTCATTTTTATAAAATTTGTAAAGTCACGATTGACTAGAAAATTGCTGCGGTAAAGTTGAAAATAATTTTATGAAGACTACTTTTTTATATACTAATATAGGATACGTCAAAATGACTTCACCTCGCTTGATGATAAGCTAAAGGTAAAGTCTCTGGGGTCACCACTGGATACACCGGTAGTGTTACAGTGGCGGCCCTCAGCTTGACGGCTTCATCAATTAATGATTTTTAACGCCCCGCTTAAAGACCCTGGGACTATAGGAGGAAGGAAACACCATCGTGTCCTACCTCCTACTATCAGCCGAATAGTAGGATTAGTAGGATAATGATTTTCCTAAAGCCTGATTCAATACCCATCCCTACTTATAACAATCATCATTACCCAATGGCCTCGTTCAATAACTTCCACAATGAAACACAATCATTTACCTCCATTTCTAACATAAAAGACTAACACAGAACAACGCAACTACAAACACCGGTTCTATTATCTATATGAAAATATGTTGATTTTTGTTCGTATATCTTGTGTACATAGTGTTATCTTAATGCCCAACCAGTTATGAGGCTGTTCGTTGTAAGTTATAGTTGGAAATATTACACTGTTTGCCGCTTCTGTTTGGTTGGACGTAATATCTAGACTATCTAGAGCATTAAAATGTGTATAGATTATATTATCCTTATGAGTAATAAAAAGCGCACTCTTCGCTATATTGAAAACTAGCTTTCGTCCTCGGCTTCGCCCGCGTGGAATTCGGTATTGCCACCAATTAAACGACTCTACTCGACTCTCCACTCCACTCTTCACTTCACTCTCCACTCCACTCTCCACTCCACTCCCCACCAAAAAAAAGAATAAAAGTAGGTATTCTATTTCCTTCCTCTAAGCTACCTTCCTACCAATTTTCAGCCAAATCGGTTCAGCCGTTCTTGAGTTGTGAATAGCGTAACTAACACGACTAAGTTGTATAAATAAAAATCATCATCATCGATTCTGCTAAAGATGAACCACTGTGATGCCACTGACTTTCTAAAAAATGCTATTTAATTGTAGACCTACAGTTAAAGTCTAAAATCAAATTAAAAGAATTCATTAAATTTTTTCATTCGCTCTACAAAATATATAATTAATTTTAGACTTTATCTTGATAACATTAAAGTCCAAAATTAAATGGCATTTCCTTGAAGCGTCAGTGGCATAACAGTGGCTTGTTTTAACCGAATCAAGGCTCCAACTAGTATAGCTTAACTTAACAATGGGAGAAAACTCAATATTGAGTTAAGCTCGCCTTAATGGGTAAATGAAGCTATATTGTAACGTATGATAATTGTTTACTGTATCTATATATATATAAATGAATCCCTATTTCCCTTGGTCACAGCATCACGCATAAACTACTGGACCGATTTCGTTAATTCTTTTTTTGTTGTGTTTATTATTGTCAGGAGAAGGTTCTTATGAAAGAAAAAGTCAAGAAAGTTGCGCGAAACATTAGAAAATCTTATCTTGCCACGGGGACTAATCATGCCACGGGCGAAGCCGCGGGGCACAGCTAGTGTACAATAAAGAATTAGCTAACAATGTGTTAACCTACTTAGTTACTACTTAGCCACGAGTCCTTCCTTATAATAATACTATTATTTAATCAGAAGTCGGTTGACGTTGTTAATTATTGGCAGGAAGTGAACTCTATTATTTTACCAATATCGACTGATAACCCTCGTTTATCGATAGGTACATGCTATTATTAATATAAAGGGAGTAAGATTAAAACATTATAATACCGACACGACAAGGAAAGTTCGTAAAATATAATAAATATAAGTGCTTACTTAAATTTTAATATTCAATTTACATTGCCGAGGAATGGAATGGTGGCGAACGAAATTGTACGACTTTGTTCGCTTTCATTTCATTCATAGAAATAGTCCTAGTCTCTATAGGAAATAGTCCCAATCGCCATAGAAATAGTCCCAGTCTCCATAGAAATAGTCCCAGTTTACACATAAATAGTCCCAGTTTACATATAAATAGGTAGTCCCAGTTGCCATATCAACTAACGGTTTAATCTCAAAGAGTTTCTTAGTCCATCTTGAGAGGCTCAGGATTAGTTGAAAGTCAGTGGCAGCCAAGATATTAAAACGGTTTTGCTGGACAAAACGCCACCGGGGTAGGTAATCATGCCGCCTCTCCTAAACTTTGAGAGAGACATGACCTAGTTCCATCTTCATAATAATATTCGCGAAAAAAAAAATTATTAAACTACTCAGGTGGTAGCCAAGCACACGGCCCACCTGATGGGAAGCGGTCACCATGGCCTATGGACGTGTGCAACATCTGGCGTTACATTAGCGATGCCGATATTTATTGGCGAAGTTATATGGAGATAATCTTATGTCTTCTTAAAATCCATAGAACTAAGATTCAAATCAATATGTACTAAGGCAGCAACAATGAAACAAAAGTATCAAGGTTCAGTCTTCTAAACTGTGATAAATCAATACATTAGTATACTATATATTTAAATAGGTACCGAGTTCGTTTTCAAGGAGAAATGTAAAGTTCTCGAGAATTCTAACAGTCATACCTACAAATAATGAAAGGCTTCTGTGTACTAGACTGGCTTTTTAAACAAAATATTTAGTAAGTTTTGTTATTTTATCTCAATTATTAGCTTAGTGGTTAAGAAATCGGCTCTACGATCAAGAGGTCTGAGGTTCGAATCCTGTAGACCTTAGATCCGTAGACATTATTATCTTCTTTTATCTCGATCATTGAAATTGCAAGAAAAATTTTGGTCAAGTGACCAAAACGTCATCTAAATCTGACCTATCTACTTTTTGTGCGATTTCATTGGTTGAAAAGAAAGGAAGAGATATATGTCTACGGATGCCATACTAAGACTGCTGAGTATCCATTCATCATGCTACTACCTAAGAAGACCGGAGCAGTGATCATTATTTTATTGTAAACAAATCGGGCAAATTTCCATGAATTATTATAGAACAAATACATTACGGGAATGTTTGGGATACCATGGGGGTGAAGTATGTCATGGGCGAAGCCTCGGGAGACAGCTAGATTAGTGATATATAATTATAAAGGTACTTTCATTTTTATACATGTTATAACTTACAAAAACAATATAATAATTTGTACCATCAAAACCCGGAATTCTTTACCAGCTCACGTGTTTCCTTCCTCATTTTTTTTTTTTTATGTCGGTCACGTCAACATGACTTCACCTCGCCTGATGGTAAGCTGAGGCAAAGTCTCTATAATGGGAGTCATACAGTCCCGGGTCCTTTAAGCGGGGTGTGAAAAAGCATTTGATGAAGCCGTCAAGCTGAGAGCCACCATTATGGCACTATCGGTGTTTGCAATGGTGACTCCCACCCCAGAGACTTTGCCTCATCTTACCATCAGGCGAGGTGAAGTCATGTTGACGTGACCGACATAATAAAAAAAAATACAACTTTGTATAAGTACATGATGTATATGATGACGTGTACAGCAATCAGTCAACTCTTATAACAAGCCGTATAAAATTACAGCTTTTTTGAACACCATGATTCAAGAAATAAAATTCAGGACATGTCTCATCTTAATTAAACGAAAGCAGCCGTCTTGCTTGTCTAATGACACCAAAGCTCGTGAAGTATGTAAGGACAGAACGACCGGATTTTGCCTCTGCCTACCCAATAGAAAAAAGTGCGTTAGAAAAAAGTGCGTGTAATATGTTGGTTTTGCACTGTAACTATTTGAATGATAATCTGCCGAGTGCTTTTACCTTTACCTTTAGCTTACCATCAGGTGAGGTGAAGTTATTTTGACGTGTCCTATATAAAAAAAAATACAAATAGCTCACGTCATACCAGCTGTTCAATTCCAATTGAATTGTTCAAATTAATTACGTAATAACAGTACAACCATACGGTACAACTCTATTTAGTTGTAATTGGTTTCATAGACATAACATCAGGGCTCGCTAATTGAAAATTAATTTACAGTCGCAGTCACATACGAGCTGTACCCGTGACTTCGCTAGCATGGTGTTAGATTGTTAAGGTTTCAATTTTTTACTCGGAACCCTATTTATTTTGCCAAATTAAAGTAGCCTAAGTTATTTTTTGTTACATCAGCTATCATCTATCAGGGAAAGTTCCGTCAAAATTGGTTTAGCTATTTCTGAGAATCGCCGGAACAAAGAGATAGACAAAAATTGAAAAAATGGATCTCGCCGTGCTATTAGTCGGGGTTGCCGCAGTCATGTTATTTTATCTTTTGCACCGCAAGTACATTTCACGATCTTGTCAAGTTGTCAACCCTAACGCTTCAATAGAGCGCATGTGTCATTCAACAATGAGGCCTAGTTTCCATACTGCTTCAGGTTGTAATTTACTGGACTAACGGTTAGGGGGCAAGTTGGCCTCCTTCGAAACTGGGACCAGGGACCAGATGGACCTTCTTTTGATAATGGTATATTCGGTCCACCTTGATTCAGTTTTTGGGATGATTGGGAATATCCATATTTTATATAAAAACAAGCTCACCCCACAATTACGTCAACGCGTTTATGAAGTGTCTGCTTTAGGGGCCTGATTATCAGCTGAGTGATAAGGTCCTCCCCCTCCCAACCCTCACTTGTCGAGTATTGAGCGAGCCCGTATAAGTGTATGATTAGAATGTCACTTCATTAGCGGTAGTTGTTTCGTAGAGGGGTATTCGCTTTGAGCTTGCCTACTGTATATTTTGGCGTAAAAGTTGACAAGACAGACATCATCTATGTATTATTATAAAATTTTAAGATTGTTGTTTGGGATTTAAAAAATATTGACGAGTCTTTTATTTAGTTGTCATTTTTCAAATGTATTTTCAACTAACTTTTTAGGTATTTATTTACATTGTCAATGTTAAAATCAAATTACAAACATATTTGGGTTATGTTGCCTGAACGATTTTGAGCACTAAAATATTTCTTTTTCCAATTCTTGTCTTTTTGTTCACGATAGTCGCAAAAAGTACTGATCGGATTTTGATGCGGTTTTGTTTGTTAGAAAGGTTTTGGTTAGACTTAAAATCTTAAACATGTTTCATAATCGGATAATTCATAAAACGAGAAAAACGATATTCATGTAGAAGAAGTCGCGGTCATAAGCTAGTTTTAGAATATAAGTTGACGAAACGTACGTACATAATTATAAAAAAAATGAAGCGTCAAATTATAGCACAACTCTATTTGCTTCAAAAACAAACATTGCCAAAATTTTCGTCTTTTGGTAGGTATGTGGCAAAAATCATGATTCATCTAATAAAATACAGGAAATACCTGAGATTTTTAGAAAATCTTGGACATGTTTTATTAGATAGTACTCATCCTACTCATCATCGTTCAAATTTGTTGTTTCTGATTGGTAGGTATGTAGACTTTTCCGAGAGTGACTGCCGTTACGTTAGACCTTCCAACCTATCTTCGTATATTCTGAACACAAAAATACTTTTTTTTAAATCTATTTGTCGGACGCAAGAACTACTGAACTGATTTTGATAGGGTTTTTTTATTAGAAAAGTCCTGGTCAGATTTCAAATCTGTCGTATCTTTGATTGAAATTGGTTGAGTAGAACTGAAGATAATACTGTCTAATAATGATAACCGATCTCAGCGTGAGCGGAGCCGCAGACATCAGCTAGTCTTATAAACACCAAACACTCACACTCATGCACATACTTTAGTCAATCTAGAACCCATAAGACAAGCTAGTTAAACTATGCTTGGTTTGGGTCTAGAGAGCGCTGTGTAGAATGTCGTAGAATATTTATTTATTTAATCATTTAAATAATTTATTCAAATGAAAGTTAAAAAGTCCGTTAATTAACAAATCAACTAATTTCCGTCGTTCAGTAATTTGCAGAATTTTAAGTCGTTTCCTTTATCGTGAATTAGCTGGTCTGCCCCGGTTTTTTCTGTGGTGTAAATCGAACCCCAATACAGCCTTTTTAACCCGCCCAATATGCCGGTCATTTATCAGTTTTCCCAATATGTATGGGAATCTTCCGGATTTATTCACATTCATGATTATTGCTCCGCTTCCTTGGGCAGTAGCGTGATGATATTCAGCCTATGATATTCACAGATAATGTGGCTTTCTATTGGTAAAAGAATTAATAAAATTGGTTCAGTAGGTCCAGAGATTACCCCCTAAAACGTTACAAACGCACAAACTTTACCTCTATAATGTTAGTATAGACTAGCGACCCGGGACCCGGCTTCGCCCGGGTGTAAATTCCAGTTTTCCAATAAAATACATATATTATAGCCTATGACACTCACGAATGATGTGGCTTTCTATTGGTGAAAGAATTTTTAAAATCGGTTCAGTAGATCCCGAGATTACCCCTTACAACTTAACAAACACACAAACGTAAAGTTTGTGTGTTTGTTAAGTTGTAAGGGGTAATCTTTATAATATTAAATCTTTATAATATTAGTATAGATAAACGATTGTTGATTTGTATGTAGGTATGTATGTAAACGATTGTACACTCTCTTATATTCGGTACATTCACCTAGACAAAATCTAGACTGCGAGCAAATTTACGAAGGCCGGACAAATATTGTCTCAGCGGGGTTCAAACTTGTGACCTTTATAGACACGTATAAATTTAGATTTTGACGTGACTCGACTTGAACTTTTCGAAACCCCTTTCTAACGTGAACATTCTGCTAATGGCGGAACTACACTTTGCTATTTGCTATTCGCCTATAGGTATTGTATTCGAGGAAATTCTTATAGATGATTAAACCCTCCACAATTCGTCATAGAAGAGTGACTAAGGCGAATATTCGTGTGAATAAAGCAAATATACACGAATAACCCCTCCGCACTTCGATTTATACACGTGAATACAGGCGAATAACGAATAGCGAATAGCGAAGTATGGTTCTGCCAATAACTTAGTAGGTTTTAGCTGAGTGGTAACCAAGTATTTATTTGTATACCAAGACCAATACCTCTTAAACAAAAAACTCATCAAAATCTGCTCAGTAGTTTTGCGTCGATCGTGACCAAACAGACAAACATATAAGAATTTAAATTTTTTTATACAACTCAGGTGGCAGATAAACACACGGCCCACCTGATCGAGAAGTGGTCACCGTGACCTATGGACGTGTGCAACACCAGGGGCGTCACACTCGCGCTGCCGACCCTGCAGGGGGGGATTAGGGGGATAATGAATATTTTTGTTTCGTTAGAATCGTTTATAATATACTCAAGTATTTTTTTAATATCTTCAATGTACAGATACAACTGCAGCAGCAGACACAGCAGAACTAATACATCTATTTTGTATACTATCTTCATTCTCTGAACCTTTTTCCCAGCTCAGTTGGGGACGGCTCTCCAGTCTAACTGTGATGCGGCTGAACTTCGATATTTTCCGTGGAGCGACTGCCATCTGATCTCCACAACCACTGGTCATTATGACCAATGGCGATATCTAAGTCCCAAGTTAGACTGGTTGGACTTTTGTGGGCTCCAACAACCCGTAACGACTGCCATAGATATTTGTATGGCAACCGGGACCGACGGCTTAACGTGCTCTTGGAGGCACTAATAAACCTGCGATAAATACACACATAACTTCGACAAGCATCGAAAAGTCATTGGTGTGTGCCATATAGTGAACCTGAGATCGAACCCGAGACCTCGTCTCATCGGTCCATTACCCAAACCACTAGGCTACCGCGGCTAAAGTAACAATTTTATAGATGTGATAAGTAGTATACAAAATAGATGTACCTGCCTATTAGTTCAATAAAATATTACAGCCAGTAAAACATTTGTACTCGACTGTACAGAGGTCAACTTTAAATGGTTCTATGAAATATCGCTCTATATCGATTACCGCTTCTGAGAAGCCGGAGAGGAATTGCATATTATAAATGCTGAGCTATTTATTTCTCTTATTAGAGGTGGCGGGAGTTATTCCGAACTATACCCATACACACATACTTATAATATATCACTCACACATGTATATCCGAAGGGGTCAATTAAAACATTTTATATTTTTGACAGGTGACTTTTTTGACATCTAAATTTTTGACATCTGTATTTTGACATTGTATAATTTTCATATCTGGGAATTGTCGTGTTAAGTAAATTAAATATAAATAATGTACTTATATGTGTTTTTTTTTTATATTGGACATGTGAATACGACTTCACTTCGTCTGTTGGTAGTTAAAGTCTCAGGAGTGGGAGTCACTATTATTCCATGTGTAGATTTGTATTTGAGCATCTTTCATAAGGGCTTGAGCTACTTATAGTCTTCAAAAACTCATGAAAAAAAAAAACATTTAATAAGAAAACAGTGTTCAATTATTTTATCTTTCTGTAGGACACAGGGAGTGAAGGATGCTCAAATGGAAATCAATACTTTGTATACACCAAATAGTGCTACAATGGTGGCCCTTAGCTTAACGGCCTTATCAAATGCTTTTTCACGCCCCGCTTAAAGGAGCCGGGACTATAGGGTTAATTATCTCTGCCATACCCCTAGCGATATAATGCGTAATGTTTGATATAAAAAAATATTACAACTCAGTAGCTATTCCACAATAGTCGAAAATTGTAATCGGCTAACAGTAAAAAATACCATCACGCAAAAGCGAATTAGTTCCGAGACAAATTTTAAATCGACTAGGCAACTCGCAATCGACTACTCGTCTATAACTCGGAACTAATCGGCTATTCGAATAATTTGACATTTTTTGTGTGTGTGTGGTCAATTTCTAATGGCTATTCATTTAATTATGCGTGTGTATGGAGCGATGGTCAATTTCTAATGCTTCTATTCAAAGTTAATTATATGCGTTTTTTACATGACTACACCTCGCCTGATGGTAAGCTAGAGGTAAAGTCTCGTTACACCGATAGTGCTACCACGCCCTTAGCTAGACGGCCTCATTAAATGCCTTTTCACGCCCCGCTTAAAGGCGCCGGGACTATAGGAGGAAGGATACACATGCGCTGGTAAAGAACTCCAAATCTTTATGGTGCGGTAAAGAAAAGAAGCACCGGACCTCTTGGGGCCCACCAAGATCTTAGGCACCTAAGCCTACTACACCAGGGATTCATTACGCTAATCATTAGAAGTCCTGGCCAGCAAACTCTTGATGATTAACGGATGATGCTCTTGCGCAGGCTTTGCTCTCGGGGTTAGGAGCTTAGAGAATAGAGGGTCAAATCTCGTAATAGAAGTACATTCAAAATTTGGTCTCACACGTCGCTCTTCCAATCGTCAAAAAAAGGTATTCTTTTGGTATTTTTTTCTATTTTATTATTTAACTAATCTTTCAAAAAATACTTCTTATATTTTTATCTAGTCATTACTTACTTCATATTTTAAGGGAAACCGTTTATTAATAAACTTAAGTACTTCAAATACCTATATCGTTTAATAATTATCGTGCGACTGTGTAATTAAATAGTATTTATATACGAATATAAGTTAGGTAAGTATATCATTTAATAGGTAATTATAAACATGGTCGTGTACCATATAACAAGTTTAGAACTATTAAATTCGAACCATTAAATATTCTCTGTCGCCGCTATATTTTAAGTTCGAAAGTAATTCTGTATGCATGTCTGTCTGTTTGTTACATTTTCATAATATAGATATACCGCTGAATCGATTTTGTTGAATCCCTTTCACTTTTCGTGCTACCAAAACAGAAAGACAAAGGATAAGAGTACCTAGAAGATTTAAAATGAGGGCAGGAAGTGAGAAAAGGTCTCCATCAGTCTCACCAAAAATATTAATCCTGGAAGTCTTTAAGTCAAGAGTGAATAGGTTGCTTCTAGGCAAGCGTGCTCCATTGTCGACCACATTATCACTTACCATCAGGTGAGATTGTGGTTAAATCCAGCCTATCGTTTATAAAAAAATACAGTATAATGCTAATATTTTTGTGAATAGTTCTACCACCGCCAAGCTGCCCTATTTGCGCTAGGAAATTATTGCCATATACCTTTCAGAAAAAGTAAAGGTGAATGGGGTCAAAGTAGTTCAAAAAGGAGTCTTGTACACTATTGGACTATTATCGCTAGCTAGCGTATACGGAACCCCACGATCGCAGCAGATGTGCAAGATAAACAGGACACGCGCGCTCGCTGACTCACGTCTGCGCGGGCGCATGTACTATCGTGTAGAGGAGTGTTAAGAAATTATGCTTATTTTTTAAAATTTATTTTTACAGGTCTGTTTCCAATTGTAATTAATCACATAATATCGGCTTTCAGATTCTTTTTTTTTCATTTATTGATTAACCTGCTGATAGGCGTACGAGGCTATGGCCTGACCGCACAAATAAAGGCTTTCTCTGGTTGGTGAGTTAGACAGTAGTAACCAAGTCAAATTAAAATTACCATCAGGTGAGGTGAAGTCATGTTGACGTGTCCGACAAATAATATATTGAGAAATAAAAGCTTTGAATAGGTCCTATAATACTTTATCTGAACACCAAACCAGCAACCAAAGCCTTAGAACCTTTGGGTTCCCTGCTACTCTTCCTTTCCATAATTTGGTTCAGACCCAGACCCGAGAGGAAAACCTGCTTCAGAGGCTCAACCATCACTCCACCGGCTTACAGAAGACGCTAGCTTGGCGTCCAAAGACCTTGATGGAGCCTTTCAAACACACCCTAAGTAAAGGACGAAAAAGTTTTTTATACTACGTAGGTGGCAGACAAGCACACGGCCCACCTGATTGGAAGCGATCACCATGGCCTATGGACATGTGCAATACTAATCGTGTCACACACGCGCTGCCTACCCTGAAGGGAAAAAAACTTGTCACTGTTCCATTTTCATTCCCTCAAAACACCCGCAAAATTTATCTCTATAGCGATATTAGAAGTTTTCCACGCAAGCCTTGGACTAAATTAACTTTATTTTACAATATAGACCGCGGCTTATAAATCTTAGTTACATTATGGAGTTTTATGGCTAACCTACTTCGCCCCACCTTTGCGGACACCTAAAATGGCGCCTCATGCTAATTGTTGACCCAGTTACACAAGATACGAATAAAAATAGTTTCAATTTTTTTCCAGGGTTTTTTTTATTGCGGACTTTTGGAATGGTTTCTTTGAAGTTTGTTTATTTTTTTTTGTATCTATGGGGATTTTAAAGTAAATATAATAGAATTTATGGCAGTACGTTGAAAAGATTTTTGTACAACTATTTTTGATTTGGTACTTCGGTAATGAGAACTATAGTCCAGCTTAGATTGGTTTGCATTGGTAGCTGTCTTTCTTGGCTTTCAAGACCCATACATAGGTACTAACCTAACAAAGCAAGCTAAATAAAAATTAATGATATTTGTCTGTCTAGTTTTCATAGCCTATTTTAGATTTCGTACTTCGGTAATGAGAACTAAAGTCCAGTTTAGATTGGTTTACTTTGTTTTACAGCTCTCTTTTTGGGCTTTCAAGACCCATACATATTAACTAACAGAGCAAGCTATGTAAAAGCTTATAAAAAGATATCATCATGACAGTATTATTAGTCTCAGATGCTCCAGAACCTGTGGGTGGGGGGGGAGGATAGAGCTTTTTCTCTAGGTTTGACTTATCTTAACTTTTACGTGATCAACAGCTGTTTGACACCCCTCCCCCCTCAACCCTGAACGGAAAACTTGCACTAGAGCCTCGTACAGGTTAGCAGTGAGGTGAGGTGGGTTGGAACCCCGAAGATTGTGACGAAACTCCATGTACCCAAGAGAAAGATATAATAATTATATTCATAGTAATTATAATTATCATAGGTACTTAAATTCAAATATAAGACCATAACAGTAGCCATTCCAAATTAATAATTATTAATAATCAGTTTAAACAGAGAACAGCCTGTATAATAGCGGTTTACCGTCTGTATTCAAATTACAATAATTACAGCTATTTCACGAAAACGGTATTCATTGAAATTGAAAAGCCATTATCGTTTCAAAATTTAATATCTGACTATAATTTGAATCGGCACACCTCTTTGTCTCTAATAATGCAGTGTAGCCAGATAACTCATGTATTTTAATGTTTTAAGTAAACGAATATGTTTTCTGTCCTTCGAATTCCTTTGTTGCCCATTCTTCGATTGCAACATTCTCCAGTATGCTATAAATTTCTTTTTATACTACTTAGGTGGCAGACAAGCACACGGCCCACCTGAAAGGAAGTAGTCACCGTGGACTATTTTTTTTATTTTTGGATGGATGGAAACGAGGAGTAACTTGAAAACGTTTATATACCCCCAAATATTATGAAACTGGCTGTTTATTCGTAAGTAGATTAAGTAGATAATGAGTAAAATAGGTAAAATATTTAGCAGTAAGTTTTTAATTGCAATGCAAAAAAAAATCAAAATGAAAAAAAAAACAATAAAAATAAACTTAAAAAGTAAGTAGGTAGTTACTTTCAACAATCACGAGGGGTGTAAAATTCTAAAAATAAAAAAATCAACAAAAAAAATTTTTTTTCAAATTTTTGTTGATTGTAAACAGGCTCGCAAAACATTTATTAAAAAATTCGATCGAAATAAGAAACTAATACACAGGAATAAAAAATATACTTTGTATGGATATACAAGTACTACGCCAGTTTAATTGTACAACCGTTCGACTTGATAGTACCTCTCGCCCACTTTGAGGCCTCTACGGCGCCTGATGGTCGCATCCCAGCAATAATTAAACTATGTAGGTCGCTTGAACACCCACAATGACCAACGTTGTACCACCCACCAGCGTATATTGACCCACCCCACCTCCCACTAACAATCAAAAGCCAGACGCGTATACCACACGGCAGAGACCAACTTAATCTGGACATGCTATGACCTCGTCGACCGCTCTTCTGTTGTTCTTTATTCAATTCAAAATGCGTTCCAGACGTGTACGTTGATGATAAATGGCGGTTGAAATTCGATTTTAATTTCGGAATTTAAAATTTTGTTTTCAAAATTTTCGCGCGTAATTAGGTTTTTTTTTTAAACGTTAACGGTGTACCAGAAATAAAATTACATATCCGTAGAACTTGAAGGATGAGAAGGGACGTAAAGCAACTTTTAAAGCAACAAAAACTAACAAAAAAATGAAATGCGGTAACAAAAAATCTAACTATTCATAAAAAAGAAACAAAAATAAAATACCAAATAAAAGAAATATTTTTTCCAAAGAAGAGAAAAAATTTCATCTCACAATCCCAATCCATTTTCTTTGTCAGTCCTATATCATAAAATGGCAACATTCCTGCATTGCCCGCTACCTATTACAACTCGAAATAGTTTTTGAAAAGAATTCGAATAAAAAAAATCTGCAGACAAAATTTTTATGCGAAGCCGGTTTTACAATCCAGACGCTCAAATAATGGATTTTCCTTCCACTAAAGAAGCACAACAATGGTACGAAATCGTAGCATCTGTCAAATGATATCGCTACAAAATAAAAGCGTAGGTTCGCCTTCATTCTCCGTGCAATGACAAATGCTGCTCGGGGCACAAGTAATTTGCCGCAATTTTTAGAATACAACAGCCATTCAGAAATGTTCATGAATTTAATGACCTTTTTATTTACTGTCTCATTTTTTATTGCCATTTCTGTTAAAAACCCTAAGTTCATTAATTTTAATTAGTTTGAGGAAAAAATTTTTGTCGCCCTGAGAATTATTTTGAACACCTTTTCACGAAAAGTAAAACATATTACGTTGTAAAAAATATTAATATTTTTTTTAAATTATTATTCATTTAAAAAATAAACATTAATTTAATCAGAATAGTTTCCAACAAAGGAATTAAAAAAAAACTACAAAACTTCATTGAAAACGCATATTTTGCCAGAAATTCATAAATAACTAAAAACACATAGGTACAATAAATAACATACTAAACTAGATAATACAAAACCAAAAACTCGTAAAAAATATACTCATGCGAGAAGTGCAATCTAATTAATCGTAAGCTAACGCCGCAGCGACAGTTATTGCGTCAAGAACAACCATATCACTTACATACAACGAAAAAAAAAACGAAAACTCGATATCGCCGAAATTCGATGCTCGAATAAAAAAATACTGAACGAAAACTTCCCGTTTGTCAGCCGCAAAAAGCTTTAAAGCTTCTAATCGATCACAATGTACAACAGAAAAAAAAAACTTACATTTCGATTCAGGTTCCTTCCGCAAAAAGATGCAAAATAAATAAAAAAAAATAACAAAATCGTACACATAACTGAAAAAAGCACTAAACGGTATACGTCCAAACGCGTTTTCGAAAAAAAAGCGTGCGTATTTGTACGGCCGCTTGGCGGGCTGCGTGCAGTATACTGATCTAATTTCAAAACGTACGACTGTGAAAGTGACGTAATGCCGGCGCCATGATGCCCCGCGCCCCGCTCGCCACTCCCCCTCCCCCCGACCGCGCCTAGCTTCCGCCACTGGAAAACTGGAAAAATGCACTATTTAATCAATTTCAGAAGTGTTGTGGAATGTTACAAAGCTTCATAGCCTTATTACGTTGTATCGCGTTACTGCAGTGCTAAGTTTGCCGCGAATCGATTAGTGTCTTATCTTCCCCTAGGGGTGTCAGAAATGGCTTTTAGCTGCGTACGTTGATATAAAAGCAGCAATACGTCATAAATAATGGTTTCGCGTGAAAAACTGTACTTTGTAGAAATTTCAGTTACTGTAGTGGTTATATAAATCCTCTAATGATGTTATTTTACTAAATTAATGTTTAATTTGTTTAAATGTAGTAATTTCTAATGTACAAACACATTTTTTTCCTTCATGGTTTTGTTTCAAATACGTTTAAAAATTATTGTTTTAATTTTAAATCTACACTACGATTGCCATATAAAAACAAAAAAAAACTAACATCCCATATTAAGTATCACAATTCTAAATTCAAATGCCACCTTTAAACTAAAAATTGCAAAAAATTTGCATGATTTCGACCACAAAATCCGCTTCCCGTTGCCATTTTTTTGCACGGACTAGTCGGCCGGCGCCTATTTCACGTCATCAGAGCTCGAGGCCACGTCCAACAATGACTTAGTGTAACGATCGTACTCGTACTAGTGCACAACAGGTTGCCAGCGATCCCACAATGGTTTATGAATAAAAGATTCCAATCAATTGGTTTCCATGTGAGGGATAACTTCGTTGATGCCAACGTAAGAGATTTTGGGACAAACGGCTGCAATCTAATAAAGTTATATAATTATCTATTTTAGACCAGAAATTTAACGGCAAATACTGAGGTGTTTCCTTTTCATGTCAAAATAAATGTTTAAAAAAAATAAATGTACAGAAGTAGTTAGGACCAAAAATTAACCGGGTTCCTTACGATTTTGCCGGGTAGAGAGTTGCAGGGCAAATTGATAATAATTTGCTGAGCTTGCACTTTAGTCTGGGGTTCTCTCTCCTATGTCGTAATTTCCTATGTCGTTTTATCGTAATGAATTTTGATTTATCTCGAATTTCACTGGAGCGACTGCAATCTGACCTCGCAATCCTCTTCCGTCTAGGTACCAGCTTGAAAAACAGGTTGACTTGACGCCAAAGGTCTTTGTTCCATGTCACATCAAAAGTTCAATAATTTATCACTTGCTATTATAACCTCTTTCGAATAAAAGTATCTACTTTTCGTAAGTGTTACACACAGCTCCCCTTCTATATAAATATCATGATGTACATTATGGAGTATAGAGTCATACTTTTCCCTTGTATCTTTTACAGTACATTAGGGATCTGTGACGTAATTCCATACACGGAGGCAAGTACTCATCCATGCCATTGAAGATTATTTTATAATCCAGATAGGATTAAATTTAAATGTGTGTCATGTCACTACCGTTGGAGTGCATTTCCTGGATTAAAAATTTAAGATAGACGGAATTTGTTGAAGATGTCCTATTACTCAGTTAGGTACGTCAAAATGGCTGAATGAAACTGAGAACTAAGAACTGCCCTTTTTGCAATAACTCCTTATTTTGGTCAGTTTACAGGTACTCTGCGAGGTCGACCCCAGTGCTTGGCTGCCAACTTATTTATGTAACTGTAAGTACAATATTTGGTGTGTCATTCGCTAAGTATTCATTCGCTCTACGTGCCCAAACCACCTTGCATACCCTTTTAATTTTTATTATACTACGTAGGCAGCAGACAAGCACAGGCCCACCTGATGGGAAGCGGTTACCGTGGCCTATAAACGTGTGCAACATCAAGGGTGACACACTCGCAGTGCCTACCCTGAAAGGAAGGGGAGGAGGCTAGGAAGGTGTGGGGAGGCTAGGAACGGGTGGGAGGGTGGAGGATTACAGTGAGCTCTGGCTACCCTACTTACCAGCGGGTACATAACACGATGGTTAATATGGCCGCGGTCTTCTGTAGGGTGGAGGTACTACCCCAGTCGGACTGCTCAGTTCTCGTTACAACATTCTCTTACTGAATACATACTGAATATATCACAAACTAAAATAGACACTATTTCAGTTCATATTTTACCCAACAATTATTCCGGTGTAATCACATTCAGCGTCGAAGGTACAATATTAGCTAAGTACGTCTGATCTATTATTCAGCTGGCTAATTGAATGTGCCAGATGAGAACGGATAAACGGATCATTTGAATAAATGTCAGCCATTGTGGTTGCGTTTGAATCTATGAGTGAAGCTTTTCGGGATGATTATTAATACAGTTAACTGTCGTGGAACTCGAGTTTATTTGTTATAAATAAATAAATATTTAATGAATTATGTATAATTGACTAGGGTTTCTGATGGGTTTTGTATAATACAATCTTAATATATATAAATCTCGTGTCACAATGTTTGTCCTCAATGGACTCCTAAACCACTTAACCGATTATAATAAAATTCGCACACCATATGCAGTTCGATCCAACTTGAGAGATAGGATAGTTTTTGAAACGGATTTCGACATCCACGCGGGCGGAGCCGCGGGCAACAGCTATAAATAATAAATATTTTGAGACCTTCTAGGACATAGCGCTATCTAGATCTAGGCGAAGAGAGAACAATCGACAAAGTAAGCACAACTTAACTAGCTTTGTCTAATGGGTTCTAGAATGCGGAATGATTTATAGTTACATTTTTTTATATTATTACCCAGACAAAATGTTCATATACATAGTCATGGCATACAAATTTTGCAGTCCGACTGGGGTAGTACCTACCTCTGCCCTATATATGTATAAGACCGCGGCTATAATAACCATCGTGTTGTGTTCCCGCCGGTAAGTAGGGTAGCCAGAGCTCACTGTACCCCTCCTCCCCTTTCCCATCAGGTGGGCCGTGTGCTTGTCTGCCACCTACGTAGTAAAAAAACCAGGGACATCTAACTCAGCATTGAAATACCTATCATATATCGCGATAAAATTCTCCAGTTTCAATTAATCAGGGTATCCCTATGTACCTACGTAGGGACAGACCGAAAAACGCATAGTTTTTATCAAATTTCCGGCTTTAGATTTTTCATTGCACGTACCTATATATTTTTTTGTAATATAGCTAACTCATTCTTCTCACAAAAAAAATGTAGGAACGTGAAATGGAAACTCCAAAGTCAATAATTTATGTTAGTCGGTTCGATCCCGACATAACCACCCCCTTCGGCCATCGGGGTGCTATGAATGGGGATTTCCGCACGATAAAAAAAGGTATATCGATAAGTTATATCAAATATCGTCAAAATTACAATTTTGACGAACCGCGTGAAGAGTCACCAGCTCGCTGGACGTGAGCACACGCGTCCATTTCCTCATTAGCACGGTAATCGTCCAGTCTGTTCCTTCCGAGCTAATCCGGTGTTTACAGCTCGATTGTGGTCCTTCGAAACATCCTTCATTTTATTCCGTTGTCGTTCATGTCACTATTTGTAATTTTAAATTTAAATGACTGAGGTAGGATACGATATCTCCCGTCTGTAATAAGCAGTCTGACTGGGGTAGTACCTCCGCCCTACAGAAGACCGCGGATATAATAACCATCGTGTTATGTTCCCGGCTACCCGCCAGAGCTCAAACTCCTCCCCCCCCCCCTACCCCACCTAGCTGGGTCGGCAGCGCGAGTGTGACACCCCTGATGTTGCACACATCAATAAGCCACGGTGACGTCGGTGACCGCTTCCCATCAGGAAAGTCGTGTGCTTGTCTGCCACCTAAGTAGTATAAAAAAATTACATAGAGTTCTATGGCAAATCTCAAGGTCCAGCAATACTAGTGACGTCAGTCTCAGAATGGGCGATCATTCTTAACACATTAAGACCCTCCCGTACCTCGGAGAGGCCAATAAACCGGCATAAGAACATCTATGGCAGTCATTACTGATAGGTTAGGTTCCCACCTACGTAAGTACTCTGTAAGAAAAATCTGCCAATAAAACTTACAGCTCCTTATTTAATCGTCAGTAATAATTACAATGTGTATTTAGAAAATGTTATGCTAACCTTTCATCGAATCAGTATTATCTCAAATGAGCCATTACCACATAAAATTCCAAGACAAAATAGCTGAAATGATTCTACAAAGAAAATATTTCGTCTAAAATTTAATTGTTTCGTGTTATGTAATTTGGTAGGAATCCAAAAGTTTAAATTTTATGAGTTCATCAACACAAAAGGTCCTATAATAAGTTTCAAAATATTTTCCAGGAAAGCATTTTACGGTCGCACTTTGGGAGATAGAATTTAGGTTTATAATTTACCGAGAAAATTTTACATACATACATACATTAGGTACATATGCTCCCGCCTTTTTCCCTCTGGGGTAGGCAGAGACAACAGACCGCCATCTGCCTCTGTCCTTACATACCTACTTCGCGCGCTTCCTCTACTGTCATTAAACCTTTCATGCAAGCTCGCCGGTTTCGAGTGAAAATTTTGATAATAGAGAAAGTATCTATGGGTGTCTTTAGACAACAGATTCCTTTTTCAAGTGGTTTAAGAACATTTGTAACTACGGTAGAAAGCTCGTTGATGTTTCCATACTAACGATGTTTTCAGTCGATCCTGTAAAGGTCAAATAAGATCATCGGGGCGCCAACCCCCCGCTAGGGCTCCAGGGAGAAGGATATCGTACCATTATAAGGTAAAACGAAAAATAAATTACGTAGGTATCTGTTATTTATTTTACGAGTATTATTTTTAATATTTGTTGTTTTATCAGTCAAAAAAACAATCATCTGTGAAAATTTCAACTGTCTAGCTAGCAGCTCATGGTTGGTGAGATGACAGAGATAGACAGTCGAACAACGGAATCTTACAAATATGGTCCTGTTCTTACCCCTTTGGGTATGAAACTCCTAATAAAATATCGAGTATACTTTCACCTATAAACTATATAAGCTCTAGCCACTGACCTGTAAATAATAATCGCTGGACTGGCGATCAGTCCCATTTTAATGTGCCTAATTGAAAATCGCCATTTTGGCGCTGACAGCAGCCGTGAGTGTACTTGGAACTAATACTAATGATGGACAACCACTGTCTTGGTATCGATGAAGCTTTTTCAAATGTCACTGTTTCGATTACCTACTTCAATTTGAAGTGTTTATTAATGTAAATACCATTTTAATATATTCATAAAATTATTAGCCAGTCTAGCTACAAACGATGATGTAAAATCATGTATCTTTATTTTCACAGAATCCAAATTGTAAACAAAAATGCTATGGATTAAAAGTTTACGCTCTCGCCGACCTCGGATTACTCTCCACAAGTTTTTCAGGATTACCGACATCCGGTTACCGTGAAAAAAGAAATTCTTCATTGACAAAAACGTAATAATTAAAATAGTTACGCTTGTCGTATATCAACGGGACAGTGGGATTGACAGGGCTATTTTTAAACATGTTCAATTCATAAGCGATAGCGATTTATTGGTATTTTTGTAATGGGTGAATGAAATTAAATATTAGTATGATCTGTTATACTAAAGCGTATCGAATATTTGTTCTGTTGAAGCAGTGAGTAATCGAACTAGTGTTATTCGATATTGAGATCGAGACGAAATAATTCACTGTCGAAATTCAGGATGATACTCTTTTTTTATATAGGCATATTTAGTCCACCGGATTGACTGCACCCCGCCTGATGGTAAGCTGAAGTGTAGTCCTAAAAATAGTGGTCACTATTCCCAAAGGATGCCCCTAGAATGGTGACTTCTACCCAGAGGCCATGACAGATGCTTTTTCTCTCTCTCTCTCTTCTCTCTGCTGACTCTGCAGCCATTTTTTATAACGTGTAGAAACCCCCAACGGGTGACTCACCTGGCCTGGTAATAGTAGTTATAGTGGGATCGAACTGACTAAAATCACACAGCGTTCCATCCACGTGAGTTTTTCACCAGGGACCCCGAGTATACCCTAAGAAAGAACTCTCTAGAAACCCTGGGTGCGACTCTCCAGGAACCCTTGGAGAGGTTCCTAGGTAGTTCCTAATTAAACCATGTTGATTTTCAAGATACTTCAATCTATAGTTCTCTCAATCTTGATCCATTGTAAACCTCTTGCAAAATTTCTCTTCACATCCACGTCTGGATAAGGTTTTCAACATCTCAATTACAAGTCGTTGAAAGTTTTAGTGTGTAACGTTTTCCAACAAGCAACTTGTGTTCTAGTTTACCATTATTAATATAAAAATATACTCCTGTAGTCATAATATTATCGACCTCGCCTTGTCCACTTGACTCCGAGATGACGTCACTGATGGATCCAAGTGCACTTATTACACCACTTGAATCCATCAGGCCAATTAAATTCTAATAACGGATTCTAAGACGTCCAAAAGTTTACTAGTATCGTTTAACGGAACTACTAATATTAATTGGTTTTTTTTAAATATTGTACGGTAAGATCATGAAAGTGTAATACCTGAAGATAGAACGTACTGAAGGCGAGACTATGTCACAAGTATGACGGCGGCTAGCTACTGTGTGAGTGAATTATGGGTTGGAATCCGAATTTGACACCTAAACTTTTATTTATACTTCTTCTTCCTGGGGTGCCATCTTCACTTCTCTTCTCAATGAAGTTCGGCGATCATTAGGGCAACTTGAACCTTCGATACTGCAGCTCTAGGTGTGATGGCGTAGGTTCTTCAGCCAAGATATCCTTCTTCTTCCAACACTGCGTTTGCCCTGTATCTTTCACTTTATACAAATTTGTTTATGAATTTGATTGGAATGTGATTCCTGGATATTTTTTCTTGCTAACACTGCAGTTTTTACACCATTTCGCTTATCAAGACATGCTATATTTTTGTCTTAATTGAATGACGTTTACAGCGTAGTGGCTTACTTGCGTGCTGACTTGTTGCTTGCTTGCATACAAGTCAGCACGCACACACTTTAGTGGGCCGACTCTAGTGTCGTGAGTATTCCATCCATAGGTCTTAAACGGTCATGACTAGCATCTGATTCAGCAATTTTGCTCGTTGTACAATGTAATGTACAATTGTACATGAATTGCATCTTAATCTTTATGTCCTTCATTGTAATTTGTCTTGTTAGTGGGCAAAAAATGGCCGACAGTGGCTTCCAATTAATATAATAAAATGATTTACTCTGGTATAAATATTATTATTGATTCTGACAAGCAGATATTGAGCTTTCAAATCGAGATGTAAATGAAAGTGAGAAGATGTAAGTCATTTTGAATTTTATAATACCTAGTAAGTAGCTGCGTTTGCGGCTATGATTATTGCAATGGAGGAGACATCCATTCAAAATTCGCCAGGGAGTTTCTAAACTTTGATTGGTGCAATAATGTTGTTATTATAGTGACGAGAAGTCTTTTAAATCAGACAAGGATGGACGAAAAATGTTGTGGAAAAAAGCAGGTGAGGGATACACAGGTTCAAATCTATGTTTGAATTTATTAGCAAGCATGAGACTACAAAAAGTGATAAATAATGATTTTGCATCAATTCGCTATTGATAGTTTTTTTTTTAATTTTTGGGTTATCGATACTTACAATACCCCTAAAAATTATCTTTGGGTTTAATTCCTCTCTACATCCGTGCCATAATACTTAATACTCCGTGTCGCATCCAGTCTATCCCAGCCACCTTTTTTAGGTCATCCGTCCGTCTTGTTGGGGGACATCCCAACTACCTTCCGTTTGCTGATCCGCGATCTTCAATCACCATAAAAAAATCATTTGATTTTCTTTTTCGTTAACTTAATGGAAACTTTTTTATATCCGCATTAAATCCGTCCAGACCAAAATTTGGCCGTATTGACAGCGTCTTCAGCCGCTTGGTCTAAGTCTAGAATGGCTTTACAAGAGGTGATCCATCTTTTAAAGAGATGCACACAGTTGCATCCTACAGCCTCCACATCCAGTTGCTCGCATCCACACGTATTTGATGGAAAGCGTTTCCCGTGGCCGATGGATGTAGCAACACCAGGGGCGTCACACTCTATATCGAGATAAATAAACGCTCTTACAGAATAGCATAGCTGCACGCTATTTCATAACTCTTTACACCGTACAAAATATGTTGCTGTAAAAAGCAGATGTGATTTAGTGGAATATAATTTTAATGCCCTGTGACGTCATAACTGTAAGTCACTTTTGACATTAACGCGAAGGCGTTAAATCGAAAATGATATACAATTTCAAATCTATATACATTTGATGTATTGGCAGGTATATGAGATATCTATTTTAGTTAGAAGTTATAGCGGTAACACCAATGGTGTTATATCAAAATAGATACAGCTGGATACAGTACTAGCACTTAAAACAGTCGCTCATCATAATCATCATCGTTAGCCTTGATTGTATCCAAAGCTTGTACTATAAAACCCGGTGGCTCTTACTCTTTATCTAGACTTAGCTTATTTGAATTTGGACTGCAATTTAACTCCTGACCCTTAGTGAAAACCCTACGCCAGACCTACGTCAGCAAGCCTCTCAATAATAAGGAGAAAAAGGAGTTTTACGAAGGTAGGACATGACGGTATCTCCTGTCCGAACTTAGCAATCCGTCTGGGGTAGTAACTCCGCCCTACAGAAGACCACGGCCATAATATCCATAGTGTTGTATTCCCGGCGGTGATATGAGGGTAGCCAGAGCTCACAATCCCCCCTCTCCCCCAAACCTCCCAACTGTGTCCACTCCCAATTCCAACGTGTGCTTGTCTGCCTCTTAAGTAGTTTAAAAAAAATGAGCAGACCCTGGGCTCGTAAGAAGTAAAACCTAACATTTAGCCATCTTTGCTAAAACAAATGTGTATTTTTCTTATATCCTACACCCGTTATCTAAAACGAACAAATCTCCACAAGCACACAATCGTAACATCTTAAGATAAAAACTTGAACAAATTCGAAAAAAGTTGAAACAGCAATAATGTCGTAAAACTTTTTTTTCCTGTCGATTGAACGCGAAGATATTCTATAACAATGGGTATCGATCCAAAATGGCCGACTTCCCGCGCTTTCTTACGTCAAACATTACTAAAGCGTTCTTGCATTGGAAAATTCGATGTTGTTTTTATGTCTGTTTAAGTGTTGACATGAAGTTTGATGGTAAAAATAACTGGAAGTTGTCACGGTGTATTTTCTTTGCTATTATATAGAACTTTTTCCCATAAAGAGTGGTTAGAATGACTTTAGACAGTTATATAAACAGTGTTAGAAATAAATTAATGACAAAGTGAATGTTTTGTGTTCCTAACGTAAGTCCAGGTCACATCCGAAGTTGTCACCTCGAAGTTCGGGGTCCGCTTTCCGACTTTTATTCACTTCGCACGGTCTTGGGCATCCATGGCAGTAAGACCATTCATCATTCTCTGAACCTTTTCCCAACTCAGTTGGGGTCGGCTTTCCAGTCTAACTGTGATGCGGCTGAACTTCGATATTTTCCGTGGAGCGACTGCCATCTGACCTCCACAACCAATGGTCATTATGACCAATGGCGATATCGAAGTTCCAAGTTAGGCTGGTTGGACTTTTTCGTTTTTTTATTGGTAAGACCATTGACACGCATTATACTTAATCTTCTAGGTCTTTAGGGCGTCAAGCCAGCACTTCTTGGTTCATGTTTTGCACAATGAATTTTCATTATTATAATTGCCCGTTATAGGAATAAGAATGGACGTGAAGTCAGCAGTGTAATTGTCAGGATTCGAACCCAAGATCTCTAGGTCGTAAGGCCTTTTCTTAACCACTAAGCTACGGATGCTTTTTGCTACCATAGACTACATCGCTGCTTTGATGTGACAGTGACACATTACCAAATATGTCAATTTCCTTAGTTATATATTATGTTTATGCAAAATAACTTATATTTCAGTAACAATAAAGGTTATATTCATTTGTGTTAAATAGTCTAAGTTTCGCGGTAAAATGACGGTATCTGATTGGACAAAACTTGTTTAAGTTTTAGCTGTATTGACGTAAAATTAATTATTTCAAGTAGATATACTTAAGATTACTGCTCTAAATAGTCTCCTTATTTATAGTATACTAGCTTTCGCCCGCGGCTTCGCCCGCGTGGAAGTCGGTATCGCCACCACTAAAACGACTCTCCACACGACTATCTACTCCACTCTGGACTTCACTTTCATTTCACTCTCCACTCCAATTCATTCCACTCCACACCTCTTCACTAAAAAAAAAGGATAAAACTATCCTAGGTCCGTCTCTCGGTTCTAAGCTACCTACCAATTTTCAGCCAAATCGGTGCAGCAGTTCTTGAATTATAAATAGTGTAACTAACACGACTTTCTTTTATATTATAAGATGTATCATTCAGAGCCAGTTGGCAGCTTCTAATTTATTCTTTTTTTTCGTCGCACGCACTTTTAAGTACAGTCAGCAATAACTTAAATATTACCCACGTCTTTACTCACATTAGCTGTTAAGTAGATATTATAATAATATTACCTATTGTCATGGTGCCCGGTTAATGGCAATAGGCTCGCCACCTATTACATTGCGACCTAAACATAAACTGGCGAAATGTGGGTGCTAGCACCTCTGCCAACCCTTTCGGGGATATAGGCGTGAGTTTATGTTTATGTTATGTTATTGTCAAGGCCATGTTTGTATGTAAATTGGATTTCTCCTTTGAAATTTGTAGGTATCCACCCATCAATTCAATACCGTTTTTCATTCGAAAGCTGTTTAATAGAAAAAGTTTAAGCTGTATTGAAGAAAATCTATTCAGTCATTTCAATGTTACTGAACGTTTTGTTCTTATTGAAATTGCATTGACTCAGTTTAAATTATAATTAAGGCGCAAAACACACTGAAAGCGGGTCAGGTGCGTCTTGGTTTGATATTCATCACCGTTTTCGATCACATCTAGAGCTCTTACAATGACGCAGCCTCCGCCCCCTCCTCTCCGTCTCTTTTCCCAGGGGCATGTCAAGGTTGCGAGGGAAATGCTCTTTAGGCCACCTTCAACCTGGCGTCAGAACACCCTAGACGGCGTGCGGTTTTAGTCGGTAAGAGTCCGACATAACCTGCCCCACTGGCCGCGGGGTGGGTATCCATGAGGATTGCCGCACGGAAAAAAAGGGGGTATGTCAAGGATACCATGGTGCCTAAACTCGATGGGACCATCTCAAAACTGGAGATGGCCCTGGATCTGCTGGGCCCACCGCGTAACGGGGGAGGTTCTGTCGAAGTCAAACCGATTAAAACCGCACATCACATCAGTCGGTCGGGGAATATGGTGCGCCTTAGAAAGGATAAAATATATATCGGATATGTATTGTGCAGCATCTAACTTGTCAAGATTTTAGAGTAGTATGGGCCCCACTATTCCGAAACCTTGCCGTGCACTATATTTAAAGGTACCTACTTCTCATGCTAACTACAGTTCACGAATCTAATTTATTTTATAATTCGTGGATCAGTTCTAAAGTTATCTAAGTATAAACATAAACAGGTCTATAAATAAGTATTTTCATTTCAATTGCGGACAATTCAAATAACATTAGGCAAATTAAATGGAATGTGTGCATTTGTGCATATTGGCTGCCTACTGCCTACGCAATAGTAAATGTCAATCGGAGCTAATGGATTATAAATGTGTGTGCGCACGATATTTGTAATTGCAATTTAATTTCACATTGAAATAATAATTTATGCGACATTATAGTTGATTATTAATTATTATACTAACCCGAACCATCCGATATTTGGATGTTTGTTATTCAATAACGCTACAACGGCCGAACAGATCTGGTTGAAATTTGCTACAGGGTTATAGGTATTATAGTCTAGAATAACACATAGGTTTTCAGGCGCAATTCGATGGCAGTCGCACCCATAAAAGCTGAGAATAGGAATAAGCACACCCCCGTACTCCATGAGCGCAGGCCTGAGGGTGATGAATGAAGCCGCTTGTCGCCCTAGCAGAAGCAGGCCGAAGTGGCGGCGTGCGAAAGCGCCCCCTCTCTCCCCCCTATTCCGGGGGTATCTCGAATCCGGAGATGGCCTGGGTCAAGCCGGGGTGCAAGGGAAATGCTCTATGGGCCACCTTACATTCTGGTGTCGGAAGACCCTAGACGGCGTGCAGTTTTAGTCGGTAAGAGTCCGACATGACCTGTCCCGCTGGCTGCGGGGTGGGTATACATGTGGATTTCCGCGCGGAAAAAAAAACCCGAGCGGAGGGAACAATGCTTAGATGATCATGAATAAGTCAAGCAACCTTTGTAGTTTACATACACCTACCACAATTCTGTACGTTTTTACTTATCGTGTACAATATAGAGTTTTATAGCCATAGCAATATATCTGTAGGTATAAGTATGTTCATTTCCAAAACGACATTTTCCGTAATAAACACAATCAGCTCGGAGAACAACTACTAAGTGATAGTAACAGCACTCGACTGTATACACTCACGGAAGTTTTTCCGACGATACACCGCGGGACCGAAAAAGAGTACCACGTTCCACTTCTTACGTCATCTACTGACATTTTTTTTTAGATAAGAAACTTTAATCTTTGAAACGGGTTGTAAATAGTGTCAAAATTTGAGGTCATTGCATGCACTTCGAAACTACGAAAACTTTTTCTATTATTTATAATTTGATCCTTAGCTAAATTAACTTGACACTCGTTCGCTACAATTATTTTTCTAAGGAGCACAGGGCCCGTAGACAAGTGTCAAAAGTCTAAATCGCTAAAAAATAGAATAAGTTAGGTCAACCAATCACACTCCGACCAACTCTTGATTCCGCCGCGGCGCGCGCATCGTACCTACGCCGCCGAGGAGCTTGAATGTGATTGGTCGACCTAATCTATTCGTTTTTCGCTGTGACACTTGTCTACGGTGGCTGAACTAATAAAGTATACTAGTGCAGTTTGATGATATTATTATCTTTAAGCAGGTGGTCAAATTGTCCTGATATTCCGACATGGCTATTAAAAAACGCACAAGTTAGTATTTTTAGGGTAAATAAATAAAAAAATGTTTGTAAGTAAGTTGTTCTGTCAAATGTGCGTGTTGTAAAATAAAATCTTTTTCTTTCTATCTTTAACTAGTTCTCTTAAATGTTTTTCTTGGGAGCCCCATCTTTTATTGTCCGACAGTGTACAATAAACAATAGGTGTACAGTTGGACAAGTTATTGGCTTCAGTACATTGTTCCTTTATGTGAGTTTATCGCCAACATTAGAACCTGTCCATTGAAGTTTGACCCTTAAAGGTTTAGTAGCTCTAAGACTGAATAACACTTTCAAACTTCACACGTATTGATCAATCGTGCAACGTCAGGGTCGCAAGTTCAATTTCCGTTTCGTACCAACATTTATATGCGTTATTAGGTCAATTTGCTTGTTTTGTGAGTAAATTTTATACACAGACTAAGCAAATTGACTTGTATTTAAAAAAAAAAGTGTCTTAGTATCCAGTCCATATTTCAAGCAATGCATAATTTTGGTCAAATAACACTGTAGGTATATTATTAGCACAGATTATAAATATTATATAATTATACAGAATACGCAAATTGACTTGTTATAAGAAAATGTGTCTAGTATCCAACCTATATTTCAAACAATGCATAATTTTGGTCTAGATAACACTGTTTATTAGCACAGATTATAATATTATCTATGTTAGGCCTCAAAGATTATTAATAAGTTATTACTTTAATAATGATTTTAGATCGTAAAAAGTGAACATCTAGGACGGGACTTGAACCCAATATTGAAATAATTAGGAATATTAGCATACAAATTGCTTTAAAATTTCATTGAAATACTTTAATAAAATTTAATAATATTGATTAGCTAGCGATTTATTGGTATGATTTTTTCATAAATTCTTGAATTTTTTGATCAGTCATCAAATCATAAAATCATTTCGCACTTCTAAACTTAAAATACAATTACCTAATTAGCATAACATTTTCTTATTTGTTGTGGCCTAATACTGCGCATAATATTAACATACTTTAAGTCTATTTATTTAATCAACACTAGCAACACAAATATTGAAGGCAACCCTGAATAAAAAATAAAAAGCATTATTTTATTTTTGCCATGCGACTCTCTATGATCAAAATTGATGACGAAGCAGTCTCGTGTGTCACATAATACTTACGGCCATAATAAGAAGCATTTTATATTGCCTACATTTCAGGCAAAATCACAACAAAAAAGGAAAACCTAGTCTATTTTCGTATGAAAATAATGGAATATTTAAGTTCCATTTTGAAACAGTTCCAGATTATACGTTACCTACAATAATTGTTCTATTTGCAAATGTTTTTTAAACAGTTTTATTTAACTCGACCTGTTTGTTTGGGTCAAATCTAGTAATTGAAAATTGACCCCCTTTCATTTGTCTGATTGGTCTGATATTTGACAGAAGTCTTTAGTTCTGATGACCATGCAATTTAAAACTGTTTAACTTAAAAAAAGATTTTTACATAATTTAATTATATCAATTAAGTGGCAGACAAGCTAAGCACACGGCCCACTTGATGGGAGGCGGTCACCGTGGCCTTTGGATGTATGCAACAATGACCCGAGCCAACTTTACTCTTGCTAGCAGACACACCGGACAAGGCTTTGACGCAGGCCCTCGTCTTGGGATCGAAAGGATCAGAGGTCGTTTCCATTAAAGCAAAGTTATTGAGACGTAGGATTATGGATGCTGGGCAAGACGCAAGAAAAATATCGATAAAATCTAACAAAATGACTTAGAGCCGGGTTTTAATTTTATTGCGCTGAGTCCTAATTATTCTTCTAAACTAAAAGTACCCACTAAGGGCTCTTTAGTCGACTAGGTCCACTCGAACTTGTTTTGCCGCCCCAGTTGATATAAAATCTAGTATAAATCCCTTCAAAATCAGTCCAGTCATTTCAAAGATTAGTTAATGAGACAGTCGAAATAGACCATACATTTTCTTAAGTACTCTGTATTATACAGAGTCCTTAAGAAAATGTCTGGACTGATATTGAAGGGATTTCTGCTAGATTTTATATCAACTTGTATGTTCATACCATTCATACTTACACATCACTATCATCATCACTACATAGTATAAAACAAAGTCGCCTTTTCTGTCCCTATATCCCTATGTGCGCTTAAATCTTTAAAACTACGCAACGGATTTTGATGCGGTTTTTTCCAATAGATAGAGTGATTCAAGAGGAAGGTTTATATGTATAATACATGCATCATATACTAAGGCAACATTGCTAATTTTAGAGGTTTCTAACGTGATGTCGTAAATTAACCTATTTTTTTGGGCTTGTTTAGCAATTTAGCAAAAACGCTGCCTAAACCCTACGAGTTAGATCAAATTAATGTACTACAGTATTGTACACCATAAAAAGGTCTACAAAAAAGTTCGCGATGGTATATGTTTATCTTTTAGGGATAACCCACATTAACCATTTTTATTGTTTACTTTTTACGTGAAAAAATGGCGTATTTACGAAGCTATTTTAAGCAATACGGCATTAATCCTTATCGAATTAAGTACCTTAAATACAGTGTGCAATTAATATAGATCAATATGGTTCCTTACAGCATGTAAATTAAACAAATATTTTCGGAGATATTACAAATTTAAAATTTGCGTTTGCGGCGGGCGGTACCGGTCGGACGGGGCAGTGCGGGGAGGCCGCTATGTTTTTATATACAACGTTCATAGTTTTTCTGTAGTGTATTTAATTTAGTATCAGCATTGCACCCGTGCGAAGCCGGGGCGGGTCGCTAGTTTGATATATAAACCTGTTACATAAATATTACAAACAATTATTTGAATACGAAAATTCCCAATCCAAATTTCCACCCAGCCAACGCGAATTTGTCGTAATTTCCCCTAGCCAAATACGAGCAAATAGTCCTAGCAGTGCACATTGTACATTACTACAAACGCAGTGGATGGAAACCGAGATGCCGAGCGCCCGACCTCGTTGGGAAACGCTTTACAAAGCAAAATTATTTCTACCCGATATTACAAACATTTTGCAGAAATATATTGCGAGTAGGAAATAATGAAACAATGAATAGTTTTCAATATTCTAAGATTTAAACTTTATGTTAACGTACGCTAAAATTGGCTTCAATTAGCTTATCGACGTCCACTATTGGACATATTATATTATGCCTTTCCCAATGTCATATCACCCGATTCTTCACTTTCCGCTGTTTCTGTAATATGGGTTCTGTAACACGAATAATTTAATTTTTTTATTCATATCTAATACTTATTCCTGTACTATTCATACATGTAGGTACACATAGTAATATTATTTGCACTGGATCGAACTTGCGATACTCTACACCCATTACATACTATACAGGTCGAATATTCAACTTCATATCATCGGCAAAAGATACAAAACATTTTTCTAAATTGCAAACTTTAAAAGAGAACATCCGCTCACTACAATGGCGGGATTGTAACTGACAGCTGACAGGCGCCATATTGGCTTGTCTATGGCAGATCACATGACGTAAGCTGGGATTGAGTTTTTAATTGTGAAAATTGGTACCAGTTTTGTAAAAAAACTGCATAAAAGCTAAATTCAGCTTTGAAACTAGCCCTGAAATTAGTCTAGCGTACGAATAGGTACTTAGTGAAATTGTGTAAAACTTGTAGCAAGAAAAAATATCCAGAAATTAGAATCAAAGGGTCATGGCCATTTTTGTGGTAGGTACTGATTTATCTCATGCTTCAAGGTTAAATTACTATGAAAATTATTTTCTTTATTTTTGAAGCCACTCGTTCACCAGAATGCTGGTTTTTAACCAAAGTTTTCTTTTAAAACATAAAAGATAATGATATTGGTTTTTTGTTTTGATATTTGTATGACAAAACTATCTAATAAAACCATAAACTTAAAATTACTATAGTAGCGGCACGATATGATGGCCGTTTTGACATATTACAATAGTGATGTGAAATGTCAATTTACTCTCAATAAAAATATAATCAAATCTATAAGTTTTTATTGCAAGCAGTACTTACCTGATTCAAAAACTTTAGTAAAAAAATATAAATTTTTACCTACTAAATACATTTGAACGAACTGAATATAGAAATTAGGAATGAAAATGAGTAAGTATTATATTAATCCAGCTTCCTTCAGTGATTGCACTAACTTTTTTTCTTGTTGGATACTCTTTCCGTAAATAGTAACTACACACATGTCTTCGACTGGTTTTGCTCGTTTTTTTCTGTTTTAGTGTGTGAAGTTTATTTTCTTCTGTGCCAGTCTCGCCAGATTTTTCTTTAGTTATCTATTCGTCTAACAGTTACCTATAGGTAAAATTGACCTTCCAGTTTGAGATTCACGATCGAAATGTTACGAAGGCGTACCTATAACGAACACGCATGCCTGACTGTTTAGAACAGCTCTGCGTACATTCGGCCATATCGACGAAATCCACAACAAAAGGCGTAAACAGAGTAAGTTGAGGGCCACCATTATAATTATGTAATGGGACCCCTTCCTGAGACTTTACCATCAGGCGAGATTTGCCATTTAGCTTACCATCAGGCGAGGAGGTCTAAACTATATAGCAATCGCAGTGCCTTGTTTGCACTTTTCGAAGCAACGTCAAGTCGAAACTGCTTTGTTTTGACGCAAGTTTGCCGGAGGTATTAATTATGCTTGCCAGTGGTCCTAGTGTCGATTATATAGATTTTATTTAAAAAAATTGAATTTCGAAAAACAAATACCGAGTTGTGTGAAATAAGTACACCAATAGGTAATTTTAATAATCTAAGAGGTAATTATAATCTTATAAAAATAAAAAATAAATGATCGTTTATAATTCAGAAATCAATGTAATAAATAAATATTGTGTCCTAAAATTATACCTACATTCGATCAAATTTTATGACTTACTGTACGTCACTATTGACAATAAAGAACATCAATTTGCTCTTTCAAAATTTGACAGTAATTAATACGAAACTTCATGAGCGGACAAACGTCAAACCGGCCATCATATCGTGCTGCGAGTATAACGAGTTTTATGACTAAAACGTAGTGGTTTTAGAGATAGGCATATGTCTATAACGCCGTCAATGCTAATTCAATGATCTTTGGGTAGGTAATACATTGCAACCTAAAATTTATTCACACATGGTTAGCCACCGCCATCTCTCATCTTCAGCTGGTTCAGTCCATAAGTTTTATACGGCCCCCACCCTCCTGGGTGAAGGCCGTTTATCACAATCGAGCGGTCGTACGAAGCCCTTCATAGCCTAATCTAGCCAATCAATGGCGCCACGAAATAATTGACACTATGATTTAAGGCCCTATAAGAAAATGTCACTGACTTTTTTGTTTTTTTAGACTTGGTATGACTTTTTATTTCGTGCGCAAATCCTCACGGATACCATCCCGTTGAGACAGCGAGAGCGGTTATTTTGGATATAACCGACTAAAACCGTATGCTGCCTTGGGACTTCAGAGTGTGAGTTGACTCATAAGGCATTTTCCTCGCACTCTGACTGACCAATGACCCCCACGGGATAGGAAACCACGATGTCTCCGTCTTACCACGCCGAGTTGACTTTTAGGGTGACAGGCGACCGTCTTAAGTTATTTTTAGACTTTTTTTTAAAGTCTAGTCTTGTCCAGTTGGTCAAAGTATTCCCACTGCAAGGGATTGCTCGCGGATTCAATTCCCGTTCTGGATATTCACTCTTTATAAGCTAAATCTATAGGAAAAAAATCAGATTTTTTTTCCAATAATTATTTTTATGTTCAGAATCTTTCATTTAACATAATCCATGCATTTATAACATAACATAAACTCACGCCTATATCCCCGAAGGGGTAGGCAGAGGTGCTAGCACCCACATTTCGCCAATTTATGTTTAGGTCCCAATGTAATAGGTGGCGAGCCTATTGCCATTAACCGGGCACTTATAAACCTGCGATAAATACACACATACCTAATTTATCAAGCATTAAATTTATCATAATAGTATAAATAGATGATATTACAAACTTCCTATAAAATCAAATCACTCTTGACCATTTCAACGCGTGAGTAACGACATCTGTTTACGAGCTTGTACTTAATAGGTATGTTTCCTAGCAAACGTAAAAGTTCGCTTTGAAAAAACTTTTCCAGGAAGTTATTTCATTTCCAACTGAAATGGCTCCACAAATCTTCGTGTGGTGTTAAAAGAGCAATTATTTTGTTCAGTTAAACGTCGCTGTTGATATGTACCAATATACATAATTTAGTCACGACATTTCCCCTTTAGGGTAGGCAGAGACAGGGTGCAGGCCGGAACCTCTGGGGTGAGAGTGGCCCTCTAGAGACCTGCTCCGAGGCTCTCCACGTGTCCCTCTGACTAGCAGAGGGCACAGTGGGGAGCGAGCAGGGGGCGAGCTGATTGTCTGCGCGCCGACGGTTGAGTAGGGTAGGCAGAGACAGGAGCCCGCCTGTGTGCTTCTGTCCTTACACACGAAAGAATCTTGAAAAACAGCACCATCAACGTCTACAATAATTAAAAGTGAGCCATGCCATGGCGTGACGGACAAACCAGGGCGTGGCGTAATGCATCAAGGCGTGTCCGACGGACTACACGAAGACACCCTGCGTTGTTCGCTACCAAGTTGTTTATTTTTTATGATCTATTGTAGGTATTACATGCACTCATGCTTGTAGCGGTGAAGAGGTAGGCAGAAATGTATTATTACAACATGGACGGGACGGACGTCATTTGAGCCCGCGACCAATCCTGTCAAAGCATTCAAGAAGCATCCCCTGGGGATGGTGACCACTAATTTTTGGACTCCACCTCAGCTTACCATCAGGCGGGGTGCAGTCAATCCAGAGGACTATTTACATATTATAAAAAAAAACAAAACCGAGTGTCAAAATCACAAATGCAAACGTATTCATCGGTAAGCTGTAAGTTAAGACCATTTCTATAGATAACAATGGCAAACTATTACAACAAATAGTTTTATAGAAAGTAGAAAGTTGAAAGAAACTCTTCTAAGACAGATATAAATAAAATCTGCAGCGAAGTATGTCAAGAGGGTGAATGGAAAATAGATTGTCATAATCAATAATGATATGAGAATAAAATTTACGCCGTAAGTTTAGCTGTAATTGATACAAACGTACGAACTGAGATGAATGCCTATTACAATAATATTATAACAATGAACATACAATGAGATACAACAAATAAGTGAATACTTATTGTCGAAAAAACTTCCATACTGAATTAAAATAAATACAAGCTGTCGAAAGCTTATACATTGATAGCAATCCATTTATGTCCCACTGCTGGGCACGGGTCTCCTCTCCTCTAACGAGAGAGCTAAGAGAGGAACCTTAATCCACACACGCTGGCCTAATGCGGGTTGGTGAACTGGACATGTCCTTAGAATTTCTTCTGTGGGTTTCCTCACGATGTTTTTCTTTCACCATCAGCAGATGGTAAATCATGTGATTAGGACATATAAATTCCACAATTCCTAATTGTACACAATACTATTGTAATAAAACCGGTTATTGGCAAAAATACAAATATATTTATTCGCCTCCGAAATTCAAGGGCATAAATTAATAAAATATGACGTATATTTTTAAAGTTTTAGTCGGCCATGCTTGTTGTGTTGCAAGAAAGTGTTTATTTAATTAGATTCCGCCCATAATACGAGGCAATATTATAGGAATTTATAGTGAAAAATGAAACCTACATTACCTGGCTATTCATCGAAGTAGTGTACAATTATCGGGCCCAAGGTCCATACATTTATGAAACATCTCCTTTACATTGGTACTGTCTGGCCGGATTCGAACTCGATACCTCTGAGTAGAGGCTGCGTTATCCATTCAGCTACCATCGACCTCACATCTATCCCTATTACCAATTCAGCTATAGTTTATATTCAGACACTATTCTTTTAAACAGTTACATGAACGAGTTAAGGAGGTCACTTGGGGTCATCACCCCATCACTATATGGGTCGGCCTCGCCCGCTTCCCGCCGCTCCCTCTTTTCCTATCAACTGTTTACATTCACTATAACTAGTACACACTTTTAAATTTAATATGCTGTTAATATTATAACGCACATAATGTCTACGATTTAGTTTATATGTTGAGGAGAGAGATATATCGAGTAGTTATAATTTTAAATCGGAAATGGTTAGTTTTTCACGTAGTGTAGATACCTACGAATGAGGTAAGTGGGCCGGTAGCAATCTCTACGCCTGCAACAGGGCCGGTAGCACTTCTGACTCACTGGGGAGACTCTCTGACTAGCAGAGGGTTGGTTCAGGGAGCAGGGAAGGGGTGAGTTGATTCTCCGAGCGCCGGGGGCAACCAGGCCACCTGTCACTTTAGTCAGCCAGGGTGCCTTTTTGGGTCACCTCATATCCCGGCGTTTAAAGACCCGAGATGGCGTGTGGTTTAAGTCGGTTCAAGCCCCCCACGTCTCCCCAATACCCACCTCCACCCCCGCCAAAATCCTTAACGCCCTTCCCTCCAGGGTCGGCAGCGCGACTGTGACATACCTTATGTAGCACACGTCTATAGGCCATGGTGACCGCTTCCCACCTGGAGGGCCTTGTGCTTGTCTGCCACCTAAGTAGCATTAAAAAAAGTCTAACATTATCTACCTCCGAGATGGCGTGCAGTTTAAGTCGGTTCAAGTCGAACATAACCTTCACTAGCTGCGAAGCATTTGCAATATCCATACCCAATTTTCTTTATTTCTTTCATTTCTGCACGAAAAAAAAACCCCACTTCAGTAGGTATACTATGATCAAGATAATTCCCGTTAACATAAACATGGTCAAACAATTGCACGTGACCGTGTCTTAATTTCGTATCACTGCCGCTTTGACCATAATTCATAAGCCACTGGTCACAAGCTGACTCATAATGGCCGACAGCAATGAGTTTCGTACTTTCCGTAGGCGTGGTGTAGGTGTGTCTAGTCGCAATCGGATCGATGTTACACTCATTAATTGTCTCGTATAACATGTTCCTGTTTTTGTTAAGTCATCCTTTGTTAATTTGTTAACGTCAGCTAGAAGAATAGTTGTTAACGTTATGAGGTTAAAGGTTACCTACATTACTTAACGAGGTTTAAGTGGTGTTTGTTTGGAAATGTATAGTTTTTAAATTGTTAATAGTCTGTTGTTGTTTAGGGACGCATTTCAAGTGTACTGTACCATAAAGACTTGGAATTCTTGACCAGCGCATGTGTTTCCTTCCTCCTATAGTCTCGGGGCCTTTAAGTGGGGCGTGAAAAAGCATTTGATGAGGCTGTCAAGCTGTGGGCCGCCACTGTAGCACTATCGGTGTATGTGGTGGTGACCCCAGTCCTGAGACTGTGCCTTTAGCTTACCATCAGGCGAGGTAAAGTCATTTTGACGTGCCCTATATAAAAAAAAAAAACATTTTTATTATATCACTAAGGTGGCAAAGAGTATATGAAACAATAATATATTAAGTATATAGCGTTCCTTGATAAATGAGCTATATAACGCGAAAATAATAGCTTTAACTAAAGAACCATGAAAATCAGTTCAACCAGTCGAAAATTAACAGACATAAAAAATACAATCGAATTGAAAACTTCCTCCATTTTTGAAGTCGCTTAAAACCTAGCCTTTACTAAGCCTGAAACCTCAGTTTAATTTTGATCCAATCGCATTTTCACTGGGGATACCCAAGTTAAATAAGCTTGGTGAAATTACAGATCATTCTGAAGCCAAAATGACCGTTACACCACACTCATCACTTTAATTAATAGAAGACCCTTGACAAGGTAAATATGAGGAGTGAGAGGGGAGGAATCAGATTAATCATTTTAGGGGACACTGGCGATGTTGTTTATGAGTAAAGAGTGTACGGATGAACAGTTTCCGATGGAAATTCTTGGGGAAAACTTTGCCTTTGTTCAGTTTAAGGCGATAAGTTACCGGAATGTTCGCGATACTGGGTGTATTGAAACATCAACTGGCAATCTTAAGCTGTTTTAACCGACTTCAAAAAAGGGAGAGGTTCTTAATTCGTACGCTATTTTTTGTATGTATGTTACGCGATAGCGGCGCCAATTATGGATGGACTTTGAAATATTTTTTTTGTTTGAAAGAGGCTACTTCTGAGGTGGTCCCATATCCAGGGTATCAGGGTCTGATGCTGGGATCTTGGGAAAATCGAGAGGAAATCATCAAATTTACAGCAAAAATTCTGTTTTTGATGCCTTTGTACATAATGAACCTCATAGATAGGTACTTTTCTATTTCTGTACACCAAAAAGTAAAAAATATTAGTTTGTGAAGTCGGTTTTTTAAACGTACCTAGTTATTATTATTCAATAGCTAAGTTTCGAGTTGTTTTACTTACATTGTATTTACGCTTGTGTATTCCAGAATAAAAAAGTACTAAGATCATTTTACACATTTAAGTATATGCTCACGACTTTTACCCTCCAAGGTAGGTAGAGACAACAGACCGCCATATGCTTCTGTCCTTACATACTTCACGCGCTTCCTCTACTGTCATTAAACCTTTCATCACCTGCCGGTTTCGAGTGCTTTTTTGACCTGCCTTTTTTGCAATAAATCATCAATTTGGTGAGATTATTTTAATAAACCAAATTAGTTATAGGTAATTGTTCCAAGATCAAGATTTTTCTCTGTTATTCAGTGACCTCTTTTCATTAGCTAGATCGTGTGCTTGTTTACTATTTTAGTAGACATCACTATTCTATTCACGTCTGAGGCTTTCTCTACAGGACGCGGAAACGTAATGTACTGATATCTTGAGTTCGTACCTGCTGTTGCACTCGTCCTTGAGCCACTGTGTGGCTTCCCATCAGGTGGGCCATGTGCTTATTGTCTGTCACATAAGTGGTAAGAATGAATTAAAAAAAAATTGTAAGTCGGTTTTTTTTAAGTCTTCATGTTATATCATGTAAGTACAAGCATTTAGTAACGGATGGCAAAGATAGGTACTACAGATAAAACTATTAGAGCATGATATATTGCTATCAGAATGGATCCTATCTTCATTCATAAGCTATTAATAGACAGACAGACAATTGAATTCGTAGCATTCATTGAATGAATTATAAAAACCTCTATTATTGAGCTGCAATTGTTTTGTAACTACACTTAATTTGAAATGTTTAGTTTTTTTAAATATATTATATATAGGACACGTCAATATGACTTTACCTCGCCTGATGGTAAGCTAAAGGTAAAATCTCAGGATGGGGATGCCCATTAGCACTCACAGTGCCATAATGGTGGCCCTCAACTTGACGGCCTCATAAATTATTTTTCACGCCCCGCTTAAAAGACCCGGAACTGTAGGAGGAAAGAAACATGTGGGCTGGAAAAAATCCAGGTCTTTATAGTGCGGCCAAGAAAAATAAACCAAACCGCTTGGTTCTTGATGGAATTGTTTGCACAGTATGAGGGTGATATCTCAGCCTAGCACGGGATTTCCACGCGATAAAAAAAGGTGATCTAAAGGGTATTTCCTTCGTACCCCGACTGACCCACGTGACGTACGTGAGGTTAACTATGGCCTCAAGGATGTTGGTACAGCTGCCGAATCATCGTTTGATGATGACATACCCAAATGATTGACAGCATAATACTAGATATTTAATTTTTATGTCATAAAATATATCCGTGTACCTACAATGACGTAGTCTAAACTAAAATTGTAATTGCGTCACTAGTTTCTTACGTCATTATTAGAGTAATCATGACGTCAAGATTAGTCCCTTACAGGGGAATGCTCTGACCAACTGAGCTACCTGGACCCATCCTAGATGCTCGAAATTTTCCGATATATTCTAAGGGACTGGTCACGGGTTCAAGTCCCGTCCTGGATGATCATTTTTTCCGATCAGAAAATTATTTTTCATTTATTCACCATTCTACGAATCTGACTATCATGTCCATTTTGTTATTGTTTAAATACCTACCTAGTAGGATCTTCCTCAACGCGGAACATTAAAATACGCCAATAAATTCTCCTCACTCAAAATGGCGACCACAAACGTTTGGAACGTATGTCGTTAAGAGTTTATTGTTATATTATTTTCATTGTTATTGCACCTACAGAATGACAGTTTATCACTCACGGTGCGCCATTATTCTCCGGATATAGCTATCAAAATGCGGTACTGGGGAAGGGCTGCATTGATGTCTTGAGAGGCCGAAACTGATGAGGCTCAGACATAGCCGATTCTTCTCCAATTCCTATCGGAGTAGTGTAGTAGTAGTGTAAGACAGTCGCTCTCACAAAAACAGTATGAGTTTTTTTTATATCGGTTACATCAATATGACTTCACGTTGCCTGATGGTAAACTAGTGGTAAAGTTTCAGGAAGGGGGTACGCATTACATATTATGCTGACAGTGACATAATAGTGGCCCTGAACTTGACGGCCTCATGAAAGAAGAGGTGATTGTGGTCATCATTCAGATCAAACGAGGAAGAAAGCGTAAGCGAACCCTGGACTCCGAGGTGAAAGTCTCGAATGCAACTGGGAACAATTCTAAATGATAATGTTTAAAAAACATTTACGCAAAAAAGTCGTCGGCCTTGCAAACATTGAAAAACCAAAAACATTTCTACTTACAAACATATTGAGATCAAAACGAGTGGCAGGACTGGAACCGAGTTCCATCAATCATTCCCGTTGTTGACAGGCCGAACAAAAAAACGGAACTCCCAACGTGATAGTCATTAGCGATAATTAAAGGAAAAGAAAACAAAATTTGTATTCCAACTGTTAAACATGGAACTGACTAATTTCGACTTTATGTTCTAAACAGTAGGGTAGAAAGAGTTTTGTAACGAGAAACTTGTTTTGTAGTTGGTAACATATTAGAGGGTTAGGTTAAACAAGCAAAAGAAATACAGGAAAACATTAAAAAATAGTACTTCGAGGTACAACGGAAGTACAAACCAGAATTAGTTTCACTGCATAAATGCTGTGACTTTTTTTACTCTGTTAAGGTATCATTATCACAACATTCACAACCTTAGTCTCGATTGCTTCGAAAGATTTTACTTTGGCTCTATAATTCTACACTGCATCCTATTTGGCTTGTGCTACTGCTTTGCCACTGCCTAATTTCCTAACTCCTAAAGGAAAGCCTGCACCAAAGCCTAAACCGTTAATCAGCAGGTCTCTTAGGCCTCGATGATCATGTTGTGTGATATGATAGGATGACCATACACCCATTCTGTTATGTTGTCCATGAGAGAGAGAAGGCAAGAAGAAATAGAAAGACGTAAGGAAGATGGAGGGATGGACGGATGACTGCTGAAAAAGCTGGAGAACTCTAGCTTTTTTAATAGTTATTCAAATACTTTAAATCGATTTTAAATGTTGGAAAAACCTGTCTTATTGCATATAACTCTTATGTCTAGGGATTGATTATGATTAAATTCGTGAAGTGTTTTTCTATGTAAATTCTTGGGAATCAAAAAAATCAGGAAATCTTAGTACCTAACTGTGCCAATTAAAAGTAAAATACCTATTAGATCAAAGCACGATATTATTTGCCACACAACAAAAATGCGAATGAAAACCAAAACAAAAATAGAAAGTTCCGTTATGTACCTTCAAAAACAAGAAAAAACCTGTTGAACAAAGCACCTAATTATATATAATTTATGGACACAATCAGCTGATACTCTGTCATCCTTGTTCTCAGTTTCCGAACGGATCTTTCCTCGCCCCTGATTGGTCGACAAGATCGCGCCAAAAACGTTATGATGAATGACATCTGTCAACTTAACCTCAACAATTTGTTACGTGACATGTTTGAAAACGAATTATTGTCACTTCAAGTCGTCAAGTAGAGTGAAGGATGAGATTTTGTTTGTTTAAACAGATTTAATTATTGTTTGGGAAAGTTTGAAGTGGCGTTGAGGTTTATACTTTGGTTGAAATGATGTACGTGTGATATTATGTTTAAGACTAGTTTATGGTATTAAAATATAAGCACGGCAATCGAGTAATCTATGGATGCCTGCAAAAACAAAGTTGCTACAGGGAAAAATTACACATGGAGAGTTGGAAAAACGTAGAAAAGAACGAAGTTAGTCAATGATGAAAGTTAGTAAGAAGATGCTCCAGTGCCAAGAAATGTTCGCTTTACTTAAAATTTCGGATTTCATTTATAGACCGATTGTTGACCGACAAGAGCATTTTAACAAGCATTCCAGCGAGCAATCTAATGAAATTACAATTTGGGTTCAAGCAATTTTCTCATTGTTCTTCTGCTTCGTTCCTCTCCATCCATACTTGCTGCATTATTTACTAGTTTTCTCAAGAATGCTCGCTAGAGCGCTTCTGGCGATGTTTGACTCTATACTCGACAAATTTAAATCCAGCGAATGTTGTAATAGCAAAAATGTTTTACTAGTCGCAGTGAAATTTCTCTAGTGGCTAAAAACTCAAATACAAAACCTTTCATTGTTGTTCAAAAGAACAGCAAAAACAATATGTTTTGCTAGTCCTAGGCATGTCTTTGTCTATCAGCAATATGGAGTAACGTAGTATATTAATTACACTGTGATCAGTAGCTATAAATTGAAATACAAAAAGACTATCATTGTTCTTATAGAATGACCTCGCTTCTATTAATTAAAACACAATTTCACCCCATTTTTATTTTTGGTGACATGATAGTGATTATTACAACACAATGTTGGCTTCTTGTCACGCGTGCACTATTAAATTAGACGCCTATAAGCGATCGCTGCACGAACCAATCAGGTAGGAGAGAAAAAGTGGCCATGCTGTAATGTTATTCGGGATACATTTGAATTTCTTTGAGATTACTATACTGCCAAAAGTCACTACACTGTCTATCAGCATGTTATCATCTGAAAGAAGCTGGAGAACTCGTACAAAAAGGTAAAATCTCACCTTAGGTTAAAAGTTAATCTATCCTCAAACTCATGAGAGTTTGACATTTATTAAAGCTTCATTTCCAAGAGATACAGTACAGTAGAGCCATGTAGCATATTTGGCCATAGCACTGCCATTGGACTCTGGCAGGAGACGAAGACCAAGACTGAGAGGAATATCAAAGACTGCGTAGCAATCATCATCATCATAGATTTATTCCCAGTTGTTCCAAAGATTGTATTTTGGTGTGTTGAGTCCGCTTTCCTACTCTTAATTTGATTTATCATGGCGTAAGTAACTGCCGTCTGCCTCTCTTGAACTTCATGAGTAAATCCTGTGCCAAAGACTTATTATGTTAACCACCAGGACGGTGTCTTCAGTCAGCAGATGTTTGGCTTATACCTCGAAGATCTTGATGGGCTCCACATACTGGAAATAAAACTAACATACTCAAAAAACCATTGTCACCCTACACTTGGCGTATACCAATCAAGAAACCCGACAATTTTGACGAATATTAATTCGTCAAAGTTGTTTTCGAGTTGAGATTGCGTGCTTAATGAATGGACGAACGGTCTAGCAGACGCTATTGTCTACCAATCGGCTGTAGATTAATTTCGGTCACACGCGATTCTCAACCTTAAACAAACACGTTAGAATTTACAATGATTTTTTGCTATATCGCGATAGAATAATTAATTTGGTTTGTTGCAATCAATCAGTAATTGTTGTCTTGTTTTATTTCGGTGATTAAATTATGTTTCTGTTTGCTACTGTCGGCTGCTCCAACAGAACAGCGGGGTGCTCCAAATTGACATACATAAGTATTGAAAGGTTCATAAAACACGGCTCTACTTGCTTCCTTTTGAGGATATAACCAAACATTATGAGATACTAGCAAACTCCCGCAGTTCTTTCATTATTGCTTCTTTGGCAGTATTTTACCGGCTCTACCATGGCAACTGTTCCGATAAGCTCTACTAAGTAGTTCCACCCTTTCCTTTTCTATAAAGAACAACACGTGCCAATTCCTTCAAGAACCAAGTGGATCGGTGCCTCTTTTCTTTGCCGCACCACCAAAACCTGGAATTCTTTGCCAGCTCATGAGTATTTCATTATTTACTTAAGGCTGCCTTTTCTAGGAATTATAATACTATGGTCACAGATGATTTTATTTTATAGAATATGCTATCAATATTTACTAATGTAACAACCGTAGTATTGCGACCATTGACACGATTTCCAATGATTTCCTGATCGGAAAATGGAAGGATGGATCGGAAGATGTAGGCTGAGTTATATGAACACGCACAATTTTATATCAACTTATTGAAACAATATTATGTGAACATTTTATAGACTCTGTGCTGGTTCACAACTATACCAGCCCCCGTAGACAAATGTAAAACGTCTAAATCGCTAACGATCGCTAAGTAAACGAATAGATTAGGTCGACCAATCACATCCAAGCTCGTCGCCGGCGTACGATGCGCGCGCCGCGGCGGAGTCACGAGCTGGAGTGTGATTGGTCGACCTAATCTATTCTATTCAATACGATTCGATAGCGATTTAGACTTTTGCCACTTGATTACGGGCACAGTTTTTCAATCCAAGGATCGAACTTTAGTCAAAGCAATGGTACTTGCTACCACGGCACATTGAATTTTATTGTTCAGTTTGTTATCTACAATGATAAAACCCAAATGAACAAAACAATTGAATAAATTAATAGAATCGGGATTAAATTGAAATGAACTTTTTTATTGAGTTATCGGCGAACGCATTTTGGTTGCCAGTAATTAATTGATTAAATAATTTATTAATGTGATTAATTAATTAATGAAGTGGTGAAATATTTATTAACTGCATAGTCCGGTGATCCACACCAGTTTGAAATGAAATGGTTCCCATACTCCAATCGATTGCCCTGAATGAAAGAAAATCTCAAACTATGCTGTAACTAAATGACACTAGTACTAATTTTAATTGCTTCTGTGGTGGTTGTGTGGTCTGGTGACGATAAAAGTTTGATGTCCAAGCCAAGTGGAGTGTAATTTACTTTGTTATCAAATTCTCAGTACTTAGACTGTACTTACAAGTACCTACCTATTAACTGTATTAGGTAGGTAGTTCTGAATCATTTATTTCAATGCCGGGTTGTGAACCAGTTTAAATTTTTATGGATATGCAAGTCTGTAAAATATCTGCTAAACAACGGAAGGGGTTCTGACGCGAGCTTTACGGCAGTCGCTCTCAGAAAGACCTATAAGACCTATAAACTTTGGACGCAACTGGGAAGTTGCTATAAGGATAATTATATATTTAGACGCAGGTATAAATAGTAAAAGGATGACTTCTAACCCATAGCACACACACATACACACACGCGCGCAAACATACGCATCATATAAAGAACATAACAAAGATTTTACACAAGACAGAACATCAACACGTGATCAATGAATCAAGAGATTGATTTTCCGCCGCTGAGCACAGGCGTCTACCAAGAAGGATACAATTAATAATGATTGGGTGACCAGGAATGAAAATTATAAATAGAAAGCTAAAAATGTGAACTAACCCTTAGGTACACAAGTATTTTAGATTAAGTACTTACTATCGAAGAGTTAACAGGGTAACAGCTAATAATAGTATTCTCGATGTTATTCCTTCACCGTCAGCAGATGGTAAATCATGTGATTAGCACATAAAAAATTCCACATAGTGAAATTCACATAGGTACTGTCCGGCCGGATTCGAACTCGATACCTCTGAGTAGAGGTCGCGTCCTTATCCATTCAGCTACCATCGCATTTACAATTAATACCGATTAATTCACTTTGACATTAACATCCTTTATTTATTTAAGCCAAGCCCGAGAGTATAAACTGTAACAAATTATTCATGCACCGGTCAACTAAAAACAGCTTGGCAACAGAACTCCAGTGTATATGCAATTACCAACGAACACTAATTGTTCGCAACGGGAGCGAGAACGATTACCAAATTAAATTTTAATTTTGTAGCCAAGCTATTTTCAGTATTCCCTGTGAAAGAATGGAAATGGTATGCTATTTTGTTGAAGAGTGAAATGTAAATAAATAAAAAAGCAAGAAAATTACAGTCGGTTCTTAATTTCCCTTGCCGTAAAATGTCCGCCCCCGTAGACAAGTGTCACGGTGTGAATCGCTAAGGAAAGGAATAGATTAGGTCGACCAATCACATCCAAGCTCGTCGCCGGCGTACGATGCGCGCGCCGCTGGAGCACGAGCTGGAGTATGATTGGTCGATCTAATCGTTTCTATTCCTTAGCGATTTAGACTTTTGATACTTGTCTACGGGTTTTAAAGTTGTTTTGCAAGAAGCCTGTTCGATTTGCCTGTGCAAATATACATCGGTAGCTCCCGTCCGAATTGAACAGGGTGGAATCACGAGCTGGAGTATGATTGGTCGATCTAATCGTTTCTATTCCTTAGCGATTTAGACTTTTGATACTTGTCTACGGGTTTTAAAGTTGTTTTGCAAGAAGCCTGTTCGATTTGCCTGTGCAAATATACATCGGTAGCTCCCGTCCGAATTGAACAGAGCAGTCAGAATGATCGGGGTAGTACCTCCACCCTACAGAAAACCGCGGCCATAATAACCATCGTGTTGTGTTCCCGGCGCTAAGTAGGGTAGCTTGAGCTCACTGGAGGGATTATGTGCTGTCAGCGGAGAAACCAAAGTCTTCTAAGTTATCAGCATAAAAACTGTCTCACCCGCCCCCCCCTCTCATCTCCCTTCCAGGGGTTTCAGCGTGAGTGTGACCACTTTCTATCGGGTGGGCCGTATGCTTGTCTGCCACTTTAGTGGTATAAAAAAGCTCAAAAACCTGACAGCTCCAAAAATCACTTTTTTCTCAAAACACTTCTTTTAAAACATAAACCTACAAACTAGGAATTCGTAACACTCACTGCTTTCAACCTAGGTCAAGTACAAATGCCCTTGTCTTAAGTCTGATGACCCCAAAGCCGGTAACGATCGCTCTATCCCTTTCTAACACGCAAAAAATATATCTCCATCCTGTTCTTAATGTGAGTTTGTTAGTGCATACTTAGATGCGAATGAGTGTGAGTTTTGTATTTCTTTTTTAGACCTACGTATGCAAGGTTTATTGTGGTGAAAGCTATAAATTCATTTTTATTGGTCTAAAAAATGCGGGTCTCATGATAAGATACTCATGCTCATATACAGAGTGTAATTTTTGAACCATGAGCGAAAGTACTCTAAATACGAGAACAAATTTTAGTCAAAAGAAACATTTTATTAAAGAATCAAATCTAGGTACATTTTATAATAAGGTAAGTAATAATGGATGTAAATGATTATGGCAATGTAACACTTGGTGAAATAATGTAATTAGCTACCTAATACCTAACTGTATCTGTGTAAGACATCTGAAAAAATATTTGTATGCCTTTGGCGGAACATAGCAGGTACCACAATTCTGCTGTAACAACACTTTTATAACCTATGTTTTCACAAATAAAGAGAATATGAATATGAATATGAATATGAATATAAATTTTCGAAAAATTACTTGCCACACTCGGTACCTATTCGAACCTGCTAAAATACGAACAAATACTTTTATGGCATCAATCGATAGGGTCAATTGTAAGGATTAAATCTAATCAAAATCTAACAAATAATAATATATAGTAAATTAAATAAAAGAAAATCCAAGAAGTCTAAGCTTATAAATATCGTAAACTATTTATTTATTATTATTTATTTATTAATACACACCAGCAGTTGCGAGTTGGCCTTTCTTTATAACATCTTCGATACGATTGACATACGTCGCCAGTATTTAGAGTCCTCTAGGTAAGATAAAAAAAATCCATCCTGTATATATTCTCACGTAGACAATAGTGCTGACGTGCCCATAATAATAAATACCTACTGATAGAAATACTTACGTGGGATCAAATTTTCCATCAACAACTACCGTTTGACCCTCCACTCTCACCTCGAACACATTGGCAACTAAGATACCTACACAAAAAGTTGCCTAACATTTTGATAACAGAGGCAGATGGCGGTTTTTTGTCTCTGCCTACCCCGGAGGAAAAAAGGCGTGAGCATTTATGTACCTATGTACCTATGTAATTTTTATCTAGATCCATTGAACCGTTTTTACGTGAAAGAGTAATAAAGATTCATACATTCGTACTCACAAAGATTCGCATTTATAATATAAGTACGATTAGGAATTATTGCTTTATTCCTCCCCGTTATAAACACAGCCATTTCCTCTTAATGCCAGAATGAATTAGAAGTATAGCTATGCCATTAGATATAGTTGTATATACCTCCAGGGTACGAAACCGGTGTGGAAACTTTTAGCTAACATGCGACTAAAACTTGCGTCATTGCCAAACACCTTTCGGGTTGGTTTCACCGCAGTTAGTTAACTAGAGTTTTAACATTAACTTTTAAACTTTCGCGTTCCATGATTATTATACGTAAACGGGAATTAACGCGATCATGGTATAGGTATATACAGTCAGGCAGTTCAGGCATTCCAAAGGTATGTAGGTATATACCTATACCATGATCGCGTTAATTCCCGTTTACGTAGAGTTTTAACACCTTCTAATTTATTATAGCCGGGATATAAAATCATTGTAAGTTTGATTTGAAAGAAAACTGTTTGGGCAGAAAGTTTTGTACAAAGACGTATCAAACGCACAACGATACCATTTTGAGAAACTGCAATAACTTCTTCTTCTTCTTCTTCAACCTAGCGTTTATCCCAGTCGCATCCAAAGCTTTCACCCCGGAGTCTGGGGTCTGCTTTACCAGTCTAAAGTTTCTTTAGTAAATTCTTTTTTTTTAAACCACTTATGTGACAGACCTGATGGGAAGCGGTCACCGTGGCCTATGGACGTGTGCAACACCAAGGGCGTTACCCACGCGCTGCCAACCCTGAAGGGAAAGGGTGGGGGTATGAAAGGGAGGGGAGGCAAACATAATCACACCCAAACCAATACAAATACAAAAAAATATATTCATGCAAACTTTGCGACATTACATCAAAATATCTACCAACTCGCAACAAATTAGAATGGTCGCTTGCTTATGAGTTTAGATTGAAATAAAATAACGAGATTTGAACTCGCAACCAGTCCTTTGGCAGGATCAACTTTCCGATTTAAATTTATTTATAATTGTGTTTTATAGGCTACATCCAAATCAAAATATAAACCAACCTGAGTTTAGTGCAACGGTGCCACCAACTACATTTTAGTCGGCGCCCATCCATCAAACTTGGAAGGGAAATGTTCCCCTGAATGTTTTCCTTCCTCCGTTATCAAAGCGCGGTTAATAACCAACGCTAATACCCCGCGATTGTGTTGAACAACTTGCAAAAATTGTTGACTTGTAAGTGAGATTTGAGTTAGGCGGGACTTGGTAGGTCTTTGTCCGGAAATATTCAGCACATTTTGGTAATAAGAATTATGTTTCTTAAATCCTGGCATTCTTTACCAGCTCTCGTGTTTCCTTCCTCATACAGTGCCAGCTCCTTTAAGCGGGGTGTAAAAAAGCATTTGATGAGGCCGTCAATCTGAGGGCCACCATTATAGCACTTATCGGTGTTTGCAATAGTGACTCCCATTCTGGAGACTTTACCTTTAGCTTACCATCAGGCGAGGTGAAGTCATATTGACGTAACTGACATAAAAAAAATCTGTGAACAAAAATGCGTAGGTATCTATATAATAATATTCGACGACATTCTACACAGCTCACTCTAGACCCAATGTATGCATAGTTTAACTACCTTGTGGGTTCTAGAAAACTTCTTATTACGGTCATACAGATTACAATCAAAAAGGCGTATGACATAAAAAAATAATTATTAGATTTTTTAATGTCTTGCCGGAATCTTATCAGAACAGGAACGCATATCAAACCGGTGCGCGTTGGTCCATTTGCTAAACATTATTTTCTTTAACGTTTTATAAGTGCCGCATTTAGAACAAGGCAGACTTTACCCACACCTGGACCAAATAGGACGGTATGCGAAAAAATTACACTCAACAAGGAAACGCAGTCTGACCCTGGCAAGTCGAAGATTGTAATAGTTGCGGATCACCAGGGTAAAAATATCCGAAGAACACTGCAGAGCCTGGTAGGTCACAAATATATGGTTAGTTCATTCTGGAAACCATCTGCCCGCATCTCTGAAATCTTAAACTCAAGAGAAATCTACTCGTTAACTGAGCAGGATTTTGTTATAGTCCTGGGTGGTATTAATGATGTCAACCCCTATGAATTCCAAAGGCATCTGCACAACTTTTTTCAATCCACAACTAGACCAAGCATATTGGTAAGCGAAGTACCCTACAATAAATCTCTTAATAGGGATAAGCTCAACTATGAGTTGCGATTTATTTGCAGTAAGTACACTAATGTTAATTTTGTCGAAATGAATTTTCTATCATATTCTCCAAATAGATTTAATAGACCAATAATAACATGTCGGTACTTGTTGAAGGAGATTCTAAAAATTGAGTATCATCGAAATTATACAAATTATCATAGTAAATGTAATATTAAGATTGTTACACAATTAAAAGATAATAGTACCCAAACCGACAACCAGATATCTGCGCAATTACCAGACGTTAATGACATGGCAACTAATGTTAATTCTAATATAACAGGGGAAGATTTTTTTCGTATACAATAAAATAAATATACTACATCAGAATATTGATGGCTTACTTACTAAACTGGACTCTTTTACAGTTGCATTGCATGGCTTAATTGACAAGTTTAAGACAATTGATGTTATTTGCGTAACCGAACACAATATGATCGCAACAGATGTCGGTATGATATCTATCCCTAATTATAGTTTAATTACGTTCTCCTCAAGAAAAGCTAGAAATGGTGGCACATGTATTATGGTTAAGAAGGATATTAAAAGTAAGGTAGTTGATTTAGCTAGATACAACATCCCTAACGTCTTTGAAAACTGTGCTCTTGAACTGACAGACCATAACATAATAATAGTATGCATGTATAGAAGTCCTCAGAACTATGACAATAAAACAAGATTTGAAATATTCTTCAACAATTTTTGTAATATTTTGGAACTGTTCTGCTATAATTCCAATAAAAAGATGGTGGTTTGTGGTGACTTTAATATAGATCTTCTCAGGAAATGTGGTAACTCTGAACGTTTCAAAGACATTTTAAAAGGTTATAATCTAAAACATGAAATAAATAAACCTACTCGCTTATCTAGTGGTACTTGTATAGATAATATAATACACAATATACATAGTAGTAAAGGACATATATTGGATCTTGCATTGTCAGACCATACAGCTCAGATGCTAACTTGTCCGGTAAAAAGGTCATGTCGTTATGATTATTGGTTCACTACGAAAAGAATTTATTCTGAGGTCAATATGGCAAGATTTAAAAAATGTCTTGAAAATACAGATTTTAGTGATATATTTCTTGAAACGGATGCTTCAAGAAGCTTCACTGCTTTTTACAATATTTTCAGGGCACTTTATGATAGGTGCTTTCCGAATGTCCGAGTCAAAATTCGAACCAAAATAAAACCTAAGTGGTTAAGTCGAGGCATCCGAATGTGTAGTAAACGAAAGCGGCAATTACTTTGGAAGTATAGGTCAGAGCCAACTGAAACCAATAGAGGAAATTTTAAAAGCATTTCAAAGCGGCTAAGAATGGTTATTCGACTAACAAAAAAATCACACAATGAACATTATATTAGAAACTCTAAAAATATACAAAAAGCCACATGGAAAGTTATACAAAAATCAAGAATTAATTTTCCAAAAGAAAACGTAAATAGCATAAATCTTGACGGTAAAGCTATTTCGTACCCTTTGGATATAGCAGAAGCATTCAACAATTATTTTGTTGACCAAATAGAACCAACAAGAACCTCCGAATATCGAAATACCACTATATCGCACAGATCTTCTTCTATGTTTATGCCACCGACAATCCCTCAGGACATACATCAAATTATTATGTCACTGAACAATACCAATAGCACCGGACATGACAGTATCAACACAAAAGTGGTTAAATTGGTGTCCAAAATTATTTCCTCAGTGTTGAGTCATGTTATCAATAATTGTATCGTCGACGGTGTCTTTCCTGAGGAGCTAAAGATCGCTACAATCAAACCACTCTTCAAAAAAAATGATAGGGAGGATTTGTCCTGCTACAGACCAATTGCACTAATCCCGATTTTTTCAAAAATCATTGAAAAAGTTATATCTATTAACCTGAATAAATACTTCGAACTAAACAACCTGTTTCACGATGGTCAGAAAGGTTTCAGGCAGAACAAATCAATTAACATGGCAATTTACGATTTTTTAAGTTTAATTATCAATAGAGTAGATAAAAAATTGCCAGTAATGGGACTGTTTATGGACATGTCAAAGGCTTTTGACTGCGTAGATCATAAGATTCTAATTCAGAAACTAAATTGTTATGGCGTGAGAGGTAATATATCTGCGTTAATAGAGTCTTATCTTCACAACCGCCAACAGCATACTTTAGTGAGCAGAATAAGTGAAAGATCTGAACTAACTTTCAGTTCGTCTCAAAGAACCGTTGCGTATGGAGTTCCTCAGGGCAGTGTTTTGGGACCACTACTTTTCGTTATCTATATTAACGATTTCCCACACTCCGCTTCTTATCCCATGATCATGTTTGCTGATGACAGTACCTTAGTTTTTAATAATGATGACATAAATAAATTTGAATCTGACATTAATGATAATATAATTATGGTTATTAATTGGCTTACTTTGAATAATTTAAAAATAAATTTAGACAAGACGATGATAATGCAATTCGGACAAAGGATAAATAAATCTCATGACATTAATATAAATTATAACGGGAAAGCCATAACACAAACTGAGGAAACTAAATTTCTTGGTCTACATATTAATAATTCACTAAATTGGAGTACGCAAATACAAAACGTGTGCAATAAGTTGCATCAATACGCTTATAATTTGTACATGCTTAGAAAAACTGTTAATGAAAGCACTTTGATTACAGCCTACCACGGCCTCATATCTTCAACATTAAGATACGGTATAATATTCTGGGGTAATGCAACTGGAAAAGAAAAAGTTTTTATTGCACAGAAACGTTGCATACGAGCAATGTGTGATTTGCGCAGAACAGATAGTTGTGTGCCATTCTTTAAGAAACTGGGCATATTGACGATGCCTAGCCTTTATATTTACGAAACTGCAATGTTTGTTAAACAAAATTTAGAAAAGTTTCAAATAGTTAGTAGTACACGTCGAGCAGATAAATTGCATCTGGTCGCCAGTAAAACTGCACTATATCATAGTAGCATTTTTGCCATGTCACCAAAGATATTTAACAAATTGCCGAAATTCATTAGAGTGGAACCGAACTTAAATAAATTCAAAAAAGAGTTATCAATATTTTTGATTAACAAGACATACTACTCTATTGAAGGTTTCCTAAATGATAATATTACAAATTGACATTTTTATTATAATTCTTATTGACTTATTATTATGTGGGTACTTAGAAATTTATGACGGACATTTTTATTTTTAATCTATGGTTATACTGTTTGACATGACATATAATATACGGCTTGACATTTGATTTTTGTATTATGGTGATATTTTGTATTGTTCTAAGTGTTGATTATTTATTTTTTAATTTTTTAATTTGATAAGTTAATTATTTGGATTGTAGGTATTACTTGATGACATAGTTTAATTTGTACACCACTTGTGGTAGGACATAGCGCACCTAACATAATCTTAAGACCATTATAACTAACCTATGATCCACGAAATAAATGATTATGATTATGATTATGATTTAGTCTTTGATGAATTTTGACTTCGACTTGTCCCAATTTTTGTACCGAAAAGCCAGTTTAATAGCCCCCGGATTGTACGTAAAAGGAAAAACGTATATGGGATAAAGCATTCACGTTATTCAACAAAGGACGTAGAACGATACGGCATTGTTTGCACCGTATGGGGTTGACACCTCAGTCCTGCACGTGTTGTTTTCAATAGGAAGGGAGAGGGTGGGATTAATTGGAAAAGCTCATCGGAACACGCGCCAATATTTGTATGTTTATTATTTCCTTACTACGAAACCGCTAGATATTTTCAGTGTAATTCGAATTTATGGCAGCGCTCATAATGATATTCTAGGAAATTTAACACAAAAATATCAAGACCTATAATGGTCCTATAGTAAGCAAAGCTTAACTAGCTTGTTATATAGGTTCTAGAATGCGGATAAACATACTTTCTTTTTTTCGGTTCTTTTTTCTTTCTTTTAGAATTATTAGAAACCAACATTAGTATTCCTCTCTCCAGTATGGTAAATTGCTTGTTTTAGGCAAGGGTTAGCATGAACAAATAATGGGTAATACCGTAAAATGTAGCTTATTTTAGATTTAGAAGTAATACAATACTAAACAGGTGGCCCTAATAAATAGATAGATAGATAGATAGATAGATAGATAGATAGATAGATAGATAGATAGATAGATAGATAGATAATTCTTTATTGTACACCAATTGTAGTCCCATTACATACACCGAATTCAAGTTGACGGCCTCATCAAATGCGTCTTCACGCCCCGTTTAAAGGACCCGGGACTGTAGGAGGAAGGAAACACGTGAGCTGGTAAAGAATTCCAGTTTAAATTACAGTATTACTGTGATGTTATATACAGTGAAAAATAAACGTTAGTGTGTGACTGTACCATGGTCATGGATCTTATTAAGGGGGTCAATTTGTCCAATTGCATGCATCATTTACATAGTTACGTAGCTGCCTACCCAACTAAACGGTCGCAATGTGTCAATTATTCATGCCACTGTTGTATGTAGATGGCTATAGCAGTTCCTAAGCTAATGCCAGTTCAGAGGTCAGTTTTTTATACCACTTAGGTGGCAGACAAGCACACGGCCCACCTGATGGGAAGCGGTCACCGCGGCCCATGGACGTGCGCAACACCAGGGGCGTCAGACTCGCTCCCGACCGTTTCAAATATCGGTTTTTGGTCATATCTTCGGTTCTGCCTAACCGATTGCAATCAAACATTTGGCAGATTTTAAGTGTGATTATGATCTTTCAAACAAAAAACCGCATCAAAATTGGTTTAGTAGGTTTTGCATCCATCGCGAACAAACAAACAAGAATTCCAAAAAAAAAAATTTTGTGTTCATTACTCGTAACATAACCCAAGTATTTTTTTTAAATATCTCGAATGTACAGACACAACTAATTTAACATAAACTGACGCCTATATCCCCGAAGGGGTAGGCCGAGGTACTAGCACCCACATTTCGCCAGTTTATGTTTAGGTCCCAATGTAATAGGTGGCGAGCCTATTGCCATTAACCGGGCACTTATAAACCTGCGATAAATACACACATAACTTCGAAAAGTCTGTATCGAAAAGTCATTGGTGTGTGCCATGGTGAACCTGGGATCAAACCCGAGACCTCGTCTCAGTAGTCCATTACCCAGACCACTAGGCTACCGCGGTATATTTACAATTTAATAATTATTATTTTTTGAACAATTAAGGAACAATTAGAATAATAAAATTTAGGACCAATTTAGTTCTTTTAACTAAATAAATAACAGTAACTAATATTTAAAATGTAATCGTTTCATAATTTTATCAACATCCTAAACTAAACTATATTTCTCAATATACATTAACCAATATGTTAGAGAGTACATCTTTGTACTCAGATGCAACTAGTGGTATATAATTTATACGGTGTGGAGCCCAACAGTGTTCAGGACAAAGCAATAAGGATAGTAAAAAGAATATTGGGTTTGTTAGAATTTTATAATAGTACGTACGTAAGTACGTAGCCTGGAAAAAAGTACTCGTAGCTTAGTAGGTAACTACGTGGAGTCAAAAAGTATGTTTTATGAATGAACTAGCTGTTGCCCGCGGCTCCGCCCGCGTGGAAGTCGGTTATCGCGACCAAACATTGCCTATGTTCATTCTTGAGGTCTAATCTACTCCTATACCAAATTTCATCAAAATCGGTTCAGCGGTTCAGGCATGAAAGCGTAACAGACAGACAGAGCTACTTTCGCATTTATGATATTAGTATGGATGAATGATTGAATTAATCCATGAATGTTACGTACAAATTGCAAGATTAAAATCAAAAGACTAAAATAAAAATATAAACACATAAATTTAATACTAACAACAAGATAAAATTTAAAATAAACCTAAATAATTTTTTGCCCCACGTTGGGCGCCAAAAAAAAACAATTGCATCAATCTTGACAGGTACATTAACCTTTTATTTTACCAAGTCTCTTAAATGGTACAGCTACGTACTCTGATGCAACTGGTGGTACATAATTCACACGGAGCCCCGTAGCCCCGCGTGCTTGGGGTTCAGCTACTATTAATGGACTGTTGCCTCTGTGAAACGATTTACACTCAATTTTTCAACGTGGACCGTGCACAGCTATTTAATTCATTTCTCTCAGAATACCTTAGGAACCTTGAATGCGTGTTTTGTGAGAATTTAAATGCACAAAAATTTCCGTTGTATGTATCGTATATTAGACTCATAAGCATTGATTTAAATTACATTTTAATAAGTACTTTTTATACGACTTAGGTGGCAGAAAAGCACACGGTCCACCTGATAGGAAGCGGCCACCATGGCCTATGGACGATGGCCTATCGACGATTCTGGTGGAGGTTGAGAGGGTGGAAATGGGAGAGAGGTTAGAGGGGTAGTTGAGAAAGTTTCAGCACAGAAGCCCTTCCGTGAGCTTTTGCTACCCTACTTACCGGCGGGAATACAACACGATGGTTATTATGGCCGTTCTTCTTCTACTACACCAGTCGGACTGATCAGTTGGGACGGGAGATACCGTCGTGTCCTACCACCATAAACTACAAAATAGACACTTGATTTTATATATTTATACAGGTTTTAAAATTAGATAACTGAAGTTAGTAACTGAAGTAACTGAAGTAAAATAAGCTCCAGAAAAAGTCACCATGATCATAAAATATACACAAATTTAATATTATTTACTTCAACCCAAGCTGCTGGCCAAAACAAACCCCATACTCCCAGTACCAAAGACTCATTACACAATTGAAACGACAACTTAATCCCCTTGCCTCGCCTCACTTTTGTAGATATGACCCTATTTCTACTTCGGTTAATACATGGATTAGTCCCTATCTCAAAATAGACACGATATGACCTAATTTTTAATCGTTTTTAACCGACTTCAAAAAAGGAGGAGGTTTTCAATTCGACTATATTTTCTTACCTAAGAACTTTTGACTGGGTGAACCGATTTTGATGATTCTTTTTTATTTAATAGCTGGTGCCTGCCATGTGATCCGGCCCCATTTCAAATTGAAATTTTCCAGTTGAAATTGTTTTTTTTTATATATAGGACACGTCAATTTGACTTCACCTCGCTTGATGGTAAGCTAAAGGTAAAGTCTCAGGAAAGAGGGTCACCATTACATACACGTACCATGTTGTGTTCTAAGAATTATTTCTTAAAATAAATAACATTACAGGACGTCTTGTCAGGTGCATAAGGCCCTCCCAACATCCTGGAAGTCCAACCCATTCTCACCTACAAATCAGTACACCTGCTGGAAAATGGACGGACAGACAGGATTTCTTTTCAGGAAGGTCAGACGGCAGTCACTCCAGGAAAAGCTTACCACACCAATCAAAACAACAAGTGAATCTCGGGCTTCTAAGTGCAAAGTTTGAACCTAAGTATATGAGGATAATAATAGGACACCTTCTAATGCTGTAACAGTCTGATCTTTAACTTACAGTCGTAAACTAAAGCGTTCGGTTGCTAATACAGAGATCACGGGTTCGATTGCCGCTTGGTGCAATTTCTGAACATGACGTGACATCACTAATTAAAGTTACATTTAAACAAAATTAAATTGAGACAATCGTTGCACACGTTCATAGGCCACGGTGACCGCTTTCCATCAGGTGGACCGTGTGCTTGTCTGCCACCTAAGTAGTATAAAAAAAATCGTGGAAACCAAGTTTTATGTGATCTAATCGCAATTATTTCAATAGTGAACTTCCATCTAAGAGCACAGATTAATAGCAATCCATTTATGTCCCACTGCTGGGTACAGGTCTCCTCTCCTCTAATGAAAGAGCTGAGAGGGTATAGACCTTAATACACACACGCAGGCATAATGCGGGTTGGTGGATCGGACATGTCCTTAGAATTTCTTCTAAGACATAATATATATTATGGGTTCCTTCACGATGTTTTTCTTCACCGTCAGCAAATGATTAATCATTTATTGTGATTAGTACAAGTAAATTCCACAAAGTAAAATTCACATTGGTACTGTCGGGCCCGACTCGAACTCGGTACCTCTGAGAAGAGGCCGCGTCCTTATCCATTCAGCACAGATTAGAAGGGTGCAAATAAGCATGACTCGCCAGTTACCGCAGGGTATCACTCAAACTCACTCAACGAGACGAGACGGGTTCACCCTCCCGTCTCCGACACACTGTCTCCTTATATAGCACGTGACAAAAATTCATAATGGATTTGTGATACGCCTATTCACTTTCAATTAATATTTATGTTTTAAGATACTTATTTATAATTCAAGGTAATTTTGAAGCAATTGGTAATGCTAACGTTTTCTAATAGATCTCGGAATATTATGTAGGAGGTAGAACATAACGGTATCTCTCGTCGGAAATGAGCAGTCCGACTGGGGTAGTACCTCCGCCCTACAGAAGACCGCGGTCATAAAACCATCGTATTGTGTTCCCACTGGTCAGTAGGGTAGCCAGAGCTCACAATCTGGTATATTAACGAGCCTAGAGAGGATATCCCAAATACCCCGGCTTTTGTGATGAAGGTTATTCAAAAGGCAACATGTCTACCCTAACCCCAACGTATTTTAGTGCGACCGTCCTGGGCCTCGATTTTGCTAAAAACAACTGTCATGCCATTGACATTCTAAAAATGCTATTTAATTGTAGACTGTACCATTATACAGTTGAAGTCTAAAATGAAATGAAAAGAATTCATAAAACTTTTCAATCTGCTCTACTTACAAAACATAATTTAATTTTGAACTTTGACCTGATGACAGTAAAGTTCAAAATAAATTGGTACTTTCAACAGAATCGAGGCCCAGTTCTTACCAAACTCTTTAATATCTTTAAGTAAATACACATTTTTAAGAAGACTAGCTCTTAAAAAGTATTTTTGTTGCTATCTTTCGCAGAAATTACTATAACCTCGCGATTATAATATCAGGAATGATTGTGACATAATAGTCTATGTTGTATTCTGTTTGAGTTCCCAAAAGCTGTACAAAGCAGTCTTCTAATGAATTTCCTTTTTATTTCAGTTTACTACAAAATGGTGAACTTTTACTGCGACTGTCGCACTATCGACCATGACAAAAGACATCTAGTATCCCTAGCAATATAAACATGCAACCCTCATACAAATATAACACTTTTGAACTAGTGAATAAAACCCAAATTTGCTTACCACTGAAATTCTAGAGTACACACAAGTACGGCTTACAAACTAAGAAGTGAAGTGAAACCACGTTGAAAATTCCACCTAACACAACAACCTATAAAGTTGAAATTAGATATTTTCCTAAACACTCACACATATAAATATCGTTCGATAATGTAACCTGTTGCACGTCATTACACTCACACATAGGAAGGAGCGCACACAGGAATGTTTACACTAGCACAAATGGATAGGGCTTGTTGGCAAAAAGTATTGGATTACGAGAACGATGGAAAAACGTAGATATTTTTTTGAGGTCAGACTGTATTATGATATTGAATAATTTTTGATATACCCACTCCAGTCGATGTAGCATCGGCCTGAAATAAAAACAAAGTGGATATGATACTTCACACCTATCCAATGTTTTGAGAAGAAATGTCTTCAATCTATAAAAAACTTTATTCATGGTTCTGCTCATAGCGATTTCCCAGTTGTGTCTGATCTAAGTTTACGTTTTGAAGACCAAGGTCCGCTAATTTTTTAACCTCCTAACCTTTTTTCCGTGTGGAAATCCTCATGGATACCCACCCCACGGCTTGCGGGGCAGGTTATGTCGGACTCTTACTGACGGATCTTACGGACAAAGGATGTTGGTAGGGCTCTGTACATATTTATCAAAGTTCTACTAACTATTTTTACACTCATGACTGTCACGAGTGTATATCGGGTGTCAAATCCAAAGTACAATCTATGGACACAACTGGGAAATTCCTAAAATCTATGGACACAACTGGGAAATTTCTATAATGTTGTATTTATACCACTTAGGTGTGGTGATGACTATTAAGCACAAAAGACCAAGTAAGTCTTCTCCTCGAACTCAAACTAGTCTCATCAAAATTTAACCGTCATCTGCATAACAAAATATTCATATCAATCGTTTATGTGTTGCATAAGTAGCAAAAAGGAACTTGTGGAGAGTATCGACCTTAGGAAACGTCAGTGTTAATTGCCAATTGATCTAAAGAACTGATGTCAATCCAATCGTTTGGTTTATCTTAAATTCGATACACAGAGAGGTTAGGTGGATTTCCTTTGGAAATTCTTCGAGGTAAGGTTGAATCCTAAAATTTGACGGATTCAGTTGATTCCCGTGGCGTTCACTACTTTGAAGATTCTTAAGAATTAAGATACAATTTAGCAATGATATGAATATTGCCAAGCTAAGCTAGGCTTAGCTAGAAGAGGTAAAGGAAGAATACTATTAATTTCGATTAATAATATTTAAAGTTTAGTTTCGAACCTCCTTTTATTCAAAAAACTTGCAGTAGGAATTCCTGCCCTTCCAAAACAAGAAACTTTTAACAAAATAAAAAATACAGGATAGCTCAGGCTAAAAAAACTAACTAAACAACAACCTTTCTTGGAATAGTAATCTAAATTTATTCAAAGATCTGAGAATAATTTGATTATCCAAAAATAAAGTAACAGTTCACACTAACTCTTTACAATGTTGCATCTATCCGGGGTGCACTAAGACAGCTGGCTTAGCAACAGAACTGGATTAACAAGCGATCGTCCGCTTTCATGCCTGACAGTTGCAGAATATTCTCGCTGCAATTCCCTTTTAGAATGAACAATGGAGATGCTATAGATATACGAGGCGGTTTGTTTTAGAGCTGAATGGATATATAGCGTTGATTGTAATTATTCTACTTGTATCATAGTGAAACCAACATCAACTGAGCTAGCACTGTGTAATGTGATAGTGTACTAAGCTAATATAAATAAATGTGCAGGAGTTTTCAAAATCTTTTGCACCTTTAATTAAAAACTGCCCACAAATTAGTGTATAATGTATGAATGTAGCCATTTGTTTAAATCAGCCCGTCAATTTGACGCTTAAGTCGTTTATTAAACATGCCATTCAACCCATTGAGGAGAATTACGCAATGTTGAAATATTTTTGTACTAAAAGTTAGTTCATTCAGTCTAAGACTCAGCCTAGGGATTTATAATTACTTAGTTCAGTTAGTCCGGGGTAATAATGCACTTAGAAATCATCTGGTTAAACGTTTACTTCAAGGACTTGACTAGTTATTCTTCAACTGTTTGATTAATTACTAGTATTAAATGAACTGCCTAAGCAACTAATTACCTGGCTTATTTTAACCTGATGGCTGTGACATACACATAGCACGGAAACAAATGGTAAGCGTTTATAATGTACTACCCACCCCAGAAGGAAGAAGGTGTGACTACAAACACATGTGATAAGGCACCTATTATAACCCAATTATACTTAATGATATTCCAATTCCCAAAGATCCACCGGCTTATTCTAATTACATTACACATTATTGAACTAGTTACAGATGCTCGTGAATAGCCTTCCAAATATATTACGAGTACATAGGGACTACTGATGGCTAATACTACTCAAATACTCGTATTAGTAGTCCCTAGAGTTTTCAATACTAAGTACATGAATGTACAACTCGTTTAACCGTTGCAAATTACTTCCAATAAATGCAGACATTCTCCCAAACGTGATATTTCAAAACCCACCCCTAATACGTGCCCACAAATAGCAGACCTTCCATTCCTATACAATTCTTACCCGCAAAGAGTCATAGATGTCTCAGGATATATTGGTTCGCATTACCGCTTTGCAAAGACCCCTATCTTTTAGCTTTCTTTTCTCAGGAGTCGAATTAAGTGTTTAAGAAAAGGAAAAGGTGGAGGGTCAAGTATAAATGGTAATACGATGCGAAGTCGGAATTACTTTCAAGGTCAAGAAACGAATTTTTGAAGGAAATTGGAAATTTACTTTTGATACTGGGTAACGATTCGAGTGTGATAGCAATCGTGTGGTTCAGTTATGTAGGGAACAGATCGATGATTAGGACATTTTAACGAATTTGATTCGACATCCGTTCGAGCATTAAGCCTGGGATACACTAGGGAACATTTTGTCCCGAAACACGACGCGCAACACTCAATTTACGTGACGCTGAAACGTTGCATAGTGTGCCGCAACATGACCCACAACACTGTACGTGACACGGGGCATGTTGCTTGCTCCCGCCTCGAGAGCGAGCGCACGTGTCCCGCGTCAGTGTTGCGCCATTTGTTACCGAGTGTAGTCGCGTACGCAACGTGCCTTTCCGCATCCACCACCTTCTCTTTCTCTTACGTTTCAACACACTTGATATAATTACTATGTACGCAGCACTAATAGCCACAACCTCCTCGGGCGACATTTCTATAAACACTGAGAAGTGTGGTCGACAAAATGTTCCGCGACATGTATCTCGGCACATTCCACGTAGTTGTTGAGGAACATGTTCCGCAACATGTTGCTCCATTTGTCCCCTAGTGTATCCGTGGCTCCGTAGTTATCCGTCCCCAAGTGTGTTGAAACGTAAGAGAAAGAGAAGGTGGTGGATGCGGAAAGGCACGTTGCGTACGCGACTACACTCGGTAACAAATGGCGCAACACTGACGCGGGACACGTGCGCTCGCTCTCGAGGCGGGAGCAAGCAACATGCCCCGCGTCACGTACAGTGTTGTGGGTCATGTTGCGGCACACTATGCAACGTTTCAGCGTCACGTAAATTGAGTGTTGCGCGTCGTGTTTCGGGACAAAATGTTCCCTAGTGTATCCCAGGCTTTATAGTAACAAATACTGGGCACATCTAATCAAAAATAATTTGTGTATAAGTATCAAACTAAATTCACGGATTTTGAGCATAGAATTTGAATTTTATTTTTAGTTTTAATTTCAATTTACTTATAAGGAACCATTCTTAACCTCAAAAAGTATAAAATGAGCTCCTAGATCCCTTCGTTGTCCGTCTGTTTGTGTGCCCGTCTGTCCACCTGTCCATCTGTCCTCCGAAAGTTAATTTTGATATAGCATTTTGTTTAATCCATTTTTATCCGTTTGGGTCCTACTTTAGCAGCTGCTGTTTTAACTGTTGAGTCATAGTGACTAGACTCTGCTGCAAGAATATAATATATACGTAATGCAATTACTTGCAAGTATGGTTTTGATAGGAAGCGTGATAAGAGAACGTATGGTAGAGGTATATAGTGATCAAATTAGAGAAAGGCACGCTTAAATAGACAATATAGAAGATAGACGAATGGAGATTGACGAAACAGATGTATGAGGTGACAATAAAGAGATAATGATATGTCAATCAGGTCAAGGACATTCTGAGAAAAAGCCAGATCAAGAGTATCCATTACCGGCGAGCTTGTAAACAAGCAATAAAAATATGAAATTAGAAGAAGTAGTGAATCAATAAGATATCACCGTATTAAATATATTATTCAACGCTTTTATTTAACTTGACCTGTTTGTTTACCTACCCCGGAGGGAAAAAGGCGTAGCATATTTATGTATATTATGTATGTTTGTTTGGGTCAAATCTAGTAATTGAAAATTGTACCGCTTCCTGTGGACGAATTTTATTGTATTTGGCACATAATATATCTTTACTTCTAGTGAAAATACAAGTTAACTTGCTACCTATGTATCATTGTAAATCCAAGATAGCCGCCACAACAAAATGGCGGCTTACATATTTTTCCACAACTATCGCAATATGGATACTAAATGAAAGAGTTTGACTAGTACAATATAGTTCACTGTGGAAAAAAGAAAATCCAATATAGACGCCAACAAAATGGCAATTTTAGTGCATAAAAGCGTTTAACATAAAAACAATTTGTACTTAATTTATTTATTATGTACTGGCGATGCAGTTTAATTTTGAAAGAACTTCCTTGCATCTAATACTGTTAAGTTTGTAACTACAATCGTAAACGTAGAGAGCTACGTAATAACATCGCTAAGTCATAATATTCCTGCTAGGTTTGGGCATGAAAGATTTTATTTACAAAAGTAGGGGACTCTTGCCCCACGGAGCACGTTAAAATGTTTGTCCCGGCTATTATGGCTTTAATTATCCCCAACAATACATTTAATTACGGGGTTAGCTTACCATTAGACCGCCATAGCCCATAGTCGTTTTATTTTACTTAGATGACTTATTAAGGTATTTATGGGCTACAAAACCTCATCGTAACTGGGTGGTGGTATTATCTTACACAATGTTATTCTTTTCAACAACCTTAGTTATTTAGCACTTCCATCAAAATTAGTCTTTAGTCTACTGCTGGATATAGGCCTTGTGGCTGGAAGGTATCCTACCTTACATGTACTTATTTACTGTGTCCAGTTTTTGGTGTGGTCTAACATTATTATGCCAACGGCCAACAACTTTTTGTAAGTTATCACCAGCCTGTTTCCACATAACTAGGTGCTTATTCTTCGAGCTATCTCACTTACTTTAGCTATTTGCTTGCTCCTGCTTGTCTATTACCTATTACATGTAAGTCTTATCCAGCATTAGATTATTCAGCATCATTGTAGCATCAGTTCATGTCAGCTGTTAATCTAAGTAGGAGACGGCCAATTTTGATATTTTCTAAGAAGCTACACTGTCTCCACAACCTACCGATGAGATTGGGTTGTTGGACTTTCTAGTACTCCAACTACCTGAAACGAATGCCACAGCCTGTTCGTATGGTAGCTGGGAGTGACGACGGCTTAACATACTCACCAAGGTAGAAGTAGATAGATTCTGTAAAGATCAGATGTGACTTTTTTGGCAAATACCAAGTGGTATTTGCCAAAAAGTTTCTATTGGATCATTATTATCCAACCATCAAATTCAACAATCACATTTACTGCAAAATATAACAATGAACTTAGCCCTACCTAAAACTTTCTGCCACTCTGACCCTGACTTAAAATAGTTGTTGCTAAAACTTCTGAGTATGTAGCATGTTTTAAATTTGATAAATATTGCTAGCTAGGCGCACGGGCGTCTGGTATGATTTTTTGGGCTATTTTTAAAAGTATTCCAGCTGCTTGCTATAGAGTAAAGTGGGCAGCCTTAAAACTGTAGTGAGCTGTTTAAGACGAAGTTTGAATTTGTACGAACCATTTTCTCTTTGTCTGGATCAAGGTAAAGTGATTTCAGGCGTCAGATAAGAGATTATGCGATTCTTTGTATGTTTTCAATGTAATATTATTTTTAAGATGATCTTTGGGTTCAGCAAACATAGTTATCACCGACAGCATCAGTTGTTGGTTTACTTTTCCATGTAACAAATTTTTCTGTTCTACCTACCTATGGTATGGTAAGGTAGAAAAAATATCCGATATCCAATATCGCTTTCACCTACTTATATTCAGGAGAACTACAGCCACTAACAAAATTCCCTTGTAGGGAAGACCCTGCGATCTCCTCAGCGATCCTATTACATCAGAAACTTCAAAAGCTTCATTAAACAAAGAGAGATTTCACAGAAAAAAAAATCTTTTGAGCAGTTTCACACGCACTTCACTGATTACCACAAATCTTCCAAACAAATTCCAAAGAGAAATAATTTTATACGAAAATATCTCCCCTTAACGCATACCTCGAAATAGCAACGTTTGATCGCCAGAAGGCGCCCACGCACGCGTCGATCGCCTGTACGCCAATCGATTGATTTATACACACATCCCTTCTTGCACACACACAACCTAACCACCACATGAATCTCACACAAGAATCAACCTTATTTTGGGAAGTTACGTATCAAAATTGGTTGTGATTTCTACTTTCCACTTTCAGGTATAAATTCACGGTTCATCTTTATGATTGTAGGTAGGATGATGAAATCAGGACATGGCCACGTGTTCAGATTCAGACTACAGGCCAGACGTTTTACGTAATGTGACTTATTTGAATTTCAGTAGACATGCTTCATGAGGTTTCTTTGTGTCGTAAGTGGAACAAAAATAATGATCCCATTTGTGGCATTATTTAAATCCAGCTTGTTATTTTGTAATAAATTGGAGATCGAGAAATATAAATGTGGTTTTGCTAATACTGATAGTGATAAATAGACGGACTGAATAAGAAATGAATATATTTAAAGTTGCGCCAGCGATGAAAAGTAAGACATGACATGTGTTATAATGCACGGCATCTAACTTGGCAAGGTTTTGGAGTAGTGGGGCCCACACTACTCCAAAATCTTGCCAAGTTAGATGCCGTGCACTATAGCACTTGCTAAGATCCGGATTTACATCTTTCGTTCCTTCAACTTTCCAAATTTTTGGTGATTTCCCCCTTACCTATCTACCTATCTATACAATTTTACCTATCTATACCTACAATATTAAATTGTATTGTGTCTGTACATTGGATATATTTAAAAACTTGGGTTATGGCTATGAACGATTCAGATCATATTTTTCTTTAAATTCTTGTACGCTTTTTTCTTTTGTTTGAGCTCGCGATGGACGCTTTGATGCATTTTTTTATTAGAAAAACTTAAAATCTGCCCTATGTTTGACTGCAATTATTGGATATCTAGAACCGGAGATATTATAATAAAAAATCGCGATTACCGACATTCATGCGGGTGGAACCGCAGGTAACAGCAAGTTTGAAGTCATCAGTTAGTTAGGCCGTATAAAAATATAAAAAAATTAATAGCAGCATAAAAACTGTTAGAAGGAATGGAAATATAGCTTGCCCAGTCGAGAAAGTACCTAAATTAAAGTAAATCCGAGTTACGCGGGTGAAATGGAGTGAGTTTTAGGAGTGGAAAGCGGTTTTCCACGATTTGCAGTCAGCTGAACTTGACTTTCTATCGTAAAAGTTATAGGTGCATGAACATAACCTAAAATTGAAGAGGGATATCTAACTGCACTAATTTACTTCAGATTAATTTATAAACTGTTTCCAAGATAGTTGAACTATCCCTTTTTTATCGTGCGGACCGGGACCAATGCGACGGTTTAACGTGCACTCCTAGGCGTGTATAAACCCAAACCAAAGCAAATAGTTTATGCATACTAAATATTTTCACTGAGCGGGAATCGAACTCACTACTACTGCCACGCCACGATAAGTAAACAAAATATTACCTAAGGCATAGGTATAAATACAGTATCTACAGAAAATATACAACTTTTACAACAATATTAATCGCGACAAAAATTACCGAGCTCACTTTCTTTACAAACTTCACTGGGTTCCTTACTTTTTACTTTAAAAAAAATAACGCAAAAGTAATTCTCGTTTCCAACAAAACGCCGATTTTTAACAAGCTTTGCTTAGGGCTGAAGGATTCAAGCCCTTGACTTAAGAGCCCACAAACACACGCAATCAAAAACCAACTTTAAATTTTGTAATATAAGGTATACTTTTCATTAACAAAACTGTACGTCTAACGTTCATCATAAAGAAAATGGGGAAATAAAGCAAAAAGTACATTATTTTTTGTAGGAATAAAGTTTAAATTTCTATAAAGTATGTAAATTTTCTTATATTTAAAATAAGGCTTGTATTATTGAAGCAGAAGAGCATTATTATAAAAGGAGTTCATTGTTTCGTTAGAGGAAGGTAACAGTACAATGTATTTTGAACTTTATTGGTAACTGTTAAGGAATAAATTGTATTGTTTTGTGAATTATTGATTACTGATACTATACAGCTTGGATCGCACGACTTGAATCAAGTTTACTAGGTCATTCCACTTACTAGCTAGTACCTAGTAAGTACTCATTTGGTGGACGGTTGTTACGGACAGTAGAATACTTTTTGTATTAAGTAATAACAAATGTCCTGAGGGCCAATTCTTGTAAAAACATTTTTCAATTTAGTCTCGATCTTAAGTTGATCACCAAAATATCAAAAAAAGGATTCATGTAACCAAAAGAATTCCTTTTATGACATTTGGAAGATCGATATGAGATCGAGTCGAGACTGAATTTTGAAAATAATTATTTTACGAGAATTGGCCCTCTGACCTACTTCTTTAACGATTTAAGGGACTGTTTCATCCTAGACTGTGGCTCGGCATAGATATAGAGTTGTGACGTCACCACCGATTTCTAGCCATGGAAAGTTCGAATTTATTATAGTATGAATAGGGGTGCTTTATATAAATGCGATTGTTTGCTTGTATCGAGAATCGAGATATAGATTAAAGCTGGGAGTTGTGACGTCATCGACGATTTCTGGTCAATGAATTAAGATATGAGTGAATTAAAGGGTCAATACCTACTCACGAAAACGTAGACAATACAGAAAGTAAATCTTCCTGAGACTTTACCTTTAGCTTACCATCAGGCGAGGTGAAATCATATTGACGTGACCGATATAAAAAAAATGGGGCCATCTTAAAACCGTAGATGGCCCGGGGTAAGTGCTGGGGTGCAAGGAATATGCCTATTGGGTAACCACACACCCTGGTAATTGAGACCCGAGACAGCGTGGGGTTTTAATCGGTTTGATTCTGACATAACCATCCCCGATGGCCGACGGGAGTGGTATCCATGGGGATTTCCGCACCGTTTTCCGACCCATAATGCATATGAAACTATAAGCGACAGTAAAACATACTATAGACAACAATAAGCACTAATGTTAACCTTAACCTTATTTCACAAAACTATATTTTCTCTTAACAACAATTAACCAAACAAAGACAATTGTTTTACCTTTTTTTTTTCAACTAAATGGCCGGATACCATAAAAGGCTCAAATTAATAGAGCGCGCAACAATGCTAGGATAGAGGTCAGTGACCCGGTCAAGAGGTCACGTGGGTGGGCCATTGTTTGACGCACATTTTTGTAGTGGCTTATGGGCTATGAATGGACAGTAGTTTTCTAGTCTAAAAAATTCCAGAGTGTCATAATTGGAGCGATGAATATGAGCTAGTGTCAGAAATTATAGGTTATAATATGGGGGTGCCAAAAATTTTAGGTTTTCAGGCTAGTAGGTGCCATTATAGAAGCGGTCATAGAAATAATATAGATCACTTCATGTCCTACTATAAATATGAAAGTTTGTGAAGATGTTTGTAAAACGGGGTGAATAGGGATCGAGGGGTGAATAGGAAACCAAATGGTCATACAAATTTGCAGTTATTTTTTTATATATTTATATATATTATATATTTATTTTTAGAAACTATAAATCATTCCAATATCACAATGAACAAAATCATCAAATACCTACCTTATTAAATTCTTGAAATCTTTTAAAAGAAAATATTGAACAAATTCTACTTAGTCTCTATTCACCCCTGGATCACTATTCACCCCGTTTTACTAATTTATTACTCAATAAATTACTCATAATTATAATCAGTCATAATTTAGTCCGTTGGATTAGCTGCACCCCGCCTGATAGTAAGCAGTACAAGGTACATCATACTTAATCAAATAATTGCCATTTATTCTACATAAATAAATAACTTCTACATAAAATTAGTAGGATCCGATTCATTTTCCAATAATGATATAATCAAATTTATTTTGTACTATTTGTAGTACACCACGGTTGCTTCCACAACCAGTAATCTAAAACTGGCATCATAAGAAACTATTTATAACACTTCATTTTCAATACGTTGTCGGTCAATCTCCATCATAATTTTATATTTAAACGAACCAGTTGCCAAACCTTTTGTTAATTTTGGCGTGGTTTACGACCAACAATAAAATCCGCCATGTTGGCATCGCTTTATCGCAAGATGGCGGCATGATGTCAAAAAGGGCGCGAAAACGAAGAAAATGGCGGACGATGGTCGTTATTTTTTAATAGTCTGTTTGTTGGCTATTAATTTTGTGGGAATTCTTGATGTAATGGTAGTGGTTTGTGTTACGGTAATGTAATTAGATAATCTGGAACAAGGTGCATAAAGAAAATATTTAGCGATATACCTACTCTACGCTATGCTCACTAACCATAAAGATACAGATTTCGGCATACACCTATAAACCTTTTATAAACCTATGGATGAAGCGTCTTGAACACGAGGCTGTGTCACAAAAATAGCTGTGGTTATCCATCTGAGAGTGAATTTTGGGTTATGGAAAAAAAATGTGATTCTTGAATATTTTTTCTTTCATTCGCTACAGTTTATATAATACAATTTTTATATTTTTCGCTACCCACTTAAACAGGCTAAATCGAATGACGTTTGCCGCGTTGTGGATGACTAGTGTGTGAGTGTGTGCGTGCCGAGTTGTAGATACACATATATATAAGAAAGTGGGCCTCTCTTGTGTCTCTTGTGTCGTCTTAAATCTTAAGACTTCAAATCAACCGTATGTTTGATTGTAATTGGTTATGTAGAATCGGAGATATGACCAAAAACACGATAACCGACCTCCAAACGCCGGTGCTTCATCAGCTAGTACATTTAATACTTTTATGAAAGAAAAGGAGGTAATTGTTTCAATAAATTGAAGGTAGAACGTTTTTCGTCTTTAAAAATTTATGCGTAAATTTGAAATTCTTGGTAACAACTGCGTTGTGTGAATAAACGGTTCCCTTAACTTTGGCGTCTTTCCTCTCAAATGCGATTCTCTACGGATCGTTTAAAAGTGAAATAAACAATTTTTGTTCCCAAGTCTTTCAAAAAGCACAATTATAATACTTAAGAACCTTATTATTTTCTTGTGGTTTCTTTTAATCAATACAATTTACCTACTAAGTAATTAACTTTACCTCTGTTGTACTTTTTATAGGACAAAATATAATGACCATTAATATTATTATTCGTATTTAATGATTACTTAAACACAATACATTATTATTTATATTCTATTAATTTCTATGAAAACACCGAACAAATATTTAAAAACAAATAACCGCGGGATTTCCGTGGGGATATCCGCATGATAAAAAAGGAGAGTGCAAGGAAAATGCCATAAGCCACCTTACATCTGAAAATCTTAGGCCTTAGACGGAGTGCGGTTCTAATCGGTCCGAGTCCGGCATAATGACCCACGATGACCGACGGGGGTGGTATGTTCTTTTTATACTACTTAGGTAGCAGACAAGCACACGGTCCACCTGATGGGAAGTCGTGGCCTATATGGACCTGTGCACCATCAGGGGTTTTTCATTAACATCATGATTTCCGCACGAAAATTCCGCACGTAGGTATGACTCTTATGTAGGGTAGGTATATTATTTACAAACAACGTTTACGCATCATTGATCTTATATCCAAGACATTCCTCTCGTATCTCGGCAGGAAAGTAATTTACCAGTTAATTTAACACATTCCGTCAATAAATTTATCCCAGTATTACCCATTACACCAAGCAGGAACAGTCTTACATAGAATATAAAATCTAGAGGAAGCGTCTTGCAATAGAGATGATTTCGGTCATCAGATTCTTACCAATACTGCATAAGTCTTAGTTTTTTTTTTCAGGAAAACCCACATATATCCTAGAAGAAATTCTAAGGACATGTGCGATCCACCAACCCGCATAAGGCCAGCGTATGTGGATTAAGGTCTAAACCCTCTCAGCTCTCTCGTTAGAGGAGAGGAGACCCGTGCCCAGCAGTGCTACATAAATTGGTTGCTATCATATTCATAGTTTCATAATATAATAATAGGTATCTACGAATTAGCTACACTTTAGTTTTAATGGCACGTCCTTTAACTAAATTTCTTGGTCTTTAAAAGGCTCAAAATGTCAACGCAAATATCGAAACCGTTCCCTGTGATACCATTAAAAAGAAATCCGGTGATGTTATCGCAACCAAAATGGCGTCCAAATGTCAGAAATAAGGTCGGGCATCAGAAATGCCAGTGCAAATGCTAGACTACGACATTTGGACCTTGATTCGATCGCTCCACGGTTGGGTAGCCACCCTAAGTCTGTGCTGACTGCTTGAGCGCGAAATACACGGGTGTAAAATTTGTTCGCAGTTGTTTAATTCCTTGAAGCAAAAATTTGACGATAGCGTTTAATAAATGTTTTTTATACTGCTGTGGTGGTAGACAAGCACACGGCCCACCTGATAAGAAGTGGTCACCGGGGCGTCACACTCGTGCTGCCGACATTGGAGGGGTGGTGTGAAATAAAATATTTGTCTGTTTTTTCGTGATGTATGCAAAAAAATACTGGATTTTGATGTATTTTGAGGTTATTCAACACAAAATAACCTATAAATTCGAACCAGTAGTTCCTGAGATTAGCGCGTTTAAGCAAACAAACTCTTTAATTTTATAATATTACCAGTATAAACGAGACGGAAACATTCATTCAATAAAAACAACAATATACAATAATTAAGTATATTCAATATTTGCAAATGTCCCAAGGATCTATGATCTATCAGTCTAACAATATATTAGATTTAATAGGTTCTTATGCTGTTTTAGACGTGCCGTATGCAATGTTATAACTATTTGTTATTCCACTTACGGCTTATGAAGCCTATTGAATGACAATGTCTGTATGTCAATGGAAGTGCAATCTTTTATTGAAGGTTTGCATTCGTAATATTGAAGTGCTAACAATATCTTATGAAGCCTGATGAATTTTAATTGATAATCAGAAACTTATCCTTGTATGCATTATAGGTGGTAAATTAAATAGACGAATTATTGTTTTGTCTCGAAATTCAAATCAACTTGGAAATTAATGTCCTCGCTTTTTATTATTTTTCTAGGCGTAACAGGTAACCTCATTTTCAATGCAATTTTAAAGCAATTGTATGCCAACTATTCTGAATGATTTTTTGATAGGAAAAAGTGATCATACAGGATGGGAGTTGATTGAAGTTGATCTAGAATGGGTCCAGGTAGCTCAGTTGGTCAGAGCATTCCCTCAGTAAGGGACTGGTCACGGGTTCAAGTCCCATCCGGTAGCCTCATGATGGATGATGGCTTGCTTTCAATAAATCTTCAGTTCTGCTTCTGCTAGTTTTAATCACGCTTTTCCAAGATGCTACTGCTAATAATTGGGGTTTTTTGAAGCAAACCGTATTAGCTGTTGCTGTGTCATGTCAGGGCCAAAAAACCGGCCGGTAACGGTTGTAATTCAGGCTCGTATGTTTTCATACCCTGCCTATTGTTTTTCGCAGTTATTTATTACGAAGTTTTAGCATAATACGGAGTTTATTAGGGGCCGGCCAGAAAGGGAGGCGATCCGTTTTGTTTTTAGCAAAATACTCGTGAATCATTTGCACGACGATGTTCGTTTCGCAGACATAAATTATTAAGTTGTTATGAAGTTCGTCTGCAGTTCGTTTAACACGGGCATTCACAGAGTTTTAGGCAATTCACAGACAACTAATTATCGATATAATATTATATTGATTTTTTACATTCCATACACTTCCTTGCTATCCCACTTACACACAACTACACACTAATACATATATGGGCTTCAGTCAAAAACCAGCGCCAAGTCCGTCCGCGCAGCATATAAATACTGAACTGTACACACTTTTTATATATTGAACACGTCAACATGACTTCATCTCGCCTGATGGAAAGCTAGTATCAGGATTGGGGGTCACCACTACATACGCCTTAATGATTTTAATGCATTCTTAGGCCACTTCCTAGCCTTCTCACCCCTTCCTAGCCCTCCCCCCTTCCCTTCAAGGTTGGCAGCGCGTGTGTGATACCCTTAGTGTTGCACACGTTCATAGGCCACGGTGACCGCTTCCCATCAGGTGGGCCGTGTGCTTGTCTGCCACCTACGTAGTAGGTGTAAAAAAATCTAGTTTAGTTGTTTAATGGTAGGTACCTAACAGGGTAAGTATCTTTCTTTCTTATATATTTAACAATCTCTGTCCTCCATGAGCCCGGGTCTAGGGGCGAAGAGGCGGACTACCCGACGACACCTTAGCAGAAGCAGGCCCGAGCAAGGTCACCCACGGTTAGGCTTGCTTGTTCATGATAGGCAGTCAATCCCTGTCGAATTCCTTTCTTATGTGTCTTCTCTGTGGGTGCGGGCCGGAACCTCCACGTGGTGCACCTGGGCAAGGTGCAAAGGGGGCGATGCTCACCCCACCCCACTTTCGGGGGGTCGAGGGGGGCCATCTTAAATACCTAGATGGCCCGGGGTCAGCTGGGGTGCGACTGTGCGAGGGATATGCTCATTGGGTAACCTTACACCCCGGTAACTGAGGCCCGAGACGGCGTGCGGTTTTAGTCGGTTCGATCCTGACATAACCACCCCCGATGGCCGACGGGGGTGGTATCCATGGGGATTTCCGCACGATAAAAAAAAGGTGTCTGCTCTGTATCGATCATTGCAGTTATCACTTACCATCAGGTGAACTCTGTGATACTATTTTTTTTCTCATATGTATCAGTTTTCGAAACCAACATTAACAAGGAAATTTATCTTCCTAGCGGCTAACAAGGTAGGTGCAAAAATGCGCCATTCGAGTTCATTCAACTTAACCTACTTGTAAAATTGACGTATACATTGACATAATTTGTGCAAAATTCCTAGATTGTAACAAAGGATTTGTTTTATTCATTCTTTTTTGATACATTATGTGCATAAAATGGAGGAGATTATGTAAATGTATGTAAGTAATGTGTGGAAAATCGGGGGTCATTGAACTTTGTTTTGTATGCGGGTTGTGAACTCATAAACTTAGTATTCCTTCAAATTTCTCTTATTTATGGGAATTGGAATCAGTGAGAGAATTTAAACAACCTAAATACTGCCATTTCCCAGTATAATTTATTTTACAGTCATTTTTATTAAAGTAGTCGTTTTGTTGATCTTGACGAAATTTCAGTCAGTTTTCAGTATAACTACGCAACCGAACTTTGATATTTAGGAGCCCTAAAAAGTTTAACTTTAGATTCTTATCACCAGTTATGGGAAGGTTATGGACAGTTGTGGAGGTCAGATGGCAGTCGCTACACGGTAAATATCTAACTTCTGCGCTTTGTAGTTAGACTGCAAAGCTGACCCCTCATTCCTCTTATCCCCACCCCACCCCTTCCTAGCCTTCAGGGTCGGCAGCGCGAGTGTGATGCCTCTGGTATTGCACGCGTCCAAAAACCACGGTGACTACTTTCCATCAGGTCGTGTGCTTGTCTGCCATCTAAGTAGTATAAAAAAGACCCCAATTAAGTTGAGAAAAGGATCGGAGGATATTAACTTGGTACAGATGTTCTATTTCACGAAGGCGGTTTAGCTGTCATTGTAGTAAAACATAATAATTATACAGATTGCTTTTAAAAATGAATTACTTGCAATGTAATTATTGTTCTACTAACTGCTATATGAATTTCTTTTGACGTGACATGAACTTTCGCATACACATATACACGTATTTACAAGACACAGGTTTTTTTATACCACTTAGGTGGCAGATAAGCACACGGCCCACCTGATGGGAAGTGGTCACCGTGGCCTATGGACGTGTGCAACACCAAGGGCGTTACCCACGCGCTGCAGACCCTGAAGGGAAAGGGCGGGGGTAGGAAAGGGTGGGGAGGCTAGGAAGGCGCGGGGAGGAGGAGGGGTACAGTGAGCTCTGGCTACCTTACTTACCGATGGGAACACAACACGATGGTTGTTATGGCCGCGGTATTAATATTTAATTGTTCACCCGCCTTCGTGAGATAGAATATCTATATCAGATATCGCTATACTTAGCTTTTATCTTAGACATCTGCAGTATTTAACCGCACGCGTCATAATCTTAACTCATTTAATAAACACATGAGTCAGGATGAGTAGTTATGACTGATAAACTATTTGCATGTCTATCAATCTGTTATCAAGTTCGTGTCAGCGTCTTGAAACACTTGGGAGTCGATTCTAAGAATTTGTTCGTCTGTACCTTGTATCAGCAATTTGTGTATAAGACTAAACGGTTGCTGAGGTAATCAGTTCCTTTTCATACATTTACTCATGGCTTTCTTAACACGTTTTTTTTAATACCACGTAGGTGGCAGTCAAGCATATGACCCACCTGATGGGAAGCGGTCACCGTGGCCTATAGACGTGGTTTATAAAGGTTTCACACACGTGCTGCCTACCCTGAAGGGAAGATGGGAAGGGCTAGGATGGAATGAGGAGTCTAGGAAGGGGTGGGGGAGGAGGGGTACTGTGAGCTCTGGCTACCCTACTTACCGGCGTAAACACAACACGATGGTTATTATGGCCGCGGTCTTCTGTAGGCGGAGGTTTTTCCCCAGACGGACAGCTCATTTAGGACGGGAGATACCGTCGTGTCCTACCTATTTACGGAGGTAGGACACGACGGTATCTCCCGTCCGAAGTGAGCCGTCCGTCTGGGGTAGTACCTCCGCCCTACAGAAGACCACGGCCAGTATAACCATAGTGTTGTATTCCCGGCGGTAAGTGGGGTAGCCAGAGCTCACAAACGCCTCTAATGTTGCACACGTCCATAGGCCACGGTGACCACTTCCCATCAGGTGGGCCGTATGCTTGTCTACCACATATTAACTTAGTATAAAAAAAACTTTGGCGGTTTTTATAGTTTAACGATATAGTGACAATACTGTATTCACTAAAACGCAAGATACTGATTCCTGAAATACAGTTAACCCTCGTATAGGGTTCAGGAGACTGCGTCTATAATCCCCTGCCATAAGTTGGCGCTTATGTTTATGTGTGGGGTCCTTGGAATTTCGCCTCGGGTCAAATATTATTAAGCCCCATTACGTGGCCGCGTGGCGCCAAAAATGGATGTAGGCGGAATCATAAAAGGAAGTAAAATATACCGCTGCTTACTCCTCTAGACATACACAGGCGTTAGGGTATTACATTTTATATATTGGATGACACTGAAATTCAGAGGAGGTAGGACACGACAGTATCTAACGTCTAAAATGAGCTGTCCGACTGGGGTAGTACCTCCGCGCTACAGAAGACTACGGCCATAATGACCACCGTGTTATGTTCCCGCCGGTAAGTAGGGTAGCCAGAACTCACTTTATCCCTCCTCTCCCTACCCCTTCCTAGCCTCCCCACCTCTTCCTAGCCCTCCCCCTTCCCTTCAGGGTAGTCAGCGCGTGTATGACACCCTTACTGTTGCACACGTCCATAGGCCACGGTTACCGTCATGTGTAAATAGTATAAAAGAAAAAAAAACTCGGGATTGATGCATTATGATGACGAATGTAGGTATAAATAGAAAGCAATTTAAAACATTAATTACCGAAGCTGTTACGAGCGTTGCGCGTCGTCCGAGGGGTTGTTTTCTATAAATAAACTGGTATCAAGTGACGTAAATCATAAATCCTCGTTACGTATATAAACGTAACCGTACCCGTACACGTAAAAATACGTAAACGTAGGTAACGTAAACGTATCGACTGACCTTTTAGGTAGGAGAATTTTTTTTTCTTGGGGAAATCACCACGGATAGCTGGTCAGAGAATTCCCCCTTTAAGAGACTGATGATACCAATGACTTTTCGATGCTTTTCGAAGTTACGTGTGTATTTATCGCAGGTTTATAAGTGCCTGGTTAATGGCAATAGGCTCGCGACCTATTACATTGGGACCTAAATATAAACTGGCGAAATATGGGTGCTAGCACCTCTGCCTACCCCTTCGGGGATATAGGCGTGAGTTTATGTTATGTCATGTTAAGAGACTGATCGCGGGTCCAAGTTCCGTCCTAAATGATCACTTTTTCCGATCAAAAATTATTAAGTCCCGTTTCATGCCTGAACCTACCGACTTAAAATACCCTTCCTAAAATCACCCTTCGATATTCCCAAGCGATTTGAAAGGTCACACTGACAACGCCTAACCCCTTTTCCTTAAATGCCACGTGACATTTAGATAGAGTAAAACAATCGCTTTGTTGCTATGACAATAGATCGACCCCGTCATAATATGAACATTTTAGGCTTGGACCTATAAACCTAAGGACGTAACGCATTAAAGAATACTTATAAGGTGGGTGACCCAAATAAAGCCTACGTCCCAATAAAGCCTATTTTTAAAATTTCCCGCTTCCTGATTTCAAATTGCCGCCAATGTTTGTAGAAGTGTGCGTGTACATTAACTAACGCACACAAGCGTAGCAAAGAGCACGTGACGCGAATGTGTTGTAACCTGCAGTCGAAAACAAGCACCACGCGGAGCGCACGCTTGTTTTTATAAAATTCTGCCAGATTAAACAGTAAGTATTTTTATTTTTATTCGTATATGGTGTACTGTGTTTTGACAATAGGATAATTATACCTTTAGCCATCTTCTCATGTAAGTAAAAATTCTGTAATATCGGTGTATTCCATATAATTTTTGTTTTGTTTACCCATGTGCTATGCCCTAATAAAGCCTATAAAAAAGATCTATAGGCCTTATAACGGCACAAGTGCAAACCTTATTAGGATAATGTTTTTTGTCAATTAGAAAAGTATCACAGTAAAATAATAAATCCCTGTTTTCAGTAACATCATGGAAAACGGATCACCAGCTTCTACCACAAGGTGAAAAAGGGATCAATGGACTTCGCAATAGATGGGAAACGCTGTTAAAATGGTACAAAGGGAAGAACGCTCTTTTTGTACTACGTAGGTGGCAAACAAGCACACGGCCCACCTGATCGGAAGCAGTCACTGTGCCCTATGATCGTGATGATCGTGTGCAATACTAAGGATGTCACACATGCAGTGCCTACTCTAAATTGAAGGGGGGAGGGCTAGGAAGGGGTCGGGAGGCTAGAAGGGGTGGGGAGGAGGGGTACAGTGAGCTCTGACTACCCTACTTACTGGCGGGTGGAAGCACGACCCCATTCGGACTGCTTATTTCGGACGAGAATACCGTCGTATCCTACCTCCTTCAAACCTTTGATGAATCCAGCTAGTGCTCAAAAATTTAATAAATATATTGTTGGCGATCACTTTTTCAAATACAAAAGCCTGCTGGATAGACGCGGAATTGAAAAGCATTTACAATATCGATGAAAAAAATTGTCGCATATCTTTGAACCATCAGCAGGAAGTTAAATAGCTACTTTTTTTTGTTAAGGCTTTATTAAGACACAGGGTTCCAAATGAGGCCAAATTATCATTTTAGTTATTTATGTCCACAAAAGTGTGATTTTTGTTTCTAAAGCAATTTTGTTTCATTTATTACAAAGTTTAATAAATAAACATAAGTATTTCCAATTACCAGTGCATTTTTATTATAAACCTGTTAGTTAGGCAATAAAATAATTAAGGTAGGCCTTATTTGGTGACCTTACCTTACGTCGACACGCACACACTTACATATTAGTCAGCCAATACGCGGGAAACGTCATTAGATTCAGTCTATCAGTCAGTTTAAATAGTAAAAAAAAAGTAGGTACCTACAGCATGTTTTGTAAAATTCTAGGACATTTCTGGGATATTCTACTCTATCGGGACCTAAAGTAACCATAACTTAACTGACTTGTATGTACATTCAGCGCCAAAGGTTGGTTAACAAATTCTAATTGGCGACGTACCTACCCATAGGACCTCAAAGTTTGGACCCTTTTGTTGATCACCTTAGCTCTAAGACCTTTAATATAACAATAAACAAGACATATAAAACAAGCTTTGTCCTCTGGAGATTATAAAACTACATAATAAATTAATAACGGACCTATGTTTCCAATTTAAAAAGGATTTGTAAATATTTTAGTGTTAATCGATTTTTGTCGCTGACTGTACTTGATAATATCAATATTATGGGTTCTAGAATGCATACCGGCTTGCAAGTAAATTTTACTTGGTGTAAGTACCAAAAAAACAGCCCGCTGAGTTTCATGCCGGAGTCTTTTCAGGTCTGGGCTGCATTTCGAACCGGTGCAGGTGGTCCATTTGCTTGCTAGCTTTATATATTTTTAATTTTGACGTTTTATAAGTGCCACGTTTAATGGTCTATACAGAATAAATGATTTTTGACTTTGACTTTGACTACGTAGAAGGAACCAAATAGGGCCCCATACACTCATAAATTCAATAAAATATAATTCATAAAACTCAACGCATTAAATTGATTCATTTCAAGGTTCAATGATCATAATCTAAAAACGTACGTGAGCAAGAATACACAGGTACGGCTCGCACTTGACCGTTTTATATTTTTACTTCGAGTACTGGCCATGTGTTGTATAAACGGTGCTACATCAAAGAACAAAAGAATTAGCCTCATGAAGAAAGTAAAAATAATACCGATTATATACAGCGGGTTGTTTTTTTGTTACAAACAAAATATGATTTTTTGTGTTACTAAAGTAGTAAATAAACATATAGCCTGCCGAATGGCAGCTGGCAGACAGCTTATATTACAAGATGTAACTTAGACTGATGCCCGCGGCTCCGCCCGCGAGCATCAGGTTCTACTGAACCGATTGCAATCAAACATACGACATATTATTTTAAGTATGATCAAGACCTTTCTAATAAAAAAACTGCACCGACATCCGTTCAGTAGTTTGTGCGCCCATCGAAACAGACAAACCGACAAGAACGAATTCCAAAAATTTTTGTTTTCAGAATCGATCGTTTAACATAATCCAAATTTCTTTTTTATATATCCAATGTGTATCTACATGTATTAGAAGAAAAATAAATTAAGGCTCTGCGGTAATAAAATTAAACCTCAGATCTAAATCCACGCGGACGAAGTCGCAGGTACATCTAGTGTTATTCTAAAATGTTGTTCAGCCTAAAAATCTAGGTATTCTTTGAAGCACGTAAACGTTATTTCATTCGGGGCTTTACCCAACAATGAATGTTGCCACATTAGATTTATTTAAAGGTCTGAGGCCATTCTTGGTTCCCGTAAGAGGTCGTTTGTTGTCGGTTTTGGGTTGAACCTCACTAAATTGACCACTATGCGGGTATAGGTTGTATATAACATGCAAAATATCTTTCAATAAATTAGGAATCGCTTATAATATCGCAGGTAGAATCCTGGTTTTTTGACGTATTATTAGATATAACCATACTTTGGATTTAAACTATAGACACTATGTTTGCCAAATTCACACTAAATTTATGGATTAAATCTCAGTTCAGTTAGAATTGACCGTGGCAATCACGATCAATTATTAAGTAAGTAAATACTATATGTTACCAAATTCGCCCTAAATTATATGGATTATACAAATCTCATTCCAGTTAGAAATTGATCATGGCACGATCAATTCTTGAAAAAATTAGTCCTAAAAAAGAGCACGCTCGATCTTACAGGACAAAACAGCAGTACCATACAAACTTAGGGAGTCACATTGAAAAACGTGAAGCTATTTTGAATAATATTTTAACGCTTTATGCATATTTAAACATTAGCAATCAATTTGCAGCTAAACCACCCAGCTTTCTTAAACGAAAATCCAAACATTAATTTAAACAAAACATCATCATCGCCATCTCACAAAAAAAAACATTCAACAAAAGCAACAAAACACCTGTCAACAAAAAAACAACAACAAAAGCAACAGCCTGTAGTTACCGGGCCCCCAATAAAGCGGCGCGGGCGCAACCGACGCGGCCGAAACCGTTCATCGAACCCGGGACATCTGTTTCCTCGCACGAGCCCCGCCACACAGTCTTGTCTTGATCATTCAACGGAACGTTTTTTGTTATTCAAATATATCCTGGTGTAAGAAATTAAGTGTTAACCGACGAACGTTGATTTTAATAGCGTAACGAACTAAAAAGGCCGTGTACCATTTCTTAGTTGCATATTGACTTTTAACTAATGGTAATTAAAAACAACTAATTGACATGGTGCGGTACTCTTTGAAAATGTCAGTAACCTAGAGTACCTATAAAAAAAAAATTAAGTTAAAAAAAATATTAGCTCCTAGAGGGCCAATTCTCGTTAAAAAATAAATATTTAATTTTGGATTGATATGGTCATTTAAATTACTATTAGAATTACATACTATTAAGCATTAGGATGGTAAACCATGTTTCCATGTTTCAACATGGAAAATATTCCGTCAGCTTTTTTATATTTTTAAATAAATTACGGAATTTAAAGAAAACAATGAAAATTTCAAAATTCAGTCTCAGTCTAGTCACTATCTCATGACAATCTCTCAAATATAAAAAAGGTATTATTGTAATCAAAAGAATACTTACCTTTTTTTGTCATTTTACTTAGGTACCTAATATGCTTTACGTAAATAATAAATTTATATTACTAAACATAATGAAAAAATTATGTTTATCTTATTATGCTTTACGTAAATAATAATAAACATAATGAAAAAAAATATGTGTAAAAAATATAAATAATCTCCATTCGATTCAATTAGGTACAACCGCCGAAATATACCTAAGTACCTATTCAAGCGCAGTTGTCAACTTATTCACGCCAACAACTATTACGTCACTGTGACGTAATATCCTCACACCGTTTCTTCAGTTTCTGCCAACAGTAAAAAAATCAAACAATGGGGTTGATTCTGTTGTTACAATAAAATTTACTAAACTAGGTACTAAGACAAGACTAAAATATATTCTCATTTCTTTTTCTACCGAACCGCAAAGATAACCGCGGTAGCCTAGTGGTCTGGGTAATGGACTGCTGAGACGAGGTCTCGGGTTCGATCCCAGGTTCACCATGGCACACACCAATGACTTTTCGATGCTTTTCGAAGTTATGTGTGTATTTATCGCGGTTTATAAGTGCTCAGTTAATGGCAATAGGCTCGCCACCTATTACATTGGGACCTAAACATAAACTGGCGTAATGTGGGTGCTACCACCTCTGCCTACCCCTTCGGGGATATAGGCGTGAGTTTATGTTAGGTTATGTTTCTATCGAAGCCAAAGACCCATCATGGTCTTTGATCGAAGGTAAGACAAAGAAGACGATACGTTTAGTTCTATCAAAGTCGTTTTGTAACGATAGAATTAGTAGGTACTATAAAGTACCAAGACCCCTTCTTGCCAGATAGAGTGACGTCACCATGGCTGACGTAACCATATTCGTCATTTCAGTCAAATAATATCACATAGCCTGAATTCTATAACACGACTGTAAATAAAACCGATCCCAGTAGGGTGAGCACGAAATTACATTTGAATAGTAAGCGTATAGTATTCATAACGAGAGACTAGGGACAGTCAATATTATATTGCAATCCTGTATCGTGATTCGGTGTTTGACCAATCGCGTTGGTTTAATCATCAATAATATCGCGTTTGCATATCAATATCATCAATATTATTGATTGGATTGCGAATTATATTAACAGTCACCAGTTGGGAAAACATTATAAGTAATATATGGTAGAACCACACTTCGCTATTCGCCTATAATACCTATACCTATTGTATTCGAAGAAATTCTTATAAATGACTAAACCCTCCACAATACGTCATAGAAGAGCGACTAAGGCAAATATTCGGGCGAATAAAGCAAATATACACGAATAACCCTCTCCACTTCGATTTATACACGTAAATAAAGGCGAATATCGAATAGCGAAGTGTGGATCCCTCATAAAATTTCTCGAACTCACTACCTCTGCACTAGCTAAGTTCTGCCTCATAAAAAATAAGTTGACAACCGCTTTCAAGATAATTACTAAGCATGTTACAACCACATTAAAATTTGTAATTAGCAAATGAACAACAGAAAATTCTTGTTAAACGTAATCGTTGACAGCCATTTCAGATTACATCAGCAGGGAAGTGTTCATAAAACGAACCCCATAAAACAGTACAAACAATTAATATTTAAAACAGCTGACGACATGGAAATGATGTTAAGTCACGGCGCCATCTTAGCGACGCCATGTAGCGGCTTGGAACCTGGTTTCGCTTGTTGGTTTCAAACACGCTTTATATAATTGTTTAGAAAATACCACTTCTTGCCCGTGTTACTACCAGTTCTACTACCAGTAGTAATACTACTTACTTTATTAGACACAAATTGAAATCAGACTGGAAATACCAGCTTATTAATAAAAAAGAATCATTCCAGTCGAAAGTTCTGAGCCTACCATAAGGGGCCTCCTTATTTTTTATCGTGCGGAAACCCCCATGGCTACCACCCTCGTTACGCCATCGGGGGTGGTTATGTCGGGATCAAACCGACGAAAAACGCACGCCGTCTCGGGTTTTAATTACCGCGAGGTGTAAGGTTACCCAATTGGCATATTCCTCGCACCCCAGCTGAAAATTTTAAGATGGCCCCCTCGAACCCCTGAAAGGGAAGGTAGGGGCGAGCATCACGCCACTTCACCGACGGTGGGGTGTAGGGTGACAGGCGGCCGTCCTGCACCCAACCTTTGGCATGTGGACAATCAGCTCGCCCCCCGCACGCTCCCCACTGTGCCCTCTGCTGGCGTTTAAAGATCCAAGACGGTGTGCAGTACTGTCTCCATTGACTGCGGGGGTGGTTCCCGTTGGGATTTCCTTACAATAAAAAAGGTGACCAATAGGTACACTTTTGACGGTGACCGCTTCCCATAAGGTGGGCCGTGTGCTTGTCTGCCATCTACGTGGTATAAAAAAAAGTGTGCGATTAGAGCATTCCAGTTCTTAGCTGCTCGACAAAGAAAGGCAACACCGCATCTCTTAGGGTATACCAGGGTACCTTCCGTAATAACTGTCCGTAACGAAATACCGTATGGTTATAGTCACGAGGTCTGGTGAGAGATTAGAATAGAATTATTTTATTGTTTAACTTCGGTTAAAATTTATTATATCTTTTTTTTTATATACCTTTATTTATATTGACACGAGACAAAAATGTACATTCGTCCATATTTAGTCTTAAGATATCTATGTATAACCTGACGTCTCAAAATGCAGCAGTGGAGTTTGTTGCGCCGTTTCTTCTCCACTAGCGCCTAGGAAGCGGTGGTAAACTTAGTATTAAGTAGTTTTTGACGTCAAAAAGATGTAATTACGTTACACTATTTTGAGAAATAAAGAAATTGAATTGAATTGAAAAAAGATAAGGTTCTCAGAACAGTTAGTCTAATAATTTTCTTCAACTTCTAAAGGACATAATTATAAAAAACTTTTCATGCGTAATAAAAAGTCGTTTATAGAGAAGGTTTATCTTTTATGACTTTGAAAATATGAGGCATCGTGACTAAAGGGTAGCAGGATCCAACAATGCGAAATTTTGCTTGAGTTATTTTATGGATGGCCGCTTTGAAAACCTGAATTGTGACTATTACTCGGTGGAAAAAGCTAATATCTAGCAGCGTCCAGCCGGGCTATAAACCAACCACAATAGCTTTTTGCCTGATAAGGCTATTCATAAAAAAATATATACCTAACTTGGAAAACTGGATTATTAAAAACCGGCAAGCGGATTGAACTTGTATAGCGCTATATAGTAAAATTAATAAACGAAATAAAACTATTTTTACCCGACTGCCGAAGAAAGGAGGATAATGTTTTTAACGGATTCTATCGCGATTTATTTGGTTCGCGACTGGGTACTCCAATGTTTTGCAGGTTGAGGTGTACAGGAGGTTTAATACCAGTGCCGGACATTCAAACACAATAGTAGACCGTTTCGCCCATCCCCCAAGCAGGCTATACAGAAGATGTTGTCTATAAGATTATGTTTAACGAACCATGTCCTGTAATTGCTCCAGTACCATGCGTATTAGGCACCATATACCAGATACCATCGTTGATTCCTAACGCAGCAAATTACCTATCTAGGACAATAAAATAAATTCACAACTCATGCAATCTAAATCTAAATATTATAGAACAGAAATATTTCTCTATAGTTAAGTTTAGCAGATAAATCGAATCTGAAAAGGTTCACGCTGCATTCCCAGAAAGTCTAATTGCCTGTTTGCAACAAACAGACAATCAGATAAATTCTATTATTAGCTGAATATGAATAATTCAACAGTCGTTCTACCTAGCTGCACAGTTAGGCTCAGAAAGATGACAAAAGTTATGATTCGGGTGAAAATGGATAAAATAATTTTTAAAGTAACTTATTCTGGTAAGCAAATTAAGGGTGCCTGATTTGGAATTGAAATTTCTGGTTTAAGTAAAGTTTGAAGTAGATTTTTAGAAATAAAATGACGGACATTACAATAGCTCGCGATATTATGCTACGGGATTTTACACGGACGGAACGGGACGTGAAGTTTTGGAAATATCGTTTCATACAAAATGAATGCGTCTTGGAGACACAGACGGGACGGGAAAGTGGCCGTGTGCAGGGCTGGCGAGAAAAATATCGTAACGCCCACGTTCCGTTCGTCCACAGTGCGTATGCCGCGCCCTTTAATGCCTGGATTTTAGATAACAAGAGCAGGCAAGGGGTGGGCCGGTTCTCCTCTCGCAGGAAGGGAGAGGCTTAACAGGATGGCCGCATCTTTGTGACTCGACTTACCTCCTAACTCCGAGATAGCTTCCTTCATAACCTCTTTCGTCAGTTACTAGGTGTACAGAAGTTACAGGAAGTTAGCATGAGCTTTGAAGCTGGGGTCTTGTCAAAAACAAGGGAAAAAACGAGCTCACAGTTTGCACATATTTTTTGCCACTTTTAATAGAATACAATATAATATAGAGTTATATACTAGTTATATACCAGAGTGTGGCCGGAGGTCCAGTGAGTAGAATGACTAATCGACCTTCTGCAACAGGTGGTTAGCAGATGCATTGTTGTAGTGTACCGATAGCAAATTAAATGGTACGTATTTACCCAATTGTTTGACACGTAATGTATCTATGTAGATATACTGGTATGTAGGTGTGAATATCCATTTCCTGGACTCAGTTTGATATATGACTGACCCCTAGAGGAAAGTCTGCACCAGACCCTCTTCAGTCAATCAGCAGATCTGGTGTACCAGGTAGCAAGTGAAAATTCACTTGCTATCGTTAAGGTTCCCTACATACCAGACTATGGCGTACATTAGGAGAGACCAGAGTGACTGTGGTTATCAATGGTTAATTGATTTTTATTTATTTCTAGATTGTTATCAAAATATAGTTAAACTTAAGCCGCTTCTAGTGTAGTGTGTAGATTTTCAATATTACTTGGCACCTAACTTAAGATGTAGGTATGTACCCACACGCAAAGTTTTTCTGTAAACAATTGGATTTAGCTATGAGGCTGCACTTGCAATTCCATGTATATTATAAATGATATAAAAGCTTATTTATCTCACAATGTGCTTCAAATTCCAAATTGATGAATTTACTAACTTTTAAACTTTCGCGTTCTATGATAATACTAAAATGTTATCGGGAATTAACGCGATCATGGTATAGGTATATAAGTACATACCTTTGGAATGCCTGACGTTTCGACCAGGTTACACTGGCCCTGGTCACAGGCTGACTGTCTCAGCCGCGCAGGCCCTCCGTCGTTGAGTCCGTGAGGTAGTCGGTTGTTCATCTACTCGCACATTTTCGACATTTTTAATATTTTTATTTCTCCATGTACCGTCACATACCACACTCACAGGGTCCCTATTATCTGAGCAAACGGCTTGATGTCTATCTGACCGCGCAGAAAAGCGAGGCAGCAGGTTTTTTATCATTGGATTCCAGGTCGCAGATAATTTGAATCCGTCTTCCCGATTAAAATTCTTATACTTTTTTATTTCAACCACTTCACGTACAACTCTTGAATAGAAGTGACGTTCGGTGGAGAGGACTTGCGTGTTGTGGAATTCATGATGAATTTTATTTAGTCATTAACATGCATTTGTTTGCTGACCGTACACTAATCTGTTCGTTGCATATTCATACAAAATGGATGTACTATACATATACGTATATCTGCACCATTGTCTTGATAAGAATCTGTGATTGCAGCTTTTGAGGTGTCTTTAAAATAATGAGGTACTTATGTAAGGTAGTATGTCATAATGTGAAATGAAGAGACTTAATGAGGCTTGTCGTCAGAGAGCTAATGAGACTAAATACTCTTACAGGGATCCTCCTTAGTGTAGTAGTGTATCTACCGAATTTAAATACTTGATGGTGAATTTTAGATAATTTTTAAACATTAATCAAATTGTAAACGAGATATTTTAGAGCTGAGATGAACGATTTTGAACACAAAAGTATTTTACTTGAAATTGTAGTTTTTGCGTCCATTGCAAACGGATTTTTTCAGATCTAAAATGCCGTACTTATGTTGCAATTTGTTGAGTAAAACCAGAGAATTTTTTTTTATTTTAAGTCGGTCTCGTCAAGACTTCACCTCGTCTGATGGCAAGCTAAAGGTGAAGTCTCTGAAAAGGGAGTCACCATTCCAGACCATCACCAAAACCGTCAATAACGTGGGCACAGGCTATTAATAAAACGATAGAGTTCAAAGAGTTTATGCATTTAAAATATTCCTCTAGAACTTAGCTGAAAAAAACTTAGAACAAGCTTTGTACAATTTTTTTTTATGTATACGCTTTGTTTGTATCCTGATGGTGTGTGCAATAAAATCTATCTATCTATCTATCTATCTATCTATCTATCTATCTATTTAAGGAAGATTATCGCCTAAGACCGGGTGCTGCAGATTTTTGAATTTGCAAAATACGAGAAACGACCACTGTGACCGCATTCCTGAGACTCCAATCCTCTCTCGGTCTTAGTAAAATTTCAGTTTTCAATTCCATAGAAAACCAACAAAATAAGTCCTCTATCAGTGCGCGTATACGTTTGCAGTATTTAGCGTTGTTTTCAAGCGGCTTTGTGGCTATCAACTGAAAGACGTGTTCACATCTAGCGATTTAATCGCTTGTAGGTATTTTTGCTTTTAACACATTTATATTAGCAAAGATTTGCCAACTTGGCTACAATATGCGGTTCTTCAAGAAGGGCATTTGAAAGTTTTTGCAGGGTCGTCAGCGCGAGTGTGACGCCCCTGGTGTTGCACTCGTCCATAGGCCACGGTAACCGCTTTCCATCAGGTGGGCCGTGTGTTTGTCTACCACCTAAGTGGTATAAAAAATAAAGATTTTTATTCGAGTGTAGGGAGAACTTAAGACTAGAATTCACACAATAGTACCTACTCTATACGCAATGCTGTGTGTTAGAATGTCTGGTTAATATTATGAAGAGTTGCGTTGGTAACTTAACTCTACTAAGATCTCATAAAATTGTTACAGTTCATGCAAATACTATTATGTACTCGTCTTGGCGTTACATTACAAGATAATATTTTACATGGGGTCACTCTTTTTTACCCAACCGCACGACGCAAAGGAGTGGTTTACCCGACTCGCGACGCAAAGAAGTGGTAATGTGTTTATCAGCCTATGTAATGTATGTTCCTTTGAAGCACTATACAGATCAAATGCCTGGGCCGATTTTTATGATTCACACGCACGTCAATCGATTCCTCTTAAGTCCAGCAAGTTGAAATTGCATTAAAAAATTAGACTGGCTGTCGAATAATGGATCCCGATTGTTAAGTTGTTATGTTTCTAGACCACCAGACATCTAAGTGCTTGTTTGTTCCTTTTTATTTTTTTACGCAGGTTTTATGAATTTTCTTATTTAAGTCACCGTTAAGTTTAGAAAAGATTAAAAATTTTTTTTTTTCAATAATGTCGAGCAATGGGTAAGAACCAGTATTAGTAAATTAGATACAAGTTTTTTTTATTATCAGTAACAGCAAACAAGCACATAGCCCACTTGACGGGAAGCGGTTACCGTGGCCTAAGACTTTCGACTTTCATTCTGTATATTTATTTTTTTTAGTTTCAACCGCCAATCGCTGCGTCCAAACCGCTCTATACATATCCGCCCTTATTAAACAAAAGACTCTTTAATCCTTAGAGTTCTGATTAAAATGGCCTTGTTGCAGTTAATCTGTGCATATACAGACACACACAACCTACACGTTAGTTTTATATTCACCATCACAATTAACTCTTTGTTATGCCGCCCTTTTGTGGTTGCGGCATATTTTTATGTGTATGTGTATTTATGTGTAAGTGTATTCAGATGCGCTATAATAAATATGTGTATGTGTATTCACATTCAGTTTAGTGTTGCATTGTGTAATTACGATATCATCAATCTCGTAATTAGTTATATTATTTTACGAGGTTAAATTAAGGATTTATATAGGAGGGTTCTAGCGACTGGGACCGCAATAGCTGGGACCGCGGTTCCAGTTGCCGGTTCTATTAAATTTAAATATTTTTCTTAGTATCAATTATTTTATTTTCACTGAGCAGGAAAGATTTGCATCAAGTTGTGTATTATTTTATTGCGATATTTCTTGATATTCATAACCATTAATTACTTTCATAGGGAAGGTAGGTACTAGCCGCGCGGTTTTATTTTTACCCGACTGCCGAAAAAAGGAGGGTAATTTACTAGCTGTGCCCACGACTTCGCACGCATGAAAATAGATTTTCTTACAAACTGACAGAAAGACAGACAGACAGACAATTTTTTTTTATTATGTTATATTTATATTACAGTGTACTCCTACATTAGATAGTGTTGCCGATCGATATTCGTCTATCGATAGCCTATTGATAACCAACAAATCACTCAAATATTGATGATATTAATAATTAATTAATTAATCGATAGTGTAACGATACTATCGACAGCTGAGAACGAAGCAATACTATCAATAGTATCGATAGTATTGATAGTTTATTCTTTGTAACTATCGATATAGCTATCGATAGTTTAGCTTCTTCAGATGAAAACTATCGATATTTCCGCAACAATAGTGTACATACGGGTGGACCCACGAACATCGGTTAGTTTGTAATATAATTTATGATAGAACAATTTAAAGTTTTCAAGCTAAGGTGTTTAGTAACTTGGAATGTGTAAAGCTAATACCGACGGCGGCAGTACCAATCAATGTATTCATCACACCAACTCTTCGTGGAAGCAATTACGCCACGTGGTGATAGACCGGGGTATGAGGAAGGACCTCGCGCTGGGATCACAATCAGTGGCTTTGTTTATGTTATCATATCTGGTCGACGGTGTCAGGGGTTCGCAACCGTTGGTTACACTCACTTTTTAAGAATAATAAATAATCTACGACATTCTATACAGCCCTCTCTAGACCCGTAATAAACATTTTAACTAGCTTGTGTTATGGGTTCCAGGATGCGGATAAACATACTTATACTTTTTTGCAAATACATACACATTATAAATAGAAACACCCACACTAATGCAAAAAGACATATTCGTGCATACCTACAAATATTTTCACTGAGCGGGAATCAAACCGGCACCCCATGTCGTAGCAGTCGCATGCGTTACCGTTACGCTTTTTTTTCCTTCCTAGCTACTGATAAACATATTAGGTATAGGTACCTAATATATATGTTTACTAGCTGGGGCTTTTGCTTCTTCTATTTATTCGTGATTGTTTTCATACATACACGCTGTCGCTGGCGGGTCCTGTTTACTTGGCCTTTCCTTAAAACGTATTTGATCTTATACATAGATAAGAGTATTCTTTTGCCTCATAAATATTATTTTCGTCCATGCTGTCTACCCCTTTACCCTACCCCTTACCCTACACCTTAACGTACCCTTTAGGTACCCTACCCCTTGCCGTACCCTTTACCCTACCCCTTACAAACCCTACTGCTAATTTTACCCCTTACCCTATCTCTATCTCTATCTTGGTCACTACATCTACAACTATACCATAACGCTTCCTTTTCACGCTTAATTTTCAAACAAATTTATTAAAATTAAAATGACAAATGTGAACAGTTGGTGACCCCTGCCCCAATGTTTACCCATCACAGATGCAGCGCACGTGCGCGCGACGCGTGCGCCGCCATAAGTCAACAGTAACCGGTCACTGAACAACTAAAGCATCTGTGATATTATATCCTTCGGTATGCACTACTTACTTGGCTGTTTCTAGAACCAGTATTTGTATTAAGATTACCTTCAACCATCCAGGGGCCTTACTCTGAAAATCGAACATGTACGTTTCGGATCGAACGAAAACGGACCATTTGTCAAACAACGACAGCGAAAACGTCAAATTTGGGAGTAGGAGGTGTACTGATAACGATCGACAACCAATGTCAAACGATCGAAGACGGATCCGAAATCCGAAACGAAACACTTTCGGGGTAGCTAAATGGTCAAAACGTCAACGGATACGAATATTTTCGTTTTTCGGAGTAAGGCCCCAGGTTGCTATGCATAATATATGGGAGCTTGCAGCAAAGAAAAGAGAAAAATTGTAAGATAAGGTTGTTATTTGAGCGGCCTGAAGAATGCCTGGATCAAAGTCTCATTCCTCAATCACAAGATCGGTGTACCGGCTTGTAGCTGCGGGTTTTTTGTACCATATAGGTGGCGGACAAGCACACGGCCTATCTGATGGAATGCGGTCACTGTGGTCTATGGACAGTGTGCAACACCAGGGGCGACAAACTCGCGCTGCCGACCCTGAAGGTTAGGAAGGGAGAGGATAGAGGGCTTCAGGGAGGGAGGAGCGTCCAGTGAGTTCTGTTTATCCTACTTACCGCTGGGGACTATGGCCGCGGTCTTCTGTAGGGCGGAGGTACTACCCAGTCGGACTACTCAATTCGGACGGGAGATACTGGCATGTCCTACCTTTTTTATATTATCGAGTCCCTAGAACTACCGCGATAGCCTAGTGGTCTGGGTAATGGACTGTTGAGACGAGGTCTCGGGTTCGATTCCAGGTTCACCATGGCACACACCAATGACTTTTCGATACTTTTCAAAGTTATGTGTGTATTTATCGCAGGTTTATAATTGCCCGGTTAATGGCAATAGGCTCGCCAACTATTACATTGGAACCTAAACATAAACTGGCGAAATGTGGGTGCTAGCACCTCTGCCTACCCCTTCGGGGATATAGGCGTGAGTTTATGTTATGTTAGAACTCAATAGGGCCCTGTACCCTTTACTAAACATTTACAACAGTAATCATGTTAAATGATATACACGTCGTGGATAATAAAAGTGAAAAGCGATAGAATACTGACACACCTTGAGTGTGCTACAAACGAAATTATATCACTAAACGCTTTGTACAGCCAGTAATATGAACGATAGGGACGTGCCCGCGATAATAATCGAATAAACTTTATCGATTATAGTCGAATAACGTTTTTATTTTTGCATGGAAGATGTTTACTTACTTACTCACTAAATAAATATTAATTTATTTAGTGAAAAGCGACAAGGAAACAAAGTAGTCTTTTTATACAACGTAGGTGGCAGACAAGCACACGGCCCACCTAATGGGAAGCGGTCACCATGGCCTATGGACGTGTGCAACATTAAAGATCCTATCCTGAAGGGAAGGGAGGAGGGCTAGGAAGGGGTGGGGAGGCGAGGAAGGGGTGGGGGAGGAGGGGTACAGTGAGCTTTGGCTACCCTACTTACCGGCGCGGCGGAAACACAACACGATGGTTATTATGGCCGCGGTCTTCTGTAGGGCGGAGGTACTACCCCAGTCGGATTACTCATTTCGGACGGGAGATACCGTCGTATCCTTCCTCCTTAAGTAGTAGTGTCGTATGTCTTTGGACAGGAAAGTGTGGAAAAGAATGATTATGTGTATCGACTTCTGACAGTCAAAGTCAAAAATCATTTACGCTGTATAAACCGTTGAACGGCTCTTACAAAACGTCAAAATTAAAAATCTTTAAAACTAGTAAGCAAATCGACCACACCGGTTTGAAACGCGGCCCAGACCTGAGAAGACTCCGGCAAAAAAACTTAGCGGGCTGTTTTTTTTTGGTCTATTTACAATCATTCGAAATACAGTCGAATTGAGAACCTCCTTTTTGAAATCGATTAAAAATAAGAGGAGTTGGAACAAGTTTCTTGTCAAGTTGGAACAAAACTATACAATACTTTTTTTTTATTTATTCATTCAGAAACAAACGGTCATACATATGAGTATAATACTCAAAGTTCTCAAAGTAACGCACCCAAAAAAACATCGCCTAAACCTATTTTTCCCATCCCTACAGTGTATACACATTTAGCAGGCTGTTTTTTTTGGTCTATTTACAATCATTCGAAATACAGTCGAATTGAGAACCTCCTTTTTGAAATCGCTCAAAAATAAGAGGAGTTGAAACAAGTTTCTTGTATTTTTTTTATAAGGATGGAACAAAACTATACAATACTCAAAACTCTCAAAGCAACGCAACCAAAAAAATATCGCCTAAACCTATTTTTCCCATCCCTACAGTGTGTATACAAGATGAGTTTTTGAATCACCCCATTACATACGATGGGGTGCATTCCTCGTAGGGGTGGAAATCAATTACGGGGGTGTGCCGGGGGTGTTTGAAGACGCAAGTAGGTTACGACTTGCGTAAGTAAGTACATAGATTTCCTTCTATATTTTTCAAGAGCTCGATGTCAACAGAAATTGTTAGTGTTTGCAAATTCAATGTAATTTTTTTCGTATGTAAATTGCTTCGTTAGTGGCGTACCGCGGTAGCCTAGCGGTTTGGGTAATGGACTGCTGAGACAAGATCTCGGGTTCACTCCCAGGTTTACCATGTTACTTGTACTTAGGTGGGAAACAAACACACGGCCCACCTGATGGTAAGCGGTCACCGTGGCATATATAGACGTGTGCAACACTAGGGGCGTCACACTCGCTTTTATTTTAATTGTTCTGTTATTAGGGTAAGTTCGTTAGAGATGGCCATAGTTTTTTTGAAGCATCATAAAATGAAAAATAATTATGGTATAATCAAATCTTTATTTTTTAAATAATTAACAGTTATCAGTCTTTGAATAATCAACATGACATAAAGGTTTTTATACTAAAAATGACTTATAAAAAATATTTAAAAAAAAAACGTATTTGGCCATCTCACCCGGCACATCAGGGGGAGTTGACCTTAAGTGTACGGGATAGATGGCCATTGCTAGATATTCCTTTTCCCTTTCCTTTTCCACTAATTCTTTCAGGTTTAATTACAGTTTTTTTCTTCTGTCCCCATTTTGAATACATATCGTCAAATTCTGTACAATTTTCGTGTACCCACATGTGACAAATTAAGCAGTGAAGCCAATCTTTTTTCGCCAATTGAAGTTTTTTTTTCGTTTTCTTCCTCAAGCATTGACGTGGGCCCTATTGGTCCTTTTTTATCATTATCATGTCATATTTATTTATGTACCGTCTTTCAAGTGTGTTTGTATACAGACAATTCTCCATTTTTTACGCTGTTAATAGTGGCTTTCAACGAATCCTCACTCCTGTTGCCAGGAGAGGCAATAGCTTTTCTTTGATACTTATTTGGCATCTGAAACAAAAAATACAATTAAATATAAAAGAAAATAACACAAACTAATATGGTCATCTAAGCCAAAGAGCATACGGCCATCTCTCCTTTTTGTATGGGAAAGATGGCCATACTGAATATTAAAGTAAAAAGAAACTATTTGACCGCCATTATGAGGTTAGAACGAACACATGTTTATGCTAACTACAAAAAACGTATAAAAATACAATTAACTTATTGAAAAAATATCATTTCAAGTAAAAATATGAAGCTTGTATAAAATTTTAGCAGTACTATTTATACTAAATTCAATTTTACTTACTTTGAGTTTTTTTTTGTGCGAAGTTTCAATCAACTATTGCTCCCGAGCAATGCGCCCGGCCAACTAATCGCAAAATAACACCATCTAGCGATTATTACTAGAAAATATTTCAATTGGCCATCTCTCCCGTACGGCCATCTCTAACGGTTTTACCCTAATTTGTTTGTCAGTGTGGGTCAAATCTTGGAAACTTAATTATAACCACTACCTTTTTTTTTTATACCACTTAGGTGGCAGACAAGCACACGGCCCACCTGATGGGAAGCGGTCAGCGTAGCCTATGTCTATTATATTCTGTTTTGAGTGGCTTTTAATGCGATTTTTTGAACGGTCTTGGTCAGACTTAAAATTTTATGCATTAATTAATCACAATAGATTAAGTAGAACCGGAGATATTTCCGATTACAATATATTGTCAAAAGACGAGGGCGAAGCCGTGGTCATAAGCTAGTTTTTCATAAATCCTTGAGTAAAACAGTCTTGCTGTGGAAACGAAACGTCAAACTCAAAGGACCTTCAACCTACAGCCAAGAAAGGGCTTTAAAGGGTCCATTATAATTTCTATTCATCCTGTATAACACGAATAACTGAAGTAATCGATAGCATACGTATTATTCATATCTAAATGGTGCTGTTATTGGCCACACGAAGGGCCATGTTGGGACAGACGAGTCAATTATTCAATAGAATGAGATCGATGGCTACCTGTCTTGATTTGTTACAAGGCTAAGTCGATAATACTGTTGAAATTGTATTAGAATTTAGTTTTTATAACATTTTGAATTTGTCAGGTACCTAACTAATGAATGCCATAATAAGTGCCAGGTTGAGTTATCACCCTCACACAGTGCAATCAATTTCACCAAGGACCAAGCGGTTCGGTGCCTCTTTTATTTGCCGCGCCATAAAGACTTGGAATTCTTTACCAGCGCATGTGTTTCCTTCCTCCTATAGTCTTCCTTCCTTTAAGCGTGGCGTGAAAAAGCATTTGATGAGGTCGTCGATTTGATCGGTGTATGTGGTGAACCCGATACTGAGACTTTACCTTCAGCTTACCATCAGACGAGTTGAAGTAATTTTGACGTGTCCTTTTATAAAAACCACGGAGATAAAAACAGACTAAATAACAAACTACTTATGTAAAAATAACAAGCTAACCAATTAATTAACTAAATAAATCAAAAAACAGCTAACAAACAGGTTTAATCAGTTTGATTCTAGACTAAAACGAGAGTGGTTAGCCCCTTTTTTTTTTCCGTGCGGAAATCCTCATGGATACCCACCCCGCGGCCAGCGGGGCAGGTTATGTCGGACTCTTACCGACTGAAACCGCACGCCGTCTAGGGTCTTCTGACGCCAGGGTGTAAGGTGGCCCAAAGAGCATTTCCCTCGCACCCCGGCTTGACCCGGGCCATCTCCGGATTCGAGATGGCCCCCTCGGGTTTGGGAACCGCGTGGTTCCCGTCATGCCCCCGGAATAGGGGAGAGTGGTTAGCCCCTGCTTGCGGTTTTCCGCATAAAAAAGTCTTTATCCGCATAAAAAAAGGCAACAGGGGGTCTCTATGTGTTAAAAATGGTCACCCATCCCAAAATTAACCTGACCATAATTGCTTTACCTTGCATTGTTATTACCTACTCAGTTACCGCTTAGCCACGAGTCATAACCCGCTATGAAAAAAAATCCTGTCTCTCCTCTCAAAAGCATTAACTTCAGTATTAAAATAGAGTAGAAAATACAGGAGTGACGCGGAGATATGCAAGCGGCGCCGGGCGTCACAATAAGCGATATGAATCGTTCGTACGTGACGGCTGTAATGAACAAGCCATAAATCTGCCACCCCCACTCCACGGAGCGTGATGATATCATATAGAAAATAAACATTTCCAGGGATAATAATAATTACGTGTTTCTTTGTTGTCTATGAATAGAGTTGGTTTAATCTGAATGTTATTAAATTGTGAAAAAAAATTTTCAAGTTAAACAGTTTTAAATTGTATTGTCATCAGAACTAAAAGACTTCTGCCAAATATCAGACCAATCAGACAACTGAAAGGGGGTCAAATTTAAATTACTAGATTTGACCCAAACAAACAGGTCAAGTTAAATAAAACCGTTTAAAAAATAATGTATGAATTCATGGTTTCATCTGCGTAGAGACTGTAACGGTTTTCGCAAACCATGGGAACTTAATCCAGGGATAAAAGCACCTACTTTTGGTTGACTTTTGACTGTCAATTTTTCCTTACGGAAATCCCCTCGGATACCACAGACTAAAACCGCATGCCATTTCAGGTCTACATATTTTGGGGTGTAAGGCCTATAAAGCATTTCCCTCGCACCTCGCACTGATCCAGGGCCATCTCCTGGCGAGTAGAACGCGCTGCCGTCTTCATTTCCCGAGTGCACCACGTGGAGGTTCTGGCATAGATTATAGTTCTGGCATAGATTATGGTTTGGCATATATTATGGTTCTGGCATAGATTATGGTTTGGCATATATTATGGTTCTGGCATAGATTATGGTTCTGGCATAGATTATGGTTCTGGCATAGATTATGGTTCCGGCAACCAATCACGTCTCTGTTTTCTACCAGCGCAAGTCAGTTTCACCTGAGAGCTGTGTATCTCCTGATTGGCAGATACCTACTCACAAACTTTCATTATAATAATATAAGTAAGATAGCTACGTCACAACACCACGCTTAAAATAGCATAAGGGTCCGTTCACACACCGGCTCGGAGAGCATCGGCGCGCATTTTTCTTTTCACACTGACAAATAATTTTCATTATGACAAAAGCAGTACAGATGCAAAAATAAACCTTAGTACAAATACTAAAAACTCTGTTTTCAACGTGATAAGAATCTGCTCTCCTCTCTGAGCCGGTCTGTGTGAACGGACCTTAAAGTTAGCACCGTATCTTTTGTTTACTTCGCACAAGTTATTCGGAATGATATGCAGTTAGCTCAAACTTCGCAGGCGGATAGAACAAATTAATTTTGTGAATCGCTCCACAGTTTGCCTGTGAATATTTTAACACAACTACTAGCAATCTCCTAAACTCACAAGTTTATGTTGTACTCCGTGTACTCTTCAACTTCAGCGACGCGAAGGATATTCTTAATTAAAAACAAAACAAAGAACGGTTGGTTCGCTCCTTTGATCACTATCAACAAAATATGTCTCACTAAAGATTCTTCTCGTAGAAACTATTATTACTTACTACTTTTTTTGGCAGACAAGCACACAACCCACCTGATGGGAAGCCGTCACCTCGCGTCACACTCGTCCTGCCGACCCTGTGACAATCTTCTAATGCTCTTCTTGAAGAACCCCATATTGTAGAGGCCAACTGCAAATTCAGTGAGCTTGCACCCAGGCCAGGGATCAACGAACAAGGATCCGCTTAATTTGATTTATATTAGCGACTGTTGTCTGACCCCCAACTCCGAGAGGAAAGTACATAGCTTCGTCCGCCAATCAGAAGGTGTACCGTTTATTTTCTGGTTTATTCTAATATTGCTTGAGGTGATGGTTGTCGCAGGTCGCAGTACTTGTCAGACCAGTGGGTATTGGCGTAGTCTAAACCAATAATCTGCGCTTTGTCACGCAGTGCTGCGACGACAATCACCGCTTCTTTCATGAGGCCGTCAAGTTGAGGGCCACCATTAGATATGTCTGTAATGAGGAGACTCTCATCCTGAGACTTTACCTTTAGCTTACCATCAGGCGAGGTCAAGTCATATTGACGTGACCTTCTTTGCCGCACCATCAAAACCTGGAATTCTTTACCAGCTCACGTGTTTCCTTCCTCATACAGTCCCGGGTCCTTTAAGCGGGGCGTGAAAAAGCATTTGATGAGGCCGTCAAGCTGAGAGCCACCATTGCGGTACTATCGGTGTTTGCAATGGTGACTCAAATTCCAGAGATTTTGCCTTTAGCTTACCATCAGGCGAGGAGAAATCATGTTGACGTGTCCGACATAAAAAAAGACTGATATATATAAAAAAAAATCACCAACTTGGTAAAACAAAAAACTATATTCAACGACGCCATATTGCGTATTTCGTCATCAACTCCTGTAGGTACCTACAGTAGTGCCGGGTGATGTCATAATCATACATGCACCGTTTTCATAGCTACGTTTATTGGTGGGTGATCCCGTATGGTTAACTACAGTCGTTTAAGTAATCGCTTGTAACAGAGGGCGCTGAAACTAAATTGCCGACCGGGAATAATACACTCATATACTAGGGCGGATAAATTGTAATGGCGTCCTAAGGCTAGATTTATTTTTCGCATTTGTTATGAAATAAAAAAAACTGTATATGAATTTTAAATTTTATTTCTTGTATCTATAAACTCGTATGTGTTAATCAAATGTATAAGTGTAATGGAGGTAGGACACGACGGTATCTCCCGTCCGAAATGAGCTGTCCGACTGGGGTAGTACCTCCGTCCTACAGAAGACGCCATAATAACTATCGTGTTGTGTTCCCGCCGGTAAGTAGGGTAGCCAGAGCTCACAGTACCCTTCCTCCCCCTACCCCTTCCTAGCTTCAATAAATAAAACAAATAAAATGCTTGGGAGATAGGAGAGAGTTTGTGCTCGCATCACTGGAGAGTTTGGTTTCCCTGCTGGCAGCACAGAATCCCTCCAGTGAGCTTAATACAAGTAACTTAATTGTAGGTAGTTGCCTTAGAATATGTTTATGACAAAGTTTCGTGCATGACACTTCAAATTTGTTTAAAGAATGTGAAATATGAATCGTATTATATCACACACAAGCTCCAGTGGCTTTAGTGATGCATTACTTACATTAAAAAATTACCTGTCTTTGTGTATAGTAATAAATAAATAAATAAAAACTACGAATTCTCCAGTTAATTAAACGAAGATTAATACCTACTTCAGTGCAATCTACCAATAATTTCATGCTAGTGCGGCTGAAGTGAGGAAATCGATAGCTGTGTGCGTCAGTCCTCCCCACACGCACACTACAACAGCATGTATGTACACGTCAAGATACATACATCACATGCACATGTGTGAGTATAAATTTATATATGTGTGTGTTTGTTGAGTGGTGTGTGTGGAGTCCTAATGTCGCGGGAAGCGGTTAAATTGGAGCGGGATTAGTTTTAACTAGGTCTTACTTCCGACTTCGGTTGTGTTATGATGACGTTTATTCATTGCCATAAATGTTTGTGCTGGTGTGCCCGATGTTAAGTACTGGCTTTTGCCCGCGGCTTCGCCCGCGTGGATGTCGGTTCTCGCGACCAAACATAGCCTATGTCTCGAGGTCAAATCTAATCTACCCCTATACCAAATTTCATTAAAATCGGTTCAGTGGTTCAGGCGTGAAAGCGTAACAGACAGACAGACAGAGTTACTTTCGCATTTATAATTATTAGTATGAATTAGGTTCTAATTACCTACAGGATGGGGAACATTTCTGCAGGATCTAGAAATGTAGTAGAAATGTAAAAATATCTGTTAAAATGGTAATTTAAATGAATTGTAAATTACACAAATGGTTTATTTTTAGTATTTAGGTATAATGGTCTCGTCAATATGAATCGCCTGATGGCAAGCTAACGATAAATTCTCACCAATATAGACACCGATAGTACCTACAACAATGGGTTACCTACTATAAGTTTTGAAATTACGTAAAAAAATTATTTTACGAAATCGTGTTCCAAGTAGCCACGCGGAAGTGGAACTGATACAAACATGACCATACCTAACCGCTTACCATCAGTCGAATTTACCACTCAATTACCATCAGTTGGGTTTGCAACTCGGATGCCATATTATTCTTACAAAAAAAAACTTCTGTACTTCAACGGACCAAATTGAAAAAGGACCACAAGGGAAGCGCCTGCTATCAAAAAAAAAATATCATCAAAATCAGTTCACCCAGTCGAAAGTTCTAAGTTAACGAACATAAAAAATAGATTCGTATTGAGAACCTCCTCCTTTTTAATAGAAGTTTTATATCGGACACGTCAATATGACTTCACCTCGCCTGATGGGAAGCTAAAGGTAAAGTCTCAGGAAAGGGAAGTCGGTTAAAAAGCCCTTATCGAGCACCTTACATCTACATAATTATTTCCCCATGCTTTGTGACAGTGAAATGTCACAGTGATCGTAAAAATTTAATTAAAACGGGTCACGTTCGTATCTCATTGCTCATCGAGAATTTATCGCGCGCTATGTTTCAGGAAAGGGGCGATTACGAGATCTTCCCTGAGAAATGATTTTCTCTTGAAAAATCCTTGAAAAATGTAATGTGCCTCATTCTCTGAACCTTTTTCCCAACTCAGTTGGGGTCGGCTTTCCAGTCTAACTGTGATGCGGCTGAACTTCGATATTTTCCGTGGAGCGACTGCCATCTGACCTCCACAACCAATGGTCATTATGACCAATGGCGATATCGAAGTTCCAAGTTGGACTGGTTGGACTTTTGTGGGCTCCAACTACCCGTAACGACTGCCATAGATGTTTGTATGGCAACCGGGAACAACGTGAAAAATGTAATGTGCCTACTAAAATCTACGAAATATTTCATGTAGGCACTGCTGACACTGGATTGGATATGGCAGAAGTCTAATGGATAATAACGTTGGATTTGTTATGACTATTGATCTCGAAGAGAGAGATAAAATCTATTATATTCGGGGATTCCCCCCACCCCTGCCGCTACCTACAGGGGTAGTTATGTCGTACTTGAAACGACTAAAACTGCACGCCTTCTTGGGTCTTCATAGTCCAGGAAGTAAGAGCACATAAACACTTAGCTCGAGTGTATCTACGTAGCAACCGCTGAGCTTACCTAATTCGTTTCTATTCCTAAATGTTCAGATATTTTTGGTAGAAGTAGTTTGGATAGAAATTATTGACAAGCATCTGCTCATATATTAACGAGGTAATGTTTAGATATTAATGGTAACTTGTAGTGAATAGAAGTTATTGACATTTTAAATTGTTCAGAAGTATTTGGTCACCCTATCTGCTACATTAAATCTGATGGCGACTGTACCTACCTACCTGTCTTTCGTTCGTGTTATCTTGGCGTGCATTCATGCTTACCCTGTCCCGCTTGTTAAACCTTCCAATTTTGTATTTTAATGTAAACATTTTGTACATTTTACATGTAATTTACTCGCCATAAAGTGTCACCACAAAGCATTATTTGAAGAATATCACCAGAACTTTGAAGGCACTCAAGCGCGTCTCCGAATGTCATCTTAAACAATTTCCACCTCAGAAATATGGCGACAAAGAAAATACCTTACACTTTCATTTAATTGGTCGGGAGCGAGTGGCCACTTGACATACTGCCCCGTCTTTGTGCCCTTGCGAATATCGTAGTCGCGAGTCAGAGCGGCAGGGGTGTACTCTCGACATGTAAAATTGTGAGAAGCGGTTAAAAGCTGCTTTTGAAACGTAAATCTTAGAAGCTAATCTATGCTCATAAATTAGCCTCTTAAAATTGAAGAATATAATAGGTACCTAGATACTCTCGACATGTAAAATTTTATTGTGAGAAGCGGTTAAAAGCTGCTTTTGAAATGTAAATCTTAGAAGCTAATAGTATGCTCATAGATTAGCCTCTTAAAATTGATGAATATAATAGGTACCTAGATACTAGTTGCTATCCGCGGTTTCACGCGCGTGGAAACCTGGTCACGTTCGCGTTCCCGTTAACCACGGGAACCTACGAATATTACCTACTTGGTATACAAAGTAGCCTACATGTTATGCCTGACTATATCTATCGCTATGCTAAATTTCTGCCAGATCCGATCAGCCGTTAGAGTATGATTGAGTAACAAACATCCAAACAGAATAGTATAAAAATGTGGCGCAAGAATTTTGCGACAATTTTTATGGAAATGTTGTTTTGATTAATAAAATTTAATTGTAATAAATTGTAAAATAAAATAAAAGTACTTAGGTCTCGGGTTCGATCCCAGGTTTACCATGGCACACACCAATGACTTTTCGATGCTTTTCGAAGTTATGTGTGTATTTATCGCAGGTTTATAAGTGCCCGGTTAATGGCAATAGGCTCGCTTCCTATTACATTGGGACCTAAACATAACCTGGTGAAATGTGGGTGCTGGCACCTCTGCCTACCCCCTCGGGGATATAGGCGTGAGTTTATGTTATGTTATGTTATGTATTAATTTGTTTAAGTGTTGAGATTTATTCAATGCTAAACTATCTTTTTCTTTGTGGATTCTTCATTATCAAAGTGCCAATTCCCGTTCAAAATTCGGTCTCCATCTAATCGCAATCTTTTTTCTTCTTCGATTCTTTTTCTTACGAGAATACCTACTTATCTTTTTTGATCTTCCAAATGCCAAATATTTTGAAGATAGATACCTACTTTTTTACGAGAATTTTAATTTATATCAATGTCGTTATCAGTGTAAATATTTTTTTTTCTTAGCATATCCAAACGCCAATTAGATAAGTTCAAAACTTGTTAGTATTATAAATAGCTTCAAACCAGTTTTAGTCGGTGTATCTACTGAAGCGGAGATGTGCGAAACTAGGCTGTGTGGTGAGAGTTATTTGATAACTGAATGCTCATGCGGAATGGGACGCGGTAATTATAGCTTTTTATACTTACTCGCGGTAAAGGAAAAAATATAGCGTTCATGGTTATACTCACAGAACATTAAAATTTTTCTTTGTTCTGTGGTTATACTAGTTACTAAACAAGTATCATTAGATGTACAGTACAGCCGCTGTCTCAACGTAGGTACCTAGGTAAGTATCTACGTAAAAAATTATGAAAAAAAATCATTTTTAAGTTAAACAGTTTTAAATTGTATTGTCATCAGAACTAAAGATTTCTGCCAAATATCAGATAAATCAGACAACTGAAAGGGGTTCAAATTTCAATTAGGTAAGTACTAGATTTGACCCAAACAAACAGGTCGAGTTAAATAAAACTGTTTAATAATAAAAATAGTCATAACATTAGAAACGAGAATAAATGAACATCGTCACTTAGCATGAAATTAACTCATCTTACTTCTAAATATCGTAGTAGTTTTCATTAAACTTAACCAAAGAATAAACCGCTCCGCTCCGCTCGTATCCGCGTTAATGGAAACGCAACCTTGCAGACCGCGATATAGCTTCGTAGACCATTTAGAGATATTTGGTGATGATATTGTCACACACGCGGTAGTGGACACGAATAAGTGAAGTGAGACTAATTTAAAATAATAAACATGGTTACACCTTTCTTAAGACAGGTCAGTATTATTTTAACCGATCTCAAAAAGAGGTTAATAAGTTTGGCATGTACATTATGATCGTAGTGCTTTAGCCGTGTTTCTAATCTCGCATTTTCTTGGTCCAAATCGATGCGATTTTTCATAAATGTTTTTTTCTTTTAGAAGAAGGTTTTAGTGTAGTTAACCGACGTATAGCGGTTCTCTTTTGTATTTTTTTTAAATTATGTTATTTAATTCAAATAACATAATTTAAAAAAAATACAAAAGAAAATTTATTACAGTTTTAATATCCATACGTCCACACTCAGAAATCGTATTTATAATATTAGTAAGAGATGTATGGAAGTTTGTTAGTTGTTACTCTTTCACGCAAAACTGACTGAACGTATCTGGCTGAAATTTGATGCAGTTACAGTGATTATAGTCTAAATTACCACATAGGCAGATTTTATCCCTGAAATAGGATTCAATGGTATAGTTATTAATCTCTTTTTATGCATTCAGTCCGTCAATTAACTGCACCTCACTGGATGGTTAGAAACTGTGGTAAAGTCCAGAAGATACGGGGTAACATCCCATAATGCTGAAGACCTTAAAAGTGACCCCATTTTTTTCAGACTTTCGTTATATCAGGCGTACTGTTAACGATGATGGAATTTGGCATGTTCTTAGGGTACACCACGTGCCTGCTACCGGCGCTCCAGGATTCTGAGTCCGATATACAAACAAGTCTGGAAACAGCCTCATGGATTGGTACGACTTATTTCACTTCCAATTTACTGGTTACTAGAAGAAAAATGGAAAATATTACTAAAATCCATGGGTATTTATTGGCCCTAGATGTTATACAGCACCTAAGTATTTATCATAACAAAATAAATGAGCCCAAACTCGATTGTTTTATCTTGTTTAGTTTAGGAGTTCCTATGGCCACCTTCCGACTCCATCCAGACCAGCTTCATAGTACCATATTAGATACGCAATTACACCAAATTTGAGTTTAATCTAACTCCAGGAAGTTGTAAAAAAATGAAAATTTTGAGTTGAAGTGTAGGAGGAAAACACCAAGGGTGTCACACCCGCGATGTCTAGGTACTCTGAAGGGAAGGGGGGGGGGGGGGGCTAGGAAGGGATGGGAGGGAGGAGGGGTACAGTGAGCTCTGGGAACACAACACAATGGTTATTATGGCAGCGGTGTCCTGTAGGGCGGAGGACCTCAGTCGGACTGCTCAGTTCGGGCGGAAGATACCATCGTGTCATACCTCCTATCATTTAGCTTTTAATGCAAGTGCGATGGAGACTCAATTTTATTTTCTTGTTTTCAGCTGCCACCTTTGGTATAACCTTCATCCCTGGTTTAGTCTTCTCATCATACTGCATGGACCTCTACGGACGACGAATCACATTCATCATGGACCTAATTCCTGGCGCTATAGGGCTACTTTTAATGTACTATGCCACAGATGTCTACTGCCTAATAGCTGCAAGGGCTTTTCAAGGATTTATCGGGAAGTGCTATTACCCATTTCCTTGGCAGCTATTACCATTGGAGAACAGTTGCACTTATGACCTTGATTTTACACATATTCAATTTTGGAGCAGTCTGGAAATGGCCTGAGAGTCCACCATGGCTGGCTTTGGAAGGTGATTTCGAGGAATGTGAGAAAAATTTCTACTGGCTACGCGGTAAAAATAAGATATCAACGCAAGAATTGAAAGAAATGTTGAAAGCTCAACAAGAGCGTCCTAAACTCAAACGTCAAAGACTTTCGAAGAGTATCGAGATGGTGTTCCATAAGTTTATGAGAAAAGATTTTCTTTTACCAATTCGAATTTATTTCTTTGTCGTAATTTTGTTAGAAGCTAGTGGGAGACACATTTTTCCTGCTTATGCAGTTCAAATCATTTCTGAAATATCTGAAACCCCAGATCCTATTTATTACACTTTGTGTTTAGACATGTTGATAATAGCTAGCGCATTATTTTCATCAGCTCTGATTACAATGTTCAAGAGACGTACATTAGTATTCGTAACTGGTGCATCTTCATTTATTGTATTAATGACGTTATGTGGTTATTTATATTTGGTATCTTTATCTATAATTTCTGATGTGCCATTGATCTCGATTAGTTTATTTGGTTTATATTTAGTTTTAGTTAATTCCGCTTGTGCACCTATAACTCTTGCGTTGTTAGGCGAAATATTTCCTTTAGAGCATAGAGCTGTAGGAACAACTATAGCAGGAAGTTTTGTAGCCTTAATAAGTATTATTACATTAAAAACTACTCCAATTTTGTTGGTTACGGTTAAAGTGTATGGCACTTTTTCTATATTAGGTTTAGCTATGGCTGTATCGTTAAAAGTTTTATATTTTATACTCCCAGAAACAAAAGATCGTACTTTGCAAGAAATTGAAGATTATTTTAACTATGGAACTTTCAATGCCAAAAAAAGTTCAGAAGTGGATACTGAAGTTGGAAGCGGGACTAATACTTAGTTAAGAGCATATAAATTTTAAGACTGACTGACTGAAAGAGGAGTTGTGTATTTATCCATAAGTTTAACGGGTGTACCTACCTGTGTGTCTGTCTGTGGGATCGTGATCGTAACCAATATGACAATAACTCACCTGATGAAAAGAAAAGACGTGACCATAGACCAATGATAAACGACCTGAAATAAAATTAATTGCCTAATTGAAAAATCTAGCAAGTATCCACCACGATGCCGTAAAACAATAAAAAATAATAACAATAAAAATTAATGTAATTTTCAAAATACACTTCAATCGAGTAATGATGGTACTTGTAGGTAGGAACATAATTATACTGTACCTACCTGCTACGAGTCACTGTAATGAAATTTTATAGCCATAATTATAATTAAAAGTAGGTATACTTAATACCTACATAATCAAGTTTTATTGTCACCTTAAAATTATGTTATCAAGGGAATAATGTTGTCAAATTATTTTATGTAGGTTCCATTTTATAGTGGGCAGTTATTAGCTTTTCGACATTTCTATGGTATTAAACGAAAACATTAAACAGTGCCATCTATTGGCATTACTTTGAATTACAACTATAATATAAAGTTATTAGTGACATCTTTCGGTAGACGTATGTATTTTATCGTAACGCAGCCAGATTTCGAACCATCTATTGAAGGAGCTTGGCGTCAATGGGGCTCTTTTTCTTAAGGAAAACACCTAGATGCACTTAGTTTGGCCAGGGAATCGAAGGCAGTACTCATTACCTCACTTATTATAGCAATGATAGGTAGTGCTAGAATTCTCTCGAAGGTTAATCTCTGGGATGGCTGTACCCATTTGGTCAGGGACTTTCGTCAGAGAGGTAATTACCTTATTATAGTGTAACATAGGCTACTTTAATCTTGGAAAAACCATTAAGGTATTTTTTTTCAACCTAACTTAAAATAAATTAAGAACAAGCAAACACAGCAACATACTATAAATCATTTTATTTTTCAAATTCGTGCTAAAAACTATACATGTGGCGTTACGATCCTTTAGGAACAAAAAAACACGGAATAGATCTTCACTGAACGAATACCAACAAATGAATGACGCCTAAATAAAAAAAAGCATCGCCAAGGAACTAAGATTTACTTAAATTAAATGTCAAATAAATTTATTTAAGGCCCATACTGCTACTTTTCATTATAGAGTAACGTAGAATTCAGTTTTTGTAGTAATTCCATATTTTGTGGATAGATGGCGCTAGTGAGCTCAAAGTCAAATGTATCTAATAATGATAATAAAATAAGGCAGTTGACTGTATGTCAAATCAAAACTAAGAAATGAAAAAAAAACACGTTAATTTGTTTTGGATTATAATTTAACCTTACGAATTTTTGAATAAGGTGGAAATATTAAATATTGTTTTTTTTTTTAAATTGAAGGGTTGCCAAGTAGCAGTATATTTTGAGGCCTGAATTAATATCTATCACAAGCATTTTTTTGCATACTTAACATTCTAATTTCATAGGTAACTTTATAGGTTACATGCTTAATAACGACCTTAAGTGTTTAGCTCTTGTCAGTGAATATTTTGTATAACGAATAGACTACATTCTCTAAGGTCTAAGATTAACATTTAATTTCTATATGTACTAATAATATATTTGTTATATCTCGACTATTTACATTTTAATAGAAAATTTTGCTGTTGAAGTGGCGTGATTATGGTTTGTTAATTCTTAACCTCTGTCTTCAAAAATTACAGATTAGAAAACGTAACTAATAAGAATAATGTAAAGGAGTCTACACACCAAATCCGTTGACACAGCCGACGGCTCTTTTTTTTCAAGACTTAGTATCCGAGCGTGTCAATTTGTGGCAACATTTCGGCGGTTTGTCTGAGACTTGCGGTCGACACTCGAGTTATAGTGACGTGTTCTTTGACACCTATCGAAACAGTTGCTGATATCGTACTACCGACAAATTCTTTCAACTTGAAAGAGATTAAGTCCGTTAATAAAGTCGACGACTCATGTCAGCGGGTTTAGTATGTTGATTCCTTAAGAACCTACACATTTATTTCAAAAATATTCACTGATATTTTAATTTAATCATTAATTCATTATACTGTTAAATTCCTCTTTAAACTTAGTTGATTCATTAAAAATACCAATTAAACATATAAATCTATTTTAATCAATATAGAATAAAATCAACTACCTAACAAAATCACAAATAGTAAAGTTAACATATCAAGTGTGTAAATATTGATAATGTATTTATCTTCGTGCAGTATAATAATGTATATAGTAAATAATAATGCACTTCAAATTATTTAATTATATAATCTTTTGGTAACCGGCACCATACAGAACCAATTATATTTTTAACAGTATCTTCATTATAAGTCAAAATTGATATGATTATCTGGATAAATAAATAGAGATTTTTACTATGTGCCTTAATACTCTTTTGTTTTCAAAACATATACCTATTATAAAAATAAAATTATATATAACCATTATAATGATCATGTTGTATTTTGAATAAGACTTTTAATGATTTCATTGATAACTACATTATGAATACGTTAAAATTTATACTAAATTTAAAGGTTTGATAACATTCAGAAATCGCATTTCTACTAAATGTAAATGCATTTATACACATGTATGTATATTACAAGATATTTACACAATAAAAAAACATAAAATTGTCTACTTATAAACTATACTAACTAATAAACTAATAATACTCTTTACCTACCATATTTATAAATATATTGACTATTGAGTTTGTTCACAAAATTAAGTGTCTACTCATAGATATCTCATCCTCCAAACCTTTTACGAACTCAGTTGATATCAGCTTTAAACCTAACTACAAAACGGCTGTACTTCGATATTTTCCGTGAAACAAATGCTGACTTCCAAAAATTAGTATCGATATCGAAGTCCTGTAGTTAGATTAGGTTGTCGGACTTTTGAGGGCTCAAGCTACCCGTATCGAAATTGCTAGAACATTTACGAATGTCTTATTACATTAGAGAATGATTTGTGACAACAAAAGTATTCAACTAACTGCAATCGGAACTCCTTGTTCTACTCTCTGTTAAAAGATGGCGTTAGTTATTCATATAGCTGATGCATTATTTTGGTCAACAAACAAATACTGATGTTATATTTTGAGATAAACTCCAATAACCCGTAAAACATCCATGACCGGTTATTTTAGTTGCATATGTGAAATAGTACACTGCATGGACCAGAATGGCGGTAATATACCTATTTTATTAATATATTTACACTAGAATAAAAGAATAGAAATGCGATTTCTGAATATTAGGACAAAATAATGAATAAACAACTATTGAACGTTTTCTGAATTGAGAAAAAACAAAGTTAAGTTCTTCTCAATGCCTACTTTAGCATAGCTTCGATAACAATAACTGTGCTTAGTATAAGTATACTCAGCGTAGGCAAACTTAAAGACTTGACTTCAATTTCTCAAACCAGAAGGCGGACATGATGCGTTGCTTTTAAGAAAAAAATTGAGCTTTATATGAGTATATTAGGATTGTTACACATGAGGTGATTTACTAAAGAAAGTCGTAGGATTTATTCGCACTGTGTATTGACAATTTAATTTTCATGAGTCAATAACTGAGCAGTGAGGCTTAGCTCGGAGCTCGGGGTCCGTTTTCACACAGTTACAGTAAAAAAATTGTGCGATTATCATTTTTCCATAGACATAATTTGGCGATTAAAAATGTGACTTAGGTAACGTAAATATAATGATGTTTCTAAAAATTAACTAACTTACAGAAATTATACTTAATATTACACTATTATACAAGCAATAACATACAATTAAACTATAGTGTAGCAACAGACGCCAAAGTTATCACTTTATATAACACATCGAATTATAAAAATCGCTACAGATCGGTCAACGTGAAAAGTGATAGAGAACTCTTTCAGAGTTAAGCTTGTCTTCGTACATAATTCGCCTACATGTTTTAATATATATAGTAAAAAAATAGTAAGTATTTGGGTATATTATCGCAAAATTAAACCGACAGTAGTCACATATGATGTTGTGAATTAGGCAAATATAATGAGATTACTTTCGCGCCACTTTATGTAAGTTTAAGTTAGGACGCGGCTGACCAATATGGCGGCTGTTAACGAGATATCGTTACGAGAAACGTTTTGGTCCATTTATAACATACATCAATTTGCCTTTAACAATATTAGGCTCCTACAGATATGTTAATTTAAAATTGTCTTGTTACCCGACTGCCGAAGAAAGGAGGGTAATGTTTTTCGAGACTATGTATGTTTTAGAAAGGATCTACAAATTTTGTGGCATCTGCTGTCATAGTCAAATACGGCAAACGTCAGTATGAAAATGCAATCCAATAAATTGTCGCACGTGTGTATCCAGCCTTAATTTCGTTAGTCAGCTTTACGCCCTTTACTAACAATTCACAGCACTTTGGAACTGGTATTTTCCAAACGCTTTTTTTGGTCGTCATTTTTTTATTTCTTAGATGTATTTTTTTTACAAAAATTCGATATTTTAATATTTGAGTTTACAAGTAGGTATACCCCTTAACTGGCGAGGGAGATGACAAATAAAATTGTAATTATGTTTCTTTGTAAATAAAAGAAAGAATCAAGATATGGATCGAAGAATTTGTATCATGTTTTTTTTGGTTTTTGACACAAAATTTTCGATGTTAATCATTTTTGTATAAGCACATTAACTTAGATTCTTTATCAATATTAACGACCATGTGTTAACGTGTATTCTACTGATCAATCCGTTAGTTACGATGGTCCTGCCATCATTAGAGGCTTTTGAAACTTGTACGCAGCTTCTCAAAGTTTCACAAAACTGGGTTTATAACTGCTTTAGCCTTACCTATGTAATCACTAGATGGCGCTAAGCTACATTTTACAATTTGTCTGTAATTGAGTTTGTAATATACAGATGGCGTTAGAGGTATGCACCGCATTACCAAAGTATTTCTACGAGCTTTGAAATAATATCACTAAAAATTTTATACCAAAATATAATTTACATTTTTATCACCTCGAAAGTTGCCATCTCGCCCGCCATCAGGTACCACTAGTAAAGGAGAGGTAGACACTTTCATCGCTGTCTTTGACTCGATGCCTCATTGAAGCTCCTTAGCTCTGTGTATGGCTTTCGCGAGAGCAACTTGTAATCTTCTCCAGCGCCCACTCGGACGAAATCTCTGCGTTTTCTGTACACCATGAGCCTGTAATTCGAGAATATTTTTATGAGTTGTGAAAGGACGATAAGGCTGTCTACACACTTAAGTTCCTTCAGGGTAGGCGTTGGATGAATGTATGCATTGTAAAGACGCCGTTACACCGTCTCTGCTGGAGCAGCGTTTAATTAACTGCAGGGTAAATGTCGAGACAACGTGACGCGTGTGTTGCGCAGTCGCTAAGTCTGCCCTGTGCATACGTTCATTCAACGTCTATGCTGGACAAGCGTCAATATGAAGAGGCTTCAATTATTTAGGGTTTAAGATAATTGGGTGTGAGACTCCCAGTCTTTAAGTCTAGAGTGAATAGTTTGCTTCCAAGCAAGCGTACTCCATCGTCGACCACATCATCGTGGGCCTATCGACTATTAAAAAAGACGCGATCATAGAGCAAGATTTTTCTTTGATTATTCCTTACGCCTTAATGAGCTCGATTCTGTTGTGCATTTTCACTAAGTAAACTTAACTAAAATCTTTAAATTTTATGTTAATTTCAAAATCAATTTAAACACTGTTTTGTTTCCAAAATTGGCAAAAATAAGGTGCTGCCGTGGTAATATTTAATGGTTTAAATAAGTTCAGAAATAAGTAAATCAAGATGAAATTTAGGTTTTAGTTAAGTTTAGTGAAATTGCACGTCGGAATCGATACCAATGCACGTGTAAAGTAGCTAATGATAAACTAATGAAGTATTCAATTCGTGCGTTTTCGTGTTGGGTGCTGCGAAACTTTCATTCGTCACGTACAAAACAAGATAAGGTTCGAACCTGTATCCTTTTTTATCAGAAATTAAACACTTTGCCAGAGCATACCTACAGAGTTTTGTAATATTGACTTAGGTACATGTAGGCAAGCGTATTACTTTTAAACCGACTTCAAACAAGGAGGAGGTTGTCTATTCGAGAGGTTTTTTTATCTTTTGTGTTTATTAGGTACCTAGGTATCGAGTTCAAATCCAGCCGGACAGTACCAGTGTGAATTTCACGTTGTGGAATTTATATGTGGTAATCACATGATTTGCCATCTGCTAACGGTGAAGGAAAAACGTCGGGAGGAAACCCACATGTCCTAGAAGAAATTCTAAGGATTTGTTCAATCCACGAACCCGCATTAGGCCAGCGTGTGTGGATTAAGGCCTAAACCCTTTCAGCTCTCTCGTTAGAGGAGAGGAGACCCGTGCCCAGCAGTGGGTCATAAATGGGTTGCTATCATGTTTATAACTTCAGAACATTCGACTGGGTGAAACGATTTTGATGATTTTTTTATTATTTGAAAGCTGGTGCTTTCCATAATGGTTCCATGTCAATTTAGACCTGTTCCATTTCAAGTAACTATGTATCTGTACATTGGAGATATAAAAAATGTACTTGGGATATGTTATATGAACGATTCTAAACACAAAAATGGAATTTGTTCGCGATTGACATAAAAACTAATAAACGGATTTTAATGCGGTTTTTTTTTCATTGAATGGTCGTGGCCAGACTTAAAATCTTATTTGATTACAGTTAACCGTTTGAATATAGTAAAAAACGCGAAACCGATTATCACACGGGCGGCGGCATTGGCTAGTGAGAATATACTTTATAATAATAACATCTTTCCAAGTTACGTGACGAAGCAAGGTACGTTAATAGCAAGCAGTAGGTACACTAACAACATAGTACCTATGTGTATGCTTGCAGTCATCATAGTTAAATAAATAAACACATATGCTTTGCATAACATTTCATTATCGTAATCACCTTCGCATATGCCATTGATAATAATATTTGCGCATACCCAGTTGTGCATACATAAGATAAAAACACATGTTAATTATTCTCCTTCTCAAACCCGAAGGGCCATCTCGAAATCGAAGATAGCACTGGGTCAGTCGGAGCTTTTAATATAGGACACGTCAAAATTACTTCACCTCGCCTGATGGTAAGCTAAAGGTAGTCTCAGGACCGGGGTCACCACTACATACACCAGTAGTGCTACAGTGGCGGCCCTCTGCTTGACGACTGTATCAAATGCTTTTTCACGCCCCGCTTAAAGGCCCCGGGACTATAGGAGAAAGGAAACAAATGCGCTGGTAAAGAATTACAATTCTTTATGGTACAGCAAATAAAAGAGGCACCGAACCGCTTGGTTTTTGGTGAAATTGATTGCACTGTCTAGTAGGTGCGAGGAAAATGCTTTATGGGACACCTTACACCCCGCCGTCTGAAGACTCTAGACGGCGTGTGGCTTTAGTCGGTTCGATTCCGACATGACCGCCCCCACTGGACGCGGGGGTCCGTGGGAATTTCTGCACGATAAAAAGGTACTCTTTTGGCGTAAATCCCACTTTTCTACTAATATTTCAAACGCAAAAGTTTGTATGAATTTATGTTGCTAGTCTTTCACGCAAAAATGGCTGAACGCATCTAGATGTAGGTACCGAATTTGGCACCGAGATAGTTTAAGGTCTGGAATTTATCTCAAGGATAGGTTGCTAGAATGGAATCAAAACTCCACGCAGGCGAAGCCGTGGACAATAGCAAGTGTGATTATATGTATTATTTTACAAGAACACATAAAATAACGTTAGTTAACATTGACATAGTAAGCAGAATAATATAGCCTTCACAAGTTTACATAGTTATATACAGCATGATTCATTATTTTAACTAGTATATTAACAACTTGTGGTATAAAAAAATACTAGAATACTGTTCTCTTACCCGCTTCCCATGGTTACCTATTCCGGTAGCCTATCTAGCAGCATAGTACTATACACCTCATTTTTATATATTTTTGTGACAATGTAAGTGAAGGCACAGTGTGAGGGGTACAGGGTAATGTAAGGGTGAATGGGCAAGCCGGTAAAGAGCAACCTAGGCGTACGTATATTAATCAGATCCAGAACATTTTAGAGAGAGGCCAGGTCAAGAGTACCCGCAACCGATGTGCATATATGAAAACAATTATAATAGTTGAAGAAGCCAGACACGTATGTTAAGATTGTAGCAAGTGGAAAAATATTGTCTCTGCCTACCCGAATGGGAAAAAGACGTGATTTATATGTATGTACCTATGTAAGTACTCAATATAAGAATGACTACAATAAGTTACGTATAAATCTAACTAAGTATATACAATATAAGAATGATTATTATTTTAATAGATAAAATGTTTAAAAAAAATATTTTTTTGTTGTTGTCAGTAAGGTGTGAATCCAAAATGGCCCTGTAGATACGTTTACACGTGAGTTCACTTAATTTTTATCACGCCCATCCTGAATTAGACGTCACCGGTGCGGTGCAACAATAGCCGCGGATAGCCTTGACATTAAGCTCCATTGCTATGAATGCAAGTGCAACAGTGCACTTTACAAGTAGTTTACAATTTGAAGCATTACAAAGCGGCCAAAGTTCCAAGCAAATCACGTTAAATTTTTTGATGTGTAGAATGATTTCTATAGTATTACAAAATTGAAAATTAACTGTATCTGTACATTGGAGGTTTTTTTAAAAGAATATTTTATAACATTTTTAACGTTTTCACCTATCAGACTAATGAAAAAAACCGTAGGTACCATGTAAATATTGAGAACTGCGAAAGTACAAATTAGGTACATAAACACAAATATTTTTTATGACGTTTTATGCATTTAAACATTTTAAACATAAGTAATATATAACCGCATAGATAGAAACAACTTACCGCGGTAGCCTAGTGGTTTGGGTAATGGACTGCTGAGACGAGGTCTCGGGTTCGATCCCAGGTTCACCATGGCACACACCAATGACTTCGATGCTTTTCGAAGTTATGTGTGTATTTATCGCAGGTTTACTAGTGCCTCGGAGAGCACGTTAAGCCGTCGGTCCCGGTTGCCATACAAACATCTATGGCAGTCGTTACGGGTAGTTGGAGCCCACAAAAGTCCAACCAGTCTAACTTGGAACTTCGATATCGCCATTGGTCATAATGACCATTGGTTGTGGAGGTCAGATGGCAGTCGCTCCACGGAAAATATCGAAGTTCAGCCGCATCACAGTTAGACTGGAAAACCAACCCCAACTGAGTTGGGAAAAAGGTTCAGAGAATGATGATAGATAGAAACACTCTGTATATTCAGATTCTTATGTAAAAAATAAAACTGAAAGATAATGTTTTTTTAACTGAGACACCACTGTACGTAAAGTCAATAATATTCTGTAAGAATGTAAGAAGAGAGAAAGAAGAATGAGTGAAAAAACAACAAGCTGTATAATGCTATTAGCTAGTTAGAATTAATTGCACCAAAATAATGCGCATGAGTCGCAACAATCTCGCGCTTCGTTCTACGTGAACTGCACTCAGTATTCGCGTAACCGTCACCAAGTGAAAACGTCTGCGTGAATAACAAGTTTATTCTTTTTCATTAAATAGTATAGGTAATAATAACAGTAATTATCTCAAAACAAAATATGTACAAACAAAACAAAAAATTAATAAAACAAATAATATTTGAGTGTATAAGAACATAAATGGAGTATAGTGGAGATGAATATACAGAGTAATTACAGGTACGATTATAAGTTATTAATACTTTTTGTTCTATTATGATTATTATACCCAATTACTATTTTGTTGCTCTCTTTGTCCGAGTGAAATACAGTTATCATTCCCGCAATTAACACAGAAATCTTTTATACATCTATACAAATAAATAAAATTGGAGTGTCTGTTTGTTATATTAAAAAAGTGTATTTGGATGTATACCTACACGGTAAATACCAAAACAACATTTATTACAATTTTTGTCTGTCTGTCTGATTGTTCCGGCTAATCTCAGAAATGGCTGGACCACCGATTTTGACGGGACTCTCACTGGCAGATAGCTGATGTAACAAGGAGTTACTTGGGCTACTTTAATTAAAGAATTAGGGCTCCGCACAAAAAAAAAACCTTAAAAATCTGTATTCACGCGGGCGAAATCGCGGGCAACAGCTAGTATCCAAAGGCCGATGAGCGACTCCTGTGTGACTTCCCAACTCGAGAGGAAAGCCCGCGTCGTCAGAGCGGACGGACTTTACATAATTGAGTGTACTTTGTGGGTCCCTCATTTTAAATCCATACTAAATTATAAAAATATTATAAATGCGAAAGTAACTCTGTCTGTCTGTCTATCTGTCTGTCTGTTACGCTTTCACGTCTGAACCGCTGAACCGATTTTGATGAAGTTTGGTATAGGAGTAGATTAGATCTCGAGAATGAACATAGGCTATGTTTGGTCGCGATAAACGACATCCAAAGGCAAAAGCTAGTAATTCATATTTTTTAATAATTTTTCAGATACTTATCAAAATCAAAAAGGAACAATCAAGATCATTTTTGTTTGATGTCATTTTCAAAATCATACAGGAAATATGAAACAATCGAGGTATTATTTAATTAATTGAATCTTATCAATAAACATAGCGGTCGGTTTTTGTTTTATTTCACCAATTATACTTTACCACGCCACGTATAAAACAAGGTAAGATGAATAAGTGGGAAAGGTCATGATGGACTGTCAATATTGTACGAATACGATACGCTTACTATTCGAAAGAAATTTCGTGCTCGCCCTACAGCTCAGGCTACAACTTCGAGGATACATATCTGTATCTATACTTACTAATATTATAAAGAGGTAAAGTTTGTGTGTTTGTTAAATTGTAAGGGGTAATCTCGGGATCTACTGAACCGATTTTAAAAATTCTTTCACCAATGGAAAGCCACGTCATTCGTGAGTGTCATAGGCTATAGTATATTTTATTGGAAAACTGGAATTTACACCCGGGCGAAGCCGGGTCCCAGGTCGCTAGTTTGAGTATATAGTTATGTATGTGTTTCTGTATAGGTACTACCATAACCTTGTTTCAAACAATAGATCTGTACATACAAATTCACACATCATTAAATGAAATTATATAACCAAACAATGAGTAAGTCGTTAAGTCACGCTTGGCGGAATTCAGAGTTCTCTATGTGAAGGTTTCAAGAAACGTGATCAAAATCTGGGGGTCTACCATGGAAGCGGTGCGGGCCGGAATCTCTACGTGGTACACCCGGGCAACAAAGACGCCTCTCACTCGCAGGGGAGACCAGAGTAGCCCTCTAGAGGGCTGTTTTAATCTCCACGTGTCCCTCTGACTAGCAGTGGGCTCAGAGAAGCAGGCGGGAGGCTGGCTCGTTCTCTGAGCGCAGACGGGGGTGACAGGACTTTTTTTTATTGGACACGTCAACATGACTTCATCTCGACTGATGGAAAGCTAAAGACAAAGTCTCAGGATCGGAGGTCACCTACATACACCGATAGTGCTGCAGTGGTGGCCCTCAGCTTGAAGGCCTCTTAAACGCTTTTTCAGGCCCCGCTTAAAGGACACGGGACTATAGGAGGAAGGAAACACATGCGCTGAACAGTTCGATCCGACATAATCACCCCCGATGGCCGACGGGAGTGACATACTGGGAGATTTCCGCACAAAAATGGTATTAGGTATTAAGCAATTTTTTTAAAATTAGATAGATAGATAGATACGCTTTATTGCACTCACCATCAGGATACAAACAAAGCGTATACATATAGAATAAAATTGTACAAAGGGCGGTCTTATCGCTGTCTGCGATTTCTTCCGGACAACCAGTATGGACTGTATTATGGGAATCTGGGTAGTTCTTGGTGTACGCTATTATTAACAAATGAGAAAAAAAAATATAAACAAAATACGAAATACAGGCCTCTCATATCATAGCCTTCTAAGTACTTATAATACATAATACATAACGTAGGATTCTTTAAAAAAATTGTTTAAATAGAGGTGGACGCGCGAGACAATTTCTTTGACAGTAGGTACACAGAATGATGTGCATGCCGTCAGCATCAATAGTGACCTTCAAATATTATGCAGGTTGCAGGTATTTTCTGCTACATTATATGCAGACCTTGGATTGAGGATAATAATTATCTTTCATTATGGGGAACTATTAGAAATAGTGTAGTAACTAATAATTGTCATAAATTAACGTAATTTACAACTGACAAGGACGGTAGAACATTTTTTTTATATATAGGACACGTCAATTTGACTTCACCTCGTCTGATGGTAAGCTGAAGGTAAAGTCTCAGGAAAGAGGGTCACCATTACATACACGTACCATGTTAACAATGGTGGCACTCAGCTTGACGGCCTCATCAAAAGAGGATTGTCGTCGCAGCACCGCGTGACACCCACCGGTCCCACTATAGCTGCGACCACAATCCCCCCTACCCGGCTATGCCAGAAAATCTGTTATTAGGAGGGAATGTTTATACTGTTAAGGTAGCAAATAAGTACAGGGTGTAGTCAATGGTAAGCGGTAACCGTGGCTTATAGAAGTTTCCATCAGTAGAGGGATTGAGAGACCCCGGGTTCGGATCCTAATAGTCATTGGCTGTCACTGGCCATTTATGTCCCACTGCTGGCCACGGATCTCCTCTCCTCTAACGAGAGGGTTTAGTTTAGACCTTAATCCACATACGCTGGCCTAATGCGGGTTGGTGGATCGGACATATCCTTAGAATTTCTTCTGGGGCATGTGGGTTTCCTCACGATGTTTTTCCTTCACTGTCAGCAGATGAAAAATCATGTGATTAGCACATATAAATTCCACGAAGTGATATTCACATCGGTACTGTCCGGCCGGATTCGAACTCGATACATCTGAGAGAGGTCCTTATCCATTCAGCTACCATCGCCCCGTCAGTTGTACAAAGAGCTATTACGAGTATACATCTTTATGAGTAGGTATATCAATTTAAGAGGTAAATCGTGCCAGATGGCAGGACGTCCGTGCCTAATAGAAGATTTCCCATGATAAGTCTGTATATCTGTTCATCACAAGGACTTTATTACGTAATATTATGATCGTTTTTACCCTTTTTAACAATGACACAATATTTTATTACTGTGAGGTATAACAATGAACTGATGTAATAAAAGTATTTCTGAACAAAGTTTTCATTTCACTACCTACAGATAACGATTATTATGACTGAATCGTGACTGAAAGAAGTCATAAAGGCAATTAAGGTATTCTGCTAGACTTAAGACTTTGTAATTGATAGGTCATTGTGATGCAAATAAAAAGTAATTCATTATTACCTTTCCTTTTCAAGTTTTTTTAAACTACTTTATTTATTTATTTTATATATTAGCCACGTGAATATGACTTGAAGGGGGTCCCCATTACATACACCGACAGTGATATAATGGTGGCCCTCAACTTGACGGCCTCATGAAAGAAGAGGTGATTGTCGTCGCAGCACTGCGTGACAAAGCGCAGATATTGATTCGCAAAAAAGCACGGTGGTGGTACCTACCCGGCCCAATTTGAGGTAAATGTGTGCCATTAAATTGTACCACCTATTACGGAGGTGGCAGATAAGCACACGGCCCGCCTGTTGGGAAGCGGTCACCGTGGCCTATGGACGTGTGCATCACTAAGGGTGTCAGACAGACCCGCTGCCTACCCTGAAGGGAAGGGTTAGTCGGGGTGCAAGGGAAATAAATGCCTTATGGGTAACTTTACATCCTAGCGTCAGAAGACCCAAGACGTATTGTTTTAGCCAGTTAAAGTCAGATATAACTGCCCCCCCCCCCCCCCCTGGACGCTAAGATGGTAGCCACGGGAATTCCGCACCAAAAAATAGGTACCTACCTACTATTATTGCCTACAATTTTTTGCATATTTATTAATATGTCGGCTGCAGTGAATATTAAACTATTGCTAATTCTGTTATTTATTTTATGATATGTTATTATCATTGGTTAAGGAGTTGGTTTTACAGTCCCAGGTTCGAAATCTGGTCATTACACTACCACTGTGCACACACTTCAAACACAAGCAATTTTTGTTTTACGCATTTAATAGAGGTCATTATATATTTTTTAAATAGATTCTTTATTATAATAATAACAATAGTGTAGATATAAAGAAATACTGGAATGTTTACATCACAAAATATTCTGAGACATTAAAAATAAAAGTTGAATAAAAAAAGTTAAGTGCCATTTTCTTATTAATAACTAAAATGACCTTAATGAATAGTGTTAACTGCAAAAGAAAACGGTTTAAATATAATTATGTAAGTACTCACTGGTATGGTTAAGACGATTAAAAAAAAATTGAATTCAAAATTCTGGTTATAATTAGAAAAAGATTTGAACCAAAATACTAAATTCTTTTTAACTTTTATTAAAACTTACCGAATGTTAAAAAGAATTGATTAAACTATCTACTTCACTACCAACCTACCAACAAGCATGCACAACTGGTAGTACCATTGGGAAGGATTTTCAATCAGCATTCCCAACTGTACAACTAGTTGTGCGTATTAGTTGGTCGGTTGGGAAATAGTTCTAAGTCCCAATATTTTAATTGTTTTTTAATTATAATTGAACACGACATTTTTTTGCCTAATATTATTATGTTTACTAACAAGCTCACTTTTCTAGCCGATGCCTGAATGAAAAACCGGCGTTTTTTATTCAAATTCTAACATTTCGTAATTTAACAGTAAGTATATATAAGAAATAATCAAAAAAAAATAATTATTCATTATTAAAATTTGGATGATTTTCTGAATAGATTATAACTTTAATTTATTAAGTATGATAAAAATACAATGAAAATTAAATAATATTTACATTAAAATAAAAATATTTATTTATGATTTATAATCAAATGATAAATAAATAAATAACCAAATAATAAATAACTTCCAAACTACATCAAAAGTTTAAGTATCTAATAATTATTAGAAAATTACCAACACATCAAGGGTATCGTTAATAATATAATAGATATACTTAGGTTATTATTTTATTAATATCTCATGTTGAAGATAATTCTTATAGTTGTATAGAAATAAATGGAAAATTCTTACTCTGAATAAGCTTCACATAGCACTGGGTAAGCACCATAAATGTAGATTCATAGAAATATTTATATCTGAAACAAAAAAAAATAAGTCAGTTTATTTGTAAAAAAATATTCTATTTTTTTTCCTAGAATAAATTCTAAGTACATCCACCAGCCCGCATTAGGCCAGCGTGTGTGGATTAAGGCCTAAACCCTCTCAGCTCTCTCGTTAGAGGAGAAGAGACCCGTGTGCAGAGGGTTACTATTATTTGTAAAAAAAGTACATAATTATATTTCATACTAGTAATTCCAGTAAATTCCAGTGTCAGTATAAAGATCTAGTACATAGGCTTCATAATCATAGCCAAGTCAAACATTTTTCATAAGAAAATCGCCTCAGTAACCTTCCCCCGCGGTTATTTCGGGCTCGAACCGACTAAAACCGCATCTCGTTTCGTCGGTATTTAGATGACATAATATTAAAGGCCATCTACGGTTTCGAGTTGGCCCCCTAGAGGAACTAAACCAACCTCACATGCACCGATTTACTTTTCAGGGTTGGCGGTCGGACGACGGTTGCTCCCATAAAAGTTGTACAAGCCAAACCAAAAGTGAAATAACGAGTAAGCAGACCCTGAGCAATGGACGAGGTTTTGGGGCAGGTTTTCCTCGACAGTTGCTCACATAAAAGCCGTGTTAGCCAAATCCAGATGCTAACGGGATCAATGATAAGGACTAAGGTGAATAAAATCAATGATTCGACACTCACCTCACCCTAAAGTTCCGGCTGCCAAGGAAGCCAAGACCACAAGTACTGCGGTGGCCACTCCACTGGCCCCCACGTGTGCGCCGTACACGGCACCCGACTCTGCCGCGCCGGACCCGAACGAGTCAGCCACTGATAACGCGTCTGTCAAACAGGCAATCGATTAGATTTATGTTGCTCTATATTTATGTTGCTCTACATTTGTTGCTCCACATTTGTTGCTCTACATTTGTTGCTCTACATTTGTTGCTCTACATTTGTTGCTCTACATTTATATTGCTCTACATTTATGTTGCTATTTATGCTACTCTATATTTCTGCTATAGAATTATGGTACTCCAGATTAATACTGCTCTACATTTGTGCTGCTCTACATTTATGTTGGTCTACATTTATGTTGCTCTACATTTATGCTGCTCTACATTTTTGCTGCTCTAGGATTACGCTACTCTACATTCATGCTGCTTTAGATTTATACTGTCTAAGATTTATGTTGCTCTACAATTATGCCCAACTGAATGCTGCTCTACCATACATAAGCATAAAAACCCATATATTTAGATAAGTTAATGCCCTGGTATTTTGGGCATAATAATAAATGGCAGACAAATGCCCAAAATGTCAGAGCATAAATCCATCACCAGCTGCTCTACCTTTTACTGCTCTAACTAGGTGAAATTCATGAAAAATGTGGAATGAATGAACGTACCATTGTCAACTTCCATTCGATGAATGAACGAAGATTGAATGAACAAAAAAAACAATTAATTATGACGTCAATTTAAAATATTTTGTAAGTAGTTAATAATTTAATAACTTTAATTTTAATACAATATTATGTACTAAAATTGTATGCGAAAAAAAAATTGAAAATTTTAAGAAAATTAGAATCTAATAATCAATGTCAAAAAGTTTAACTTTTTTATATAGGACACGTCAAAATGGCTTTACTTCGCTTGATGGTAAGCTAAAGGCAAAGACTCGGGCCTGGGGTCACCACCACATACACCGGTTTTGAAAATCAGTTTAATATTAATTTATAATAAAAAAAATAGCACGGTTTTTTTTTATACCACTTAGGTGGCAGACAAGCACACGGCCCACACTGATGGAAAGCGGTTACCGTGGCCTATGGACGCGTGCAACACCAGGGGCGTCACACTGCCCTGAATAGCCGTAACTGGCGTAGGCTGCGTGCGCCACAGCGCGTTATGGCTGTCAGGGTCATCAGGGGGTACCGCACGATCTCCTTCGAGGCGGCGAGTCTCCTTGCCGGGACTCCACCGTGGGACCTGGATGCGAGAGCCCTTTCGCGCCTATACTGGTGGCGAAAGGAGGCGCAGGAGCGGGGACTGGACCCGGAGCCTCGAGTAATCGAGGCCGTCCACGCCCAGCTCCGCCGGGATACCGTGGTGGAGTGGAAGGACCGACTTGGGCAACCAAGCGCGGGGCACGCCGTTATAGCGGCGGTAAGACCCGTCATGGAGGACTGGCTGGAGAGGCCTTACGGGGGCCTCTCGTACCGGCTGACGCAGGTGATCTCTGGCAAGGGGTGCTTCGGGGATCACTTGTGTCTGATTCGGAAGGAGCCAACGCCCGAGTGCCATCACTGCGATGCGGGCGAGGACTCAGGGCTGCACACGCTGGCCGAGTGTCCGGCTTGGGAGGTGCCGAGACAGGCCCTCCTGGCAGCCCTCGGGGTGGGAGTCCTCACACTGCCGGTGCTGATCGCAGCGATGGTGCAGAGTGCGGACGCGTGGTCGGCCGCCGCTTCCTTCTGCGAGCAAGTGATGCTCGAGAAGGAGGCGGCGGAAAGGGTTCGGGAGAGGCTGCACAGAGCTCTCCCGAACGGCGGCGGGCGCGGACGCCTAAGGCGTCGGAGGTCTAACGACCTCCGTCCTCCATGAGCGCTGGCCTGGGGGTGATGGGTGGAGCCGCCTGTCACCCTAGCAGAAGCAGGCCGAGGCGGCGGCGCGCGACAGCGCGCCCCCCCCCCCCCCTATTCCGGGGGTATGACGGGAACCACGCGGTTCCCAAACCCGAGGGGGCCATCTCGAATCCGGAGATAGCCCGGGTCAAGCCGGGGTGCGAGGGAAATGCTCTTTGGGCCACCTTACACCCTGGCGTCAGAAGACCCTAGACGGCGTGCGGTTTTAGTCGGTAAGAGTCCGACATAACCTGCCCCGCGGGCCGCGGGGTGGGTATCCATGAGGATTTCCGCACGAAAAAAAAAAAAAAAAAAAAAAAAAAGGGGCGTCACACTCGCGCTGCCGACCCTGCAAAAACCTTCTAATGCCCTTCTTGAAGAACCCCATATTGTAGCCGCCAGGGAAAACCACTGCATGTTGATACACAGTTGATATTGCACGAAAATTAATATATTATACCTTGTCTAATCTAGGATGATAATTTTGACAGCTCCAAGTAGGGTACCCCATATAGTATAATCGAAAATGGTTCTTTCGATTTTCGATTATCGTTCCCATAGAATATGGAATCGATAGTTACAAAAATACAAAAATATTTATTTTTCATTATTTTAAGTAACTTACTTCAGGATGACAAAAGAGAAGTTTTATGGTATAGTATTTATGTTTCGTAACATATTTAGATAATTATATCACAAAAATTTTAGTAGTATAAGTACTTAATAATTTCAATAAATTATTTTAAATTCGATTCATTCGATTCATTTGTGTAAAGTCAATTGTGCTATATTCTTGCAAGACGCTTCACTATGACAAGTGGGCGGGGCTTGTCTATGAATTACAATAATTTTATGGGTTTAATTTTGTATAAAAAAATACGATACTTCATAGACATGAACTGTCATTATTATCATCCTGAATTAGACAAGGTATAAATGTAAAGCTAGATATACACTATATATTTATGTATAGTTAAGGTGAAAAGAACTTGCTAAAGAAGAGCTTACCTCCGTATTTGTCCAACAGGGCCATAATAACTCCGTTGGACCAGCCGAAGCCGGTTTGCACGACGTACTCGCCTCCACAGCCGGACCCGCCGAAACGTGTTGCGTCGTACTGCAATACGATCAGTGTTTGAATACCCAACAAATTGTATGAAATACTAGTAAATGACTTTATACATCGAACATTGAAAAATAGTAATCTGTTTTATGCAAATAATGTATGGAAAAATTTCGTGCAGATACTTTGCACGAATTTGTGCAAAAGTAATCCATACAATTTGCACGATGTGCGGAAGCTCATGCGTGAATCGCACGACGCTTAAGGCAACAAAGGCGGCCTTTTCATGCTGCAGAAAGCTGTATTCCCTCCACCCTTTCCCGCCTCACCCCGGTACCGTGACACAATTGCTCTATATCAAATAATAAAATTAAATATTTTTTAAACTCTTATATTGGTGTGGGTAGTTTAAAATAAAAGCTCATGGTCAGATGAAATATGTGGTCACAAAGTCACAAGGTCACAAAGTGCGCCAATACGGCGATCTTTTAATCTAACTATGGGTGTAGCCAGGTGGATGCTTTTGCAGCTCACTCTTTACTCCCCCCCCCCCCCCCCCCCGGAATAGTGTCAAGCACATTGCAGCTGTTTTGGATATGTTTTTGCAGTACAAACCCCCTCCCCAACCCCCACCCATACCTCCCCCCCAATCATGTCATGCACATTGCAGCTGTTTTATTTACTGAACCCTCTCCCAATCCCCCCTCCCTTACTAGTCTGTGAAGGTATCGATGCCTACCTTTTCAAGCATAGCAGTCTTCTGTCTCCAAACTTCGAAGTTCGACCGGACCCACTTGTTAGCAATCTCGCTGGCGTATCTCATAGCCTCAGGGTGTCCGGTGTCGGCCAGTCCAATCACCACCATGTACTGGAGGGGCGGCCAGGCGTTGGGGTAGTCCCACTGCTCGCCGGAGTGCTCGAACGTCGTGGGTATACCCCCATCGAAGATGTCCACCTTTGGAAAGAAAATGACAGCTTTTAAAGAAAATTTTTTGTTTGGTTTATCAATGGAACTGCACCCTGCGTGATGGTAAACTGAAGTAAAGTCCAAAAGTAGTGGCTACCATTTCGGATACTATATCAAGTATTCAGAAATAGCGATATTCTGTAGCGTCTACAATATGGGGTTCTTTAAGAAGGGCATTAGAAGGTTTTTACAGGGTGGGCAGCGCGAGTGTGACGCCCCTGGTGTAGCACACGTTTATAGGTCATGGTGACCGCTTCCCACCAGGTTAGCAATGTGCTTGTTTGCCACCTAAGTGGTATTAAAAAAGGTCGTTTCGGAAAGCACGTTAATGTGGCTTTCTATTGGTGAAAGAATTTTTAAAATCGGTTCAGTAGATCCCGAGATTACCCCTTACAATTTAACAAATATACAAACACACAAACTTTACTTCTTTATAATATTAGTATAGATACAACTACTCACCTTGACTTTGTCCAGATAATTAATGACTTTGTTGACATAGCTATCTTTCGCTGCGAGGTCGTAGCACCCGGTCCATAGAGGGGACAGGTTCGACGGGTAGAAGTAGTCTCGCGGTCTGCCAGACTCCAAGTTGTAATCCAACCAGACTCCTACGTCTTCGTGCCATAGTACCTGAGGAAATATAGAGAAAGAAATAATATAACCAACATAAATACACACACCTACATACATATATGTACATGCATACACGCACGCATGCTCACACGCACGCATATATACACACATATAATTTATTTAACTTTTTTTTTCATTTTATTTGTATCCAATGTTTATTATAATTTCAAATTCCTATGATAGGTCCCCTCTATATTGAGGAATGTCAGGGTTTCTTCTTAATATTACGCCAATCGTAGCCTGTCTAGAGGAGAACAATAACAACCATGAACCTTCTGGGCACATTACCAGTCAGTGATGATGCGGAGGAATTTTAGGAGAGGCACGGATTAAAAAAATTGAATGCTTCCGCCTGGCCATCCGACGTGAAACCACTCCTAACAGAAGCAAGGTTGATGGGGGGGGGGGAGCTGAATAAAAAAAAATTTCAGGTCTATATCGTAAAGTTTACCTGGTTGATAGCCTCCATGAACCTGGCATGCATGTTCCTGTAGTACTCTGCTTTATCGATGTTCCCGAGGCGCGTGTGGAAGTCCCGCAGCAGCCGCGCGTTCCAGCACATGATGGCGTTCAGGTCTACCGGGACTATGGAACGGGTCTTCAGGTTTGTTAGGTTACCTGGGAGTGGAAAGATTAGTGTGAATAAAAATGAGTTTTATTATCAAGGTAATAAGGTAGATAATGGCACAACTGTCATTATTATCTTAACGTTGTTCCCGGATACCATGGAGCAAGGGTTCGCTTACTTTGATTTATACGAATTTCATATGTAACTCCTATACTGTCTTCAATAATACAGATATTTTCTGTGTGCCGGTAGACAGGCGCGGTGGCGTGCAGTTTTAGTCGGTTCAAGTCTGAAATCGCCCCCCCCCCCTCGAAGATAGACAGTATCCATGGGAATTTCCGCACGAAAAAGAAAGGTATTTTCTGGACTTCCTGCTTGACTTTAAAGTTGTCAACAACATGTCTAATATAATTGAGTGAAATATTTCATTTTAGAGTAGTTACTTGAAAATATCGTTCGGTAATCACCACGTGAATCGTCTTCAAAGGCTGGCTTGGGCCTCCAAGATCTTAGAGGGGTCCTAAGAACCCCTTAACCCTGTTGGTACTTTATTCGTGTGACACTTACCTTTATTAGTGCCATTCATGACGAACCACCTGGACGAGAAGTCCCATCCAGATTCAGCAGCCGCTTTCAACTCCGCGTACAATTCTTCTCTCTCTTCGTTTGTGTCAAAATGTCTGAAATATAATTTATGTATAAGTGAAATGAAGTTTCTTGTGTTACAAAGCTTTGAGTGAGGAACAGTGTGATAAGGGAACGTTGTGGTGTGGTTGAAGATAGAGTAAGGGAAGCTTAGATGGCTCGGACATGTAGAGAGGATGGGTGAAAATACGTTTATTATGCGTACAGCTAAGGAGTGGAATGCCCTGCCTGAGTCTGTGTTTCCGAAAAGCTATAACCTGGTAGTCTTTAAGTCTAGAGTGAACAGGTTACTTCTAGGCAAGTATTATAATACTGGCCAAACGCGGGCATGTCGACTATAAAAAAAAACGATTGACAAAACATATTTATATGAGGCGAGGGTGAATAGGCAACCCGGTAAAGGTCGACCTAGACGTACATATTCTAATCAGATCCAGGACGTTTTGGAGAAAGGCCAGCCCCCGTAGACAAGTGTCACAGCGTAAATCGCTACGAAATAGAATAGATTAGGTCGACCAATCACATCTAAACTCGTCACCGGCGTACGATGCGCGCGCCGCGGCGGAATCACGAGCTGGAGCGTGATTGGTCGACCTAATCTATTCTATTTCGTAGCGATTTAGACTTGTGACACTTGTCTACAAGCCCAAGTCAAGAGTACCCGCAACCAGTGCGCGTGTAAAAAAATATAAATGTGGAAAAAGCAAAAGGCGTATGCCAAGATCGTAGCAAGTGGAAAGATGTTGTCTCTGCCTAGCCCAATGGGAAAAAGGCATGATTTTTTTTTTATGTCGGTCACGTCAACATGACGTCACCTCGCCTGATGGTAAGCTGAGGCAAAGTCTCTAGAATGGGAGTCACCATTGCAAACACCGATAGTGCCAAAATGGTGGCTCTCAGCTTGACGGCCTCATCAAATGCTTTTTCGCGCCCCGCTTAAAGGACCCGGGACTGTATGAGGAAGGAAACACGTGAGCTGGTAAAGAATTCCAGGTTTTGATGGTGCGGCAACGGAAAGAGGCACCGAACCGCTTGGTTCTTGATGATTTGTATGTATGTATGTATGTATGTAAAAATCACAAACCTGGCGCAGTCAACATCTTCTTTATAACTCTCCGGTCTTGGCCCCTGCGACAAGTCATAATACCTCGTCATGGTATACTTGTTCCCATTGTGGTGGACCTCCACCGAATGGTTGGTCATCCAGTAGTCGAACTCACGGTCCAGGGTGTGGATGTGCTGCCTCAGATAATCCAGGTCCTCCATATCCTCCATGATTAATTGGACCATGGGAATTAGGAGAGGTGGCTGAGATCTGTGAACGACAATTATTATGTAAGCAATTGGCCTTTTCTGGTAGAGTTTGAGGTTTTCACCTTAGACCATCTCCCTCCCCCCCCCCATCTTCAGGTCAAACATCTTCTGTTATGTTCATATTGATATATAGTAGTACCCAAGGACACGGCCCACCTGATGGGAAGCGGTCACCGTGGCCTATGGACGTGTGCAGCACCAAGGGCGTCACCCACGCGCTGCTGACCCAGAAGGGAAAAGGCAGGGGTAGGAAAGGATGAGGAGGCTAGGAAGGGGTGGGGGGAGGAAGGGAACAGTGAGCTCTGGCTACCCTACTTACCGGCGGGAAGACAACACAATGGTTATTATGGCCGCGGTGTTATGTAGGGTGGAGGTATTACCCCAGTCGGACTGCTCATTTCGGACGAGAGATACCGTCGTGTCCTACCTTCATTAACCTGTAAGAGCGTATCCTGCAAAAATTAAGTCGGTATTCATAGATAGCTTACCTCTTTTTATAATAGATTCTTCCTCCGTTAGGTATGAAGCCGATGCTCTCAACTATTTGAAGGAAGTTGGAGACCATGCCCTTGGCTGTGGATCTCATCTCGGAGAGCAGGAGTCCCTTGATGATCCAGTATGAGTCCCAGTAGTAGAACTCGCGGAACCGTCCTCCTGTAGCATTGGTATAATTTTAATTGCATCCTACTATCTATAGAATAAAAATACAGTCGAAATGAGAACCTCCTCCTTTTTGAAGTCGGTTAAAAATGAATCGCTGAATGTGTTGCTAAGTGCAAATCTCAAGAACAGCTGAACCGATTTAAGTAATTCTTTTTTTACTATATTCCTTGAAGTATGAGAATGGTTCATAAGTAGGGAAAAATTACAAAAAATGCCTGAAAACCACGAGGACGATTAAAACCGCACGCCGTATAAGGCCTTCTAGCGCCGCCGGAGCGTACGTAAGGTGGTCCAAAATGCATTTCCCTCACCCCGGCTAAACCTGGGTCATCTACGGTTTTAAGATGGCCCCCTCGACCCCCCGAAATGGAGGGGGGGGGGGAGCGTCGCACCTCCTCAAATTCTCTGGTCTCATCTAATCTAATAAAAAAGTTTCTTAAATCTTACCAGGAACAATAACAGGATTGTCCACGTATATGATGGAGTAGAGCTCCTGGTTTTGTTTGACTTCGTGCTTCATTTTCCTGCCCAGCTGACGCCATAGGCCGTTCAAGTCTGAAGCCCACTTATGCAGTAGTGGATCCTTGATGTTACGGAGAAATGCTGTAAAAAGTTAACAGAATAATTTTATTTTAATGCTTCTTCTTCTAAGCTTTCACCTCGGAGTCTGGGGTCCGCTTTACCAGTCTTAGCTGCGGATTTGCCTGGACCTCGATATTTTCCGTGAAGCGACTGCCATCTGACCTTCACAACACAATGGTGGCATTAGGCGATATCGAAGCATTGCAGCTAGACCGTTGTTGTTGGACTTTTTTGGGCTCCAACTACCCGTAACGTCTGCCATCACAGAACATTAAGGATTTTTCTTTGTTCTGTGTCTGCCATAGATGTTTGTATGGCAACCGGGACCAACGGCTTAACGTGCTCTCCGAGGCACGATTTTATTACAATGCTTATGAGTTATGACCATTAAATGATCATTACTATTTTTTAACTTTGGTCTGTCTGTCTGTCTTTCTGTCGGTTTGAAATAAGTAATCTCTGGAACGGTTAAACCGATTTTGACGGGACTTTCACTAATAGCAAATATCATAAGGCGTAACTTCAGCTGCTTGTATTTAAGCGAGCACAGCTAGTGTCGCGTAAACTTCTTCTCGAGAATTTAAGAAGCAATTAGTATTGTCTCCTTACCGGGATTACTGCTCCAGTCCGGGGGTGACCATTCCTCAAACTCAGATCCTTCTGGGTCAAAATTTTGATTGACAAACTCCTGGATGTCAGCCTTCGTCGGCACAGAACCTGTCCTGAATTAATAAATAAAGATTATACTAAACGTACTAATTAAAAATATAAAAATAATAAGTAAATAATTTTTATTCAATTGTCATTCAAACTTAAAATTTCATCTCAATCGGGTGCCATATTATAAAACTGTATAAGGTTTAATAATAAAATTATTACTTAATAAAGATTCAATATATAAATTAAATAAGCATAAATTTCGTCCGTTTAGCAGGTGACCATGTCTTAGGCCTTTTTTTTATTGTGCGGAAATCAGATATTACCCCCGTCGATCAACGGGGGTAGTTGTCGGAATCGAACGATTAAAACCGCACGTCGTCTTGGGTCTAAATTAATGGGGCGTAAGGTTATCGAATGTCATATCCGACCCCGGGCCATCTACGGTTTTAAGATGGTCATCTGTTTCCCACTGTTCCCTCTGCTAGTCAGGGGGACAAGTGGAGATCCTCGGAGCAGCCCTCTGGAGGGCCATTCCAACCTCGGCCGGCATTTGCCGTGGCTTTGGCCTAAAAGTTATAATTACCTCTGCATCATCTGCCTGAAATGCTCCATGGTGACGTCAGGGGACAGCTTCAGCTTCATATCCACGAAGGTCTTCGAGTCGTTGTACAGTCCTGCCATCTGGACCGTGTCCAGCAGAGGTCCATGGCAGTAGATCAAACTGAAATATACGAATTTTTTCAATGGCGGCATGAAGTCTTGCTTTGCCTCCTGCGTTGTCAGCACCTGAGACTCTTTTAACCTTCCTTTTTTGGAATTTTTGACTGTCTGTTTGATAGCAATGGACGCAAAAACTATTGAACGGATTTTGTTGTGGTTTTTTCCGTTTGAAAGGTCTTGGTTTGACTTAAAAGCTTAGGTACGCATATTTGATCACAATCGGTTAAACCGGAGATCCATCACGCGATAAGCCGACGTCCACGCGGGCGGTTCCGCGGGCATAAGCTAGTACTAAATATATACTTACGTACAATAGGTACCTAATTAAAGTTCATAAAAATACTTATCATTCAAGAGGATAATGTCGTAAACATCAAAGATTTTAACAGTCAAAGGGCCGCCCATTGTACATTCAAATAAAATTCTTATGATCTTCAGTCAGTTATTAATGTTTGTATACAATGAAGAATTGTTGTCTATCTATCTACTTTATTCCCCATCAAGTTTCCTTCTTTAAGCGACTACACAGTGCGCGCAATATGTGTACGTTTGTGCCAGACGAAACGGATGGATCAATTTGTATTATCCTACGTCAATCGATTCCTCTTAATCTTGTGCGTATCACTAAAACATAATAATGAACCAAGAAGACAATAGTGACAACCAGACCAGAGCCAGGAAAAAAATTGCGCCCGCTCAACGCAGTGGCCGGCCTTAGGGCTTATTACGAATTTAAAGATGGTTCTAACCACAGTCACTTCATTCTCGCATACTTATTACAAAAAAGAAAATTTTTACAATTTTTGTCTAAGAGGTGATTTGGACGAGACTGTCACTAGCAGATAGGTAACATAATAAGGCTTAACATATGCTACTTTAATTTAGGAAAAAGAATTAGGGCACCGCGTAAAAAAAAACCTCAAAAATCTATATCCACGGGTGAAGTCGCGTGTTCGGCTAGTAAATAAATATTAAACCAAACCTCCGACTGCTAACATTAAAATTGTAACTAGTTCAGTGTCAACTACAAAAGTTCTAGATTTAAACCTAGACCGGCTCAATTCTGCCTATAATGGCCAGCCCTTAGGGTATATAACAGGTAGATATGAGAATGAGTACATTAACAATCAATAATGCAACAGATGTCCGCATTCGCAACAAGGCCGCTTCCGACATAGCGCGTGCGCCGCCGACCCTCGATCTATTGCCAACAAATTACATTGATCTAGACTTAGATTAGTAACGTTACAATGCAGTACATTTTATCCTGTTTTACAATTACTAGCAAGATTATGTATTAGGCGCCGTCAGCTCATTCTATATCTCATCATATACGTTTTACTTTTAATCAACTTCTTATGTTAATTTTGTTCAAACATAATTTTATTCATTGCAACACCTTCACACTACCTGGTTGTGAGCTCTGGCACCACTACTTTCCACCGGGAACACAACACGATGGTTATTATGGCTGCAGTCTTCTGTAGGACGGAGGTAGGTACTAACCTAGTCAAACTGCTCACTTTGGAAGGGAGATACCGTCACAACTCCTGACGAATTACGTCGTATAAAAATGTTCCCCTCACCCCTTCTTAGCCCTCTCCCCTTCCCTTCAGGGTTGGCAGCGCGTGTGTGACACCCTTAGTGTTGCACACGTCCATAGGCCACGGTGACCGCTTCCCATCAGGTGGGCCGTGTGCTTATCTGCCACCTACGTAGTATAAAAAAAAATGTGTACAAATATGTTTTGTTCCTAATACAATCAGCATTATTATCACACGTTTTGCTCACGTGTGGTTCCATCCACAGATCACGATCGTGAATAGTGTCAAAAATATAATTAAAAATACTTTTTATCTGCCCAGGATCTGACCCATCATCGTGTTTAGTGTTCAGGTCAATAATATATTGAATATAAATTTTATCTTAATGTTATGACTATTTAAATTAATTAGTTAATTTTGCTATCTATAGTACCTACGAATGATAATAATATTTATTTTGTTAGGTGCGGTACTCATCTGAAAAAGCTATAAAACTATTAATAGCTCAGAACGAGACAATACTATTGATTGAGTACGATAGTATTGCACTAGGTTTTTAAATTAACCAGCCGTTTTAAAATTGGATAGTCGATTTGACGATATTACCTACCGTTCCATTATGCTCAAGATAATGTGGTCATCTGGAGGTTTTCAGGCGGGAAATGAATTAAAATTTGAGGAATTCCACTTACAAAAATGTATTAATAATCGTAATATAAATAATACCGTTTCTCATTAATTGAAAATACAGGAAGAAGCGTTAAAAGGAAATAAAATTAATTGGCAATTACTTTTTTCATGACCAGAAACAAAAGTAAATTTGAATTTATAGTTTCCTTTTTTATTATGTAGCCGAAGTAGTTGTACATAAAGGTACCGGGTTTGACTCCAGATCGGGCAAAATCTTATTACCTTTCATAATCTTTGTACTTTTACAGCAGTACTGAATAGACTGGTACCTAAATGACGGTAATAAGCTTGCCCCTTATTTCATTCTCTGAACCTTTTCCCAACTCAGTTGGGGTCGGCTTTCCAGTCTAACTGTGATGCGGCTGAACTTCAATATTTTCCGTGGAGCGACTGCCATCTGACCTCCACAACCAATGGCGATATCGAAGTTCTAAGTTAGACTGGTTGGACTTTTGAGGGCTCCAACTACCCGTAACGACTGCCATAGATGTTTGTATGGCAACCGGGACCGATAGCTTAAAGTGCTCTCCGAGGCACTAATAAACCTGCGATAAATACACACATAACTTCGAAAAGCATCGAAAAGTCATTGGTGTGTGCCATGGTGAACCTGGGATCGAACCCGAGACCTCGTCTCAGCAGTCCATTACCCAAACCACTAGGCTACCGCGGTTTTTTTGAAGTGGGTGTTTATACATCTCTGCCTATCCGGGGATTCGCAACCGTGACTATTTGAAAAACTTATCAAAATGATATCCACTTACCTATCACAAGCTGGAGGCAAATGACTCCTGTCTGCTCCAACGGCAGCCACCAACAGCAACAGTAAGCAATACATTTTCAATACTATTATTATTATCACTATTTTCAATATTATTATCACTATTAATTCAATACTATTATCACTATCACTTACACTAATATCACTCAAAATAAATAATAATAAAAAGGAACAACAATTTCACTGGAAGCTTAGTTTATATTTTTTTTATTTTTTTAGGTTTATAATGTCTTTTTACGTGTTAAGGTAGGTGCTTAATATTTTAAAAGCTTTCCTTCTGAATGGTTGGATGCTCATCTTGTCATCAAATTATGCTGTGGAAGTCACTTCAGCTGTAAGAAGTAGACATCATAGCCCTGAAACAAAAAAAAGATTTTAGTTATTTTTTAGAGTTAGAGTAATTATTACCCGACTGGAGCGAAATCAACAGACAGGTGAGGATCGTGTGGACCCCAATCATCAATATTCCATACACTCTAGATCTAGAAAACCCTAATGAATAAATACAATTAAAAAAAGATCTTGTCAAAAGAAAAATTATTCCCAAAAAATGAATCTATCTATTTTGATTATTTGATTAATAACTATAATATTATGGTTTTACGATCAAAAGTTACGGTATCAAGTTGCAGAGAAATTAATTTGCAACAAAATTGTATTTAAAAATTTCAGTAGCAGTATTTTACAATAGGTACCTATTTTGAAAAAAAAAATATTTTTCTGTATTTTGCAACCCCAATTTTTTATTTACTTTTTTATTAAATTTAATGCACAAGACACCTTCATAGGCGGACATAATACCACAGGTTCAATGGACTATAAGTGAATGTCATTTAATAGTCAATCAAGTTGCGAATTTTGTTGAACTTTAACAGTAATTTGGCTCAACTATAACTAAGGGACATTGAGCGTAAACTATATTCCGTAAATGAAGCGAATGAACACGATTAAAAAAAAAAGCTTTACCGAATATCAAGCTATAGTCTAGTAATAAAATCACACAAACAATTCCCGCACAAGACTATCTTCGTTAGAAATCTATGCAACGTCCACTCCGATCGGGCGGCGGATGCCAATTGTGTGATTACAATCACGAATCGCATTGTCAGTGTACACTGTGTACAGTCGCCCTCAAAAGTTGCTGTACACAAACAAGTTTACAAATAGATAGATAGATAGATAGATAACTCTTTATTGTACACCAGAAGTTTACAGGGAAAACAAACAGGTAGTATGTAACAGTAGATTGTACAATGGGCGGCCTTATCGCTAAACGCAATTTCTTCCAGGCAACCTTAGGATGGACAGTAATGTGACGAAAGCAGTATTTTGGTGTAGTTAGTAAATATATAGGTACGAAAAAAAAAAATAAAGAAAAGAAGAAAGTTAAAGACGTGAAAAATAAATAATTGAATAATACAAATTAAGTCAGATTTAGAGGAAGGAGAGAAAATAAATAATGATTTTTACTTTGAAATAAATAATTGATTTATCTCAAAATTGTAAAGTAGCCGTGTATATTGGAGATCGTAAAAAATCTGCCTGAGTTATGTAAATGAACACAAAAATATTTTATTTTTTAGATTTCTTGTCTGTTTGTTTGCGATGGAAATAAGAACTACTGAACGGATTCTTATTCTATTAGAAAGATCTTAAAATCAGCTGTACCTATGTTTGATTGCAATTGGTTAAGTAGGACCGGAGATATAATCAAAGAACGAAAACCGACCTAAATCAAGTAATGAATTTGTATTTAGAATATTCAGGTGACAAAAGCTAATTTTAAAATATTTGTTTATTATTTTATGTAAAGCTAGAGCCAAGGTGATCGGTAACTTGGAATGTGTTCAGCTAATATTGATGGCGACTGTACAATGACGTGACGCCGGCCGGCCGAGATCTGGCAGAGTGACGTCCGTCTGTATATAAAAGCTATCTCTTAGAAATAGAGTTATGATTGTGATGAATTGAGCTAAATAGCAAATTGAGAGTAATAATAGTTACGTAGATGAGACTTCTGAAGTTCGTTTAAGTTTTTTTTACATCGGTCACGTCAATATGCCTTCACCTCGCCTGATGGTAAGCTAAAGGCAAAGTGTCAGTAAGGGGGTCCCCATTACATACACCGACAGTGACATAATGGTGGCCCACAACTTGGAAGGCCTCATGAAAAAAGAGGTGATTGTCGTCGCAGCACTGCGTGACAAACGCCAATACCCACTGGTCCCACAAGTGCTGCGACAATCATCACCTCAAGCCTGGCTATGCACCTGCTGAACCCTGAACACAATCCTATCGAGGTTGGATTACTCTGAATAAAGAAATTTAATTTAATTTAATTAATTTAATTACTATGAAGGGTTTCTCGCAAGATGCACGGTGGTACCTATCCGACCCAATTTGAGGCAAATTTGTGGCATCAAATTGTACTACCTAGCAAAAGGAAGCTTAATTAAATTGGTGACACAGTAGTAGGTAAGTGCTGCAGCAGTATCATGTTTCGTTCCCGGAACAGACCACCGTTTGGTAAAGGCTGCGGGACACGGCCGAGGGTGACGTGCTGACCAACCCACGACCATAAATAGGCACGTTAGAGTACATCCTATGGAGGTTTTCTTCCTCATAACTGTAAAGAGTTACCGTTCTGTTACTAGCCAGATTAACGGCTTGCGCGGACGGTGGTATAAAGACGAGACCCTGGCGCAGATTTTCCTTTCAGGGTTGAGAGGTCAGACGGTAGTCGGTCGCGGCCAATGGAAATAGACCCTGCATTACTAAGAGCACCTCTTGGACGCAATCAGAAGTAATGTGATGCTGCATGAACAAGATCGGAGCTGATAAACATTTTCATATTATTTAGGAAGACAAAATGTAAATAATATTTAAACTTTATACTTAAATTAAAAGGTTCCAAATGTCAAGTTACAGATTCTATAATTCATTTCCCGGTAATTATTTCTGCAATCTTAATATATATAAATCTCGTGTCACAATGTTTGTCCTCAATGGACTCCTAAACCACTTAACCGATTATAATAAAATTCGCACACCATGTGCAGTTCGATCCAACTTGAGACATAGGATAGTTTTTGAAACGGATTTCGACATCCACGCGGGCGGAGCCGCGGGCAACAGCTAGTAATTATATAGATACCCAATCGTTGTACCCGAAACTAAGTTTATTGTTGTATTAAGTGAAAGATATGCGCAAAGGCACTGAATGACACGATACGTAGCACTTTACACATCAGCAATTCATATTTATAGACCAGTGCACGTGATACCTAACGTGGTATTGTTTTGCTTATAAGTCAATTGTTCATGTCTTAGCCGTATAATGTTAGCAAAACTGACGGATTCTAAGTTTAGACAGTCTGAATTTGCTGGATAAACTGCAGGCTTTGTTAAAAGATTACTCGAATATAGCTCATTGACATAAAAGTACCTACTATTAATGGATTCTATGGTTATATTATTTGGTGTTATTTTATTATTTACACTTGATGTTTCAGTGGTTTTTGAGCAGCCATGGTCACAGGGAGACTCAAATCGGACTGGTAAACGGCATCCCCGGTGTTAACAGTAGGTAACAGAATAAACCTGCTTCGTGTGGAACCTTTCCGGTACTTCATGCATAGCAACCGCACTTCTTGTGGATTACTAAGACGTCTAAAACGTAGCTGTTTTAACGAGAAAGAGGGACGAAGCTATAAAGGGTGGATAACTCCATCTCTGTTTCTTGCTCGAAGGACTGACTATTGACTAGCCAGTGACACAGTCAAGTGCATCCTAAAGACTTCCTAGGTTAAGTACGAGACGAATCAAGAATATGAATGCCAGCGGTGGCATTTTGAGACAAAATATTACAAACCATTTTGAATCTTATCTAACTAGATTAAAGTTCATAGTCATTCAAATGAGGAACAGAGAGATTGCACGAACCTTCCGCAACTACTTCTAGTATGGAATAAACGCCGGGCGCTGCCCTTTCAGTAGAAATTGAATCATTATGTGTATTGAGGAAAGAGATATGAAAATAAAAACAAATTAATAAAGTGATAAACTGTCAACAAGCCAGAAAAACAACAATAACGTACAGTGCTCAATGCATTGTTGGGTTATGAACGCGTAGTTACAAGTCCAGAGTCCGCCAGCTAGTATCCGCCATGCGCCACTTCTTTGCACAAGGAAGACCCGATGATAGATGAAAAAAAAATTACAGTGAAAAGTTGCCATATGGAAATAGGCTCACCGCGAATCGGTCACTCAAATTGTGTACGTGTACTCCAATATAGGGACTATCATTCCTCCACGCAGTGCCTCTGAGGCGAACATCCTCACGGATACCACCCCCGCAACCAGCGCATGTTGAACTTGAAGCGACTAAAACTGTACGCGTCTTCCAACACCAGGGTGAAAGGTAACCCAAAATTGTAATAACCTCGCATCGCATCCGAGGTCAACGGACCCTGGACTCCATGTGCAAACTTGAAATGCAACCTGAGTTGGTACTCGTATAAAGATGAGGAGTGTAACTAGTCAAGGTCATGAGATGCCTCCAACAAAGGGATCACTGGAGAGCCGCGTGAATGGCAAATTCCCTACAATTGTCCAATCAATTGTGAGCAATCCAACTGAGGATATGTAGGTATCAGATGCAGAAACGTCGAGATGTTTGTAAAACTACTACGCGATTACGTATCTATACTCACGCCTGGTTAATCGAGAGTGGGTAGGCAGAGATGCAAAGTGAAATGTGAAAGTTTGTGAAGTAACAAACATTTACTCAACCATGCTCAGCCTTCTAAACGGCCCAGGAATAGATTTGACTCAGAAATCCCCTGGACCGCCAAACTCACAACAGGAGCAGTCGATTTAGGCATCGGAGGTTGGTGAACGACCTTCCTCCCCCATGAGAGGCTAGGGGTGACGGGTGGAGCTGATCATAGACATTTCAAATTTAGAAATACAAATGGAAATTGTTCATTATTTTGTAAACAGAGGCTAAAAGTAGTTCAATACAGCCCACTAAGTTATTAAAAACATTTTTACTAGGAAACATGAAATACTTTACTCAAAAACAAATGCTTAAAATCTGAAAATGAGCATCTACTTTTCGCTGACTACATCATTCTCTGGGGTCCTTCGGCGATGAACCTTTTTCCTAACTCAGTTGGGGTCGGCTTTCCAGTCTAATTGTGATGCGGCTTAACTTCGATATTTTCCGTGGAGCGACTGCCATCTGACCTCCACAACCAATGGTCATTCTGACCAATGGCGATATCGAAGTTCCAAGTTAGACTGGTTGGACTTTTGTGGGCTCCAACTACCCGTAACGACTGCTATAGATGTTTGTATGGCAACCGGGACCGACGGCTTAACGTGCTCTCATATCAACTCATATGCAAAAAAGAGAACTATTAATAGAAACTGTTTCTGAAAAGAAAAACTAAAAACAAAAACTAGAAATAACTACTTGAAACCTAAAACGTCTGCGGTGTATGAATGCAACCTTGACAATCGGACAATGAAACGTAAATGCGCAGTTGAAGGAATTACCTACATAGCATACCTAGATAATGTTTTAGTACCTAGTTATGTATCGTTCAGACGTCAGAGTTGCGATAAGTTGCTTTTACTTTTTATCGGGGCTTGAGGCTAAATGGTAACCGATGGGAGCCATTGCAGGGTTCTGCAATATAGGTGTTGCAATTAGACTGAAAAGCTGGGGCGAGGGTGAATGACCCTCGCCTCATATCGTTAATCTTCATTCATCCATCCTCTCTACATGTCCGAATCATCTAAGCACCCCTTTCTCTATCTTGGTTACATCTTCAACCATCCCATAAGGTTCCCATGTCACACTGTTCCTCACTCGGTCTTTCTCTTTTCTCCAGCTATGCTCGAGATAGGCACAACCAGGCACAAAAACAATCTTGTAGCCTGTGATAGTAGGCTCCAAAAAATCAGTAATTCTTTCCGGGGTAACTGTATACGCTTTTTTAACAAACTCCCAAGCGAAATTAGAGATTTACATGTAAGTAAATTTAAAAATGTTGTTAAAAGAAAACTCTCCCAAAAAGCTTATTATAAAATTCAAGATTATTTGGATGATAAAGAAGCTTGGAAATGAACTGTTCACTCAACTATGTTACTCGAAATAACATTGTATCTAGACTAAGGCAATTGTTGTAAATAGACCAAAAAAAAACAGCCCGCTGAGTTTCTTGCCGGAGTCTTCTCAGGTCTGGGCCGCGTTTCGAACCGGTGGTGGTCCATTTGCTTCTAGTTTTAAATATTTATAATTTTGACGTTTTGTAAGTGCCGCTTAAAATGGTCTATACAGAATAAATGATTTTTGACTTTGACTTTGACTTTGACTTCTCAGACTTCTCATTTCCATTTTCAATGTTTCAATGTTTCAAGTTAATCAGAAGTTTTTTTTTTTATAAAAATATTATACGACATTCTACACAGTGCTCCCCAGACCCAAAGTAAGCATAGTTTAACTAGCTTGTGTTATGGGTTTTAGAATGCTGATAATAAATTTCAATTTAACTTTAAAGAATTGTTTACATACCTACATATTTAGTCACAGAGTTATTTACTCGAGGTGTGATGTAGGTATGTTAGTTGAACTTAGATGAAGTCAATACGTCTTCGTTCCATTTACGTCCTTTTGACGCAGCCATCTTGCATTAGTCTCACGTGTTTGTACCTCCCACGTCAATAGGAGGGTGTGATACCACGAGGAGATCATACCACGGCCTGGCACTAGTCCAGGAGCTACATGGTCACACCCTCAAATCGTGACGTCAGTTGTTGAATGGCCTGCATATAATCAAGGTTATTTTATGCAGCATTGTCAATACACTTAGAAGGTCACGTATCTCGTGGAATGAGAGGAATTGAATGAATGTGATGATTTATTGTAATGAATCTCTGTTTACACAATTGCGACGAAACCAATAGTATTGTGTTTGACTTGTTCGTATGCTACATTCATACGTTTCCTCGTTACTACAAAATAACTGAACAGATTTTAATGGCTGATAGGTATATCGTTAAATTGGGCGTGTGTGGTGAAAATCCCCAAAGATGCCACCCCCATCGGCCATCGGAAGTGGTTATATAGGATTCGAACCGACTAAAATCACACACGATGTAAGGCATTTCCCTCGTACCCCGGCTGCACCAGGGCTCTCTCCGATTTTGAAATGGCCCCGTCGGGTTTGGGAACCAGGGTCTACCCGTCTTGCCCCCATAAATTTAAACCCATAATACTCAAAACAGTCAAAACAGCTTCAGTGGTCAAGATGAATAGGTACTTAAATGGTCTAACTCATACGTCCAGCAGACGTAATCTATTCTTGCATATTGGATGACAACGTTCAAACATAAATAGACGCTTAGGAATTTTTCCAGCGCTTGATACAATTCCATACAATAGGTAGTTGTCAAAAGTCCACCGTCCGTTCTATTGCTTACAAAGACTAATATTTTACGTTAGGTAGGTACATGTTTTCAAGCCTAGGAATAAAACACAAATAGATGAGCTAAATCTATAGAAATTCATAAAATGAAAGTATCTGATTGAAATCTGTGTTTAATATAAATAAAATTGAAGTGTATGTTTGTAGGTAATATTAAAATAACAAGTTTTAAATTAATGTATAATGTGTGTATGTACGATGCAAAAACAGAAATTTTTAAAATCTTGTCTTTTTCTGAATATCTGAAACGGCTGGGCGAATTTTGACATGATTTTCATTGGATGCTAGGTAATATTTTAAGGCGTTACATAGGCTACTTTAATTTTTACGCAATTTTCACTGGCAGATAATTTAAGTGAAGTAGGTATAAGGCGTAACTTAGAAAATTTTAATTTCGATCAAAAACTATAGAACCCATGAAATATTTCACACGGACAAAGTAGCAGGCAGCAGCTAGTCGTAAATAAATTCCTTCCCAGCCCAACATTAATACTTTTGGCAAAGTTTCTTGGCACAGGGGTACAAATATGCACTCAATATTAGTATTCTATGAAAACAAATTATTTCTATTATAAAAGAAATCTACAGAATTACTCGTAGCACAATCCCAGAGAGTGGGACTCTCTGGGATGGATATTGCGCTCATTGGAGTCATAGATACACTCGATTTCAAACAAATCGTTTTACACACTTCACTCCGCGGTCATCGCCCGTCTGAACTGAGCAGTCCGACTGGGGTAGTACCTTCGCCCTACCAGAAGACCGCGGCCATAACTAGTGTAACTACAGAACTTCGAAATCGTCAACAGGTTGGATAAATAATCGAAGAACGCCACATCGTAGCTAGAATGAAAAGCCAACCCCAACTGAGTGGGGTACCTAACGATAAATGAACTGCACCATCCAACCACCAAAAACGGGGAGGACATAGTAAGCCTTTTCGAAGAACGATACCACTATGCTTGGGCCTTCTCTGTAAGTAGCGGCATTGCTGTGAAACCAATTACTAGGTACATCACGATGGCAACACTCAACAGCATTAATTATTACCAACTAAACAAATAGGTACCTACCCAATAAATACGATGACATCAATGTAAACATCTATCACGAACTAGCATTTCATAGTATACGTTATTGGCACGAATAAAGTAAAATAGTAATATTATCACGAAATAACCATTGCAAAGGTCCACCGCTGAAAAATACGACGCTATCAATACTACTTGAGAATTTCCTTACCGACTCGTAGTCACACCACATTAATTTTGTACCTATCGTTTATGTAACAAACGATCTAACGACAACTGAATTTAGCCTATTCTACTATAGATGTTCTATTTCACGAAGGCGGTTTAGCTGTCATTGTAGTATAACATTATATATAAGTACATAGCTTTTTAAAATTAATAATCTACTTGCAATGCAATTTATTGTTCTACTAACTGCTACATGAATTTCTTTTGACGTGACATGAACTTTCGCACACACATGTACGCGTATTTACAAGATACAGGTACTAATATTGAATTGTTCACCCGCATTCGCGAGATAGAATATCATAATATTATAAAGGCAAAAGTTTGTGAGTCTTTCACTCTTGACTCTCTTACGCGATAACGGCTGAACGGATCTGACTGAAATTTCCTACAGGGATAGATTTATAGTCTGGAATAATACATATCCTTTTACTACTTCTACTACTTTTTATCCCTGGAATAGGTTCCTTTGGGAAATGGTAACAGGATATAATTCCACGCGGGTAAAGCCGCAGCCAATAGCTACCTGATAGAAACTACATAGGAATCTCTTCACCGTCATTCTAGTTCCAATCCAGGTTGTAAATGGCTAGCTAGTTCCTGGCTGGTCCTGGTTTTCCCTAGCGTCTACAATATGGCATTCTTCAAGAAGGGCATTAGAAGGTTTTTACAGGGTCGGCAGCGCGAGTGTGACGCTTCAGGGTCCTCATTAAATAACATAAAGTTTTTGATAGCTACCTAATTGTTTTGCTAATGACTTCATTACATTACAATTCATAAGTAATTCATCCACTTACCTATAAAGTAGAAGACCTTGTATGAACTATACGTTTATAACACACTAGCGTACCCGCGCGCGGCTCCGCCTGCGCGTGAATGTTGGCTATCGCCACCAAGTCTTTTTAAGCTGAGGGCTGCTGAGGGACTGTCCGTACTAACTTTCAATGTCTATTCCTTCGCAATCAGTTATTGCAGTTAAACGTATTCATTTCATCTCAAGTTCAATCAAACCCTTCAAAGTACAGTGCCGTGTATCGCGGCCAAAGCCAGTCTATTTACCATCATTATCCTTTTTCATTGTCTTCTAGATATTATGGGGATTAGATAGCTGCTCTGGCCAAGGTATGTGTGACTCGGAAGAGGCCCTTTGAAAAACCCTTTCATCATAGTTGCATTGCACTTTCACATTCGATGCACCATTTCAAATTAGTGAACATTATTTATTTCAGAAAATCTATTTTTTTTATTATTAAAATCTTGCTACAGACATTGACATTTGACAACCTGATTTACTTAACATGCAAGAAGTTTATGAAAGTAAAGAAAGAGTATATACTAATAAATACCGGTCAAGTGCGAATTGGGCACGTGCACGCAGGGTTCCGTACAAAATTGGGTTGAGGCGGATTGCAGCACGATAAAAAAAGGGTGCGAACTTAACTTTGTTGCAGCGCTTCTTGTCTTGACTGACAGACATACATTTTTTTGTGTTTACGCTTTCCAGACTTTTACCTGTACTTATGCTATAAGATTTTACTTTCTGCAAAATATATGGATTCTAGCCCAAAGGTAAATAAATACCCTTTTTTTCGTGCGCAAAAACCCCGTCGGGCTTCACCTCAACGGAGCCAACGGAGGGGTTGGTATGTCGGAGTCCTACCAATGCCTGTGTGATAGAGGAATCTGGTGTGTCCTAGAAAGAATATCCCAGAAACCCCAACCGGCTCCGGCCTCTAGCACTGGCGACCTCGACGTGTTATTAGGAATCTAAATCCCCCATCTCTATAAAAAAAGCGCGCGTGGAAATATAACACCCTGCCACCCTTTTTTTGTTTTCGTGCGGAAATCCCGATGGATACCACCCCCGTCGGCCATCGGGCAAAGTAAGCCTTGGATAGCTCAGGGTCAAGGGTTACCTTAAACTTCGGCGTCTGTAGACCCAAGATGGAGTTCGATTTTAGTCGGTCAAGTCCGGTATTACGTCCCTACTGGCCAGAGGAGGGGAGAGATTCGTGAGGATTTCCGCACGAAAAATAAGGTACGGCTTCCTAAAACTCTCCGATTGCGGTGCAGGTGACTCACTAACGTCACCGAAGGTAACTTAACGACCTCCGTCCTCCATGAGTGTAGGCCAGGAGATGGTAGGTCAAGCCACCGAATTAGTCGATAGTGAGACCACAGTTTGGATATTACGCTTCGTGTAATGCCAAGCATTATCCGCAACATTCCTTTGATCTAATTCAACTTGATGCCTCTACGTGTTCTTAAAAAAGAGGTCTTGACAGACAGACAGACGGATAACGAAGAGATAAGGGTTTTTTCCAAATCAGGCACAGAACCCTAAAAAATAATAATATTCTATTTACTTTTGACGTAGACAGAGAATGAGGTAAAAGAAGTAAAGGATATTACTCTATGAAAATTTAGACAAAGTCAATTTTAGTTCCTGTTGCTATGACAACTATTATAGATGGCGATAAAAACGTTTGCAACATCTAATTTTCTTTTTATTACTGAATTTCCTGAATGAATCATATATTTTTAATTATGTTATATGCTATTCGAGGCGGAGACAAATCTAAAAAATCATAGATCATGAAAATCTGTTCCGCCGTTCTTGAGTTCTGGCAAAAGCACGTTTTTAGCCCTTTTTAGGGCTTTAGGGTTCGAATTTTAAAAAATCCTTTCTTAGTACACCTCTACGCTACAAAACAAACACTCCCTATAAATTTCAAGTCTCTACGACCAGCGGTTTAGGCTGTGCGTTGTAATCAGTCAGTCAGTCAATCAGCCTGTCAGGACATTGAATTATATAGTATAGAGTATAGATTGGTTTGGCAATAGATAAAGGAATGATGAATAATACTTTTGAAAATGAAATTAAATCAATCCCAATCCCACCTGATGGTAAGTGACGATGTGGTCTACGATAAATCACGCTTGCCTAGAAGGAACCTATTCTCTCGTGACTTGAATACGTAGCTAACACGTGGTTTTGAAGTACTAAATAGATTCGTAGGTCAATGACTCCATCATGTTGTTCTTACGCCTACGTAATACCATTATGTACTTATATTTTTGTATGTAAGGGTGTGTATGTGTGTGTAATATGAAATGTATTCTGCGATAATGCTACGTAATCTAGATCGCGTGATTTTCTTCTTGGCAAGCGTGTGTACAATGGAAAACAATATGAAGAATTATTTTTATATTATTAGCTTTATCCCAACTTAGTTGAGATCGGATTTTTCAGCCCAATTAACCTCCACAACCCGCTGGTGATATCGAATTGAAGCGATGTATAGTGTAAATTCCAAATTAATGTGTTTTAAAATGGTTTTCAACCTTTTTGAAGACGAATTTCCTTCCGAGCTGAGGGCAACCACTATAGCACTGTCGGTGTTTATAATGGTGACTCCCATTCCAGAGACTTTACCTTTTAGTTTACTATCAGGCGAGGTGAAGTCATGTTGACGTGACCGGCATAAAAAAGAATTGCCAAAAAATCTAATTTTATTATTTCCATTATTTAATGTAAATAAAACGTGTAATATTGGCCTTTCTTGCTTTATCTTCCGGCTAAGCCAGGTAGCGGAACTAAGCAATATAATAAAACGCCTCAAAAGCTAAGTTCTCGTTCACAATCACTGTGCCTTGATAGCATAAGAAGGTAGTATAGAAGGCCAGCGCTGAGCGCACTAAACCGTACATACACTGATGCACACACATAATCAATCTGAACTTGAACTCATTTCCAACGTTTCGAATTCTGCCGCACTCAGAGACGTTTAACGGATACTTAAGTTGTTCCTTAGTAAAATTTGAAAAAAGTTACCACTCAGAGTCAGTTAAGGATTCATTAACACCCCTAATGACACTTTAAAGTTAAGTGATACAAAACCCTTACTTAACTTTTAAGGATTGATTTTTACATCTAAAAAAATAGAATTATCGTGAGGAAATCCTCATGGATACCCACCTCGTGGCTAGCCGTGCCCCAATTAGGTCTTTACCTATGAAATTGCCGTTATGTACGAAAAAAATGAAACGATTTTATTTTCATGTATTTTTATTTGTATTAATCGAAGTAGTAATTACCCATACAATCAATGCATCTTTGCCAACGCAGCGGCAGTTTATTGATGCGGTGAGCTTCTAACCCCAGTTCTTGCAACTTGGAGACCGTCTGCTGTGCAGTATAAGGTCGCACATTGTCGTGTAGGAGCAACGGAGACGAGCGATTGAATGCTAGTTGCAGATGTGCTAGTTTCTCCATCATTGTGTTCAGTTCTTCACAGTATACATCTGCAGTAATGCTCACCCCGTTTGGTAAGAAGCTGTAATGAATCACACCGGGCGCTAGACCACCAAACAGTCACCATCACTTTTCTAGGGGTAAGTTTTCGTTTAGGGCATTGTTTAGGTGCTGAACTAGGATCCAACCAACTTTCCGAGCGCTTGCGATTATTAAACAGAATTCATTTTTCATCGCAACTAACAATATCATTTTAAAATTCCTTTATTTCTGTGTCTGTTGAACAATGCACAATAATTTGACGTTGGCTATATTGACATTGGCAGTTGTCAGTGATGCCATAGAATAAAAGAGTCCAGATGTTTTATTATCAGTATATGAAAATAGGTATTTAATTTCATCTATATATAAAAACTAACAGTAAAAGAACGGATTGTAATTTATACTACTATAAATAAAAGTTTTGAATATGTTTAATATTATTTTTCTACTTTTTACTGTTAACGCTTTTTAGGTGTGGCTACACCGACGCCTTATCGATGCCCTATCGATACTGTGATTTTGTCACTGCACCGCTCTACAAAACTTAAAGTTGTGATTAACTAATGTACCCTTAAATTATGACTCTGGGATGTTCCATCAATTAACAGATTTAATGATAATTAGTTAAGTATCATTTAGGACTAATTTAAGGAACCTTTCTGAGTGCGGCAGTGAGACGATATTACGAGTAGGTATATCTACGTAACTAAAATCGTTTTAAACGCAAAGTATTATTAAGACCAAAGACCATGATAACTATAGTTATCACGTTTTTGGCAAGACCCAGGATCGCCAAAAGGGGCTTTAGTCGGTTCGATCCAACAAGGGTGGTAGCCATGGGGATTTTCGAATGAAAAAAAAGGATCGCCAAGAGTGGCGCAAATGTATCAGGATTGCTGACCCTGAATAGGGAAAAAAGCCAGGGGATTAATTGATTGCTGCCTATGGATATGGACTGTAGGAAGTGGTCTAAAATAGGGGCGCAGAAAAGTACAAGGTTCGAGCATCTCAATGCACACTTGAGCCATATCTCAGAGGTAAGTGGCATCTATTAATACTGTACAAGTTTGGTGAGAAACTGGGACTAAATCTGTTCATATCTAGTTGTGAATACCCGCATTTCGTCACAATTATCTCGGTCCTGGTTGCATCTAAAACCTTCACCTCGATAATCAGTGTCGCTTTCCAGCTTTTACTCCCCCACTTCGCAGGTCCTTCGCATCCCTGGCCGTTCACGTACTTTGTCAATTTCCCTACGTGTCTCAATGCGTGTGTGTGGGTGTATGAATCTAGCCTTCTGTATATTTATTTCTTTTGTGATACACGTGTATAGGCCTTCTGGTATCAAGGTCAACGACTCGCGAATTTGTATATTTAATACCACCTCGAGTGCCAATTAGATATGCTACCAACACAAAAACAATTCTGTACTTTCTAACCGTCAAATAAATTAACAGGAGGTATTATGTTGAACTGGTTTGAGTACGCGGAAGAAATAAGAACCTAACGACCGACAAATGAGGGTTATTAGAGTTATGAGAGGAATTTTATTCCGCGCACGCTTAGGCTTTGGAATGACCTCCCTGCTGTGGTTTTCCCTAGCGTCTACAACATTGGGTTCTTCAAGAAGGGCATTAGGTTTTTACAGGGTTGGCAGCGCGAGTGTGACGCCCCTGGTGTTGCACACGTCCATAGGCCAAAGTGACCGCTTCCCATCAGGTGGGCCGTGCGCTTGTCTGCCAACTAAGTGGTATAAAAAAAATCAGAACATAATTTCGAAGTGGAACAGTGACCGCGCGGATAGTGATATTTATACCCTGACACTTTAGGCATTTATTATTTATGCCCGGCATAAATCGGGCAGATTGAGTAAATGCCCGATTAATACGCAAAGTGTGTCATCAGTGCCCATCACTGCGTGCGGATGATCTATCTTTCGTGTGTGGATCATTTTTTTTTATATTCAGTCCGTCAATTGACTTAACCCCGCTGGATGGTAAGAAGCTAGGGTAAAGTCCAGAGGGTACAGGCCGCCATTCCAGACACAATTCGTCCCAAAACGGCGGTCCCTGCTTTGCCTTTTCACGCCCCATTTAAAGAACCACTTTTTATACATTTCCTCTGGTTCTCCACTTTAGGGTAAGTTTGGCGTCTTCGGTGGAAATATTAATATATCTGCCCAAAGAAATATCAACACGTAGGTAATCACTACACATAGCCCACGCAAAGGAACCGTGAAGCTAGGATATACTTTGATCTATAAATAGCTGGATCCAGAGACGTAGGTAATGTAAGTTTGAATGACCAGTCCTGCTGCGTAGGCGCATAATAGCAAGCAAATTAGATCGAATTAGCTCAATTTGTAAGACTCTGAGATATTGGCCATGTCTTTTTAAGCGATTTAACGAGAAAAGCAGCAGGAAAATCTTATAGATTTAATAAGAAAGGCAAATTATAACTTAGTCTTTATAATGCTAGTCGGGTCTTCATTATGGCAGGGTGTAGGGTGGCGTACTTATAAAGCATTTTTCCCCTGTACAGTTACACCTACTAAACTAAATTCCTCAAAACACTCATACATAAATTATCACGCCTATTTCCCTCCGGGGTAGGCAGAGACAACAGCACGCCATTTGATTCTATCCTTAAATACTTCACGCGCTTCCTCTACTGTCATTAAACTTTTCATGCAAGCCCGCCGGTTTCCTCAAAATATCACGTCAAGGTAGGGACTGCCGTTTTGGGACGAATGGTGTTTAAAATGGCGGCCCGTACCTTCAGGACTTTACCCTAGCTTCTTCCCATCCAGCGGGGTAAAGTCAATTGACGGAATGAATATAAAAAAAGAAAAAAAACACGTATTAATTTAGATGAGAATGCAAATTACTGATTGTGTTTCGCGAATGTCGGTTGCAATGCAGTGTACGTACATACACGTGTCTACGATATAAGTGTTTCTAGCACAAACTGGATATAACTGGTTATGTTGCCGTGTCAATATCAAGGTAAATAGGTACAGTCGCTGACAAAATTGTTGAAATTATTTAATTTACATTTACCTCTTTTCATCGAAACATGCACATCTTTTCCTTGCCACAACACAAAGATTTGGAATGTTTTAACAATACACGACCGTGTTTCCTTCTTCCTACAGTCCTAGGTCTGTTAATAGAGGTGTGAAAAAGCATCAGCACACTAACTAGTATCATTATTGGCATCTGTAATGGTCTCATTCCTGAAACTTTACCTTAACTTACTATCAGACGAGGGGAAGTCGAAATAACGTGGTCATTATGAAAAATTATCTGTAAATTAGAAGATACTAAAGCCGTACACGGTGGATAAAATAAACAAAATTGAGGAGAGGAATCCTCAGAACGACTTGTCAGCAAATGAGCGAATGAAACACTTTTGTTCGTGCCTGTACCTACCAGATAATATTTAACATTACAATGTTCATTGATATTACCTTCCCAGGTCGTATCGATTTAGAATGATTTATGATGTCTACTTCTACTTTGTCTGCCAATATGTGCTGCCGCAAAATCTATACCTACTTACTATTTTAAAATTGCAAAGAACTGTGTCTATACATACATTGGAGATATTAAAAAAACTTGCGTTATGTTCGATCGATTCTGAACACATTTTTTTGGAATTCTTGTCTGTTTGGTCGCCATGGACAAAAACTACTGAACGAATTTGGATGCGGTTTTGTTTTCTTTTTCAAATTTTCAGATTTAAAACCTCAAACTTAAAATCTTATGCATATTTGATCACAATCGGTTTAGTAGAACCGGACAATATAGGTACCTAGTCAAAAAACGCGAAAGCTGACTCGTAGGTATAATGTCAAGACTAAATTCATACATTCATTTTTTCACCTCTCCAGCACAAACAGGATGTTTTATTTTGCGCGTGAAAATTAGCAGCCAAATGCGATTTTAAGCGAACAGTGATTCGATTCGAACACTTTTTGAAAATTTTAAATTATTAGGCGATGAAAAAAAATGGGCGCAGGTAAAAGTTTAGAAAGTCACTCTTCATTTTTATTTTATTTAATGAGAAAGTAAATATTTTACATGAATATTGTCTTAATTGTTTTTCTTATCTATAACCTATCAGTCCTATCACACTTTATGGAAATCAGTGGCCACAAATCGACAATGATAAGTGGTACGTGAAACTTCTACCTACCAATAATTCACCATGCATTATTCACGCTTCTTGCCGATTGGGGTAAGCTAAGATTTTTTATACCACTTAGGTTAAGCTATTTTTTTATTTTAAAATTATAACAATTATTTTAAATTTATTTAGATAATTTTTGAAGTAGATAATAATCTATATTTTATCTTTATATAGAAAGCGCACTTGCCACTGGTTTTTGTAATAAAAAATCGTAATTTTAGTTAATTAGGTTTTAATTTCGCCATTTTCCTTGCATAGGTATTTAAGAAGATTTTGAGCCAAATATGTACCTACATGGTTTTCTCTCCGCAGTGCATAGCGTTCCCCTCAGACTAGAAGAGCGTTCCCATTGGTTTCGGCCAAGACAATACTTGCTACGATCCTGGCAAGCATATGCATTTCGCTTCTTTTACTTTCATAATTCACATAGATGCAAGCCGATTGCAGGTACCGGATACAAATGTGGCAAAATATTGGATACTTAACTAATAAACAAACATGATAAATACTCCGTCAACTATTATAGTACGAGTACGTAATAATTTTTTACATTTGGGAGATCGAAATGACGTCGAGATTGGAATGAGATTGAATTTTCAGCATCTTATTTTTCATTCACTATTGTAACACGCTGTACCTATTATAATTTTAATAGTCGAGATTATTATTTGTTATTGGTTATTGACTGTGATTCATCACATTTTGTCATAAAATACCTATATTATTATACGAATAAAAGTCATCCATTTTAATAGTAGCGAATTATTTCGCATTGGCTGACATTCAGTTCTCAAGGCAATCGTCAATGGCGGAAAGGTTCAATTAACAATGTAAGACTTCTATCGTCAGACTAGGGTTGAGATATAATTGGAATTTGCCGAAAGCCGAAAAAGTTTTCGGCGAAAAACTTCACTCATTTCTAATTTGTCACGTTGAAGTGAGTATAATCAAATTCTTTGTTTTTAGTGTGTGTGCGTGAGGGGATGTGTGTGTGTGTGTGTGTGTGTGTGTGTGTGTGTGTGTGTGAGTGTGTGTGTGTGTGTGTGTGTGTGTGTGTGTGTGTGTGTGTGTGTGTGTGTGGGTGTGTGTACTCAGTTGTTGTATGGGATCAGGCTGTATCATCTTCCACACAGTCCATTCATGTCCTATTAGGTCTTCCCCTGTATGCTCACCTCTGTTACCATCCGCATCCATATATCCATATCCATACAATGTTTTTTCACCACTTCGCACGTTAATTTCATAATAGCACCAGGGACTATAGCTCTCATTTAATTTTTTTTTAAATAAAATACAATGAATTAAAGTAATTAAAGTACCTACTTATGTTGATTTTATTCACTATTCAATATAAACTATAATTTTTCTATGCATTGTAAACCGATTAGGTAAGTACCTTTATGTCAATGAACCTTCACACGCGAGTGTGTGCATAACAATTATGTGCATAAGGAGTAACATTATTAAATAAATATTACGTTATTATAAGGTAACTACATTAATTAGCCCTATATACAGGCAGGTAAGTATATAATTTGTTTACGTCTAATGACGCTATCCAAAAACAAAGAAAAGTAATAGGTAAATAAATATTCTAGAACAAATAGGAGTAGGTACCCAATAGAAGAATAGAATAGAGCCATACCTACCTCAGCATAGGTATCTTGTTATATTGGTTTTAGAATGCGGATTTAAAACTAAAATAATTTTTATGTCTTTAACGTCTTATGACGTTATCAAAAGCCAAGGCCGAAATTTTTCGGAACACTATTCAAAATGATTCCGTACTAAAATGTCAACATAATGTCCATACCGTATTCAAATTTCACCTTCCTGATATATTTCTCGTGTAACTTGGACGGAGACGAATACTATTTCAACCTAAACATTTAATATGAATGACTAACTGTTACCCCATGGGTCCATCCGCGCGGTATACTGATCTTGTTCCATAATTTACAGCAGCATATTTCCAGAATGAAAATTAGCCTGTATGCCAAATTTTATCCAAATCCATTCAGAATTTTTATTATAAATATAAACAAACATCCATCCATTCATATAGCCGTTTATCCATTGTCACAAACTTTCACATTAATATTAGTAGGAAGGATTCAATGCAACGTCTAGAGACGTTCTTTCATGACAAAAGTTGTCGATTAATCTGAGTTTTAGCGGGGTAGCATGTTCGATTCCGATAGCGACTTTACCATCAGACTTGCGACAGCTATGATCTATTTTGTACCCTTGAGGATTTCACGATTTTCATACAAAGAAAATGGGCATTACTTATACCGCTAGTCTTTATTAACACACAATACGTACAAAAGGAGATTAGTCTAGCGCATAAAATATTGACGAATTTTCATTCCAAGCACGCTTAGACTGTGGAATGATTTCCCTGCTGTGGTTTTCACCAGCAGCGTCTAGAATATAGGGTACTTCAAGAAGGGCATTAGAAGGTTTTCACAGTCCCTCCTGGTGTTGCATACATCCATATGTCAAGGTGACTATTCCCCGTCAGATGGGCTGTGTGCTTGTTTGCCACTTAAGTGGTAAAATAGCGTATAAAATTTATGCAGCTGACGCCAAATATAAAACACAACCAGTTTCAATTTAATATTTAATTTGCATAATTAAATAATACTGCTTACATAATCAAGTTCTGCTAACTCCATTCATAATGATCTTTAAGAACGCTTGCAAAATATCAACAAACAGACAAAAAATAATGTCAGTGTTGCTGACTTAAGTATTATTGCTAGGTAGCTGAGATAATCCTCCGAGCCTTCTCCCAACCCAGGTGAGGTCGGCTCATCAGTCTGACCATGAAGCGAGGTTCATCATCATTTTCGGTGAAACGACTGCCATCGGATCTCCTCAATAAGACCTAGGGGCTTAAATCGTACTTTTCTTAGATATGTCCATTTCTGGATTTGACCAGTTTTAGTTAAGTCCATTTCATGATTCAACCATTTCTGTATTTGACCACTTCTGCTTTCATCCACCGTTGTATGGTATGCAAGAGCACAAGTGTGGGTTTGGCCCCATAAGTGCTACAATCTATTTTTAGGTAAAACGCGTTTTGTCTAGTGAACGCCTTCTCTCGTTTATTACAGCCGCGTTCCACCTAAGAACGGGTTTTACTAACCTGTTGATATTTTACCTATCATTACATAGTAGGTATAAAGTCAATTTGAAGTGGCTATCTGTTTCTCCGTTTAGGTACTTCCCCTTGCTAAACCATACTTGCAGGTCTTGCATGATGATATAGGTACTTAATATAGAGCAGGAAAATGGACCGCGAGCTCCATGGCTGAAAGCCACCATTCTGGCACTATCTGTGTTTGCAATGGTGACTCCCATTCCAGAGACTTTGCCTTTAGCCTACCATCAGGCGAGATGAAGTCATGTTGACGTGTCCGACATAAAAAAAAAGAAATAAATAAAATGGCAGAATAGCATTGGATAAACACCGATGATAATGATGAAGGGGTGTTTGGAGCTTCTGGTTCCCCTTTTTTACGTGTGGAAATGGTCACACCACGCCAACCAATACTACTGATGGTACTGTTCATACTGCGCTATTTGTGCAGTAAATAACTTCAAACTATGCATTGAAGCAAAAAACGATTGCACTGTTGTATTTTTTAATATTCTTTTGTTTCATTTTTGTTTTCTTTTGTTTGAAATGCGTACTTTTGAATTGTTTTGCTTTAGTAACAGGTTTTTTAACCAATGCATTATTTCACTTCATATTAATCACTGTTATTGTTTATTTATATTATAGAGGTAGGAAACAGATGTGTGCTTCACTTGATGGTATATGGTATGTGTCACTCGCACATAGCCACCAGGAAACACGAAGGAAAGAAAGAGCGCTGTTTAAGGCCTCTTAGGCGTACAGTGAACTCTTACTTTGGTGCGCTTCCCAAAATGAGCTTTGCTTAAAATGAGCACATCTCAAAATAACGTTTGGTGGTTTCGTTGTGAAAATCAATCCAGTACAAGGTGACTTCTTCAAGTACTGTCATGCCATTAAGGACCTTAAAGTGTATGATGTATCATCATCCTCCGAGCCTTTTCCCATCTCAGTTGGAGTCGGCTTTCAGCCTAACAACGAAACGGCCAAACTCGATATTGTCCGTGAACCCACTGGATCGAAGTTCTGAAGTTTTTCCGGATATTCGGACTTTTAAGGATTTCGAAAATATTATCCCTATCATAGGGTCTGAATACCTATGCAGAAGTTCATATGATTTTGTAGACCAGAAGAGAGTGCAAATCGATTGTTAAGATGAAATTGCACAATAAAATGTATAGAATTCATTATACTCAATAAATTCTAATATGAAACAAGGAAAATGCTACTTAGTTAATCCTTTATTGCAATTTGCAACAAGTTACTATATTTATGCATAAGACATTAACATTGCGGATAACTTGACCGAATGACTTAACAGTTAAAGTATTCTGAATAACAGAAAATTATACCAAAACTGAAGAAAATAATTTCTCGGAATAAATTGTCATTGTTGGCTCAATATTTTCTGCCCGACTTGACTTGAGTTAAGGAAGTAGAAAAACTCTTGGAATTTACTAACAAATAGATGGGCATTAGCAAAGGGGCTCAGTTTAATGCAAAGCTTGTTTTTGTCTTCAGTCAAGGAATTATAACAAAACTCGCATAATACCAAAGATAAAACTTAATGGAAATACTAACAAAATTTTCCCTAAATAATTCTCTTGAAATACATTGACAGACGTTAAGACATGAAGAATTCCGTCTAGAAATTCTAATTAATAGAATTAAGTATACCAAAACTAAAACAACGCTGTCTTAGAATACATTGGTAGACACATTAATTAGTATTGGAGGTTTTTGACCTTGAGTTCGGTCAAGGAATACTAATTACCAAAGTTATGCCAATACAATAGACAACTCTTTTGGAATACTTTGACAGATAGTAAACAATTATACCAACCTTAACTAAAAACAATGGAATAGATTGACAGATATAAGCATTAGTGCTCAGCCTGTGAAACTCAGTGAAGGTATCCAAATTAAGTATCAAAATTATGCCAAATCTAAAACTACTCTTCATGTAATGCTGAAAGTTCACATTATTTTACACATCTAAGAGGCAAGCAAATATAAATTACAAGTTTGATAACATATTTCCAAGTCAATATCACAAACCAGGCGCTTCTACAAATTTTAAATATACTGTTTAGAATGTTACCTATGTATGCATAATCAAAGTTCCTGTAAAGTAACAAGTTGATGATACACCCAATGATATAGTAAATTAGATTGCTTCAAAAGAAAATAATTGCAAATTAGTTCAGTATCACTTCAAGGGTAAGCATCGCGTTGCGTGCCAAACCCGTTTATTTCTGGACGTCACAGACCACCAAGATCATGGTTATACAATATCAGAGTAAACGTTAACTTACCTAGAAACTTGATCATATAAGCACAACACAGCACAGTTCACAGTATTACGTCTAATACGATAACTCCGCGAGTGCAAATATTAGAAACAACATAGACGTCCGTGCCTTGTGGCGGTCAGATATCAACTGAACTCTGAATGACGGACGACGGTGTTTCATATTGTGTAGCGGCGATATTTACACTTACATTGACGAATTGGATGAAAGTGTCGTATGTATATAGGAATTTTTATGTGTGCCGATCGGTAACAATACATTATGCCTCGAAGAAGGTATAGTTTGATTAAGATTTAGTGCGGTCAAAATAATTGTTGGGCTAAAACTTAAAATATGCTTGTACGATTCATAACGTTGGTTTGAACGAAAAGGTAGTTCCTCCTCGACGGGGAAGTACAATTATCTGGCTGATATCGACTTTGAAGTGTAGTATACCGTACGTAAAGATAACTGAGATAGCCTGCAGGAGGCACTAAGTCCGGTGCTATGGCGTACATTGGGAGTGACGTATATCCAGCTGTGAACTGCAATAGGCTGAAATGCTGAATGAAAGAAACATAATCCAATTACTTAGGTAATACTGACGTAACAAGAGTACGCTGCAATGAATTCCATTTGCTCGCCTAAGGCCTTTTTTTACACTTTTTTCTATTTTATTCTTTTCCCTATCGTGATAATCGACGTTAGCATAGTGAATAAATTAATTGCAATTAAGAACTTGTGAATTCAGCTTACACCTAATATACCAATGACGGGAACCCGCTCCTAATACAAGCAATTTAGCTTCACTGGGAGCGTCAACACGAATTAGCAGATACCCATCGGTAAGACATGCTGTATTATATAATTATATACAATAGGTACCCTTTATGTATAACCATGTTTCTGTCAAATGGTTTATTAATAAGCATTATTATTTCAATGTGCAATATTTGAAAAATTAATATAAACAAAGGGAATTAAGGCTAAAAGCCTTAGAACTTAGAATCTGTTTACAAAGGAACTCTGCAATTGCGATGTCTTGTTGACACAAGTGCCTAATAGGTACCTACATTGAATGTGCAACTAATGCATTAAGCAACTAACGAAGCGAATGACAAATGACCTTCAAATGACTAGCCTAAGAAAATATCTGTGTTTAGTGCTAGTAACTCCAAAGTATAATTAAAAGTTTTGGAAGGTAATGTTTTAAAAACATTAGTAAATTACATTATACAGTGAATATTAATCAATGCACGTTACTTTGTCCCGAAAGACCGCCCCTATATGTACCCGGGGCAACAGCGCCCATCACGCTGGTCACATTACCTCTCTCGATGTCGATGGCCAACTTTTGCACCAGGAAGTCACCCCGCCCTCTCTCTCAATCTACGCACTATGTCCTACACAAAGCGTTTTGCCTACCCGCTCCAATTCCCATCGTCTCCTTCGTTTTAAAATATTGGTTGATTAATACAATTATTTCTATAGAAAGCGCTGTTTGTCGTGTTCCAGCAAGATCTTCAAAGCCAAAGCCATCTCACCTGCAAGCCGGTATACCTGCTGATTAATGGACGAAGTTTTGACACAGACTTTCCTCTCGAGGTTCCTGCAAACAGCAGTCGTATCCTTAAAATCTGATATTAGCCACATCAGGATGAGAAAGTGGATGAGAGGAAGAGACAGGAGGATGTGAGGATGTAGTGAGCCTTCTCGAATAGCTATGCCTATCTATGCTCGAGCTCTCTCCGTAAGTAGCGGCATTGCCGTGAAACCAAATACTACACCACGATGCTAACATCGACACGAGAGAAGAAGAGGTGTATGAGAGAGTCGATCCCGAGCTTCAAAATTCAGGTCTTGGATGCAACCGGAATAACCATTCAACAGTCACTGCTCAAGAAAAACGTAAAAAGTAATTTACAACAGGCATAATTAATATTGTAAGACTCAATATGGCGGTCACCTGTTGTGACGTAACGTGCATTAGTTGGTGTGTCTGCAAAACGCTCTCTGATTGGCCGCAGAGTGTCTTACGATCCGGCGCACACGCAAGTGCTCATAAACATGATGTTCCATTTATAGCGGTCAATTTATGGTGCATTATATATTTATACATGTGAAGCCATTTGCATGGGACTATGTGAATTTTAAAGTTATTTGCGTGGTGATACCTAATTAGAATGGTTTGCTTTGCCATACCATATGTTTCAATTTACATAGCTGTGTACGGAATCCTACCATCATTCATGAGGTCTAGGTCATCCTCACCTGCAAGTCGATATCTGCCGCGGCTTACCTCTCAACTCTGAGTGGAACTGAAGGAATTTCTTCCGGCAAAACGAGATACCAATCAAAAACAATAATACGCACAGTGACCGCTCCCCAACAGGTGGGCCGTGTGCTTGTCTGCCACCTAAGTGGTATATAAAAAGCAGACGTTGGGCTCCAAAGCAGTTACTTAGGAGCCCAACTTACATTGGGTATTTACCATTTATCTTGGCAGAACATTATTCTTTCCTCTGGCTACCAGATCTAAAACAATGAAATATAAGTTACAATCGTATTTACGGCTTCATCCATATTCGTAACTGAAATCTCGTAACCAGTTACAAGAAAAGAATTATTTTTCATGGTTTGGTAACTAGTTATTAGAGAAGAATTATTAGGTATTCTGCTTTGGTAACTAAACTCACCTATCATCATCATCATATCAGATTTTAAAAAAGGCACTTAAACATAATTGTCATAAAACTGGCTCCTGAACTTTTGACTTGTCACGAGATTTCTTGACAAGAACTGTGTCATTCCAAACTAGACTTTATGCCCTTTCTATACGACATTATTTAGCGAAGACGAATGTGATCAATAAGATAATAGCTCAACTGCAGTTGCAGTCCCACGTCCTTGTTCCGTTCTCATCCTCTTTGTGTACGGCGTAAATGCATACCTCAACAATTTACTTATCAACTTATAATCGTTATGAGAGAACCTCAAAGTTCTCAAAGGTATTTGGTGAATATTATCGATTCCTATACCTAAATGGCCTTTATTTACAAAGGTTAGGTCAAACTCGCATCGCGAAATTTCACCGCGCTGCCCGCAGGATCTTGCTAAACATGGAATTTGTCTAAGGAACTTGTATAGAGGTAGAGGTGAAGAACTCGCGAAAAAAAACCGCATGAAAATTATTCTGTTACTAAATCTGTAGTTTGCCAGTTTGCCACAGAATCAATGGTCTCAAGCGTATTTGCGGGGTGCATAAGGGCTATTAGTTTTCCTGAATCCTGATTTTTCCTTCTAAAGATCGATGTTAAATCTAGATACAGTAACAGCGTGTCTTGCAAAAGAAGTAGCGACGCAGCAGGCGAACCATTTGAACGATTTGTTTATTGCCAACATTACAGATGACTAAAACGTCATTTCGTGTCTCCTGTAAGGTGGCATGGAATCTTACCATCCCCTAATGGTAAGTTTATAACACAGTTTAGGATTTTATTGACAATAATGCGTTGTAACAATGCAAAACAATATTTTTTGTTTCGTAACCGTTCGTAAAATGCATCTTCGCAAGATTTTACAAAGGAAGCCAAGATTCTTCTAGTTTATACCATGTTATAATAATGGCATGACTAATTGCTGCTCGCCCACACGTGCATGGACATGAGAACATGCACTGAGCTCTACTGTATCGTGCGTAGTTTATTGACAAACAACTAAGTGTCTACGTTATTAAGCCCAAGAGCAGGCGCCCGATTCAGTAACGATACGTTTTCAATACGCGTGATTTAAATTCAATAAGCAGGAATAAAAACTGTCGTGGTACGGAGATGTTATGAGAAAAGATGAAAGTAATGTTGTTAAAAAGGTTCAAAGTATGAATGTAGAGGGCTTCAGGGGCAGAGGTAGGCGTAAGAAAAGATGGATGGAATGCGTGAACAACGATATGGAAAGGAAAGAAGTAACTGAGGAGACGACATCTGACATTGGGACGAGAGCAGGTGGATGGATGAATAGAAGGAATAAAATGCCGGTCAAGTGCGAATCAGACTCGCGCACGAAGAGTTCCGTACCACATTATAAGGCAAAACGGCGAATAATAATTCTAAAATATCTAAAAGTTTTCGTAATCTTGGAGAACACGTTTTAAAAACGTATCTGTACTGAATCAGGCACCAGATGTACCTATTCTACTAAATGCAAATATGCCTATGTGCATTGAAGATGTGTTTGATAAGCTAACAGTGAAGTGACATACTTTAGACGAATTTAAGAAGAAACAAACTTCAACTATCATTTTGTTTTTCGTCATAATCCGTCAATCGTCGAACTTCAAATACCTATCCTAGGTTGCACAAGTTTCTTTGCTAGAAATGAGGTGTGCTCGTCTTTTGGTGAAAATCTGGTGATAGAATGTTGTATCAATTTGCAGGAAATTATAAAAAATTTGCAGCCTTTGGCTCAGCGCCTTCAGATCTTGTACACCTACTTACAATATTCACAAATAGAGGATGATCATAGGAGTTGTCTCATTGTCAAAGATGCCCAAGATTGTGCGAATTGTAAGTGGAAAAGTCGAAAGCGGACCCCGGGCTTTGAGCTCTCGGTGTGCAATCTGGACAAACCCTGTTATGTTGATGTTGAATAGTCATAGGAATTGCTGAATTTATGTGCCCCATATATAGAATGCAAAATCACTCTTGCAGTCTGCTTAAGTGCAAATATTTGTTTTTATTATCAAAATGATGTCAATGTTGATAAGACTACAAGGCAGATAATAGGCTTAGGTAATAGCGTTTTAGTATATAAAAAGATAACTATACTATTTTCGTAGAATATTACAAAAGGTTATATGTTTCAAGGTTATTGAGAATATTAATAAACAATGGATGTTTGTTAATCTTTCACGCTAAAACGACAGAACTGATCTGGCTGAAATTTGGTACAGGCATAAAAATTATAGACTAGAATAAGACATACTTAGGTAGGCTACTTTATATCCTTGGAATGGGTTCCCATGGGAAGCGGAAACGGGGACAAATTTCCAAGCGGGCAAAGCTAGTGATTATTATTAAATTCCAGTCATAATCTACACAGTAGGCCCTGATATCAAATACATTCGTATTTAGCCACATTAATTTCTCTTGCACAATGCAGAAACGGCGGCCATGACAGTCCGGCGAGCCTCTGCAACCACAGACGCTGATTGGCTGATCGCAACGCGCCTCTTTGACGTCAATGACTCCAGCGCACGTATTTTATCGAAGAACTACAGTCACATTAACGGCGATAGCGGTTTATAGATTGAACATATTACCTTTCGATAGAATTTGTAACATATGGACGGGAGTTATAGCTCTTATAATACTAACATGGAAACTGGCGTTGTTACATCAAAGGCTTTCACTTTGGAACCTGTAATCTGAAGATCCACTTACTGCCGCACTCAGAGACGTTTAACGGATACTTAAGTTGTTCCTTAGTAAAATTTGAAAAAAGTTACCACTCAGAGTCAGTTAAGGATTCATTAACACCCCTAATGACACTTTAAAGTTAAGTGATACAAAACCCTTACTTAACTTTTAAGGATTGATTTTTACATCTAAAAAAATAGAATTATCGTGAGGAAATCCTCATGGATACCCACCTCGTGGCTAGCCGTGCCCCATTTAGGTCTTTACCTATGAAATTGCCGTTATGTACGAAAAAAATGAAACGATTTTATTTTCATGTATTTTTATTTGTATTAATCGAAGTAATTACCCATACAATCAATGCATCTTTGCCAACGCAGCGGCAGTTTATTGATGCGGTGAGCTTCTAACCCCAGTTCTTGCAACTTGGAGACCGTCTGCTGTGCAGTATAAGGTCGCACATTGTCGTGTAGGAGCAACGGAGACGAGCGATTGAATGCTAGTTGCAGATGTGCTAGTTTCTCCATCATTGTGTTCAGTTCTTCACAGTATACATCTGCAGTAATGCTCACCCCGTTTGGTAAGAAGCTGTAATGAATCACACCGGCGCTAGACCATCAAACAGTCACCATCACTTTTCTAGGGGTAAGTTTTCGTTTAGGGCATTGTTTAGGTGCTGAACTAGGATCCAACCAACTTTCCGAGCGCTTGCGATTATTAAACAGAATTCATTTTTCATCGCAACTAACAATATCATTTTAAAATTCCTTTATTTCTGTGTCTGTTGAACAATGCACAATAATTTGACGTTGGCTATATTGACATTGGCAGTTGTCAGTGATGCCATAGAATAAAAGAGTCCAGATGTTTTATTATCAGTATATGAAAATAGGTATTTAATTTCATCTATATATAAAAACTAACAGTAAAAGAACGGATTGTAATTTATACTACTATAAATAAAAGTTTTGAATATGTTTAATATTATTTTTCTACTTTTTACTGTTAACGCTTTTTAGGTGTGGCTACACCGACGCCTTATCGATGCCCTATCGATACTGTGATTTTGTCACTGCACCGCTCTACAAAACTTAAAGTTGTGATTAACTAATGTACCCTTAAATTATGACTCTGGGATGTTCCATCAATTAACAGATTTAATGATAATTAGTTAAGTATCATTTAGGACTAATTTAAGGAACCTTTCTGAGTGCGGCAGTTACTCCATCTTCTCCTCTTGGTTTGGCTAAGACGGCTTTTATGTCTCAACTCTGAGAGGAAAGCCTGTGCCAGAGACTAGTTCGTCTATCAGCAAGTACACCGGTTTGCAAATAAGGTTAACTTGGCTTTTTCTATGTAATTCACGCCTTAAGCGTTGACGAATTTAACCAATTAGCAGCGATATATTTAAATTATACAAACCTTATCGGTAAGTAACTCGCTTTATGTCAGTACATAGTCTTTATCCTTTAGAAAGTGGATGACCTCGACCACTATTTGCAACATGACAGCTAAAAGTCAATTCGACGAAGTTAATTTACATGAAAATAATTTCTGTAGGTTTCCTCTAAGGAAGGAGGTTTATCAGATTGCTAGGTTTACCAGATAACTCTATCCCATGGGGCAGAAAAATCAGTACTTCTCTGGTATCTATGGCATATTGACTGTTAAATTTGGTTTTCCCAGTGTGGCTTTACCAGGCCTGCCGTCCGTCCTGCGCCAGAGCAGCGTCCTCGTTGAGCAGGTGCTTCAAATTACAGGTGAAGTTGGGTTGGGTTGGGCCTCAAGGAAGTTTGTATAGACTCTATAGATAGGTACATCATACTAATTTTACACCTTAATGGTAAATATAGATACTGCAAATAACTTTACTTTCGCCAAACTTCAAGCCTTATCTCGTTCATAGTCGTTATCAGCTGTTCTGCTGAAGCAATTATATTCCGTATCGCATGCAGATAGTGAGAGGAAAATCTTTGTAGATAACCATTGCAAAAATCGATAATGATGTGAATTCACTGACTAATCGGTAAGAAATATGATTGGGTGGAAGTCTCGGGTATATCAACATCTTTTGGGTCATTTCCATTAAAATATTCCGCATCGCATGCAGATAACCGGAAGAAAAACTTTTGTAGAATTATCTATGTTTTGCAATCAAATCATTTGATTGCAAAACATCGATAATGATGTTCAATTCAGAGATAAATCATTGAGAAATATGAATACGTCGAGTCTAGGACATTTTACAATTTTTTGGAACATTTCCCTTGAGTTCTGGGTTAACATGAACCCCAAGTTACCATGTGCCACCATGTTTCCACGATCCATAGTCACCTCATGCCGGGATTTAAAAATAGCCTATGAGCTATAATAACCTATCTCTGTACCAAAATTCACCAGATCCATTCAACCGTTTTGACGTCATTGAGTAACACTCATCGACTTGAAAACTTCCTCTTTCAACTTATCAATTACAGGTGCGCATACGCATCAAACTGCGTATACAGCTATAAAGCAACAATAAATTGCAAAACTGAATGTATAAGAGAAAGGTGTAGCTAGTAACTGTGCGTAAGCGAAATAACTGGTACATAACGGCCTATGTGGGACAATGTCCAATTGTACGAACGCTGCAAAAACTAGCGCATGTCCATGATACCATTGAGTAATTACTGTATACGTTCGTGCGAAATGAATCGGAAAACAAAATCGATTTGTGAATATAACTTGACTAGCTGTCCCCAGCGGCGGCTTCACCCTTGACACGCTTCGTCCCCGAGTCATTTATCCCATATCTATACTTCATACTAATTTATAAAGTGGTAAGGTTTTGTGTTTGTATATTTGTTAAATTGTAAGGGATAATCTCGAGATCTACTGAACTGATTAAAAATTTTGTCACCAATAGAAAGCCACGTCATTCGTGAGTGTCATAGGCTATACATTTAATTGGAAAACTGGAATTTACACCCGGACGAAGCCGGGTCCCGGGTCGCTAGTACCTATATAAGGCCTTAAATCATTAGTTCAACAATATAATGTATGGAATGCTATATAGAAATGGTATTCTATATACTTAATATATAGAATTTTACCAGATTCTTTCACATTGGTTTGGTTGCACTCTGCAACCCAAGGATATATAATAATACTTTCATTTTTCATTCGGGAATAGGTTCATGTTGGTCTCGGGTACGACATTAATATACCACGAAGGCGCAAGGGCAATTAGAGAATCGTGCAAATAAGGTGCAGATGTCAGGCCCATAAATGCTGTATTATGTACACATAGGCACTTTCCACTAACGAAGGTGTCCGTAGATAAACATTTAGATGTACAAGCTCTTAAAATAGTTACTGTGGACAAATGTGATTACACGTGTACGATTATGGAATTTACCGACAGTTTAGGTAGTATAATATCACACAATACATAGTAAAAATGTCTAGAAATGGCAAAAGGTACTTTGATGTCGAGTTTTTAATCCTGTTTTTTGTTTTAAGAACAGTCAGTGGGAGTTACTGGGATGCGAACTTGACTTCTAGAGGTTTTACACTCCTAAATCCCCCTTCGGACCCACGATACCCCTGGCGATAAGGAAAAGAAAAGCTTAAAGAAGCAAGATTCAGTTTGCATTCAATTTATGAGATGACCCAGCTGAAGCAGGCAACTCGTTATCCGTTCGAGAAGAGAATAGAAAGGGCAGTAAAAAGGGGTAATTTGAATATTTGTCCTATCGTGCCATGAACCGACTACGTTCTGACCTCCCACTGCTATTGCCACAGTCATTGGCCATATCGAAGTTCTGTAGTTAAACAAGCTGTTGGACTTTTTAGGGCTCGTAACTATCCGTAATCACTGCAATAGATATTCGTATGGCAACCGACAACGACGGGTCTAAGAGGCACCAGTATTGGCACTGGGATATGATACAATGCTACAAACTGTAAATCAGTGCTTAGCAGAAAACTTCAGCACATGCGTAGTACTAAAAAAAGCAATTGACATTTTAATGAAAGAATTGACCTTCAGCCAATCAACCGTTTATAGGTTCTAAATGGGAAAGACCAAAATATTTAAGAGTCTATATTCAAACATGACAATAATTGACATCAATATGAACCCAGGAGGCGTCACATTCATATATAGATGAAACAAAAGAGTCTGAGGAGTTGCTTTAAAAAAAAATATCAAAAAAAAAATCAGAAATGTTGTTTCCAGAACTATTTTGATCTCGTTGCGAAATGCTGAAGGTTCTCGCAATTTTCTTCGTATGTAATTTTGAGGTTGATGATTATTATTTTTGTGTTAGATTCTGTAAAGCATCCGCTTTTCAATTCTTTTTTGGGTTTCCTTAGTGCTGTACTTTGAACTTCAGACGATACACATAAATGCAGTTTAGTTCCTAAAAACTCCTCAAATCAAACAATGGTAACTAAAACAACGAATTAAGTTCATTTAAATTGTTGTAGAGCAGTAGAAGTTACTTTTGTTTTTGAAGTCGCATAAAAAATGAAAAAGCATGTTAAAGAGTACTTAAAGTTGAAAAGTTAAAAAAAAAAACAAAAACGTGAAACGAAATAAATTTTCAAGGAAGTAAAGAAACAATACAATTAAAGCAAATAAATTATATTACTATTTAAAGTACTTCCGACATTAATAAGAAACTTAACTAAGCAACGAAATAATAGACAGAAATAAATATAATGTTGATTTAGCTTAAGCATTCGACTCTCTTAACCATAAATAGTTCTTATTCCTAATTGCCAGAAAAAATAAATTATTTAAGACACTCTTACAAACATCTAAGTGTTACAATCACATTATTATACATGAAATTGAAATTAATGACCAACTTGTCTCGTCGACTAAGATAGATGGTACAAATAAATTCATACCATCCCAGGACGTAAATATTAACCTTGAAATAATAAAATTCACCTCTAATGAGAATACAATCGATGCATTCCACTAAGAGAAATCTGAATCTCAACTTCGATAACATAAAGGCTATATTAGTATGAAGCGTAATTTTATTAAAAGCAATAGAAGCCGAATTTGCGCAGGTTGTCTGACGCAATGTTTTATTTTTTGCTTAGCATATATTTGCGTGTCGTATATTAACTCACAAATTAACATTAAAGTGATCACGTGAATTTTCATATGAATCAATTCTATTAGAGACAAAGTAGAAGGTATGCCTACTGCACAAATATAAATGATGATTGATTTCATCTTATATGTACACACTGCTAAGGAGTTAAGTAAGTAATTCTTTAGTCTTTATTGTACACACAGTAAATACGTAATTATCATACATTACAATATAGCTTCATTTATCCACAAAGGTGAACTTAATTCAATGTTGAATTTTCTCCCAGAAAACCTTTGGGGAACATAAAGGATCCAACTGTACATGTAAAGTGTATTGTAAAGGTGCATACTTATTTACTTGGCTGTGTGCACAGTAAGTGCGCTTTGTCCGCAGACTCAGGAATGCATCATTGGCTTGCTGGCATTGTTATGAGCGTAACACTAACGGTGGAGCTAGTCCACAAACTGAAAGTCATGCAGTTGCTATCTATTTATGCTATGTCATGCATGTTGAATGACTAATGGCTGTAAGAGCAAGCGAGTCCTAGAGTCAAGGGGTCCTGTTTAGACTCCAGTCGAATGCAGGCGGCTGGTGGAGAACCGAATGGCGCACATTGGGACTTTTAAGGGACATCGCAGCATTGATTCACGTATTGAGTTACTCAAAACCAGCTCAGAGTCAAACGGGGCTGACGGCAATAGGCTTGCAACCAAAACGTGGTGACCTAAGACTATTTGAAGTTTTTTCACCATACCTAATTGGTTAGACGACAGTTGACAGCAAATAAAAGAAAGAGGCGCTTAAGTGAACCCGAGCTTCAAGGTGCAACCCTCGGATGCAACCGGGAACAACATAATAACAATGGTGTGTTTATTTGATATTTCGATCGTATGAGTCAGAAATGTGCAAGAGACGCGTTCCAATAGTCACGTAGGCAATTTTGGCGCACGTAATGTCAAATCCCTGGTACACACCAAGCAAACCAATGCGTACTATGGGCAACGCGCGAATGAAACAGTATGAACGTCATGATGAAAGCAAGCAACTAAGTACCTTTCACTTCTACTTTCATGAATGCTTTCTGGCTCTGGTCTTTCTTTTGTTTCTTGTTTGTCTCAGTAATCATTCTAATTTATTTAGAAGAAAATAATACTTCGACTATAGATGTGTTTAAGCCCTGTGAATGCGGGTATTTATCGAGCATTTTTTATTTATGCTCAAAACTGGGGCATAAACTTTACAGGTGGACAATAATCGGGTGGATTGAATAAATGCCCGATGTATGCCAAAAGTCACAAGGCATAATAAAACCCATCACTGACCTCGATATAACCTCCTTGACGACCAACCTCACCTAAAAGTCAGTGTACTTGGTACTTGCTAAACAACGGCCGAGACTATGGTACAGGGGTACAGGTTTTCCTCTCAGGGTTGGGAGCTTAGACAGCAAAAGCTGACACACCAGTCAATAAAATGTCATCATCATTCTCTGAACCTTTTTCCCAACTCAGTTGGGGTCGGCTTTCCAGTCTAACTGTGATGCGGTTGAACATCGATATTTTCCATGGAGCGACTGCAATCTGACCTCCACAACCAATGGTCATTATGACCAATGGCGATATCGAAGTTCCAAGTTAGTCCGTAAAATGTATTCCGTAGGTATTGGATTTTTTCTGTTAAACCATAATACAATTAAATTTCCCTGAATACGGTGATCAATGCATTCTGCAAAACGAACTTGATATTGCATAAGCCGTGCGTCAGCGCCGCGCCTCTTCGCGGCGTGCTATGATTGGCCTGCGCGTGCGCTACAACTATCACGTCAACCGAACTTTATGCTACGGAATGCATGAGCCTCGTTAAAATATGCGGACAAGGTTTAAGGACTATTTATAGTTATCTGCTGCTAAGTGCTTTTGTACCTATTTTATATAAAACTAGCTGTCCCCTGTGGCTTTGCCCGTAACATACTTCGTACCTGTGGCACTTACATGCCCGTAATTTCTTAGTTTTGCAATAATGTATGGAAATTTGCCCGATTCGTTGAAATATATGATTACTACTCTGCTACCCTTGGCAGTAGCGTGATGATATAGCCTATAGCCTTCCTCGATAAATGAGCTGTTTAAAAAGAATTTTTCAATTCAGACAAGTAGTTCCTGAGATTAGCGCGTTTAACCAAACAAACAAACTCTTCAGCTTTATATAATAGTATACATTTATTATCATCCTCTGAGCCCTTTTCTCAACTCAGTTCAAGTCTGCTTTCAGTCTAACTCCGAATAGAACTTAGATAAGTATATACCATGAAATGACTGCCATCTGACCTCCACAACCTACTAGCGATATCAAAGTTCTTTAGATAGTCGGTAGCATGTTGGTAAATAGAGATTCGTGTTGTTAAGCTTTAGCAAAGTGTTACGGCCAAATACCTAAATCTCACAAAAAAAACGACTTCAACTAGACCAAATTTAAATGGTCCCATTTGCAATGGCACTGGCAGTACCAGCTTTCAAATAAAAAAAGAATCATTAAAAATTGGTGCACCAATCTGTAAACATAAAATATCTGAGGCAACAAATTAAAAAAAGGTTCAGTCGAATTGAGGACCTCCTCCTTTTTTGTAGTTGGTTAAAAAGTTTGTTAGTTCCATTCTTTTTAGAACATCTAAATAGTACTTATTTCCTGCTTTAATTGGTGTATGAAACTCCACCAAGATATTTAGGGCCCAAATTAAAAAAGCTCAGGGTTAGAAGGTCCTGGCAAGGCTCTTGTACAATAAACCCAATAAAAAACCGACTTTAACAGACCAAATTAAAATGGGACCACTCGGAAGTGCCACTATCAAATAAAAAAAGAATCATCAAATTCGGTTCACCAAGTCGAAAGTTCTCAGATAACAAACATAAATAAATAAATTATGAAACAGTTTTAAATTGTATTGTCATCAAACAAACAAATCAGACAACTGAAAAGGGGTCAAATTTCACCCAAACACACAGGTCAAGTTAAATAAAACTTTAATAATAAAAATACAGTCAAATTGAGAACCTCCTTTTTTAAAGTCGGTTAAAACGGGCACCGGTTAGATGACAATGATGAGTAAGATGGGTAAAAACCCGCTCTGGATATTCCTGAGTAGGTTTGTAAATGTGTATGACGCATAAGATATTTTGCACACTACCTAAATGTTCGATCTACTAACTACAAATGACAGTTTTAATAGTTTATCATTATCTTCATTATTTCTCAACATATAATTTTGTTTTATTGGAAAAACCACAGTTGTTTAAAAACACTATTTTTAATGAACATGTTTTTGATTGATAATTGATAACCCTGTTTGTCAGGATGAAAGTGAGAATGGATGATTGAATCATGGTTTTATATTTATTAACTAGCTGATGCCCATGTATCTAGTCCCACAGAGGTTAGTAATAGTTTTTTGGTCATATCTTTGGCATACCAATAGAATTGATTAATTTAGCAATAACCTAGTCATAACGGTTTTTGCATAGTTAAACATATTAATGAGTAGTAGATTATGTCAATTAGCACTTTATTTACCACCTAAATTGCTACATCCCCGCTCAGTGCAAATATTTGAATGCATGAATAAGAGTATTTGCATTGGTCTGTTTGTGCCTCGGAGAACATGTTAAGCCATCGTTCCCGGCCACATGAACATGGTAACCGGGTCTATGGCAGTCTTTACGGGTAGTTGGAGCCCTAAAAAGTCCAACAACAACAATCTAGCAGCAATGCTTCGATATCGCCTAATGTCACCATTGGGTGTCACCATTGGTGATGTGAAGGTCAGATGGCAGTCACTTCATGGAAAATTCGCAGTTAAGACTGGTAAAGCAGACCCCAGACTCCCGAGGTGAAAGCTTTGGATGCGACTGGGAATTAACGCTAGGTTGAAGAAGTAGAAGTATGTGATCCAATAGTAGATAAAGTCTATTATAAAATTGTAAGTAGCTGTGTCTGTACATTGCAGCATTAGAGATACATCCCTAAAAAATATTTTTTGGAATTCTTGCCTGTTTATCTTATTGTTTGTTTGTCCGATGGACGTAACGAATGAATTATGATGCAGGTACTTAGTTTTTTTATTAGACAGGTCTGGGTCTGCTGTATGTTTCATTGCAATCGGTTGAATAGAACCAGAGATGCAAAAGTGGTGATAGCCGACATAGTTAAAGAATAAAACCGCTTTAATACATAAATAAACAACAAAATAGGTAGTTTATCGGATTGCCGGTCGGGAATCATACAAGTTCGTGGTAACACAATGATATAACAGTTTTAAAGTATTCCAACTGATTTAACAAATTTATTTTAAATTGGTACATACCTAATTAACTCCTCTTTTGTGTGCATACACTCACAATATTTCAACAAAAAAAAGAAAACTTATTCAATTTCGAATTAGCAAAACAAAACACGGCGCGATATTCGATTATTTAAAATGTCCAACCATACAACTGTCTTATGTTTTCGAGTCTCTTATATAATTTAAGCGTTAAGTTAAAACAAAAACTTAACCTTATCTACGTAAATTAATACTGAAAATACAAAACGTGATTATGAAAATAATTATTTAATAAATTGAAAATATATTTTGAAATCAGCGTTAGCAACCTGAAGTGGACTGACTATCGTACCAAGCCCTACCAGAGGCGTAAAATTATCGTACATTGGGTTGAAATTATCGTACTTTTTACCCGACTGCCGAAGAAAGGAGGGTAATGTTTTTCGAGACTATATATGTATGTAATGTATGTCCATTTCTTTGTCACGGCCTACAGCCTAAACGGGTTAACGGATTTTGGCATATGAGGTAGGTATCATTTGATTCGTCGTGGTCGTGGTTGTGTGAGTGACACTAGGTATATTAAAATTCCTAGAAAATCCAAATGGCGGACTTTTGGCGCCAAAATGAAAATCTTGAAAATTTGTCTTGCACGCTCTACAGCCTGAATGGCTTGACGGATTTTGAGAAGCAAGGTGTTGTTTGATTCTTCGTCGTGATTGTGTGAGTTACACCAGGTAGGTATATTAAAATTTCTAGAAAATCAAAATGGCGGATTTTTGGCGTCACAAATACTTGATCGCAATTCGCAATGGACGCAAAAACTGCTGAACGGATTTCCATTTGGTTTTATTTGTTTAAAAGATCTTGGTTAGATTTAAAATCTTACGTTTGTTTCATTACAATCGGTTCAGTAAAACAGGAGATATGAGCAAAAATAGAATAATTAAGGTTGAATTTCGGTGACGTCCTTTCACTTCACGAAATTATTAACTCCTTATGTGATAGACTTATGCTTCATTATTATACGGGCAGACTATGTAAATAGGTACCTAACTAAAAAGTTTGAAATAAAAAAAAAAAAAATCAAAAAACCCGACTGCCTAAAAACTAAAAAGATAAAAAAGCACTTAGATTAATATCCGGTGGTCTAGAAATATAACAACTGAACAGTCGGGATCCATTGTTCGAAAGCCAATCTAATTTCAATGGATCCCGACTGTTCAGTTAGGTATTTAATATTTCACATTGGGTTGAAATTATCGTACTTTTTAGGATAATGTCTATTATAGATAAATAAATCATATAAATTGTAATATTGATAGGTATGCATGTAAATTTTGCTGCTCTAGAAAATTACTTCTTTCTTCACTTAATTTGAATAATTCCTTTTTTCAGAGGGAATACAGACATATAATCATAACCTAATATAACGAAATGACTGCCAACTTTTCTACACAAAATAATCAAAATATACGATACATTATGAAGTGTGAACATAATCGAAATATCGAACTTATATTCTCTTGTTCGCATTGATAGATGCTATAGGTACTAACCAATAAGAAAGCGTGTACAGCATCGTAAGAAGCAATAGGAATAGAGAACTTGTATTTCCCGGTATTTTTCCCAAGATTTTATTGGACAAAATAAAATCATGCTACTGCGATTTAGACTATCAGCGCATGAGTGAAATACAGTGGTGAAATAATATAAATTCTCAAATTTTGCATCATGATAGAAATTATCGTACAATCTGCGTACGATAATAATATGCTATCGTACATCGTACGTAGGCACAAAATTATCGTACATGTACGATAATTATCGTACGGTTCCGAACGCTGTTTGAAATGAATACCACCAAATGATTTGACAACACTGATTTTGACGTTTGCGTTGGCGTGCAGTAAGGGTAGGTTCGGGAAGCATGCTTGCTTTAGCAACACCTGCCATATGTACAAAAACCACTGCCTACTTCTTCGGAAATAGAAGTGTGAGTATAATATATTGTCATGATTTATAATGTAATTTGTAGGATTTGTAGGTGTAGACAGGAACATTATTGATTTTTTATTACACTTGTACCTACCTTCTTATCCCTGGTTAATGATAGTACGAAATATGGCATAGGTGGTATTACGGCCAAGGTCGAACTGTAAGGACCCCCTGGGACCCCCACTGCGTGATGTTATTGCACGCTTGGGAGCACTGTTTGGTGCATGCTGAGAATTTCATGCATAAATACCTACATAAGGTATGATTTGCACGAACACCCAACGACGCCCTTTTGCTGTAATTTTTCTAAAACAAATAACCGTAGGTATATAATAGTGCATGGCATCTAACTTGGCAAGATTTTGGAGTAATGTGGGCCCACACTACTCCAAAATCTTGCAAGTTAGATGCCGTATACTTTATACTAACTTGTGGGTACAATAAAACGATATATTTTTATTTGATCATTATTTTATTTCTTAGGTCTCTTTTTTTTGTTTTTCTTCATTTGCTCATTATATTCTAGTCTAGTTTATATAAAATACACTAATATAATAATACATGTAAAATACATAAAATGAAAAATATTTACACATAATAATAAAATTATTATAATCAAAATAAATAAATAAATATTATTGCACATTTAGATAATAATATAATTATTATGTTATTACCTACATAATTTTGTATAATATAAGCATTTCACGTCATGTCCATTTTACGAAGCCTGTTGTTTTCAAATTAAACAGTCTTATTTACACCTTACACGAAGTTGGAACTCTGTACTGTTCAATTTTGGGTATACCAGATACTTGAGGATTCTGACCTTGTTGGATTTGGTCCTTATATTCCTGGAACTGCTGGTCTGTCTTAGGTTTGCACACCACCTGAGCAGTTTGTACCTTATAGTTCTCACCAAGGCAATGGGACTGGCAGGAACTAAGGGGCGTAGTGGTTATGCAGATTTCCCCATGATTTTCACGAAATTGCACCTGCTGTTGAACTATACACTGGGCAAGGTGTTTCTGGTGACTCCTAGTCCTGTACACATTCTGGGAACCATACTGCTCAACGTGTTTCTCTGTAGTCTTTTTCCATTCCTCGTCGGACCGTAAGATCGCTGTATACTTGGTTTTGGACTGATACGACACTTTTTCTGCTTCCTTATTCAGTTTCTGGGTCAGTGGGTCACTGTCCTCATCAATCAACGCAAAAGAGGCTCCATAATGTGAAGGCTGATCAACTAACAGACCCTTGGGAGTTTTATAGTCGTCACGTGCCTCACCGGTGTTCTGACCACAGATGCCTCTCGTAGTTTTACGGTAATCTGAGGTTGAGATAAAAAGTCGCCTCTGTCCATCAAACATGATGCGTAGACGTCCATCTTGGATACTAAGCATGAGAATATCATCAGAGTGTGTGAAGTACTGCAAGAGAGGTGCTTCTGCACCGTCATCCCAGTAGGTTACTATATCGCCAGCGGTGATTTTCTGACCATTAGTCTTTACGTGCATTTCAGCCTTATTCTTAGCGGCAGTAGGCTTGATGTCAATTTCGAGGTCCATACCCGTCGCAGTCCTGAAAATAGAAAAGGGCTGTAGAAAATGTTTCGCTAATTTTGTTTTAATCTTCGTAGACGAATGTAACGAGTATATCCGAGTTATAGAATACTTTGATCAGAAAAATGTTAGATTGAGATCACATTTTTATTTTCCAAACAGATCAATTTAAAAAGTTGGTACTTACTTAAGCGAGATGTAGACTTCTTGTTCTTCCTCACTAGGTCTTCTAGATAGGATGACTAGTTCGTCCCATTTGCCTCGTTCCTGAGAATCCTCCTGTTGCATTACCACGTGCCAAGAACTTGACAACACATATTCATAGGAGCGGCTACTGAATGTTTTAACTTTGGTGCCGTCAACAGTACAGAAAGCTGCAACGTAAAATGTAATGTTTAGACTTTTGTATACTAAATTACAAGTTGTTCAGGCTTAAATACAGGTTGAAACACTTACGTTGATGACGGTTGTCGGTTTTAAAATTGCCGAAGTGCTCAATTCCACTCCATGTTCCAAAAGGCGAGTAAAAAGACATTAAATAGGGAGCAAAATCTGGGATTGGTATGTTGTTGAGGCGCAACACTCCTTTCGATGAGACTATTTCAAAACGCAGACTGTTTGAAAGGTATGAAGCTTCCGCTCCAAGTTCAAGCTTACCATCTGCTACCTTCTTTTTCGGGAAGTCTTCAAAGTTTTGATTTTGCTGTTTCATCATTCCATAGAAATGAGAAATCCAGTACAAGTTTGCAGGACTTATGTTTTTGTAAGTCACAGATGCCTTCATAGTATCAGGAGCGTGAGCTTTCACGAGCATTTCGTAACAAGCTGATTGAAGCAGATTTTCATTTTCAATTTCCTGCTCACACTGACGACCCGGTTGTTGTTTTAGCTGTTCTGTGTACAGCTGGCTACGTTCCGCGTTGCCTTTAATATTTATATTACCATTCTGTCCGAACTTAACATCGACCTCATAAGTTGTCTTTATGTCCTTTTTAAGAGCTTCAAGGAAGTTAAGGGGTGATACTTCCGGCTTTTGTACTTTGCCAATGGCATTAATTTGCCAGTTACCATGTTGAGCGGAATTTCTTCCAAGGAAAACGGCAGCTTGAGTCTTGGGATCAACGGGGCTATTAGCAAAAGCAGCTGTAATTACAAACTCCTCTTTCTGTTGCCCTTCAAATATAGCACTTAAGTCTAAAACTCTGGCTTTAGCAATATTGATACCAGAGGAAACACGCTTGGCCATTTCTTGGCGACGTTCTCCATTATTAGCAGAGATGTGATTAGTCTTCTCAGCTTGTCCAAGCTCGCCATTGTGTTTTTGGTTATGGTACTCATCTGCAAAGATATTAATGAATGTATTAGTTATATTAATGCTTATACGATCAATAGGAATTCAAAAATATTTCAAGTGTACGTTTTGATACCTACCATACACAGCTGTAAACGTGACTACTTTATTCTTGGATTGCTTGCCGAGATATCTGAAGTTGTAATGAGTCAATGCAATATCGCGAACCGCAATCAAGTCACCGATGTTTCTAAGAGCCTGCAGCGGGTTATCAAAGTGTCTATAGTTTGTGGAGTACGAATATCCTTGGAGCTGGAATACACTGCCAAGTTGTTGACCAAATTTGACGTCAGTAGACGACACCTTCTTAGTACGCTCTACTAATTTTGTCGAAGGGTCTTGTGATATAGGTGTTAAGGAATCTTTCCTTTGTTTGGCAGTGTATGGCCATACACTGAAGTGAAGAATAGTCGTATCTTGATCAGGTCGTAAGGGCTCTACTCTCATTTTGTACTCCCCAGACTTCATCTCCATACTCATTTTAACTGGTACATTCAGTTGATATTTCTTAACAACGCCAGCAGAAGCCAGCTGGTTGCTGAGGGTATCCATAAAACCAACGCTACCATCGACATTCCTAGCTACAGTAAGCTGAAGTTCTTTGGCAATGTTGGCAGACAACTCTTGAGGATTGCTCTCATCACGGTCAATTTTACCGTTACACTTACTTTGGAAATGTATAACTATTGGTTCCTTGTATTTATAGATGAACGGTACGCCAGTAGCGACAGGGAACATAACGGAAATTTGTTTCGCATTAAAGACTTTGGTGTAGTGTATCTCAACACCTTTCTCCATCTCCTTCAGGTATTCTCTGACGTCCTGTACTAAATTGTGTAAGTCTCCTTCATCCAATGCAAAGAATCTTTCATGTTCGTTGATATTTATGTAGAAAGAGCTTTCAAGCGGGTCTTGAGGATCACGTTTAATGTTCAAAATTTCGGATATCTCTTTAGCCGAATATTGTTGTTCGGCATCCGATTTACGGGGCTTAGTAATAATCTGCTTAATATAATCAGCTATATCTTGAGGGCTGGAGAAAGCAGAGGCAATCTGAAAATAAAATAAAATGAATAAAAATAAAGACTGAATTCGGTAATAAAAGTTATTGATCTGGATTGCTTTAGTTGACTCATGTAATTTACACTATACGTACGATATTTTCAGGAGCCCAACCACCAGTTCGGTACCTCCATGAAAGCCTATGTTTTTTAGGAACAAAGGAGTCGTCACTACCAATATAAGATGTTGTTCGCAAATAGTCATCATCTTCATTGTTATTATTTTCGATATTATCAAAGAACACTGAGTTAGAATATTGAACACCAAGATTCTCTGACGTTACCATATCCTTGACAGCTTGGGCTGATTTCGACCTGCAATAGAAATATTTTATTTTAATTTGGAAGTGTTCAGATACTTTCGTTACTCATCATAAAAAAAAGTAATCTAAATGTTACTCACAAATGCCAATAACGAGGGTCCTGTAAGTTAGCTGCGGTTTCGATTCCATACTTGAGAACTGCACGCACATGAATGCTGGGATCGTCATTTGTCATTTGAGCCATCGTTTGCATCATTTCCGTCGATGGATTGGCTCCGAACAAAATCAGCGCAGCGGCAACTCTTACGTCGTAAGGTTCGGCAGTATTCACCAATATGCTGTAAAGTACAGCTCGAGCATATTTATCTTCATGACTTACCAAAAATCTAAGTTCGGAAATCATTTGTATTCTGAGGTAAGTAGACACTTGGGTATGACCTTCCAAGTAAGGAGCGAATACAGTCAACATTTCATGGTGACCTAAGGTTCCGATAGCTTCAATATACACGCGGGCTTTGCCCCACTCAGATTTTTCAACAGCTTGCTTCAGCTTCTCAGATAAACGAGGAAGTATATCGTCGAGTACAAATCGATCATGTCTTCGGGCTAGACGCCCATACATCTTAGATGGATAATAAGACAGCGCTGTCTCATTATTTACGTGACCCATGTTTATAAATTTGGTTGCAGCAACCAATGCACTTGTGTTAAGAAGTCTCTGTTCCTGTACCTCAGGACTCATAGCAAGATCGAAGAATTGAGTCATTATTTCCTTGGTAGGATAGCGAAGAGTTTGGGCTAATGTAGAGATTACCTGAGCTGCCTCTTCATTCTCTATCTTCCTGTTCTTGATCCATGTTTTAATTTGCTGGAAAGCGGGTGGTGTACCTGCTTGGACTACAGCATCACGATAAATCATCCACATTTCAGATTTAACAACGTTGCTGGAAGATTTACCCACTTCAATACTGCGACTTATTTGGGCCAACTGTTCAGTACTCATGGAAGCAATAAGACGTACAAGGATGTTAAATTTACCAAAGAAGTCTGTTTTAGGCATGTTATTAGGATTATGCAACTGTTGAGCAGTTTCCAAGAGCAATTTCTGGACGTTCATGGGGTTTTGTTTGTTATCACCACGAGATTGAGAACTCATGTACAGGGCGGCGTATGCTGGTTCGTTCATTTTCAGGGTGTCGTCATTAATGTACGCTGATGATGAATCACTGGAGCTAGAACTTTGCAGGCTATCTCGGAAGTTATTGATCTCATCAGATTCATGATTGTTAGATCGGCGAGCTGCACCTTGAGATTCTTCATACTGCACTTTTATGTGCTCATGAGATTCTTCAGAAGACTGTGATGTCGAGGATGACTGATCGTGGATGGCCACTTGTTTAGTCGTCATGGCGTACAGTAGAGTCTTCACTTTACGGCTAGCTTCAGGTTTCTGCCATTCAGGAGCATTATCTTGTTCAACGGAGTGTAGAGTAAGTTTAATGTAACTGTGAACTTCTGCTTTCTGTTTGCCGTACACGTGGGGGTGTACGTGCACAGAGCTTGTTGTTTCAGCTTTGTAGATAGGACCTTGCTTGCCAACCAGGATACGGGAGACTGCACCATGCGAGATGAACTGTTTCTCATTGTTCTTATGTGCAGTTCCTGTCCATTCAGCGCCTTCAGGAACACCAAAGTGGTAAGCGACTCTGTGGTGGCAATGTCCGTAGTTTTTGCTCTTGGTAACTTCCATTGGGTCTTCTTCTGAACTAAATTGCGGGAGTTCTCGTCGCCACTCAGAAGCCACGGGTGATACAGAGTACAAAGTTTCACAGTCACCGGTAACGTCTGTTTCGATCTTACTGAATAGACCCTGTTGACGTTCTTTATCAAAGTTGCTCTGAGGATTAGCGATGTGATGGTGTGCAGACAAGTCCACTTGGAGAGTACTTATAAGACCTTTTAGCAAATTCTCTTCGGAGACCGAGAAAGTTGAAGGCAGGTTAATTGATTGGACACGGCCTCCTTCGACTGTTATTTCGAAAGCTTTGTCCAGATTTTGTACTGGATTATACTTAAGGTCGTTAGGCAAGGCCATATCATTAAGTAACTGCTGGTGGAACTGGGCATGCTGAAGGTCTTCCAGCTTGGCATGTAGTAGCCCTGGAGACTTGACTCGTATGACGAATTGAGCTTTGTAAGCACTGCCAGAGCTGGCACCCTCGTGAAGACGAGATAATGTGTGGGAGTTCACATCATAACGGTATTGTTTCCCAGTTTGCCAGGGAAACTCTTGCTGGTTCCCAGGCTGCTGTTCACTCAGGCGGCCTGAGGAGACGACGGCTGAAACGATATTGCAAGTTTGTTATGACAACGGAAGATTATAACAAGTTATAATTTACGGTAATTAAGTTTAAAGATGTTGAGACACAAACCTACTAATTAAAAGTTAGAATACCTACTAAACAATGGTCGAGGATCTTAAATCGAAAACCGTAAATGAATTCCAAACCAAAAAGTGATTTACAGAATTAATTCAAGAGAATTCCAGCGACTGGGACCGCAATTGACTCGAACCGCGGTCCCAGTTGCCAGGTCCATTTAAATTTAAGCAAGACACTAAAATCGCGTATTTATTGAACACCAAAGTCGAAAATAGGTCATCATAAAGTACCTATATACTTTTTTATACCTAGTCGTTTTGGACAAGAAAGGGGGTTACTCGGAAAGATATAATATGTATGATACCATTTTGAAATGTCCAAATTACTATACTGTAGAACCGCGGTAGCCTAGTGATCTGGATAATGGACTGCTGAGACGAGGTCTCGGGTTCGATCTCAGGTTCACCATGGCACACACCAATGACTTTTCGATGCTTTTCGAAGTTATGTTTGTATTTATCGCAAGTTTATAAGTGCTTGGTTAATGGCAATAGGCTCGCCACCTATTACATTGGGACCTAAACATAAACTGGCGAAATGTGGGTGCTAGCACCTCTGCCTACCCCTTCGGGGATATAGGCGTGAGTTTATGTTTGTCAAATTACTGTACTAGTTATAATAAAAAGTTAACTGTCTGTAATTTATTTCACTCGTTCGAGTAAAAATATTATTAGCGCTTCGAAAAAAGTCATTGTAATTTTTTAATGAATGAAGGTGCGTGCACTCACGGTTGTAGTTTGAGTTGCACCATGTCGGTGCTGGCGCTGTCGCGGTCGTTTGGGATGCGTTGTGATTGATCAGTGTTCAACATTTTAATAAAAAAATATTATTGTATTTATAAATTAATAGCTCCAATCGATCCTGTTATCGAAACTGTGTCCAAAATATTTCGGTCCAAAGCGACTACAAAATAAGCATGTAGATAAAGGTAGGTGACGAGTAGGTAAGTATTATTTTATGCTCGTCAAGCGATTTCCCAGTTGCGTTTAAAGCTTACATTTTGGACCCAGGGCTCCGCTTATGGTTCTTTTTAACCGACTTCAAAAAAGGGGGAGGTTCTCAATTCGAACGCTATTTTTTTTTGTATGTATGTTACGCGATAGCGGCGCCAATAATATTTTTATGGATGGATTTTGAAAATCTACATAGGTATTTTGTTTGAAAGAGGCTTCTTCTGAGGTGGTCCCATATCCAGGGTATCAGGATCTGATGCTGGGATCTTAGGAAAATCGAGGGGAAATCATCAAATTTACGGCAAAATTTTTGTTTTGATGCCTTTGTAGGTACAATATAATAAACCTCATAAATAAGTGCTTTTCTATTTCTGTACACTAAAAAGTAACTTTGTGAAGTCGGTTTTTTAAACGTAGTTATAATTATTTTTATTTAATAATTATGTAGGTATTTCATTTTAAATTAATTTTAAATTGGCTTACCGATAAACGCCGCAAGAACCAGCACCTTCATTTCACCGTATTCAGTTCAGCTGGCACTAGGTCTTGCGATGGATGACTGCACAGTGAACTCTTACTGTTCTCCCCCAGCTTATATACCAGGTCATCCAATACACGTGCCAATGGGTCTAGGACCGACCCTTGAACCAGATAGATAGTTACAATGTTGATCTAGTTATAAAGTGATGAGATCGGTTGCTTTATTGTCTCTGACTATCTGTTACTCGTGGGTCCGCCCGCGTGGATGTCAGTTATCGCAACCAAACATAGCAAGGTTGAAATTGCTAAAGATGCAATGCAATGATGTTATCTTAAAAAATGACGAACTTCCATACAAACTTTTTCCCCTATTTGAACTCTTTTGAGCCTAATTTTGGCGATAAAAATACATCAAAATGGGTTCAGTTGTTAAAGTGTAAAAGGCAAAGTTACAGACAGAGAGACAGAGTTACTTTTGCGCTTTTTGTTTGAGCTTAGTCTAGTAGCTTTAGTTGTCAATTTTCAGTTAGGGAAACTTCACCTGCAAGCCGGTCTAACTGACGACAAGCCGGTCTAACTGACGACAAGCCGGTCTAACTGACGAGACTCTGCCGCCAGTTTTCCTTCCGTTATGCAAACCTACTTTCCTCTGAAAAAATACCTGTAAGGTTAGGTCTATCAATTATTTCTAGATTCATTACAATATTAAAGACCATTTGTAAATAATATTAGGTTTCAGCAACTTCTATTTCGAACTATGTCACTGTACTTTGTACCTATATTTAAATAGAAATACACAACGTATTACAATTTTAACGCCTTCGCCATTTTTATCTAAATTTCTTTGAAAATGTATTGCTAGTACGATTTATAAAGAAAAAGGTGAACACCCAGGACGGGGTTTCGACCCTAGATATGTCCTAGATTATTCAAAATTCTGAGATATAATATACAGCTTGGGCCCCAAGTATGACTGAAGGCGACACCGTCCCCCGGAAGAGGAGAGGGGGGGGGGGGGGGCTGTCGCGCGCCACCTGTCTCCCTTCCTGTCCCTAACAACACTTGCAAGAGATGTCTTAACACGGTTCAGTCAATACAATTGCGAACCAAGCGGTTTGGTGCGTGCCGGGGTCCCGCCTCGGCCTGCTTCTGCTAGGGTGACAACCTTGGCGCTGCTGACACTAGGAATGGGTTGGGGGATTGGGCGAGGGAAAACCCCACCCGGCTGGGGGGTAGGAGTTGAGTGTTTCTGTGTTAACAACGCAAGAAACTTTGGTGTCACCGCTAACAGCAAAGAATCCCTCCAGTAATGAGAATGTAAAACAGAGGTCATAAAAGGTCAAACTGAGGTTGTCCTGCGTTTATTAAACGCGTGTAAAATTGAGATTAAGTATGTATTGTTTATCTATTGAAATGCTATCGTATTGAACAGAGTTCAATCAGGTTATAGATCACTTTGCTACAAAGTTGCGCATAAACATTTAGTTGCAATACGCCATGTTATTCTGTTAATTTTGTCAGGACTTCAATGAGTTTTTCAATAAGTAAGTGTTACTTTTGTTATCATTCATAATTTGGGTCCGGTGCGATAGGTTGGAGTGCATTCGAGTTATTTAAGATTTTTTTCAAGAATTTGCTCCCAGGCAAAGCCGGGTCCCGGTCCGCTAGTCTAATAATAAAGGATTAAGTACTTACCTTATAAATATTAACATTCATTTATTTGGTATTATCATTTATATTAGAAATATATCAACTAACATAGGTACTACTACTACCTACTCGTATTATCACATTATAATTACCTATATAAAGTAATACAACAATAACATTATTGTAAATTATTACACCTACAGTATTAATGTAGGCAGTTAGTATACCTATATCTTTTTTATGTAAACATAAATATTTTTAAAGAACAGTTAAAATTAATAAAAATCAAATCCATTTTATTTTACCGTAAAGGAATCTGTTGAAAATCAAATAGAAATTTTGAAAAAAAGGCAAAAAGAAAAAAGAAATGACACCATTGGGTTGTGAAGGTCAGATGGCAGTTGCTTCACGGAAAAGATCGGGGTCCAGCCAAATCCGCAGTTGAGACTGGTAAAGCGGACCCAGAACTGACTGCATTCAATGCTTTTCACGTTCAATAAAACTAATAAATGTTTTATTTTTTTATATTAGACACTTCAACATGACTTCACCTCGCCTAATAGTAAGCTAAAGGTAAAGTCTCAGGATCGGGGGTCACCACTATATACACCTATATCTATAAAGCATTATTATTCTTCATCAGGTCTTTTGGATAATATCTTTGTTTTACTCCATTCAGAATCCAAACTGGGAACTTTAGTAAACTTATTCTTAGATTGATACGCCTTAAGTTTAGCCTCTTTCTTCAGTTCAACCGTCTTGGGATCACTAAATTCACCTTCCAAAGAGAACGATGCTCCATAATGTTGAGGTAAGTCAACTAGACCCCATGGAGTCATATAATCATCCCGAATCTCCGTGCTGCTCTGTCCACAGACTCCCCAAGTACTGCCGTAATAATCATCGGTGAAGATGACCAATCTGTGTTTATCATACACAAGATGAAGACGTGTGCTCTGGATGTCGAACACGTAAACTCCATTGTCAACAGTATAATACTCTAAGAGAGGGCTTTTGTCATCACTATCCCAATACATCGTGAGGGTGCCATCCGAAGTCTTATTGGCGTTGCTCTGAACCTCAATATTGTCAGGTTTGATGTCCAGTTCGAAGTACTCACCGGACTGAGTTCTGTAAAAAAATAATTTTAGTTAAAAATAGAACCAACATAGGTACTTACCTCCTATTTAGTCGCTACCTATGTATACTAGCTAGCTGTGTGCGATGCTAAGTGCGATGGTAGCTGAATGGATAAGGACGCGGCCTCTACTCAGAGATATCGAGTTCGAATCCGGCCAGACAGTACCAACGTGAATTTCCCTTTGTGGAATTTATATGTGCTAATCACAGCAAAATTATATATAAATACATTATACAACTCATTATTGATAGGTACAACGTTACAATGGTCAGCGAATACGTACTTGTAAGAAATGTAGATCTGTTCTTGGTTGGGGCTGGGCCTTCTGGCGAGAATTACAAGATCTTGACCAAACTCATTTGCATCTACCATTACCACGTGCCATGACCCAGTGAGAGCGTAGTCATAGCTGCGACCACTAAACGTCCACACCTTGTTGTCGTCAATAGCGCAGTAAGCTGTAGAGATATATCGAAATAGGTAAAGTGTAAAATAACAGTACTATGTAGGTAGCAGACAAGAACACGGCCCACCTTATGGGAAGTGGTCACCGTGGCCTATGAACGTGTGCAACACTAAGGTTGTCACACATGCGCTGCCTACCCTGATGGAAGAGAAGAATTCAAATATGAAGTCAGAAAGACAGTAGGTATCTACAATTGCTAAGTTGCTAGATTAGGCCACAGTTTGAGATAAATACTTTACTGGTGGTAGAAAATGGCACAAATCGGTTGGATTCGATTTGGCGGATTTGACCAAAACTAGCAAACTAAAAACAAACAAGAGAATAAGTTTTTTTTTCTTTTTTTTATATACGACACGTCAAAATGACTCCCCCTCGCCTGATGGTAAGCGAAAGGCAAAGTCTCAGGACTGGGGTCACCACCACATACACCGGTAGTGCTATAGAAGCTTGCAAAAAGTAATAAGTACTTACGCTTCTTTTGGTAGTCAGAACTCCAGTCAATGGAACTCAAATCAAAATAATTAATCCGTGCATATACGGACATGATGTAGGGATAGTTCGAAGAGATTGTTATCTTGTCCGAATTGAATGTACCGTGATTAGTAACAACTTTATAGTTCATATAATTATCATAATAGAACGCTTGAGCTTCTATTTCCAACTTTTTGTCACTAGTCTCCAATATTCCGGCATTTTTTTTCATGTCCTCTGAATATTTGTACTTTAAGTACTGATTGTACGCATAACCACCAAAATCAGCTAATGTAGGATCTAATTCAGTGTATGTAACTGTAGCCTTGAAATAATCAGGGGCAAATGCTTTAACGATCATGTTAGAGCAATAATTTTGATAGAAGTTCTGTTTGCTGATGTCTTGTACGCAGTGTTTTGCCATGGGGTCCTTCTTAAGCAACTCCGTGTACTCTTTGGAGCGCGTACCATAACCGTTAATGTTGAAGTCATTATTTAAATACTTGATGTTACCTTCATAAGTCACTTTTAGCTCATTTTTCAGGACTTCCTCCAGATTTAATAAAGTAAGTTTGGTATCTTTTGTATCGAATTTGAATACTGCATTAACTTGTTCCGAGCTATGAGCAAATACCGCTACTTGAAACTTGGGATCAACTACGCTATAGGCCATAGCGCCAGTAAATACAAGGTCGCTTGTCTTTTGACCGTCAAATTCAGCACTGAAATCTATTAATTGTACGGTAGCAGAGTCGATGCCTGATGAAACTTTTTTTATCATTTCTGCACGACGAGCTTCGCTATTGGCCTCCACGTGTTTGGTGGTAGTAGCTGCTCCCATCACTCCACTGTTTTTGAGGTTGTACAGTGTATCTGTAAAGAAATTTGGTAACATAATTGATTAATTGTTTGATGGATGTTTGATGGTATAAGAACACACAAATGATTTATTTCCTAATTATAAAAAAAGGGTTCCAAAAATTAAAGACATCCGATAAAATCTTCAGTAATTTCAAACTAAAGTTCTATTTTATAGGTGAAATTTAATTTGCGATATTGCTTTGGGCATGTCAGTAAATAGAATATAATCACCGGTTTCAATAATTTTTGACAGTAATGGACTATTACATGTTCGACTATAAGAGTGTCGATCATAAAATAAACCATCAATTTGTTATCTTCACATACACATAAGAATGAATATTAAATACTTTTAAGTATTTGAAATCTCTTTAAAGAGACAGGTAAATATAAGTACTGACTTACCAAAATACAGTGTGAAAGTAACTGATTTCACTGTCGTCTCTTCGGCAAGATATTTCAAAGTGAATTCGGTTAGTGCTAGATCTTTTTGTTGTAAGAATTGATTGGCGGTGATCCTTAAGTCATCGTCAAACAGTTTATCCCAGTTTTCGTAGAAAGCAGAGTATGAGTACCCTTGAACTTGATAGACCATGCCCATTAGATGGCCAAATTTGACATCAGTATCTATAGTCTTCGCTGCACCTTTAATGGGTTCCGTATCATATGTTAACGTTTTAGTCTTAAACACACCAGTATATGGCACAATGTGGGACTCAAAGAGATTGACATCTCTATCGGTGTATAAAGGTTCAAATTGTACCTTGCCTTGTCCAGGGTTAAACTCTATATTTATTTTAAGAGGAATCTGGAACTTTAACCAGTATGAGATACCAGCAGCGTTGTATATATCTCCGAATACATCTCTGAAACTAATAACAGTTTGTATCTCTTCGGCATATGTGAAATCAAATTTAGTTTTTAGTGATCCAGTTGTGAATAGAGTGTCAGCAGCAATTTCTGCATGTGTTTGAACCATAGTAATGGAAGGTGCCACGTATTCAAACAAGAAAGGTAGTCCGTTAGCGAGGGGGAAGCCGAAAACGATCTTTTTTAAGTATTTTATTTTGGAATATTGAGCATCAGTTCCTTCTAATAGGTTGCCGATACTTCTAGCCATATCAGACAAAAACTTGTAAAGATCTTTTTCATTATAAGTGATTAGTTCCTGTTGGTTTGCGTCATTGAAGAATATGGCGCCTTCTAGGGGCTGGCGAGGCATACTTTTAATTTTTAGCATTTCCACTATTTGTTTTGCAGTAAATTTGAATTTGTGGTCAACTTCAGAGGGTTCATAAAAAACTTTCACGAAACTATTGATAAAATCTTGGACATCGGATATAGACATCGTGATCTGTGAATGAAAATTATAAAATAGGTATAAATATCCACCGAAATCTTTACTGTACTACTCAAAAGATAGTACTTACCGTGACTTGTAGATAACTTAAGCATAATAAAATTATACGTTTGCTTACTCTTGAAATGTTGATACTAACCTCTGTATTATCGTATCCCTTAAATCCGATTATACTCCTCAGGAATTTGGGCATATAGTTATTCTTGCTACCAATGGATGATAGTGTCATATGGTAAGCTTCATTGTCTTCGCTCTTATCTTCTATTTCAACGGTCGAGTAAATATCTTCAAATTTCTCTTTCGTAATCATGTGCATAACCGACTGTGCGTTATTAGCGCTGCAAATTATATTTAAATACATTATTAAGTATTTTATCTTAAATTATGTTCAAGGAACTTATTCGAAAATATTTAGCAATGACTTACAGTTCTGCCAAACGTGGGTCCTTCAAACCAGCAGCCCCTGTAATACTCCTTGTGAGAATAGCGCGGACATGAGTGCTGTGGTCATAGTGTGTCATGAGTGCTAACATTTGCATCATCTCAGCGGTGGGAAAAGCTATGAAGAGGTTCAGAACTGCCGCAACCCTGACCTCGTAAATCTCTGCAGAATTCCTTACGATGCTGTAGAGCACCGCTCGGACATACTCATTCTTCAGGGAAGCTAAATCTTTGAGATTTGTAACCATCTGAGTGCGAATATATTTGCTCACTGTAATATGTCCCTCTAAGTAAGGAGCAAATACCTTGATTATACTAGGGTGAGCTAAATTACCAAGAGCTTTTATATAAACTTGAGCCTTGCCTGTATCGCCTTTTTCTACTGCGTATTTTAGTTCCTTAGCAAAATAAGGTACAATCGTTTCGTCTATAAATTGATCATCTTTTAGATAACGAGCCCACGATACGCTTGAAGCCAAAATAGCCGAATTGTTAACAAACTTAAGTTCCACAACTGGAGAACTTGTAGAGAATTTGAATAAATCTTTCAATAGATCTACGGGAGGATTGCTGAAACTAACACCCATAGCGGCAATCACTTCGGCTGCTTGCTCGCCTTCAATCTTTTTGCTTAAGATCCATGCCTTGATCTGTTTGTAGGCTTCAGTGGTACCTGCTAATGCTACCGCATCACGGTAGATTATCCACATGCCATTTTTATGTATATTCTTGGAAGTCCTAGCAATTTCAATACTATTGCTCAAAAGAGTTAGTTGCTCAGAATTCAATGAAGAAAGAATATCAACCAGTACATAGAAATTTACAAAGAATTTGCTCTCAAACATGTTATTGGGATTTTGTAGTAAAGGTGCTAATTGCTGTAAAAGAGCCTGGGCTTTAGACACGGTTTGCGGGTCACCAGGAGTATATAATATGGATGTTTTGTCATACGTGTACAAAAGAGAATTAATTGAATGGTATTTTTCAGGTCTCTGATAGGCGTCACTGGTGTCTTGTTCTACGGAGTTCAAATAGAACTTAATGTAAGTGAAAACTTGAGCCTCTTGTTTGTCAAGAACAACGTAACTGGAGATGGCAGTGCTGGCGACTTCAACTTTGTATATCGGTCCCTGTTTTCCAGCAAGTAAACGAGACTCAAATGTGTGTTTTACCATCTGCTTGCCTTCGCTATCGTAATTACTCTGCGGCGCACCCTGGTAATAAATTGCAGATTTTTTACATTTGCCGTAGTTCTTGCTTTTAGTGATTTCAACGACATCTTCTTCTGAGGCAAATTGTGGTAATTCACGTCGCCACTCTGATGCCATTGGGACCACTGAATATAGAGTCTCACATTGACCAGTGACATCGGTCTCCAGCTTCTTGAACAGTCCTTGGAAAGTATTTTTATCAAAACTATTTGGATAGTTGGGTACCAGGTCGAAAGAAGAGAGGTCAACTTGAAGAGCACTGATCAACCCTTTGAAGAAGTTAGTGTACATAACAGAGAGTGTAGAAGGTACATTGATTGAAACAACACGACCACCATTGACGAAAATCTCAAAGGTTTGGTCCATTTTCGTAAATGGTTGATACTTAAGATCGGGTAGGTTCGTTTTATCAGCAACATGAGCCTTGAACGGTGTATACAAAGAGTTCTCGAATTTGGCAACAAGGTGACCGGGAGCCTTCACACTGACAATAAACTGAGCCTTGAAGGCACTTCCCTGGCTGAGGTCCCCGTCAAAGTTAGTGAATGTGTGAGAGTATACATCATATCGGTATACTTTGCCGACTTGCCAGGGCCATTTTTGTTCTTCTACGACCGGACTTGATATGGCGGCAGCTGAAAAAGACCACACAATACCTATATAGACTCAGCATTGAGCATCTACAAAGGAATATAGAACGCTACAAAGTAGGGTCTTATAAACATTTTACCCTTCTTTTTTATACTATTTATGTAAGCAGACAAGCACACGGCCCACCTGATGGGAAGCGGTCACCGTGGTCTATGGACGTGTGCAACACCAAGAGTGACACATACGCGCTGCCTACCCTGAAGGAAAGAGGGAGGGCTAGGAAGAGGTGGGGAGGCTAGGAAGGGGTGGGGAAAGGAGGGATACAGTGAGCCCTGACTACCCTACTAACCTCTTCTTCTTCTTCTTCTACGCGATTCTCAGTTACATACCTAATCTCACTTGACGAACATAATGTAATAAAAAAAAACGATCATACAGTTATATCATTGTACTTGTTGTCTCATCAAGCCACTACATAAAAGATTAATCATATGGACTATGGACCAATACTGCCGTCTTACCCCAAAACCAAGGAAAGCTAGGGATGATGAGAAATGAATAAACAAGTATCTATTCATACATATACTATACATACAAACATAATATTAATAGGAATGTAATAATAAAATCTTAACGATTTTTTTCAATGTTTAAAATATTACTGGAAAACTGCTGAACAGAATCATCCAAAAAAAATTTGCGCGAATGTTATTCTAGGGTTGTCATAAACCACTGTATTTTTCATCACGGTACTATAGATCTGATGGGAGTAGTAGAGCAAAATCGATCAAAACTATTATTGATGAGAAATGAAATCTCGGTAAATTGAATAATAAATAATTATAATAAATAAATATTCTACGAAATTCTAGACAGCGCTCCCTAGACCCATAGTAAGCTTAGTTTAACTAGCTTGTGTTATGGGTTTAGAATGCTGATAAACATACTTATGTACTTTTTTTTGTAAATACATACTTATTATACCTACATAGAAACACCCAGACCAATGCAAATAGACATTCATGCATACAAATATTTGCACTGAGCGGGAATCGAACCCGCGTCCCCTGTCGTTGCAGTTGCATGCACTACCGCTACGCCACAGAGGCCGCAAAGAAGCAAACCTGATGGAGATAGGACACGACGGTATGTCCCGTCCGAAATGAGCTGTCCGACTGGGGAAGTACCTCCGCCCTACAGAAGACCGCGTCCATAATAACCATCGTATTGTGTTTCCGCCAGTAAGTAGGGTAGCCAGAGCTCCCCGCCCCTTCCTAGCCTCCCCACCCTTTCCTACCCCCGCCCTTTCCCTTTAGGGTCGGCACGTGGGTAACGCCCTTGGTGTTGTACACGTCCATAGGTCACCGATCGGGTGGGCCGTGTGCTAGTCTGCCACCTAAGTGGTATAAAAAAAACCTATATTGATTTGAGGCAGATGAAGTGGCAGCTGCAGCTAGTAAAATATATAACTTACCGATGATCGCTGTCAATATAAGTAACTTCATGGTGCCCAGTCTTCAGGAGCCTTGACGTTACTACCCCACAATTCTGGCACCGTCTGTATAGATATTGTAGCTTATATAGTTTCGTAAGGTCACACTGATGACTCCCAAAGTTCAAATACTGATATGTTTCTGATAATTTTTGAACAGTTTCTGTTTTTTAACTTTTAAATTAACAACACCTTATTATTTTTATCAAGACTTAATTCCTAATTCTTTATTGTACACAATACTGTGTACTTACACTATTTTGTTTGCCATAATCAAGTTCACCCTTTTTTTATGGCGCGGAATCCCCATGGATACCAGTTACACCCCCGATGGCCGACAGGGGCGGCTTCGGAATCGAATCGACTAAAACAGCACGCCGTTTCGGGTCTTAATTAGGTACTGGGAGTGTAAGGCCATCTACGGTTTTAAGATACCACCTTCGACCCCCCAAGAGGGGAGAGAGGGGGCAAGCATCGCGCCGACAGTGGGGTGTATGGTGACAGGCGGCCGTCCTGTCACTCAAACGTCGGCGCGCAGACAATCAGCTCGGCCCCCGTTCGCTCCCCACTGTGCCCTCTGCTAGTCAGAGGGACACGTGGAGAGCCTCGGAGCAGCCTCTCTAGAGGGCCACTCCCACTCCGGCTGGATTGGCCGCAGGCAGCAGCGTCTCCCGTGGCGAGTGGGAGGCGCTGCTCGTCTCCGTTGCCCGGGTGCACCACGTGGAGAATCAAGTTCACCCTAGTGCAGCTGATTGCGTTCGAGGCTCTCACCTCAGTCACCTCGGAATCTGGGGTCCACTTGCCGGGTTTTACTGTGGAGGAACGGGATGTGATGTCCCTCGAACACAAAGGGAGGATCCTCCGACCAGGCAAGGTGATCACGCCTGGCGGGCCGCGGCCCAAAGGTTATCGTTGGGATGATGTACCGGTATATATTTTATATCAGCACGCGAACTTCACTTTCGTGATTCAGGATCGTAGTGACGTAGTTGTCGTATCGAAGTAATACGTCGTGCTGTCACTAGATGGCGCTGGGTATATGTGGTATCGCCACATTACTTCTCCACTTCGCACTGTATCCATGACATCGAGACCATTGTCGCACATTTTCTCCGACGCCAAGTCAGCACTTCTTACCGAATAAAACCACACTCCGTCTCGGGTCTTCTAGCGCCGGAGTGTAAGTTGACCCAAAAGGCATTTCCCTAATACCCCGGCTGATCTGGGCCATCTCCAACTTGCAGATGACACCCTCGGGTTTGGTAACCACGGTGTCCAGGTCATGCCTCTGGCAAAAAGGAGGGAAGGGTGCTCTGGTGCGCTTCTGAATGCTTCTGTTAGGGCGACAGGCGGCTCCACCCATCACCTGAGCATAATTAATTTTGATACTTGACTCATTTTTTTCTGTATCCAGTGTTTTTGTTATGATATAATACGAGTATTATTATACTTAACAACTATTATCGAAACTTATTTAAAAAATGATTAAAGATAACAGTATTTTTTATGAACGTAAATCATATTGTAAATAATTATAAAGAGCGGAGATGTAGTATAATTATGTTTGTTTGTTCACATACGAAGTGGAGTTGAGAGGAATGTATGGAGGAGAAAGATGTGTTGTGCCGTCCCCAAATAATTGTGACAAGGGCAATTAGAAGATGAAGTGGAGGTGAAAGCTGGAAAGGAGACTCGAGACTTCGAGGTGAAGGCTTTGATAGCAGTTAGAACACAGTGCTCAGACGATGATAATATGAGAAAATGGAATAGAATAGAGAAAGAAAGACTTAGAGAGAGTTAGATAACTCTGGAAATATACATTTCTTTGTTTGGTAACGGAACACGGTGATCTGGAGTCTTGCATGTTCACGCAGGTGTAGCCGCAGGTAGGAGTTAGTTCATCTATCGCTGACATTTCGAATCAAGCGAAACACTTGTTTACTGACCTTTTCAAATAATTAATATGCCTATAATAAAATTAAGTAGGTACGTGAAATTAATAACAGATGTTTAGGTACCTAATAGTTTGTTTGAACGCTAATCTCTGTCGTTATCTACGGGCCTTGATTCTGTTAAAATAAGCCACTGTCGTAGCACCAAAAAAATGCCATTAGGCGCGTCCACACAGAGCGAGCAGCCTCGCGAGGCATTTGCCGCGCGAGGAGACTAACCCCAAACGAGCGCGGCAGCCTCGGTATCTTCGCGAGGCTGCCGCGCGCGGCAGGCCCAAGCCATTATATTCGTTCATTCAGTTAAGAATTAAGACATCATGGCACCACACGTACGTGTTGCGGTGGCAGCTGTTACTTTCATCCTTATAAATAGGATTATAAAAAATAGAAGACAAGAAAACCTTAAACGAAGACGATATTGGATCCAGACTTTATACAAAAACAGATCTTTATTCATATTTTACTTATAATATACTCGAGCTAGGCACGAAACTATATACGCGAGCGTCCAGAGTGCGCGCGGCAAACGACTGAGGCGCCTTTGAGCAAAACAAAAAGCCGACACCGAATGGCTCGGGCGCTCGGACGCTCGCCCGCGGCTGCGCGCGCGCTTGCCTCGGCCGAGGCACGTCCACACTAACCGAGCTGCTTCGCGCGGCAAATGCCTCGCGAGGCTGCTCGCTCTGTGTGGACGCGCCTATTTAATTTTGGACTTTATTGTTATCAGTTTAAAGTCTAAAATTAAATTATATTTTGTAGAGCGAATGAAAAAGTTTAATGAATTCTTTTCATTTGATTTTAGACTTTAACTGTACAACGGTAAAGTCTACAATGAAATAGCATTTTTTAAAGTGTCAGTGGTATGAGAGTAGTTTGCCTTTAGCAGAATCGAGGCCCTGCTCTTGTCCCAATTAAGGATTTGGGGTCGGTTCATCATGTCTTTTTCCTCCATACATTCCTGTTAAATGCCATCCCCTCAGTCACTCTTTTCCTTGCCATATCCTCTTTCACGCATTCCATCCATCCTTTTCCTAGGCATGCCTATATTGCCTATCTCTGCACGTACCTTAATCACTGTAGTTGTTCTGTTAAGTATATAAATTGTACCTGTAACCTATGTAACATTTTGCAGTAATAAATATCTTTTTTCATTTTTCATTTTCATTTTTCCTTAGAACCTTTTTAACAACATTACCTACTTCCATCTCTCCTCATAACATGTCCATACCACGACAGTCGCTCGCTTCTCTATTTTTTCATTCACTGATGCAACTTCCAAACTTCCTCTAATGTTGGTAAGTTATTTATTTCACCATAATTTGCAAATGATTGCAGAAATTCGGAGAAGTATTTTGGTATTTGTTCGAATCTCTATATTTTCACTTTTAAGTTCGATTTCTTTGTAAGAGCACTCGCGTATTTTTAATATTTTCAATTAAGAAATAAAACACATAACAATAAATTGTAACTTATTTTTTAATTGAGCATAAAATAATAAAAAAACAGTAACTGTTTTTTAACATTTAACATAATATAATATTATAATAAAATGAGCAAATGAAGAGATCTCAAAACGGAAAATACTTGTGTAATCCTAACGAGATTCTGTGGAAAGCAAGTATTTGTACATTACAACTAAAAATAACATAATACTATTTAATTATAAGATGATATTATCTGTAGGTTAAGTTTTTGGGAGAATTCTTATGATGAGATACCTACTCTCAAGATGTTACAAGTACAAAACGATTAGGGTAGAGTAAGGTAGGGTAGAGTAGGGTAGGGTAGGGTTGGGTAGAGTAGAGTAGTACTCTACCCTACCCTACTCTACGGTTATGCCGCCAGCATTCTGGACACGGTTACACTTGACATCAATAGGGAGGAACTTTTTGATGCTTAAGCCTAATTAATAATTTATTAAAAAAATGAAAATAAACATTCATTTGAATTTGTCTGCATTTTCATTCCTAAAATTTAGGTATTTTATTACATTCCATTCCATTCCATTTTTATTCTTAAAATCTTAAGAATTTCTTGCTAGGCCAGTTTCATTTCTAAAATTTTAAGAATTTCTTGAAACTTACATTACAGATAATATCAACTGTGATATTATATCTAGAACTTATAATAACTTAAACTTAATTGAGCAAATATAGGTGTACATGGAAGTTTTGTTTATATCTAAGTAAGTACATTAAAAACTAACTTTCCTTATTTTAAGGTCTTTTGAAGGAGATCTACGTAACATTGTTTTTAAATAAATGTTAACGACAAAATAAAGTTCTATAATAGTTATATAATTATAGCTGAGTCTTTGGATAAGAAATTTATAAAAATATCCAAAATACATGATAATAAATTACCGCAATTTACGCGGATTTGACTAAAATAAAATTATTTTTATGGAATTTTCTTGCTTTTTATTTTATGTTGTTTAAAAAAAAGCATATCTATCTTTTTTATTTCGTGTTATTGTTAACTTTTAATAGTAAAATGTATTACATTGCGTTTTTTTTTTCGTTAAAATTTTTCGTTAAAATAAGGAAATAACACAAAATAATTCGCAATGAGTTTCGCTATAATAATAGTTTTATTTCAATATCTAAAATAAATTCAAGGATCTTAGTATGAGTTCTGCAATAGCAATACAAGAGTTCAATGAAAGGCCCTAGAATGATTTACTAAGGTCTGATAATGCTATGATACCTAAACAATGTAGTATTTTATTTATGTTAGATATCAGACATACCGATAAATTAGGTGAATGCAAGTCATGACATAATGACCGAAATAAGACATCTACTCTACTGATGATTGTTTTCGAATAGGTACAATTATATTTACAATTTTAGTATTTTTGTTTATTATATTTTAATAAGGGGTATAATAATCAATATTTCGTAAAGAATTCTCGGCGGTTTCTGAATGGTTTTATCATTTATTGTACTAACGTTTTCTATAATTACAAATTTCTTATTTTGATATATCAAAACTGTATTATAACACTTCAATCCTCATTAAAAACTTGGAATATAAAAAATTCAAAATTTTTGTCTTTTTCTAACTACCTACCCTTCTTGAAATTTTTAAAGTAGACACAGAATGCTATAACAAAATGGCTCTGACAGTACTATTCCTACTATTCTTAGTAGAAATACGTAGTATACTTTATCCGAAGGTAATACCTTAATTTTACCTAATAATACCGCGAATTTTGAGCTTATAAAATGCTAGGTAAACCTAGTTTTATTGTGTTCTAAACACATTAACTAATTTCTAAATAACATCGAAAAATTGAGCCAATCAAGTTCTTCACTTCAGTCTTTGTTGAGCTTTTTATTGACATTAATGCTATATTTTTTAATTCGTCATACTTTCTACATCATTCTTACATTAAATCTCTATAATATCAACCCATTTATTTCCCACTGCTGGGCACGGATCTCCTCTTCTCTAACGAGAGAGCTGAGAGTGTATATATAGTATAGGCCTTAATCCACACACGCTGGCCTAATGCGGGTTGGTGGATCTCTATAGAGTATTTTAATTAGATTTAGCCTAAAACTATAGTTAATTTGATTTATTATTTACACTGTGCTTTTGGCTACTGATACTGACTGACGAATTGAACTGTAATCCAAAATATAATCAAAAATATAGGTAGTTAATATTATTTATCCAGATTTTGTATAATCAAATGTCAAATCAATATAATTTCATAAATACATTTTGTGTAATCATCATCTAAGTCACTGTTTTGTGTGACATAATTGTGTAAAAATTATAGGAGGTAGAACACGACGGTATCTCCCGTCTGAAAAAATGAGCTGTCCGACTGGGGTAATACCTCCGCGCTACAGAACACCGCGGCCATAATAATAACCATCGTGTTGTGTTCACTGTACCCCTACTCCCCTAACCCCTTCCTAACCTCCCCACCCCTTTCTAGCCCTCCCCCCTTCCCTTCAGGGTAGGCAGCGCGTATGTGACACCCTTAGTGTTGCACACGTTCATAGGCCACGGTGACCGCTTCCCATCAGGTGGGCCGTGTGCTTGTCTGCCACCTACCTACGTAGTATAAAAAAAATCATTTCATTTTCTCTCCTACTTATTACAAAATGTGTCATTATGATGTTTGTTTGTTTGACACTCAATCACGCTCAAACGTCTCAATCGATCTGGCTAAAATTTGGTACCGGGAAAGATTATATAATAGTCCAGTACCACACATAGGCTACTTTTATCCCTGAAATAGGTTAACATAGTAAACGGAAATGGTCACAGAATTCCACGCTTGTCTTATCTATAATTTCTGTAATCTAGGTACCGTCAATTTATCTCTGATGCATCGTAGAGTTGTCAGTTTTGCTGGAGATCTGGGCACAGTCTGTTCGTGGTCTGGTTTCCTCATCGGTCTAGAGGGGGGGATGCAAGTTCTGGGCACGTTGGTGATGTGGGGATGAGTTTTGACGTGCTTCCGGAGAGAAGATGGGTCCGTGTATCGCTTACCGCAACCGATGGCACCGCAAGCGTAGGGTCTCTGGAATTAATATATCATATTCAGAAACTATTGGTGATAATCATGGATTGAAGAGCATAGGTTTGAATAAACCTAAATCAGACAGGTCCCGCCCAAACTGAGCAGTCCGTCTGGGGTTACTACCCCAGACGGAAGGCAAAGTCTCAGGAAAGAGGGTCGCCATCACATACACGTACCATGTTACATTCACCGGTAGTGCTACAGTGGCGGCCCTCAGCTTGACGGTCTCATCAAATGCTTTTTCACGCCCCGCCTAAAGGCCCTGTGAGTTGTGACTATAGGAGGAAGGAAACACATGCGCTGGTAAATAATTCCAAGTCTTCATTATTTATTTGTAGGATACTTACAGCATTGAAATGTGTTCGTTGATGCTTAGCCCTGTCTGAAGAGTTGGAGAAGGCTTTCCTGCAGTGCGGCGCGGGGCAGGCATAGGGCCTCTCCCCCGTGTGCGAGCGCACATGAATCTTCAAGTTTTCTAAACGAGAGAACGCCTTGCCACAGCCCGGATGCTGGAAGGAATAACACTCATTAAGTATTTGGACTGGGTGACTTTAAGTAGGTACACCTATAAGCCCCTAGACTGAACGTGATAAAGAATACAAGTGATTAATACTAGATTTGGCTCATTTGCTTATACGTACGAGTCACACACACATATACGCACACACAGGTTAGCTATTACGCGGCAAACCACTTTAAGTAACGTAAAAAAAAGAAAAATACAGTGCCTATAATTTGTGTACTTAGAACAATGATGTAAACACATAATCATCTGGGTACAACGTTGCAACTCAAAGTTCACTCAGCCGCTGCTGCTATTTTTGCGACATAGTTTCGTCTTCAATGCCTTCTGTAGGTAGGTGTTGTAGTTTCATGTGGGTGTGTGTGTGTGTGTGTGTTTTGTGTGTGACTAAATACCTATTCTATCTCGTGTTTTCCGTACACTCTTTTCTCTTTCTCTCTTTTATTTGACTGCGTGTGTGCATAAACTTCAAAAATACTTACATGGCATCGATTAGGCTTGTGTCCGCTGTGCACGCGCATGTGTATGAGCAGTTTGTACCTTGCGTTGAAAGGACGTCGTTCCCTGGCGCAGTCTCGCCATAGACAACTGAACTCATCTCCTAGAAAAAAATAAATAAAAAAGACTCTTAAAAACAAGTTTTCAAGTCAGTGCATAAGAAGACCAATTGAATGAGCCCAAACATGACGGGTTTATCTTGTTAAGTTTAGCAGTTCCTATGACCACTTTCCGTCGCCATCTTCAGAGCTTGGATATCATAGCATCATTGCTACAACAACACAAATGAGCTTAAATTCAATTTATTTTTATCTTGTTGAGTTCGAAAGTTCTCATGCACACCTTCCGATTCCATCATCAGATAGACAGATGTCAGTACTAAAAGGTGCGCTATGCCTGTACTATGGGTGCTAGAATATGGATAAATATAGTTAAATACCCACCTTTGTATGTGTTGACGTGGGCTCTCTCGATGTGCTCCACCAGTAGGTTTTGATTTGGATACCTTTCGTAACATTGCTCCCATAAACATATTCTCTCTCCTGAAATAAATTATTTCTATTTTAATTCTATATTCAGAAGTACAAAACTCTGTAATTTTAATCGTAGGAATGTTGTGATTCCTAGCGAATTGATAGAACAGACAAGACATCACACAAGTAGACAAGAACCATTTCTGCTATCCCTTTGCCTGTATTGTATTTTAATAATTTGTCAATCAAATCACGACATAACACTTAAGAACGTCAAAAATACTTTGTGGGTTCTTATAATTATATCTTAATTAATTAAATTGGAAATCGTTACCTACCTTGAGCTTTTTCCTTGTCACTTTTTCTGTGATTCACAGATTTGATCTCATTTGTAGTCACATTGCTATTCTCCTCAAACGTCAATCCAAAATCATCCAAATTTATAAATAAATCGTCTTCGTCAAAATTCTCAGAGTTTTCATCGTAATAACTTGAACTGTGAACTTCGCTTTCAACAGATTCTGATATTGATACTTTTCTTTCGTTCCTATCAAAATTAAATTCATTACAACTTGTAGGTGTATCTGGTAAAACATATTTCTTCTCTTCTAAGTTGTATAGTATATTGTTAGGATAACTATAGTGTTCTAAACTATTGATAGGACATGCGGTTTGCTGAACTGAAACGTTATTATAGTCTTGGATTTGGATATCTTCAGTATTATAATTACAGTAACGCTTTGAAAGCACAGTATCTATTGATGGTAGAATATTCTTTTCTGTTGTTCCTGGACTTAAATATTCTTCATTAAAATCAGGCGTTAGTCTGCAAGATTCGCCATCTTCTCTACAAAGTTCATCAATCAATGATTCGTCATCTATGTAGTCATTTTCCGGCTCATACAATTTATTCTCAGTACCTTTGTAGGTATCTATTTTGTAGGTTTTATCTTCAAAGTCAATACTGTCTAGATCTAACAGAACTTCCTTAATATTCTGTTCGTTAATATTAGTTTCCATAACATCATTTATGATTCCAAATTCAGTTTGGTTATTCGTTGGCGTGCTCCAATTATCCAATACTTCAAAATCGAAACTTTCCTCAATCCCACACTTAAAACTGTCAGGTTTTTTGTTTTTATTACTGTTTTCTAATTCTAAATTAAATTGGGACATGTAGTAAGCGTGCAAATCTGTTACGTTGTCGTTTCCGTCGTCAAACATATCTTCTTCCTCGTAGCAAGGTATGACATCATATTGCGCCATTTTCATAGGTTCATTTGCCTACAAAAGTTCAGTAATCTCTATATGAAGAGGTGTTGACATGTGGTGTTTACTCGTAGCTTTGCACATATGGTTTTGCTATTATTATAAAAATAAACTTTCTCTGTGTACCATCACGCGTGGCCGGAGCATCTGCGAATTATAAATTTAATCGTCTCTTTAGAATTATTATTATGTCTTAACACGTGTTAGTTAGCTAAGTTACTGCCTACTATTATTTGAGTGAGGAAGCATGCTCTTCGTTGAACGGGATTATTTTAGAAACGTGAATGGACATTTTTGGTTGAAATCATGATGAATTTATTTTTAATTTATGAGTTTGAGTATCATATTTATCATCAACCAAATGTTGAGATATAACAAACTTTTTGTGCAACCTAAAATCTGGGACTAGATTTTTATCTGGAAAATTTGAATCTAAAAATAATTTATGAATTGAAAGGATTTCGAAGTGTCCGATGTGATTTCACTGGAACTTTGCCTCGCGCGGCCTCTTTTTGGAGTTACCTACATTACGAGTTCGAATCCGGCCGGACAGTACCAATTTGAATTTCACTTTGTGGAATTTATTATCTGCTAATCACATGATTTAGCATCTGCTGACGGTGAAGGAAAAACATTGTGAGGAAGCCCACATGTCCTAGAATAAATTCTAAGGACATCTTCGATCCGCCAACCCGCATTAGGCCGGTGTGTGTGGATTAAGGTCTAAACCGTCTCAGCTCTCTCGTTAGAGGAGAAGAGATACGTGCCCAGCAGTGGAACATAAATGGGTTGCTATCTAATCGAAAATATATTTTCAATTTTCAATCGACCATAGAGAAGAAACAGGAAGAATAATTCGATTAAACTACACGTGTTTATCCTTTGACGATGACCTCGTAACATAATAAAGGAAACTACTTATTAATGTTATTATTAATTAAAACTTTAGGAGGTAGGTAGGACACGTTGGTATCTCCCGTCCGAAATGAGCTGTCCATTTGACCTTCACAACCAAATGGTAATATTAGGCGATATCGAAGCATTGCAGCTAGACCGTAATTGTTGTTGGACTTTTTAGGGCTTGAACTACCCGTAACAACTGCCATAGATGTTTGTATGGCAACCGGGACCGACGGCTTAACGTGCTCTCCGAGGCACGACCAGACCATTGCAAATACCCATATTCATGCATACAAATATTTGCACTGAGCGAGGATCGAACCCGCGCCTCCTGCGCAGCGGTCGCGTTAACTACCGCTACGCAACAGAGGCTGTCTAACTAAGTAACTACTAAGTAACTATTATAACCTGTTTATAGAATAATCAGTAGGTATTTAATAGCTCTAGCATAGTCTTCTAATCTAGTGAAGCAAAGAATTAAATTAAGAATATAATAGAAGATTAAAAATATCCACAAATAAAATCGACAATTTATTCATCAAGATATTTTTCAAATACTAATTAATATAGCAACTTCACTAGTTATGATTGTTCTCTATATATTATAATAATAAGCCGTTTATTAAATCACTAATTCAGAGGAATTTTCGGTTTTTTATTCGTTGGTATTTTATATAGATAGGTAATGTAACTTTATAAGTACTTTAATTTTGAATTACATCCATACCCACAGAACCAAATAAAGAATTATTAATCTAAAATATTTCTTAGTCTATCGTGCGTAATAATAATAATGTAGTAAATGCATAAGAATTAAAATTCAATAGACTAGTTAGTCCTTTTGAAATTTATTAGTTGATAAAATTTAAGAGAACTCCAATGATTATAATTATTTTCTACTACAATTTAATTTTAGAAACAGGCCTATTTTTAAAATAAAGTTATTAACCTTTACTATACCAAACTATTAAATATTTAAATGTGTAAATATACTCACTTAAGATTACAGCTAACTTCAGAAACACACTTCACACAATTGGCGCGAACTATGACACATAACCTAACTTTTTAAAGAGCTGCCACACGAGCATACTACACTGGGACTTCGACAGGAATAGTACAGGAGCTAAAAGGATCATAAAAACGCCTTACTGAAACCATAAGACGCCACGGAACTATGGCATTCTGGAAGGGGTAAGAAAACTTTTGAATTTTCCATAGCACACAGTCCAACCAGTCTAACTTGGAACTTCGATATCGCCATTGGTCATAATGACCATTGGTTGTGGAGGTCAGATGGCTGTCGCTCCACGGAAAATATCGAAGTTCAGCCGCATCACAGTTAGACTGGAAAGCCGACCCCAACTGAGTTGGGAAAAAGGTTCAGAGAATGATGACACAGTATGATTATATGGAAAATATTAAGAAATAAATAAATAAGTATGTATGTAATTTGATTTTTAGAGTTCATGCCAGTCAATATCTTCATAATTAAGTATATTTTTAACTAAGTACCCTATACCCACGACTACGGTTTCAGTCAGCGGTTTTCGCGTTTTTCGACTAGGTACTTATATCTCCGGTTCTACTCAACCGATTTCGATCAAACATGCGTAATATTTTAGGTCCAACCAGGACCTTTTAAACAAAAAAAACCACATCAGAATCCGTTCAGCAGCTTTTGCGGACATCGCAAACAAACAGACAAGAATTCTAAAAAAAAATTGTGTTCAGTTCAATCGTTCAAATCCAATTTTTTTTTAAATATCTCCAACATTATAGACACAGCTACTTTACAATTTTATAAAGATTAGTATATTTACTGTAACTAATAGTAACATCCAGTTTCTTTAGTTCTACGTTCCAACATGTGCTTTTTAAAGAACTAACAAATCTGCAGCCGTACTTTAATGAAAATAGGTAGTAAACGCTCTTATGTCTGTACACATAAGGTTTAAAATGGACTTGCTATTTCGGCCTCTATCTGCATAAGTCTGTATATGATTTGGTTTACAGTCTTTTGGCGCCAAGTTTATTTTATTGATTCTGGATTCAATGTAGTGATATTTTAATAAGATTCATGAAAAAAATGGCTTCAATGTCTACAGATTGCTACATAATATCCAGATTAAACAAATATCAATACGAGATTGTTTTTTTTAAAACCATAATAATACTTACCATTTTTTATATGTATATCAATCACTTAACGATAATGATCTTGAAATTTGGCGTAGGTATTCAATACTTAGATACTCCTTTTTTTTTTTTCGTGCGGAAATCCTCATGGATACCCACCCCGCGGCCAGCGGGGCAGGTTATGTCGGACTCTTACCGACTAAAACCGCACGCCGTCTAGGGTCTTCTGACGCCAGGGTGTAAGGTGGCCCAAAGAGTATTTCCCTCAATACTTAGATACTCCTGGCGCGCACTGTATTGAAGATTTTTAACAAATAATAATTTTTTAATAGTTTTAATTACCACATAAAATTCAAAAAATATTCTTATTCATTAAAGATCTTTAAGTTAAAAGCGGGAATCAACTGAATACGCTTGCTGTGGTTTCCCTAGCGTCTACAATATGAGGTTCTTCAAGAAGAGCATTAGGTTTTTACAGGGTCGGCAGCGCGAGTATGACGCCCCTGGTGTTGCACACGTCCATAGGCCGCGGTGACCGCTTCCCATCAGGTGGGCCGTGCGCTTGTCTGCTACTTAGGTGGTATAAAAAAATCAAAATTCACCCTTATGTAGTCGACCATATCCATCCAACAACAAACTTTCCGCCTGTGTAGCTTAACATTCTGTGAAGAAGAATTTCAAAATTCACGCATAGTTATGTCCTCTGCTTACCTCTTGCTAATGATATATAAGTGAGAAGATAGATAAGTAGGATTAATTTGGTGGATAAGGTGTACTAACATAGTTTATTAAGTTGTGATACTAACATTCATCGGATTTTTAATCTGAAATAAATGATATATTATTAGAAATCTCGGTTCCTATTTATTTACTAATTGGTGAAATTAGTTCTTAGGCATGAATGCAAAAATTACATTTTATACGGCACTAGCGGTTTCGCCCACGATGCGAGGTGATAAAAAGTAGGGGTGTATCCCATCTGCCCCGGTGACTTGGCCCGGTGCCGGGCCACATGGGAAAAAAAAGTTTTAACTGGCCCGTTGATATGTTGACCGGGCCAGATGACACAAATAAAGTGCCATCGTCCCCGGTAGGGAAAAATAGAGGATACGCCTCGTAATTTTTTTATATATAGGACTCGTCAATTTGACTTCACCTCGCCTGATTGTAACTATACCTTCAGCTTACCATCAGGCGAGGGGAAGTCAAATTGACGAGTCCTATATACCTATAAAAAAAATTACGAGGCGTATCCTCTATTTTCCCCTCACAGGGGACGTTGGCACTTGATTTGTGTTATCTGGCCCGGTCAACATATCAACGGGCCAGTTAAAACTTTTTTTTCCCATGTGGCCCGGCACCGGGCCAAGTCACCGGGGCAGATGGGATACACCCAAAAGTAGCCTATGTATTATCACGATGCGAGGTTATAAAAAGTAGCCTATGTATTAGGTATTACGATGCGAGGTTAAAAAAGTAGCCTATGTATTAATCACGATGCGAGGTTATAAAAAGTAGCCTATGTATTATTACGATGCGAGGTTATAAAAAGTAGCCTATGTATTATTACGATGCGAGGTTATAAAAAGTAGCCTATGTATTATTACGATGCGAGGTTATAAAAAGTAGCCTATGTATTATTACGATGCGAGGTTATAAAAAGTAGCCTATGTATTATTACGATGCGAGGTTATAAAAAGTAGCCTATGTATTATTACGATGCGAGGTTATAAAAAGTAGCCTATGTATTATTACGATGCGAGGTTATAAAAAGTAGCCTATGTATTATTAGGATGCGAGGTGATAAAAAGTAGCCTCTGTATTATTACGATGCGAGGTGATAAAAAGTAGCCTATGTATTATTACGATGCCAGGTTATAAAAAGTAGCCTATGTATTATTACGATGCCAGGTTATAAAAAGTAGCCTATGTATTATTACGATGCGAGGTTATAAAAAGTAGCCTATGTATTATTACGATGCGAGGTTATAAAAAGTAGCCTCTGTATTATTACGATGCGAGGTTATAAAAAGTAGCCTATGTATTATTACGATGCCAGGTTATAAAAAGTAGCCTATGTATTATTACGATGCGAGGTTATAAAAAGTAGCCTATGTATTATTACGATGCCAGGTTATAAAAAGTAGCCTATGTATTATTACGATGCGAGGTTATAAAAAGTAGCCTATGTATTATTACGATGCGAGGTTATAAAAAGTAGCCTATGTATTATTACGATGCGAGGTTATAAAAAGTAGCCTATGTATTATTACGATGCCAGGTTATAAAAAGTAGCCTATGTATTATTACGATGCGAGGTTATAAAAAGTAGCCTATGTATTATTACGATGCGAGGTTATAAAAGTAGCAGCCGTTAAAGCGTAATTGAGTAACAAACATTCAAAAATCTTTACAAACTTTCACCACATAATTATATAATAATAGTAGGATACGAGGATTTTTTTGTATCAAAAAAATGTACTACAAAAGTTATACCAAGTTTCTAAACTGTATTCAGACAAAAAGACAGACAGACTGTCATAAAAATACGTTTATAAATAAATTCTACTAAAACAGACCCATTAAGTGTGTTCAAATTGGTTCATAAATCGTTAATAACAGGCTTATTAACTTTAATCTTCCTGTAAATTGCACAGAAATAGAAAAAAAAGCTCCTGTAAAATTAACACATGGTCGTGAAGTTTTTGTGTAAAAAGTTGTAGACACTTATTGGGTGTCGTCACGTTTTTTTACTGATTCTAGTAAGTACTCTGTGGTTCTAGATTTTAAAAAAAACAAGAGAACATTTTTTTTAAATAAATTAAGAAATCTTTTTATTAAGTTTGACGGTTTTAAATTGAAGAACAACAGATTTCTACCGAATATCAGACCAATCCGACAATTGAAAGGGTGCCAAATTTTAATTTCTAGATTTGACCCAACCAAACAGATCAAGTTAAATAATAAGACTGTTTAAAACGACAATATTTATTATTTTTGTGCCTATGTGAACCCCATGGACACGATTATGTCAGACACGAACCAACTAAAACCGCTCCCATCTCGGATCTGATGAGGCTGTCAAGCTGAGGGCCACCATTATAGCACCCTCATTCCTGAGACTTTACCGTTAGCATACCATCAGGCGAGATGAAGTCATACAGACGTGACCGATACAAAAAAAACATCACGTAACCAATGCGCAACTTTACTTACATGGTGTAGCGATAAAGCGATTAGTGCTACGCCACTCGTCGCCCGTTCGATTCCCACTCTATGCAATTATTTGTACACATGAATATGTCTTGTCTATTTACATGGGGAGGGGGGACGGTTTATGGACCGGTTACCGGTAACTTATTGGCAACTTAAGTGGCGTATTGGTAGAGATTTTGATTGCTACGTCGGTGGTCGCAGGGTCGTGGGTTCATCCCGCTTAATGCAAATCATTGAAATTTATCTGGTTTTCAATTGTGTTCCAAATATTAAATTCAATACATACTTACGTATTGAATACCTATGTAAATTACTGGGATCATTGGTTGTATAACTAAATGTTGGTATACAATAAAGAATGTAGCTATCTACGCTTATCCGCATTTAGAACCCAAAATAAATAATAATATCACACAGAATGGGAATCGAACCCGCTAAGTTATCAACTGAATGCTTTATCGCTACGCCACATTTGTAGCACATAGATCATCCACTTGCATATCAGTTATTTGAAGCTAAAAGTTTAGATATAAATTGCAACATTAATAAAATCTTAACATAATCTGACTTACTAATTTAAACAATACAAAAAAATTAAAAGTGATTCGCCTTACGAAGAAAAGAAATAAAACCAACCTTTTTTTTACAAAAAAAAAGTAACTAACCGTTTCATCAATTCGAATTTCGAATACTACCGTTTAAAAAAAGAAGCCGTGTTTATAATAAGTGCGTCGACGCATGCGCGGTAAGATGTTTTATTGGTACTGCACTTGCGCACCACGTGTGCTAGCCCGCCATTTGTTGGAATGATCATCTCTTTTTGTACAAGTCATAATCGTAGAAAGACTTTTACTTATTATTATCTGTGAAACATGTTTATGTTGATATTTGTTTTCGAGTTTATTTAAATTGAACTTTGTTATTGAGCTTACTTTTAAAGTTTCGCGTTGATATATTATAATAACAACGGGCATTAATGCATGGGCTGTGTGCATGTCTGCCACCTAAGTAGTATTAAAAAAAAGTTCCCTGAAAATCCCACCAAATTTCGACCCATCAAATGTATGTGATAGGTCATCCTCTATTCTCTTATTTATTTTCTATTCACTAATGGCTTTTACATAAAACATACGAAAGGAAAACAATACAACAAACTACAAAGGTGATTTATGATTTTTTACAAGCTTTTATTTAGTTTCACCTGTCCCGTTGTCTGTAAATGTTGCAAGCCATTTATCGACCACTTCTGGTTATCCGATTGAGCTGAAATTTGGCATACTTATGTAAGTCCCATGACAATGCAATATTGTGAAAAGCTTGTTTTTAAAAAGGTTTTTTTTAAACAGCAGCTTGTTTCTATTATACGTCATTTTAGGATGATTAATTTCTCAACTGGCAATTAATCATCATCATCCACCTGCCCTTGTCCCAATTATTTGTGTTCGGCGCAACATATAATATATCATTCTCTGCCATACATTGCTATCCGATACCATCTCCTCAGACACTCCCATCTTTACCATATCCTACTTTATGTGTTTCATCCATCTTTTCTTAGTCCTACCTCTGCACCTAAAGCCCAGACATTCATACTTTGAACCTTTGTAACAACATTTATTTCATCTCTTCTCATTTAACATGGCCATACCACGACAGTAGCTCACTTCTCAATTTTTCATTCACTGGTGTAACTTTCAAACTTTAACTAAAGCTGTTACCCACGGCTTCGCCCGCGGGGAGGTCGATTTTCGCGTTTTTTTACTATATATCCGGTCAGCCGACTGTGATCAAATAGGTATGCGTAAGATTTTGAATCTAACCATGACCTTTCTAATAAAAAAACCGCATCAAAAACCGATCAGTACTTTTTACGCCCATTGCTTAAAGGTTCACTGCTTGTGCCCCGTAGGTAATAGCGTGATAATAATGTAGGTAGCCTGTATATACCTATGTTGACCCGACTTCTTAATAATAATCGTGCCAAATTTGAAGATGGATGAAGGGGTAAACCATGCAATACCTTTTGAGTTTATCCCGGACGTACAGACAAACAGACAAAAATTCTAAAAACTATATTTTTGGCTTTGGTATTGATTGTAGATCACACCCCAAGGTATTCTTTAAAAAAAATATTCAATGTACAGTTTTGACTTTCCTATCATTTTATTATTCTTATGTATAGATACTGTAACATATATAATTATTATGGTAATTAATCATCCAGACGTATTCAACGATGTCCTCAGCTATTTTAATATCTGCTTGCGTCCACCTAAAACGATTGCTTAAAAGTCCGTGACCCATTTTTATTAGCTACTTATTTCGCAAAAATGGCGTATGAAGCTGGCAACACATTGTGGTTATTAATTGTGTGTTTATGAGATAATAATATTATTATCTACGTAGAGTTTATCTAGGACACATATAGACGAGAAATGCTTACACTTGTTTCGGTAATGCGGTTCTCAAAGTTTAAAGATAAAAAATCGATAGACGATTTTTTTTCCTAGTTTTTTAAGTACCGCGGTAGCCTAGTGGTTTGGGTAATGGACTGCCGAGACGAGATCTCGGGTTTGATCCTAGGTTCACCATTGCACCAATGACTTTTCGATGCTTTTCGAAGTTATGTGTGTATTTATCGCAGGTTTATTAGTGCCTCGGAGAGCACGTTAAGCCGTCGGTCCCGGTTGCCATACATCTATCATCATCTACATCTATGGCAGTCGTTACGGATAGTTGGAGCCCACAAAAGTCCAACCAGTCTAACTTGGAACTTCGATATCGCCATTGGTCATAACGACCATTGGTTGTGGAGGTCAGATGGCAGTCGTTCCACGGAAAATATTGAAGTTCAGCCGCATCACAGTTAGACTGGAAAGCCGACCCCAACTGAGTTGGGAAAAAGGTTCAGAGAATGATGAGTATTTTAAGTACCTCCCTTCAAAGAAAGATTTCTGGATATACCATCCAGGTGGGTATACGATACGGGTAATAGAAATGGCAGCGCCCCTTACTCGTAAGGGAGACGCTGCTGCCTGCGGCAAATTCAGAAGGGCCGCCTGCACCCTACATTTCATCATCGAAGAAGCGGCACGATGCTCGCCTCACCACCTTCTGGGGGACATGTCTCTTGGGTAATCTTACACCCCGCTCATTGAGACCCGAGATGGCGCGGCGTGCGGTTTTATTCGATTCGAATCCGACATAATCACCACCGATGGCTGACAGGGGCGGTATCCGCATGAAAAAGAAATGTACCATCTGTTAGGTGATATTCGCAGTTCTTAACAGTATACAATAAAATAATTATAATATGTACATGCGATGACAAGTTTTATGAGGCATAATAATGTACTCGTATTTATGTGTAGTCTTTTTATAGAGAAAGTTTAATATTTATGGTTGAGAACCATTGATCGTCGCGGTGGTACACCAAATTAACACACTCGTGCGCATCATGGTGGCCCAACTGCGGTCCGCTTTTTTAATTAATAAGAGCACCATTGAATAATTTAGGTATTACCATATTAGGGCAACTACTTTAACACTTTTAAATGGCTGACAAGGTAAATTTAGTTTGTATTAATACATTATATTAAATGTAAATTTATTCTGTGATCCAAGATTATGTTTGTGTTGGATACATTTTTCTTATTTTAAATTGGTATTCTATATACAACTCTCTCTACATTTTCTCTTTCAATTTATCTAAATAGTACCTAAAGAATACTTTACTAAAGACATTCCATCTTTTAATTCCCTGTTATAATACTCCATTTTTAATCTGAAGAACATCCATTTACTTCAATTCGATGGGTCTCTGATTGATGAGATTGATGAGAGGTCTCTGGTTCGAATGCGGGTATCGACACAGGAATTTAGAGTAAGGGAGAAATTTCAGTAAGTAATGTACTTACTTTTAAAAAATCTTTGCGATATATTTTTCTTCCAAGCGACCCTCGGTTTACCGCCCCAGTTGTAGGTACAAATGTAAGCGCACGCGCACATGTGGACACACAGAAATAAACACAATACTTAGTGTTAGTAGTAATTGTGCCACACGCCCGCTACAGCCATTTGACAAAAAAACAACACGATTTTTTATGTAAATAAACTCTCTTTGAAAAGTCCGTAGATAATTCTTGAAAATTTTTGTTTACTTTATACATGAAGTTTGTTAGATAAATATATAATTAATTATCAGTAAAAGGGTATGGTTTATTTAAAATACCATTGATTGGTTTTCGTCAAACTGATATGAAAGGGAGCCGTGTTGTCGCCAGATCTTGAAGGAGGTAGGACACGACGGTATCTCCCGTCCGAAATGAGCTGTCCGACTGGGGTAGTACCTCCGCCCTACAGAACACCGCGGCCATAATAACCATCGAGTTGTGTTCCCGCTGGTAAGTAGGGTAGCCAGAGCTCACTGTACCCCTCCTCCTCCTATCCCTTCCTAGCCTCCCCACCCCATCCCAGCCCTCCACTCTTCCCTTCAGGGTAGGCAGCGCGTGTGTGACACCCGTAGTGTTGCACACGTTCATAGGCCACGGTGACCGCTTCCCAACAGGTGGGCCGTGTGCTTGTCTGCCACCTAAGTAGTATAAAAAAAAAAAAAGATCTCGTTCAATTCTTATATAAGTACGTCAATGGTTGCCGCTGTCCTTATTCGACCATGTTTTTTTTATACTACGTAGTTAGGCAGACAAGCACACGGCCCACCTGATGGGAAGCGGTCACCGTGGCCTACGGACGTGTGCAACACTATGGGTGACACACACGCGCTGCCTACCCTGAAGGGAGGGGGGCTTGGAAAAGGTGGGGGAAAGAGGGGTACAGTGAGCTTTGGCTACCCTAATTACCGGCGGGCACACAACACGACGGTTATTATGGCCGCGGTGTTCTGTAGGCCGGAGGTACTACCCCAGTCGGACTGCTCATTTTAGACAGGAGATACCGTCGTGTCCTACCTCCTCTAAAATATATGTTATACTTATACTTAGGGATAAAAGTAATATTTTAAGAATAATATTGAGTAGGGTACAAACATTTGGGCAGTGCAATTAGTTTTGGAATAGGAATCAAACCCACTACCTGCGACGTAGCAGTCGAATGCTCTACGGCTACGAAACAGGTATTCAAGTCAGTGTTATAATTGATCAAAATCATCAAGTATCAGGTATCTGTTGGTCAGAGCATTCCTCGTCATGTGTTCAAGTCCCGTCCTATATGTTCTTCTTTGGCAAGGAAGGCAAGTGTAGTCATTTTGTCGTGTCCTATTTTTTTTTAAACCATGATGTTCCAACAGTTCCACCAAGCTTAGCCCCGTCCATACACGACAAGTTTTTATACCTAAAATAGCTACAATGAATATTATTATAATTATTCTGTACTAGCTGACCCACCCCGGCTTCGCCTGTGGCGTATTTCGAACCCCGATGCACCCTTTTAACTCACATAATATGTCATAATTTATCAGTTTTCCTAAAATGTATGGGAATCTACCGGAATTGTTCACATTTATGATTATTGCTCCGCTCCCTTGGGCAGTAGCGTGATGATATTCAGCCTATGACATTCACGGATAATGTGGCTTTCTATTGGTGAAAGAATTTTTAAAATCGGTTCTGTAGATCCCGAGATTACCCCTTACAATTTAACAAATATACAAACACACAAACTTTACTTCTTTAAAATATTAGTATAGATAGGTACCTATATATTATGTGGTTAGGTATGGGTTAGGTATACTCATGCACAAAACATTTACACGCTAGGAAATAAACAGAGTCAACGCCTCTAAAAAAAATCGTTCTCACGTGTTTCGTGTGACAACACCAAATCATAGCCACATGTCCAATCATTACTCATCCCTTTTACAAAAACGACTCTAAAATAACACTAAAAACTCCAAATATACTAAATTAACCCCTAACTTTCCATTTCGAATTGAAATGACATTTTTTGTCCAAAAAAACTTCCCATCTTACGTTCTTAACCCATTCGTGACATGTGGACAAAAAAGTTTGTTTTTTATTTTGAGTTCAGTAACCAGATATGAATTAAAAACTACAGTTATTTTAGATTTTTTGTCGGTTCACTAGTTTTTAGACGTACAAACTCCAGTTATAATTAAGAGCCACATGTCACTATATAGACGCACACGTGTCGATGAAATGGAGATGTCGATAACCTCCCTTAACGTAAATTATAAGTTAGTTTAAATTATAAAATTACTATTGTACCTAATAGTTGACGGCATATTTACCAATTATTTGTTTTTTGTAATGACTGTTGTTGAAAATATTGAATGAAATGTTGGTTTAAATGACCATGTCATTCTAAAATCCTAAATAGTTTATATATATATAGGTCACGTCAATTTGACTTCACGTCGCCTGATGGTAAGCTGAAGGCAACGTCTCAGGAAAGAGGGTCACCATTCCATACACGTTCCATGTTAACAATGGTGGCACTCAGCTTGACGGCCTCATCAAAAGAGGATTGTCGTCGCAGACCACAATCCCCCTGCCCGGCTATGCACTTGCTGACAAACTAGCTGCTGGCTACAGGGAGAAAAGCGCTTCTAGAGGTAGTGGGGTAGAGGTGTAGAGTAACAGGGAAAATTAATCATATTAGACTTTATTCTAACCTACTGAGTATGTATGAGTGTTTCTTTTAATATTTCGATTAGATAAATCGATAAAAAAAAAGTATTCCATCTATCGATAAAAACTTTCTCAAACTCCACATTTTGGAACATCCCTAGTGCACTTGTTTCGTATCATAAATCAACCGGGCGTGCGCATGCGACGTATCGATAATATTACACCACATTTCGGTAATAGTTTTATTCTGTTGATCTGTTCAGCCTGCAACCCCTTTGATGTGGGATGCCTTCAAACTTTATGTGTCGCTGAAAGCTAAATTAGTGCGACAATAAAAAGTGTAGTTGAAGTAAGATGTTTTCTTAAGAGATCATTAAGGTACAGACTTCGTAAAACTCCTAAAACCAATTTCATGATAGGAACCTAGATTAAAAAGTTATTTGGGGTCCTATTTAGGTCTTCGGGGTCAATCCAATTTCACCACGCATTTACGTCAAGCTACGACGACGTCAAGCCAGCACTTTTTGGGTCTTACTCGCTCCACCTTTGTACACCGGAGGGTCAGGCATTTTGTTACCCATGTAGTCGAGCGGTCACTATGGTGACCACGACCTATTATGTTCTTTCCTTCCTCCAATAGTCCCGGGTCTTATAAGCGGGGCGTGAAAAAGCATTTGATGAGGCCGTCAAGCTGAGGGCCGTCACTGTAGCACTACCGGTGTATGTAGTGGTGACCCCCCATCCTGAGACTTTATCTAAAGCTTGCCATCAGGCTAGGTGAAGTCATGTTGACGTGTCCAATATAAAAATCGAGGTCTCTGTATGTCTTTCTTTCTCTATTCTATTCCACTTTTCATTCATATTATCATGAATTTCTCGAGTCTACTTTTCAGCTTTCACTTTAACTTCATCATCTACCTGCCCTTGCCACAATTATTTGGGCGACCCCAAATAATTGACCCGTATTCCTCAGACTTTACGTTTAGTTTACCTTTAAAGGTGAACTAATAGACAAAAAACAATTTTTATAGGTATATTGACGGACCAATATTTAAAAAACTTTACAGGTCAAAGTTCTTACTTTTCATTGGCATGACGGCTTTTCTAAAAGCGATTGCTCTCTCAACCCTGAAAATAAAGCTAGAGTCTCGTCCATTGTTTAGCACCGACTTGCTTTTAAAGTTGGTTTGAGCCTGTGTGTTATTTATTTACTTTAATTCTTTATTGTACACAAATTTGTATTAATACAGTAAATAAACAAAAATGATGTACAAAGGCGAGCTTAACTCAAAATGAGTTCTCTCCCAGTAAACCCTTGAGTATGAGGAAGAGTAGTTCGAGAGGGTTAGAAGTGTACAAAGACAAAAAGAAGAGAAAATACATGCAAGTAACTACAATAGATATAATTAAAAGTACCCGTTCGGTAAATATATACATATACATACATATACAATACACATACATACATAGACTTATCATACATATTATATATTATTATACAAACATACATATACAACCGCGGTAGCCTAGTGGAACAACCGCGGTAGCCTAGTGGTTTGGGTAATGGACTGCTGAGGTGAGGTCTCGGGTTCGATCCCAGGTATAATTTTTTGAACATCATTATCAAAAATATGGATATAAGAAATCCAGTATCAGCCATATATTGCGATATGACACAGGCATTTGACTATGTGGATCATAAAATCTTACTTGCAAAGTTGGAGGCTTACGGTATCAGAGGAAATATCTTAAATTTACTGGAATCATATATTTCTAATAGAAAACAAAAAGTAATAATTACAAGAATTGATTCTGATACCAAAATCGAAAAAATATACATATCCGAAGAGCGTGCTCTTTCATTTGGGGTGCCACAGGGTAGTGTATTAGGACCTTTACTTTTTTTAATTTATATAAATGACTTTCCTAAGATAACTAACTATAATATGACACTTTTTGCCGACGATAGCACATTAGCAATAGAATGCAAAAAACCTGATCAACACGAATCAGAAATTAATAGCTCACTGGGTTCGATGATTGCATGGCTGAATAATAATAATTTAATAATCAATTTGACTAAAACAAAAATAATGCATTTTACTCAAAGGCAAGTGACATCCAATATAAATATTAAATATAATGACAATTTAATTGACGAGTGTGAACATATAAAATTTTTAGGTATCATTATTGATCGACAACTTAACTGGAAAGCTCATATAGAAGCGCTACGTAAAAAAATCAGCAGTGCATCATATGCGCTGTACAAACTTGCACCAACAGTTGGTACGGATACACTGCTAATTGCATATCACGGCCTTGTAGCTTCCATATTAAGATACGGGGTAATATTCTGGGGTCACTCTACTGACAGAGGGATTGCATTTATGGCTCAGAAGAGATGCATAAGGGCAATGTTTGGTCTTAAACTCACAGACAGCTGTAGACCGTACTTCATCAGGCATGGGATACTGACACTACCGTCACTGTATATTTTTGAAATGGCCTTATTTGTTAGGCAAAATGCTCATTTGTTTCCTCGTCTTTCGGATGGCGTCCAACGTAGCAGACGCGACAAAGACAGGCTACGCATACAGAGCGCCAAAACAGCACTCATGTGGAAGAGTATGTTTTGTTTGGCTCCTAAAATCTATAATAAAGTACCAAATGCACTAAAGGGTCTAACTTATAATTTATTTAGAAAAGAACTAAAGGACATATTGATCTCAAAATGTTATTATGATATTGATGATTTTTTAAATGATAAAGATGTTTGACATTTTAACCATATAAATTGAAAGTATTATGAATGTTATTGACAATATTTGAATTTGACTTAAACTTTGACATTGAATGATAATGACATGGACAATTTTTATTTTTATTTTATAATTTTTTTCTTTTTTTGTGATAGTTATAATATTTGACATTAAAAGTACATAGTAATTTTTGACATGGTAATCTATATTAATAATCTCAATTGTGAATAACAGGCATAAAACTAATAAATACAATTTAATTTAATGTTGACATTTTAACTATCACTATAATTATAATTTGTACGCCACAAATGGCAGAATATGCTGAGCCACATCGCATGTAAATCATGTTATTATTATATCTGTGTAACAACCATATTCACAAATAAATATTATTATTATTATTATTATTATTTATTTTAAGTCTCCCTTTTTATTAGGGGTGCAGTAACAGACGCACGGGCCTTGACCAAGTGTGCCAGTTAAGATAAAGACATGTTAACATGATGTGGGTGAAGCTAGGAATTTACGTGTGAGACGACATGTGTTGAGTAGAGCGGCTTTCTGTACGAGTGCTAGGGTAGATTTAGGCATTTGAAGTGTGTTAAGGTTGGTTTGGAGAGTCTTAGGGACTACTCCAGTAGTAGATATGATGATGGGTACAATTTTGACTGTTTCTACCTGCCATTGTCTTTTGATTTCTGTAGCTAAATCTATGTATTTCGACATTTTTTCTGAGTGTGTAGTGATAAGGTTGTGTGTGTTACAAACTGCAATGTCTATAATAAATACGGACTTATTAATTTTATCTAGAACTGTTATGTCAGGCCTATTGTAGTGTATGGTTTTATCTGTAATGATAGTTCGGTCCCAGTAGATTTTATGTGATGCATTCTCTAAGACAGTGTTGGGTTTGTATTTATAGTAAGCTATTTTTTGTGGAATTAGTGAATGTTTATGTGCTAAGTTTTGATGAATGATTGCGGCAACTTGATCGTGTCTATGTTTGTAGTCTGTTTGGACAATAGATTTACATGCACCAGTAATATGTTGAATTGTTTCTGAACTACTTTGGCATCTTCTACATAAATCAGTGGGTAAGTTAGGTATTCGGGTAATGTATTTTTGGTAATTACGGGTATCTATGACTTGATCCTGAATAGCAATCATGAAAGCCTCCGTTTCAGGAAACAGTTCACCTCGCCGCAGCCACTCGTTCGATGCTTCTTTATCGACGTGTGATTGACTGAGATCGGTGAGGTGTCTCCCATGCAGAGACTTTTGTGACCATGTATCTATTTTCTGTTGTTCGTTTATAATTTTCGGTACGATATTTCTGTTATCTAGGTTGAGAGGGGTTAGTTTTTTATCAATGTCTGTAACAAATTTATGTAGTTGTGATTGTTCGGCTTTAGTGAAGAAGTATTTGCGTAATTTATCTACGAGGCTATTGTGTAAGTTTGTAATGTCAATAAGCCCTCTGCCTGCATCTTGACGTGATAAGGTGAGGCGTTGTGTACATGATCTAGGGTGGTGTTTTCTATTGGCTGTCATATGTGTGTTAATTGTACGTTGTAGTTGCATTAAATCACTTTGGGACCAGTTTATAATCCCAAAAGAATAAGTAAGGACTGGTATAGCAAACGTGTTAATGGCTTTTATAGTATTGCGTGCATTTAGTTGACTTTTTAAAATTTGATTTAATCTGGCCTTAAATTTTTTGGTTAATTCTAATTTTGCTTGCTTGTGTTGTATCTGTTTAGACTGTTGGAAACCTAAGTATTTGTATGTAGTATATTCATCCATGGGCTCTATGTGTTCCCCTGTATCAAGAGTGTAGGTGTTACTTTGTGTTTTACCCCGATGAATAGAATGAATCTTGCATTTGTCCACTCCAAACTGCATGCCTATATCTGTAGAGAACGATTGAGTGATGTCTGTCAGTTTCGTTAGGTCAGTGTTGGTAGTAGCGTAGAGTTTAATGTCATCCATGTACAGTAAGTGTGAAATGATATGTTGTGAGTTGTTATGTTTGAGTTTAAATCCTACATTAGTGCTATTGAGAAGTTCAGATAATGGATTAAGGGCTAAACAGAACCAGAGTGGACTGAGAGCATCTCCTTGGAAAATTCCTCTTTGTATCTTAATCGGTTCAGTAGTTAATGCGGTGCTATTAATTAATTTCAGTTTAGTTTCCCATTCGAGCATAGTTGCACTTAAAAATGAGATCAGGTTGTGGTGTATTTTGTAGTGTTCTAATATGTAAATTAACCAACTATGGGGCACGGAGTCAAAAGCTTATATGTAAATTAACCAACTATGGGGCACGGAGTCAAAAGCTTTTATTATTATTTCCTTTATTTAATTCTTAAACATATTATTACATTTTTAAATATATTATATGACATAAAAAAAAAAGAAAAAAAACAATACATTTAAAAATATAAAAATAGTGCTCCATCGGCGTCAGGTACAGGGACCAAGCCACCGGTGGTTAGGGCTCCAGGGAGAGGAACTTCCTCACAATGCGTGCCGTGCCTAGCAAAACTGCCTTTTGCATCACGCCCTTGAGCCAGCTGCCTAGTGAGAGCCTCTTAAGGTGTTGATCGAGGCTCTTGGCGATGAGTCCGTGCACTGAAACGACTATCGGTACAATAATAGCTGAGTCAACATCCCACATGTCGACAATCTCATGGGCCAGGTCCAAATACTTTATTTGTTTTTCTTTTTCTGCCTTCACGAGATTTTCGTCATGGGGGATAGTGATATCAACTATTATTGCACGGCGTTCTAATCGATCCACTATCACTATATCGGGCTTATTGGCAACAATAGTCCTGTCAGTGATAATGGATCGATCCCAGTACAACGTGATATGCCCATTTTCGAGAACTGGGTCGGGCACATACCTGTAGTACGGTATCTCTGATTCCACAAGTTTGTACTTTAGAGCAAGTTGTTGATGGACGATCCTGGCTACTTGGTTATGTCGATGCAGATACTCGCCGTTGGCTAGACGAGAACAACCGGATATTATATGTCTAAGGGATTCCCCGGGACGGTGGCACGCCCGACAAATGTCAACCGTACCATCCCTTAGGATATACTTCCGGTAGTTATTCGTCATCACAACTTCGTCCATAATTGCAACAATAAACCCTTCGGTTTCCCCAAATAGGTCACCGAAGCGTAGCCAAGATAAAGATGATGGTATATCTATATCAGGCCCGTGAAGAGCCCGATAGAAACGTCCATGTAACTCTTTGCTCTTCCATACATCTCTGCGGTCATCAATACTTAATACCACAGGTTTGCGCCAGTTCTCTTTAGCCAGACCGAGAGGGGTGAGTCCGTTATCTACCTTGACTATATCTCGATGCATACCCGCTCCATTGTGAAGGAAATATTCCCTGAGGTTGCACACCTCACGGTTATGGAGGGACTTGGCGTTTAAAAAGCCTCGACCCCCGCATTTCCGTGGTATGTACAACCTCATCACAGATGAACGCGGGTGATGCATTCGATATGCAGTGAGTAGCGTACGGACTTTTCTATCCAGGGCGTCTAGTTCAGTCTGAGTCCATCTGAGTATGCCGAAGGAGTACATTAAAACTGGCATGACCCAACCGTTACAGGCACGAACTTTATTGCCACCCGATAAAAGACTTTTTAGAACTTTTTTCAGACGGCCAAAGAAACGGTCCCGCAACGATTGTTTCATGTCAGCCTCAGAAATGCCTAACGCCTGCGACATACCCAGATATTTATATGTGTCGACTGCAGAAAGAGATCTAAGTTTTGTGGTATCCAAGAGCTCTATCCCCTCAGATTCCACAATCCGACCTCTCTTTACATGCATGACCGCACACTTGTCAACACCAAACTCCATCTTGATAGAGCTACTAAAAGTTTCGGTTAGCCTCAATAACTCTATCAAATGTAGATTGGTGGGGGCAAATAGTTTGAGATCATCCATGTAAAGGAGGTGAGATATCACCTGACCATCTCTCCGCAATCGACATCCTAGCCCTGAACTCTCCAGTATAGTACTGAGAGGGTTCAGTGCCAGGCAAAACCATAATGGACTAAGACTATCGCCCTGAAATATACCCCGCTCAATCTTTATCAGACCACCGTTCTCGCAGGTCCGTCGACACCCTGGATAGCAAAGGACCGTACTCCATTGCCCCATACATGTCCTCATGAAGGCACATAGAGTTGTATCAATTTTGTACAACTCCAGTACCCTCAAAAGCCACGCATGTGGCACGGAGTCATAGGCCTTTTTAAAATCTATCCAGCATGTCGCCAGATCCTTGTGATTCCGGCGGGCCTGTTGGCAAATGGCCATATCAATTATAAGGAGCTCTTTAGTACCACGAGCCCCACTTCTACATCCATTCTGAGAGATAGACATGATAGAATTGTCAATTAAGTGAAGTGAAATTTTTTCTCTCAGAATAGATGTAAGAAGCTTATAGACCGTAGGTAGACACGTAATAGGTCTATAATTTTTAGGGTCCGTGGTACTGCCGGACTTATATAGAAGGTGGGTTACGCCAGTAGTTATGAAGCCGGGAAGTGAACCTGATTCAAGGGATGATTGGAATTGTGATGCCAAACGGTCGTGTGAGCTCTTGAACCATTTTAACCAAAAATTCTGCAGTCCGTCTGGTCCCGCAGATTTCCAATTTGGTAGTAGACGGACTGCATTGGTTACATCATCTGTTGTGATGGTAACTGGTTCCATGGGTTTAATAGACTCACACGATCGTTCGACAACCCGCATCCAATCACCCTCTGTGTGACCGACAGGTGTCGACCAGATGCTACGCCAGAACGCACTAGTGGCATCATCATCCGGTCGACGTATGTCAGTCCCGATCGAGTCAGGTCGTTCCCAACCTCTGTAAACCCACCTTTCGTCCCTTTGGAACATGCGATTTTGAGAATAACGATCCACTCTCTTTTTATAGCGACGAATCCGGTTTGCCCACGCATATATTTTTTGTTTGAAAAAGTCGATGCGCTCTGTGACTCGCGATATAAATTCTCGAGGACTAATGTCAGTCCCCAAGAACGCTTGATTCACAGAGCGCATCACTCTCGGGCGTGTATTGCCCGATCTGAAACATATGAGTTTGCCAATGAGTGCCCTAGTCTCGGCAATACGCCTTTCAATTCTACACTGCCAAACAGGCGCGGCAGATTTTGGTCGAGTATCTATATCACTTTTGTGAAATTTGACATTGGCTATTCGACATGCCGCGACGGCTGCGCAGTACAGAATTGAATGCGTATCACCGAGATCTTCGCTCCTATCAAAGAATTCTGACAATAGCGAATCCAGGGCACACATTAGCGCTATGTTTTTTCTATGAGTGGGCAAACGTGGAAGTCGTGGACGTCTGTCAGAAGGGATGGATCGATACTCCCGTATAGCACATTCCAAAGCACTCCTTAATTCTTCGTTGCACATGGTACTTACGTCTATAGCTCCTGTATCTACTACTTCTTCGCTTAGATTTGAGGTAGATAATAAAGTTGGTTGTGACACAGATTCTGGGATTGGTTGTGTCATCACAAGTTGCAAAGAAGTAGTAGTACCTGTGCTATTCCACGCGTTAGAACGTAGCCTCTCAAGTACGGAGTCTTCCAGCAGATGGCATCGCTGGATGGCCCGTACCTGATCCGACAGTCGCTGTGCCGATACGTTGACAGCTGGCTCCAGCGCCTGAAACAAAGGCAGCTTGACAGCTGGCTCCAGCGCCTGAAACAAAGGCGCTAATTAAAATAATTATTATTATTATTATTAGGTTCACCATGGCACACACCAATGACTTTTCGATGCTTTTCGAAGTTATGTGTGTATTTATCGCAGGTTTATTAGTGCCTCGGAGAGCAAGTTAAGCCGTCGGTCCCGGTTGCCGTACAAACATCTATGGCAGTCGTTACGGGTAGTTGGAGCCCACAAAAGTCCAACCAGTCTAACTTGGAACTTCGATATCGCCATTGGTCATAATGACCATTGGTTGTGGAGGTCAGATGGCAGTCGCTCCACAGTAAATATCGAGGTTCAGCCGCATCACAGTTAGACTGGAAAGCCGACCCCAACTGAGTTGGGAAAAAGGTTCAGAGAATGATGACATACATATATGTTGATTGGGTCTTCTTATTATTATTGTTATACCACTTAAGTGGCAGACAAGCATACGGCTTGGAAGCGGTCACCATCGACTATGGACGTGTGCAACATCAGTGGCGTCACACCCTGTAAAAACCTTCTAATGCCCTTCTTAAAGAACACCATATTGTAGGGTCCTGTGTGGTTATATTATACCTACCATTTTTAACAAGAAAAATATAAATAGTGTTTGTTCTGTTGGTACAAAACACGCCAATCCCGCAGCTGAAATAACGTGATGTTCCAGCGTGTTATAACAGCAGCGGACACGTCACTCAGCGGATACGGCGATGCTTTTTATTTGATACACATTAATTATAGTGCTCACGCGCAGCAGATAGGCGCATGCGCGACAAATGTGCTCGTTCCGCACTGACTCACTACAATGTTAAAGATTTATATCATACCGTTTTTTCGTCCCGAGTAGAATTCTGATTCCCGTTTCTCATGGTAATCTTTACCAGAGATAAAAAATGCGGACTAAATCTATCCCTGTACGAAATGACAGGAGGCGCGGGTTCGGTTCCCGCTCAGTGCAAATATTTTGTATGCATGAATATGTCTAATTGTATTGGTCTGGGTGTTTCTATGTATACATACATACATAAGTACATACATAAAATATACTCAGGCCTTTTTCCCTCCGGGGTAGGCAGAGACAACACCAGAGACAGGTGGTCCTGACATACTTCACGCGCTTCCTCTACTGTCATTCTTTCATGCAAGCCCGCCGGTTTGTAGTGCTTTTGACCTGCCCTTTTTGCAATAATTCTTAATACCATACCACTGGTATGTTATCATTTGGTGGTGTCATGAGGAAAGAGCGCTGGTGCCTGCCCCCTAACTCCAAAAGGCAAAATAATTATAATGAAACATAAGTATAATTGTAATGATTTCGTTTAATACAACACTAAGTAAGTATATATTACAATGATCAATAAAAATATGCGTGAACAAGCACTCGGTACTCTGCGTAAAACGGATCGTAAAATAAAGGGCGACTCACACTACATCGCACGAATCCGCAACACATTGCACTCAATCGTATACGAATTTCTCCAACATTCAGTACAAAATTCCAATATGGCGACATTTGGTTTATATGCGATGCAGTGTTATATAACAAAAAAGTCATTTTAACGCTAAACAATAAAAAATAATGTCATTATAATAAATAAAAAATTGTATCAATTCCAATAATTATTGTTTTTCCTGTAAGTTTTCGTGCATGTTCTTATTAAAATTATAAATGAACATTGTACTTAAACTGTTAATTAGTTTCACACGTATTCGTTCATTTGAGTTTATGTCATACATAATATCATGCCGCCTGTACACATTAGGCCGAGACGGGAAGCAAGCAACGAGTCACTAGTACACAGATTTTAGTAGTAGGAGTAGGCAAAAGATTGTAATACGTGAAAAATTATAATTATGGCAAAGAAGGTAGTAATTGAGGAGATGACATCTGACAGGAATGCATGGTGGAAAATGACATGTTGCGCCAACCCTAAATCATTGTGACGAGGGCAGGTAGATGATGAAATACTCTGTGGACGTTATTGGCGTATATTGGGCCAATGTGTACAGCTAGCTTTAGCTTTTCCTATTACATTTTTGGAGTATACAAATTACCCATAATGTGTCAACAACTTATTGTACAATGACGTCATTATTCAAAAAAATGTTATACACATTCTAACATACTTATTTCATAAAACAATTTCAAACAAATTAATTTTATTGATGTTATTATAAATTAATTTGTGACGAATGCGTGTGAAGAATGCAATTTGTGGTCAGACTATGGTATTTTAAAACTATTTGGAATAAAGGTAAACGGTGGTTTCAGGTTTGTAATATTATAGGCGGATGAATCTCACAATTAGAAACTTCGATTCTCTTTTTTCTGCAAGAGTTTTTACCATAGTCAAATTTATTACGTTTCTGTGAATTTGGCCGATTTTTGTCAATACTCGTAAGTTAGTTTGAAGTTGAATGAAGTAGATAACAATTAGGAAACCTACATTTGGATTTAATAAAAAAAACCGAAGTGGTTGATACGAATTAGAACAATACGTGGTATAAAAAAAATATCTTCAATGAAATTGATAAAAAATCATTAGGAATCTTTTTGCTATGAATTAAATACCATGTTTAATAGGTATCTGTAGCGTGTCTTCTACTAAGAGAGGTGAATTCATAATGACCTGGAACCATAAAAAGATTACAGACATGCATCAGTAAAAAACGTTTTTTTGAGAAATTGAAATTAATGTCACTATTTTTTTTTGCTTTCTTAATTAGCTAAGGCATAGAAAAAGAAGACGAATTTAATCAATAGAATGGATAAAAGTTGACGTAACAAAAAACTGTAAATGAAATTGCAAAGTTTGACAAAAAGCAGCGAAATTCACTAAAAACGTACAAGTGTATGCGGGCCTTTAGCTTTACGAAGTGAATGTATATTTTGCAAATAATTTGAACAAACGTGACACCTACATTGCTAATGTATACGTTATTTAATTCCAAAGTCGAATATACATTTTACATACTCATTTTACAGGTCTACGTTAAGTATACATACAATGCGTGATATGGTTATTTTCACCCTTTCCGACACTTTTAATCATCGAGAAAGTAACATAATCGAATATAACACGTACTTAAAAATATTTATATTAAATGCAAAATCGAAAAATGCACGAAAAATTAGAAACTTTTTGAACGAAAATTAACAATATCAGAATACAGTGAAAATTGTTTAACTACTAAGTATTATTATTTTTTCTAATATTTTTTTTTCTACAACATGAACGATTTAATATGCAATATTTAAGTGAACGCTTACACTCGTCTAAATTTTATATCATTTTCCAAAAAAGTTTTATTTTTTACAATTCATGATAAATATTTACACCTAAACTTAATCTAAAAACAATTCCTTGGAATCACAAACTAATAAAAAAATAGTGCCATTAAAAATCATGGCACGCCTTTAAAATATAATTTAACATCAGATCGTTAATCACAAAAGTATGTAAAATAAATAACGCTGTCTATGGTCTACAAATTTTGAAAAAAAATTGAGATCTCTTTGTATTTTTCTGTTTGAAAATATATAGATTTTAATAGTCACAATATTAAAAAAGCCATTCTTCTCATGTGATAGCATGATAGCAATATATATATAAGAGATAAATGTATCTCACTCTATCATGCGTATGCTCGTATATTCATTTTCTCTTTCTGGCATGCAATCACGGTGACACAACTGGAAACTAATTAAACTTTCTATCACGCGTGATAATAAAATTCATCATCACATCATCACAAATATGATTGCTATAATCTTTGTCATAGAGTTGACTTTCCTTCACTAGCTTGATAAATCTAAAACAAAATGACAATTGAACTGAAACGCTTGGCGTCTAATTACCTTAATTTAGCATACCAATAATTACTACTTATTGTTCTTATTACTTGTATATTACAAATAATGATTAAATATTTTTATTTAAATATTGATATGAACCTTTTAAGGTTATTTTATCGTTGAATCAATGATTATTTTCGCAATCCGTCCCATCTAAAATCTTCCTAACACTTACACGCTAAATATTACTAACAAGTAGAACTACCTCAGCTACCAAACCTAAGAGAAAATTAAAATAAAAAAAAATCGTAAAACCTATAATACTTGAAAACCCCGTTAAAACCGGGTCAATTTAAAAAATAAACAAAAAATATTTGGTAGACTCTAACTTACAATTCCTCATACGAGATCGTCCAAATTTTTTTTATTATAAAAAACTTCCAACAGTGAACACATTACACTTTCTAGAACACCATTTCTAATAACTTGAAATAGATCTACACCCGTAATTAATATAGTATTATATACTGTGATAATAAACGCCAAATATTCAAATGTTTGAGTGTATACTATTACACTTTCAGTTCACGAAACACTTGCGCGCACTACACTTGCGTGCATTACACTTGCGTGCACTACACTTGACACTACGCGTTTGTTACAGGACCTTACACTGACGCTCGCTTCGCTTTCAAGTACGGGAAGTACAAAGCATGCTGTGCAGCATCCAAGGCAGTTTATTTGTCAGATCTCTGTTCGTTGAGTGAAAGGTTCTCGGCCTCGTCCTTGATATGAGACATGGAAGCGCGGTACCTCTCGTCATGGCGGGGGTAGTCGTCGTAAGGACTTGTTTCCCCAGAGCGATTGCTGGAGGACTCTTTGTTGGAGTTTGAATAGTCTCCTGAAAATAAATCTTGTAATCACTAATAGCGAAGTTACTTAATTCAATGTATAAAAAATATTTCAACATTTAATAAATTATTTCCATTCATAGTTTGTTGTAGAATGAATAAGCAGAGAGTGAAAAACACATCAAGTAATTAAGGTCAAAATTTAAAGTGAATACTGGACGAGGTCGACCTCTTAGAACAACAAAGATACACCGTTTAATTCAAGTGTCGAAACCGAAGTGGTCAAAACCGATGGACTTGCATGAAAAATGTTTATGCATATAAAGCGTTTTTAGGTCTCTTTAGTGGAAATGGCCCAACGGGGCTCTACCTCCTACAAAATAAAATAAAATCGCTCATTACCCTTATTAGAATAATCTGACGCTTGCATCTCGTTCTTGAGCGCGTAGATATTGGGCTTAACATCCTGCGCATCACTGGTGAGGTCCTCGGCCTTCACGTCGTGGGAGGAGCTGCTGCTGCCGTAACCGTTCATCATTGGTGGTCGGCTATGAAAATAAAATATTATTTGTACTAGTCTATAAATTTTGATGCAACTTCCATAAAAAGAGCATAAGACTCCATCAGATCTCTTTAATTTATTTTGCCTTTTACAGATGCAACAGCTTGTCTAACCCTCTAACCCCAAGAGAAAAGTATGCGCTGTTAATCAGAGGGTATATTGGCTTGCAGGTGAGGTTGGACGGGGCTTCGAAGATCATGATGGAGCCACATACATCCAAGAGACCGAGAAGGATAATTGTTACTTGAGATTCAATAAATTTGACATACTCTTTCGTTGACTGATTGAAATTAGGTACATGTAATCATTTGAATCAACCCAATACGCGATTGTAATAGCAGGTAATATAGTTACCTGTAATCATCATGAGCTGATGGATAATCGTCTGATTGCATCATGTGATCCTCACCAGACATGTATGACAAGTTGCAATCTTCCATCATTCCCTGTTACACAATACAAAAATTTCAGATTACATCAATTTTCTTATTTTACTGAAGGAATTACTGCCAATGGTTTCTGACTAACTAAACCAACCTGAAGGTTTCGCTTGAGAGCTTCACTGTACCCATGAGGACTGGTCATCATTGGTGGACTTTGAGCTCCCATAAACCTATGAGAATATTCATACATTATAACATTTGCGAATTCATCTAAACTTTCAAAACTAAATCTCTTGATTTTACATTTCAAAACTTTATTACTACATTATTTAATTGCAATGAAATTAATTATCTCGTAAAATAAAATTTAAAAAATCATACCCCGGCCATTTCAGACCTCTTCCAAATCAATTATAAGGGTTAAGACTATTTATAGTGATTTATGTATGGTGTTTAAACTGTAGAGTGTATAATTTCGAATATAAAGTCCAATTAACATGTAAAAGAGTACCAGTGAGTGTGTGTATGTGTGTGAAAGAGAAAGATAAATAGAATAAAAATAGAAAGTAGAAAAGGGCAAGCTTATTGATATAATAATGTTAGAAAAATACTATTCTATCATGCGACAAAAATGCACAAGCGAAGCGAAAAAGCGACACACTTACCTGAGGAGTAACGTGCACAAAATATATTATGAGATTGGGAACAATAAAAGATTAAAATGTATTATTTAATCTTACTTGGGTATCCAACGACGATCCTTTACAATATATCTTTTTAGATGCAATACATGCAAGTCATTGAAGAAACAAACATTGTTTATAATCATCGATATAGGCCCGGTGTACCATCAGGTGTCAATCAAAATATTCTTTGTAATTACATTAGCAAAATATGATTTAAGCTAATTTTTAAACAAGTTATTTGTTGTAATGTGATGTTAAAAACTATTGCAAAACAATTGGTTATAGCTTCGCACTCTAGGAGTCTATAATACTAGCGTATGCTTATATTGCTTACTTTGATGATTTTTTATCGATTTTGCAAACTTTTGATGATCATTCTTAAAGATCATCTTCGGAATAACCTATTATTAAATAATAAATACAAATAGAATTAGAGTTTTTATATTACATTGGTTTAATATTTTAATGAAATAGTGAACTCAGTAATATTACCTTCCTTTGATTTATGTGTGTGATGGATTGTAATACTTGAAAGAAAGAAATATAAGCATACACATGTACGTTCATAATCCTCTATATTATAAACAATCACGTGTCTAGTTACAGACTAACATGACATGTTGAATTAATCTAAGCTTACACGGTGATACACTTTACAGTAATGGTCAGAAACATCAAATCTAGTGTGTAATCACCGAGAATTACCTATCGATATATTGTGATAATTCTCGGTTCCTTTCATTTCACATACAATAACTCTATTTTGGACGCGATCGTCCAACGATTCACGTTTATTTTTTAATTGTTAAAACATGATTTAAATTAAATATCAAAATTGACTTTTTGTAACTGGTTTTCCTATGGCACTCATTATAATGTCATCTAAGAATAATTTATTTTAGTCAGTTTTCGCGCTCTAATGTTCATGATTTCATTATCTACCAAAAGTAACATAGCACTCAATTACTTCAAAAATATTGACACTTATGGCAACACAGTTTTACTTTCATTATACTATATTATTACTATGCTTTACTCTACTAAAATCATGAACATTTAAAAAGCTCAACTAAGTTGATTCGTTGGACGGTCGCAGTAAATGGGCGGCGCCCTTACTGTGGCGGGTTGTGTCCGGGGGGCCCGGGGGGCCCGGGGTGCCCGTGGGGCCCGGGGTGTCCGGGGGCCGGCTCGTACTTCCGCGGCCGGCCCCGGCTCAGGTGGCGTCTCTTCACGAATTCCGCGTCGTCAACCATCCAGAACGAGCCGAAGTCGTCCTCGTACCGCACGAAACATTTGTGCAGTGACAGGTTCGTCCGGATAGCGTTCTATAATTGCATCTCCGTTTAAATTATCTATTATAGTTATCCAAATATCTGTAAGTCTTAAATTACAGTTTGTGCTTTCATTGTTGGTAATTTTGATCCAAAAAATAAAAGAGAAAACAATGAAAGCACAAAAGATCGTCGTGGAATGGAACATCGTACCATGCAGGAGGAGACAGTCCCAGAAACCCAGAAGGATGTACAGGAAAGGAGTTTAATAGGCAAGCGAGAAAACGTTATTGACCGTTGTGCCGAAACCCACGCACACACACATAAAACCTAAATACGATAAAACAATTTACATGACCTCACATATTGGTGACGTCAGAACAAGTTCGTTATGACGTCACTCACAATAATCAAGAGCCCACTACACAAATAATTACATATTCAAATCTGAAACGAGATGAAAACGTTTATTTACACCATAAGAGTTAGATACATCGCTAGGTTAGATAGAAAATATTTAAGAGAAGATTAAAATGTATTGAAATTTTGTGTGGTGTATTTTGAGCAGTGTTCTTATACCAATAACGTGGCAACCATGGTGTAGGGTCACCCTAGTCTTCGACATCAGGAGTGTCAGTTCAAGTTTTTTAATTGTGATGCTTTTCAGACTATTTATTTTATATGGTACATTTAAATTTTAGAAATATTCCTATGAATTTAACAAGTTTGTTTTGTACAGTTCAATAAATTTATGAATTTGTATTTTTGATCACGTAAATCGACAAATGATTCTAATCTTGATTAAGCTTTAAAACTTTGATGATATTTTTGTTATATATAATTTTGTAAGAAATTATTTATTGTTGGCGAAAGTGTTTTGAGTAGGTATAATGTATTGTTAGTGATACTGATATATTAGTAGGTATGTGTCAAAATGTTCACTTTAAAGTCATCAGATTATTAATTTTAGTTAGTTTTTATAATAATTATAGTTCCGATATTGTACAGTGTTTATTTGTAGAAATATGAAGTATTATAATTATAAATTTGGATAATCAATCCCTTTTAGTTTTTGCATGAATAATTCGGGATAAATATGTGAAATATAAATTAGTTGAAACCGTACTTGTGTAGATTCTGATGTTGTTATGAAAATAATGGTAAGGTATAGTGTGAAAATTGTAGTCTGTGTGTGTGTGAAATTGGTTTCAGTCTTCTGTTGTGGTGAAATGTTTAATTTTGTATAGTGGTATTATTTTGTTGAAAAGTAACTGAGAAGTACTTTTATGTACCTAAACTTGGTTATTGAATATACATATTTGTTAGGTAAATTTTGTTATGTGTTAGTGTAAAGTTCACAATATGTAGTGTAACATTGAATATGTTTGAAAAATTGAAAGTGTAATATTGAAATGTTTGTAAAATGTGAAGTGGAATGTTGAATTTGAATAAGGATTTGTAGAGAAGACATAAGTTAAGGTGTAAAGTCAAATTAGTTCGACACAAGTGAAGCGTGATGATGATGAAATATGTAATATGAGAAGTTGTAAAGTGTAACTTGAAATACTTTTAAGGAATGTGGAGTTTAATGTAGAATACTCCTGAGAAATGTAAAGTGTAAGGTGACGTAAGTCTGAAAAATGTGAAGTGTAACGGAGAGTAAATCCGATAAATGTGAAGGATAAAGTTGTATTTGAGTGTCGTTGTAAGTGAAACATGACTGTATGCATTTGTTAAAGTATTTATAAGGTAGAATATAGCTGTAAAACGTGTAAAGTGTGATAAAATTGTATTAATATGTGAAGTCAATACTGTCAAATTTAAAGTGTAAAGTAAAGTCATGTTAAGTGTAACTGTGAAGTGTAATGTAGTGTTCAAAAAACGAGCTAGAATCGGTCTTAATGGCAGGTAGGCTCGAGGCCAGCAGGCTGACAGGCAGATGGTGCAGTACCCGGCGTGCATGGGCGGCGGGTGCGCGTGCGCGGCGCGCTGCGGGCGGCGCTTGTAGAACTCCACCTCGTCCACCGTCCACACGGCGCCCTTCACGTTCTCCACGCGCATGAAGCACTTGTGCAGCGACAGGTTGTGACGCACCGCGTTCTGTCGCCCACTCAACCAGCTCTTTATTTGCTCACGGTAAAGCTACTGAACGATGCGCTATGTCTAAGTACTAACGAAACTTGAAAGATGTATTTTTCTGACCAAAAGGTATGCTATGGAATTTGTAACGACCAAAGAAAATTGAAAACACATAGCGCATCGTAGATATAGGTACATATTACAAAAGGATTTGGTCATATCTTTTAAATCATACTTAAAAATAGAAGCGTCTTACTATTAAAATTAGAACAATCTTCAAATTAAACAGTTGTTATCGATAAGCTAACAACTGTAGTATCAGTTGGGGTTAAACTATCTAGTAAATAAAATATTACTGAAACCATTTAACTAAAGATTGTACTAGAACTACGAGAGTATATAATAATAAACTTGACCAAGTTACCTCGCCTCTTTGCAAACAGTATTTTATTCAAAAAGAAATTATTAGTTAATATCTAGATCTACACAAAATTATTATACAACTTTCTGCTTAAAAACTTAGTGGTATACAATAATCTTTTCTTCATTAATATTTTTTTTATGAAACTTTATAGAATTATCTTCTTTATTTCTATTTCCTTTTTTCTATATAGTTTTATTATTACTTTATAAAATATGGTGAGTAGTATGCATATTATTATCTAAGACATACCTTCCAAGTAGCAGCATTTCGTCGGAAGTAACAGAAGGTAGTCTGAAACCAGTTGTAAATCTCGTTCAAAGTTAACTGCTTGTCTGGAGATTCTATTATTGCCTGAAAAGAATAATAATTCATATTAGCCAATTTAATTTTTTAAATAAGAAAATGAATTACGATCCTAACCATATAATTACAATGAGGTTAGAATGTATCACATGTAATTCAGTCACTTCCTTGAGAAACCTTTACTCATCGCAAGTATAAAATATCTATATTCTGATAACCATTTCTTTAAAGATTGTTAAGAATTAAAAACTGGAATGCACTTCCTGCACACGTGTTTCCTTCCTCCTTCAATCCCGGGTTCTTTAAGCGGGGCGTGAAAAGGCATCTGTCTAGGCCGTCAAGGCAGGGGCCGCCATTTTGGGACGAATGGTGGCCCGTACCCTCTGGACTTTGCCCTTGCTTCTTACCATCCAGCGGGGTTAAGTCAATAGACGGACTGATTATAAAAAAAAAAAAAAAAAAAGAATGTTTAATACTTCTAATTATTACAAAGTAGCCTTAAATATTTGCAACGTCGACACAAATTTTCTAGTCAGCTTTAAAACTAATTTAGATCTGATGCTTATTTACAATTTTGGAAAACAAGTTAATAAGATATTCGTCAAAAGGACCAACTTTGATAAAAAAATATATTTAAGGCAAAATTATTACTATTAATATCATTCATAAATTATGATAAACACTAAAATTTTTGTTGTGTCTGAGGCTGGTTTTACTAGGACATGAACATTTTTTTACCTCAACTGATTTATGCAGCGACTGAGTGAATTAGAGTCTTTTATTATTTAGTTTTTTTATCTAGTTTGTTTATGTATATGTTTCTATACTTGTGACATTTAAGTTTATAGATCTCCAATTAGAGTTACTAAGTTTTTTTGATATTCACAACTTGTATTTCAAGACATTATCACAATAATGACAGATTGAATAATAAGCTGTTTTATTGTTGTTTTGCTACTTAAAGCTATAAATTATGGTATTTCTGTATTCAATACCTATAGAAGAATAAGAGGAACTCCTATAATCAGTATAAAAGTAAAGATGTTGTCTATGCCAATGGGAAAAAGGCGTGATTTGTATGTATGTATGTATGTATCTATGTATGTATGTAAATTAAAATGGTAACTAACCTGTCGGATAAGAGAAGCGTAAGTAAAGGGAGGTCGAACATCCGCTGATTTGTAAAACTCGCGGTTGCGTTGGATTTCTGGAAACATTATAACAATTTGATTTTAAATAAATTATGAGAAAATCTTTTTTAAGTTAAACAGTTTTAAATTGTATTTTCATCAGAACTAAAGACTTCTGCCAAATATCAGACAAATCAGACAACTGAAAGGGGTACAAATTTCAATTAGGTACTAGATTTGACCCAAAAAACAGGTCGAGTTCAATAAAACTGTTTAATTAAAATAGAATTTTGTGTTCCAATAAAAGGAGATAAAAATTATCGAACAGGAATTTCTATTTCGATTTCTTACACCAAGTTGTTTATTGTTTTTACCTTGTTGCACATCTAGTCCGGCTCTTTCGAGCATATATGGAAGACCTTTTGAACAGAAATTATATTTTCAATGCAAATATCAAAAAATTGTACATTTATACTCATATTGAATATTCTCTTTCATCTCTTTCCATCTCATTCACTCAAATTTAATCAAGTACACCTTTCATTGTGATACCTTTTACAGTTACAGAAATTTGAATGTGATTACCTCCAGCTATAGCGACGCCTGACTTATCAGAGACGCGACGTCGCACTGGACCTGGAGACGCACCTTCGGCAGCTCCACCTATCGATGTAGGATCAATTGTTAAGTACCTACTTAAAGCCTGCACAGGTGTAGACAGACATAAAATTGTGAATTTATGGGGGGAGAAGGAGGGGAGTTAAACTGCAAACCTGAAGACTATCATAGGCATTGTCAGATGAAAATGCCTATGATAGTCTGAATATCGCATTCTCGCATTTCACCGGATGTATCCAACCTAATCCGGTGCCCCCATGCAATGGAGACGGCAGCGCCTATCAGTTGCTAGGGGACACACTGTTACCTACGATGGGAGTAGGCCTCTAGAAGGCTGCTCGTAGGGCGGGCTGGTTCTCCAAGCGCAGATGGGAGGTGCTGCACCACACCTGCACTTGCCCCTGAGATATACATACCATGCGCGTGCGCGTGCTTGGCGGGGTGGTGCTGCGTGTCGCGCGCGGCGTGCAGGTGGCGCATCATGGCGGCGAGGCGGTCGCGCTCGCGCCGCAGCTGCAGCTCCAGCTGCGCCACCACCTGCATCTGCACGCGCGCCTGCGCCGCCGACCGGTCGTCCAGCGTGTGTGCTGCTTCCAGGTGCCTGGGGGAGCAACCGAGGGTTACATTGACCTTAAGGAGCTTATTGTTAATAACGCCATCTATTATTGAGTAATAGAACTGGCGCGTATCATAGTGCCATCTATAGTTGGATAACATTATATTTCTAATTTGAAGTAGTCTAGACTATAGTATAATATAGTTAGCCCATTAGAAAGTACCCAGAATCTAACTGTATCAAATTAAAACCAATAAGAAAATACTAAGCTGTTTGGTCATAATTCCTAAATATATAAAAATAATCTAACGGCCTGTGTCATTCGAAATTTGAATCAGGTAATACAATTTATTAAAATAAATTGGCCCTCGAGCTGATTGGTCATAATTCTTAAAAAGAAAATAAGGTGAATGAAAATAAAGAAGATGAATCAGTAGACAATGGAGTGATAAATCTGAATCTAACACGAGCAAAAGACAGTACAAGTTGAAATAGAAGTAAAGAAACTCATTTACTTGAGGAATGCTTGATAGTCTTCGGCGAGGGCATCACAGCCGGGCCACTTGCACACACCGCGCCCGAATAGGGGGTGTTCTTCCATCTCACTACCCCATAGCATCAGGCCTGTGGAACAAATAAAATTATATCTGAAATCTATGAAGTACTGCATTACAAATTATATTTTAATTATAATTCACAAAATCGAACGAAAGTTATTTTTCTTACAGAAAAGTAATCCCTTAAAAACATGATCATTTATAATACAGGGTGAACTTTTAATTCTTTTACATAATATTTCAATTTGTCAAAAACCAGCTCTTTCTTTAACTTTGCCGTATTATATCATTACTTCGCCAATTTCGTTTCTCATTAGCGACAGTATCAAATAGTTGATAAGTAGTACAATTTACTTTCATTTTCGCTAACATTAATTATTTTTTACTGGCTAGAAATGCAGTTTTAAAAAAATCTAATGATGCGTTTTCATCTTTCATCAAAATCGCGACCGACTACTTTAAATAAATTCACTATTCCTTTTGCATTTTACATTGCAATCATTCATTGCGTTTCAAAAATGAAAATATGATTTGTGAAGTGCTTATGCAGTTATGGATTAGACCATCCAACTCCACTTGAAAATTCACCTAGTATTTCTATATATTTTTCAACTTATTTTGCAAACTTGTTCTTCAAATTTTTTTTAACTAGTTAATGTACGATAGTAGTGTTCTGACCTGCCATGTCCAACTGACCTGGCGGCGCATTGGGAGGCACAGACAGTGGCCCGTGCATCAGGTACTGGCGCTGAACCGCTTGGAGTTGCTGCACCAGCTGCTGCTGTTGAGCTCCCAACTGCTGCTGCAGGGAACCTGGAGGAACAGCTGGATGCTTGTAATGTACGTTTGTGGCTGTCATCAGTCTGACTTTGGTATGGATTGATTTTTGTTCCTTCTTTTAGATGGATAGATGTTTTTTTTGTGATTGGGTACTTGAAGTTTCCGGTATTGCAGGAAGTTCTAATATTTTCTATTATTTATTCATAATAGGTAATCATACATGACCAAGTAGCTCAGTTGGTCATTGTATTCCCCCTAGAAAGGGACTGGTAGCGGGTTCTAAATCCATAAGAGAACATAATAATAGCTTAAAAAAGGCAGGTTAACAATATTTTCAAATTTAAATACTATAAGGAAAAGATATCTATTTTTAGTTAAATATAACAAGACACAATTAAGTTTACTGATACTATGGGTGTTGGTTATATTAATAATAGCTATGACAAAAAACTAATGTGTGTCTTTTATGCATACCGGTATGCGAAATAAATCACACACACACACGGCTGATGTGAAATTTAATAAAAAAAGAACATACCGAACTAAAACTTCAATCATGAATTATTTTAGTTAATCAGAAAGATAAAGAAGAGACTGTTTCTATTTTTAGCGCGACACTAAAAATAGAAAGATTCACTTCTTGAGACATAATAATATCTCACCAGGTGAGGTGTCCGGGGGAGGCAGGTGCGACTGCGTCAGTAGGTTAAGGTTGATCTGTTCCTGCAGCCGCGACTGCTCCAATTGTCTCTTTGCTGCTTCCGAAGACATATGCTGCACCAACAATATTGTAATCATAAAATGATGATCTGATCAGATGATCAACGTTGACGTGACGTGTCTACAATCTTCACCAAATAACGAAATGACGTCATACACTTAATTCACCTGGTTGAATTAAGTACACTCTTAGTAAAATATAAACACCTAGGTGCATTAAATTACTTACAAAAACCTTGAATAATTTAAGCACCTAGGTGCACTAAATAATGAAATGACGTCGTACACTTAATTCACCTAGACTCTTAGTAAATTTCAAACACCTGGGTGCATTAAAATTAATTTCAAAAAACTTTATTCACCTTAATCACCTAGGTGCATTAAATTAATTTCTAATAAATTATTCTTTATTCACTTTTATGAAGAACCTTTTCGTCGGTGAAACTGTTTTCACTTTAAATTTTTAAATGTTGATAATGCATGTAAATACTTTTCTACTATTTCTTCTTAAAGAATTTAAACTTTTTTACTATTTACATCTTCTACGTTGAATACTCCATTAGTGACTAATCTCATAGATTTTCTATCAAATTGTAAAGTCAAAAGTAGCCTAAGATCAACTAAAAGTTGAACTTTTCCTGTAAAACTTGTCTATCCATTTTCTAGATTTGAATCATAAATTAATGGTACTGATTGTGTTTTGTATGGTTAATCTTCATGTTTTAGTTATTTACTCCCACACACATATAATTGTTGTTCAAAACAAGCAATTCAAGAAAAATATAAAAAATACAAGACAGCTAACATTTACATACTTGTATAATTATGCGTCTATTTATAATATGAACGGCACTTGCTGTGTAAGAACAACACGTGGTCGACGTTAAAGACTCAATTTACCTTAAATGATACACGTTATAATAAAGCAAATTTGATAGAAGGTGCATTGGCTACTTTGATGCATGAAAGGCTCAATGCTCTGTATGAACGATATAGTTTGGCTACATAATTGTTTCCTTCTTCCTTTAATGCGAGGACAATTTTTTATGTGCGCTGTACAAAAGCATCTATCAAGACTACTAAACCTAGGATCACCATTTCTTCTTCTACTTCTGAAATAATAATCTTTACTTCTTGGATTGCACCTTCACTTGCCTTACCATCAGCAGTCATGTTGAAGGGCCATTTATATAAAAACAATCTAACGGTCTGTGTCATTCGAAATGTGATTAGGTATTTACAATCTACTAAAATAAGTTGACCCTATTTAAATTTCAAGGACGGTCACTATTTTATGCAAATAACTGTTTATTATGTTGACTTTTCTTAATATACATTGAAAATGCTCTAAAACTGGAATCTGTTTATGGCAGTCTCGTTGAAGTTGACTGTGATGAATTTTAATTAATTGTTTTTTTTTTAGAAATTCATCATAACTAAATAGATGGTAAATTTAATTTCTGTCCAGCGGCATGCGATTCCTGATTCGGTTCATATCTGGGTGAAAGATTGGCCACTGCTATCAAGCCAATGTAATGGTCACCTTGCTTCGGGAAATACTTTTGGGAGGTGGTCGGTGCGTACTTACGAAGCGAGGAGAGAGCACCGTCCCTTCCCTAGAAGTTGGACCCGCCGCGGTCGAGAACCGCCTGGCTAGATTGCAGTGAGCGAACTTATGCCTATCCTGTGATCTGACTGAAGCAACGAGGTGGACATAGTGAATTTAGTAGGTATGTCTAACTGGGAGAGTCCCACATACAGTCTTCGGAGGCATCATACGTAAGATTACAAACATTCCTCACTCAAAATAATGGTCACCTTTGCATTGGGTACGGTGAAGAGTGAGTTGTTTGATTAGTTTTTTTTTTTAACTTTAATTAATTCTACTTTTATTTGTAACAGAAAAATGCTTATATGAATAAGTACCTGTTTCTGCATGTGATGCTGATGGAACAGGCGCTGCTTCATGAGCGCCTGCAGTTGCGTGTGTTGGTCTAGCAGCTGCATTGCCAGGATGTCTGGCGCTACGAGCGGTAGTGGGGAGCGGGCCCCGGCGGCAGCACCCACGCTGCCCGCGGGGGAGACTGGAGCAGGGCTTGAGTGCGCTGAGCCTCCAGTAGGTGAAGTTGGGGCTGATGCCTAGTTGATATTTTATTCAAATTTTAAATAAAGAACTGAGATTGGAATTGATGCTTATCTGATATTGAAATTTGTGACCCCCATGGGGTCTGAAGGTATAGATGATCTGATGTCATTGATGAATTCACTCCAATAGGTATCTACCTTATTTTAAGCGTATCTATATAATAACCTCGTATAGTTTAGGCATTCAAAAGCATGGTGCTTAAGAATAATTTTTGTCTTAATTTGAAGTAGCAATTATACATACACGTGCGAGAGCAAGCGGCTCATGGTCGCGAGGGGGTGAGGCGCGGCGCGGGGGCGAGCTGCGCCGGCGCCGCCGCGCCGCCTCGCCGCCCCACCTGCCGGACTCCTCCCTGAAAAAAAATTACATTTAATTAAGTTGATCAACTATACCTACAACCTTTGTCATTAAAAATTTACGATAGGTTTCTTTCTTATTTCGTCAGTAAAAATCATTTAAATACCTACATAAATTTAAATTAGGCTTCATGTTTTACACAAAATTTAGTTCCATGTGACCCCTGTTCCTATCATTAGTGAAATTAACAAACGTAACAACTGTTAATTTATGCTATTATAAGTTTTGCTTGTATGTAGAAGTGTACCTAATAATTTGACAGTAAATATCTACTAAATTATTTCAAAAAAAGATTTCAGGAAGAACGTATCTGTAATCGTCAATGCACTAGAAGAAATAACAAAGACCCTGAAATCGTTCCTTGAAGAACTCTTGGGATTACATAGGCAATGAAGATATAAAATTGAAACTACTAAACCTTTAAACCTTTAACTTCTGTTGTACTAGGTATTTGTTAACTATTTCAAACACCACTGTCCATATTATTTCACACAAGTCAAAGCCACTCATAGTTAACCTGGTCGAACGCTTTTTATAAATGGGTACCTATAGCGAATAGGGTGTGTTACTCCATATTACTTCACTGCTTCCTTTTCTTGTAGTTTTGTTAATATTAAACTATGCAGTTGCTTGATTTAGTTATAGTAAACAACATATCTTTCAAAATAAAGTCTGACAAAATTCACACACAATTCGGAAATAAATCTTAACCTATTTCATAGAGAATTATTTAACAGATTTCTAGTTTTTAATAGTTGCAGTATTGCAAGCAAACAAAACATCGGATAGATTACATAATAAATCTAAACTTATTTTTGTAAAAAACCTTAGTATTTTTGTTGCTATGTTTATCAGGAGTGAAATAACCAAGAAATATGTTATTCACGTAACTCACAGTAATATCCTACCTATCATCACGGTTGGTGCTAACCCCATTCATCAGGTAAATCGCTAATACCTCTTTTCTTCGAAAATCTAAATGGTAAGTATACACGTATGTCTGCTATACATGAACTGATGATATCATCCTACAAGTAATCACAGCCATTACATGCATACTCGCTCACTATTGTACGATTGAATAGTAAACATGCGTCGGAAAAGTTCATGTTCTTCTAAACTGTATATATTTCTCATGCTCCTAGTAATAAAAGAGTCGATACTATCATCATTATCTTGCCGTTAGCCCAAATATTTTGGGTTTTTAGCGCGATTTGGTGCTTTCTATATCTTACATGCACGTCATTCATACAATCGTTTCGGTTCTGCGAAGTTTCTCTTTGATTCTATCCAGCCTCTTTTCTTATAATCAATTCATCATTTAGGTAGTACATTTCAAGCATTAATGAATCACTTTCATCCATCTGGTCATAATATATTCCGTGCACAATTACAGTAGGTACCTGCGAGAAATACCATGTCCTAGAGATGCTTTACGGATAATCTATGCCTGAACATAAACATAATTCTTCCAAAGAAAAACCGACTTCAACGGACCAAATTGAAACGGGACCTCACGGGAAACGCCAGCTATAAACTTAAAAACGAATCATCAAATCAGTTCACCAAGTCGAAAGTTCTGAGGTACAAAATACGTATTGTAAAAATTGAGTGACAATGATAGATTCTGAGAAGTTGTTCAAAATCCACTATTTTTTATCTTTTTCTGAAAAGCTTCACCCTCTACAGACCCTCTTATTCCTCTACAGAAACCAGACAGTAACATATAATGAAAGTGCACATAGGTACTTCAATCAAAACTAAGCTGTCTCACGCCTACATGTCACGTCACGACAATTGTCTCTATATAGATATAAAATATTTTATTTGCCGCACCATAAAAACATAGATTTTTTACCAGCGCATGTGTTTCCTTCCTCCTACAGTCCTGGGGCCTTTAAGCGGGGTGTGAAAAAGCATTTGATGAGGTCGTCAAGCTGGGGACTGCCACTGTAGTACTACCGGTGTATGTAGTGGTGACCCCAGTCCTGAGACTTTACCCTTAGTTTACCATCAGGCGAGGTGAAGTCATTTTGACGTGTCCTATATAAAAAAAGATACACTCACCGCTCCAGACACCGGTCCAGCTCGAATGAGTTGATGAGCGGCGGCTTCGCGGCGCCACCCGGGTTTGAGTTCAGTGCCGACTCCGGACCCTGAAACAAGATAGGGCAATTATAATTTCAGCGCTGAAAATGCTAGCTCGATGTTGCCGATGGGGGGCATCACACTCGCACTGCCAATCCTGTAAAAACCTTCTTGAAGAACCTCATTCTTGGAAAACCACAGCAGTGAGATCAGAGAAAGTAGAAAGACCTAAGTAGCAGTGCAACAGTAGCGTTGCAGAAATCTGCAGCATAGGGTCGAGAAAGATGTTCAAATTCTAGGTTTAACCTAAAATACAGGTGGGTAGAATATAATTGCTACACTTCTCCCAGACTAACCAGGTGTGAAAGGGTGTTTTGCGTACACAAATATAATAATAGTAAAATATTAAATATACAAGCTGCTGTTTAAAAAAACCTTGTTAAAAACAAGCTTTTATTATTTACAATATTGCATTGTCATGGGACTTACATAAGTATATCCGAATTTTAGCTCAATAGGATAACCAGAAGTACCTAGTCGAAAAATGGTTTGCAAGATTACAGACAACGTCGATTACAGAAAACGGGACAGGTGAAGCTAAATAAAAGCTTTAAAAAAGAAAATTGTGCCACTTATAGGTAATTGGGCTTTTTTTTATTTATTTATTTATTTACCTATATATTGAGTAAACATTACAAAAATAATTTAGTACAACCTAAGCTAATACTAAGGCTAAGAAAGTCAATGAAAGCTAATACCAAGAACGGAACGATTTATTAATATTTGTATGGCAATCGGGATCGACGACTTATGTGCTCTCTGCGGCACATCTTAAAGACTGATTTACATTATAACATAACACACTGAACGCGCGAACTAGTATCACTTTTAAATATTCCAATCCACCATACAATTGTTATCCGATCACAATAGCGAATTTAGCCACCTATCCTAGACTATTTCTAAGTAGAGGATGTTTATAAAAAAAGTGTATCTACGTTTACAATATGTTGGGTTTCATGTTTATAATATGCTTGGTTATTTATGAAAACAAATCTCACCACGGGCTGTAGGTGACCTCATAATGTAAATATGTTTATATACACCGATAGCTGCATGGGCACTAACAATAACATCGGTGGCTGGCACCGCGACACTATGAGCTGGGTGGCTGGGTGGATACCTATTCGTACCTCTCTATTGCATTGTTATAAAACACATCTACGATAGCATGGTGTAGTTAGGTGTATAGTTGAATTTCATCCGTAACCTAATAAGAATTATTATCACCTATCTGGCCCGTTTTTTCGTTCGAAAATCCTCAAGGATAACACTCCCCCTGCCATTGGTTATGTTGAACTAAAACCTTCTCGGGTCTTCAAACGCTGGGGTATAAGGTAACTCAAAAGGTATTTTCCTCGCACCCCGGCTGATAATCTAACTGCCCTTTATCCTCCATACATTTCTTTCATCTCCTCAGTCACTCCCTTGCCATATCCTCTTTCACATCTTTCCTTTGATATTTTCTAGTGTCTACCTCTGCACCCAAAGCCTCTACATTCGTACTTTACACCTTTTTAGCAACATTACTTTCATCTCTTCTCATAACATGTCTGTACCACGACAGTCGCTCGCTTCTCAAATTTTCATTCACTGTTGACTAACAGTAAATTAGATTATTTATTATGCTAAATTCTCTAGGTTCGATAGATGGAGACCCACTAAGACCTTTGAATATTATGAGAGTGACCACCGAAGATAGCTCCCGGAATTTTGAGAGTCGAGACTAACCCAAGATATTTGATGTTATTTTATTATAATACACTGATTCCTACATTTCGTTTTTTTTTTCGTTTTTATGTCAGTCACGTCAATATGACTTCACCTCGCCTGATGGTAAGCTTCAGTTGAAATCATCTGGAACGGGAGTCACTATAACAAACACCGATAGTTGACAGAAAGTTTGCTTTTCAGCAGGTTATGGGAATATTAAAGATGGTGATTGCCTCATAGATTGAAGTGTAAGCCCACCTCAAGGTACCCGAAATAATATAGAACTGTTACGCAGAATGAGCTCACACAGACTCACAGTATCGTGAAGATTGTAGACCAAACACAGGATATAAAAAATAATAATATGTAGGTACATTAAGTACAGCCTAGTGGTCTGGGTAATGGACTGCTGAGACGAGGTCTTGGGTTCAATCCCAGGTTCACCATGGCACACACCAATGACTTTTCGATGCTTTTCGAAGTTATGTGTGTATTTATCGCAGGTTTATAAGTGCCCGGTTAATGGCAATAGGCTCGCCATTGCCATTAACACATTGGGACCTAAACATAAACTGGCGAAATGTGGGTGCTAGCATCTCTGCCTAACCCTTCGGGGATATAGGCGTGAGTTTATGTTATGAGTTTATGTAGGTCCTACATGAAAGTTATAGTACAATGGGCGTTCTTATCGCTGGCTGCGATCATTTCCAGACAACCGTTATAACGGACTAGCAAAAGACGTTGTCTCTGCCTACCCCAATGGGAAAAAGGCGTGATTTGTATGTATTTATGTTACTTATGTAGAGCCGGTAGTATTCGTGATACTCAGCACGTGTGTGTCTCTATACGTGCAACAAACAAAAACATGCTCTATAAGAACGTTTGTCATAACAAAAACTTGCTGAGTAACAATTATTCGAACACGTCGCGTCTCCGTACGTTATCTAAAACGTGACGAAACGTAAACAGACAAACAAAAACTTTTTACAATGTTATTACTTTACTAGCTGTTGCCCGCGGCTCCGCCCACGTGGACGTCGATTTTCGCGGTTATTTTACTATATCGTCGGTTCTAATAGCCGCTTGCGATCAAATATGCATAAGATTTTGAGTCTAACCAAGACCTTTCTAATAAAAAAATCAACGGATTTTGATGCGGTTTTTTTATTATAAAGGTCTTGCTTAGACTCAAAATTTACCGTATTTTTGATTGTAATTGATTAAGTAAATCCGAAGATATGGCCAAAAACGACCTAAAAACGAAGCGCGGGCGAAACCACGGGTATCAGCTTGTATAAAAAGTAGCCTATATGTTACCCAGAACTATGAACTATAATCGTACCAAGTTTGATCAAAATCCCTCCAGTAGTTTCTGATTTTAGCGTGAACAAAAATTTAGTGCGGACAAACAGAGGCACAGACAAACAGACAAAAATTCTAAAAATCATAGTTTTGGCATCTATTACATTCATAAAGTCCCCTGATATTTTTTTTCTCATATATCTTCCATGTACAGACGCCAATCAGTTACAGATTTATTATTATGTATAGATAATATAAAAAAGCCGCGGTGGTTTGGGTAATGGACTGCTGAGACGAGGTCTCGGGTTCGATCCCAGGTTCACCATGGCACACACCAATGACTTTTTTTTGATGCTTTTCGAAGTTATGTGTGTATTTATCGCAGGTTTATTAGTGCCTCGGAGAGCAAGTTAAGCCGTCGGTCCCGGTTGCCATACAAACATCTATGGCAGTCGTTACGGGTAGTTGGAGCCCACAAAAGTCCAACTAGTCTAACTTGGAACTTCGATATCGCCATTGGTCATAATGACTATTGGTTGTGGAGGTCAGATGGCAGTCGCTCCACGGAAAATATCGAAGTTCAGCCGCATCACAGTTAGACTAGAAAGCCGACCCCAACTGAGTTGGGAAAAAGGTTCAGAGAATGATGATTATTTTATATATATTAGAATACCAATATCGTGTGCCAGCCCCCGTAAAAGCTAAGATAGAGAAGAACCGAAAAGCAGACTATGCAATCGGTTTTTGTTTTTTTTCACGTACGGCACGACATTGTTTGCGTTCGAGGTTTTCACCTCGATGTCCGGCATCTGACGTCCTTTTGAATTGGCTCTAACGACTTTCATTATATAGGTAAGCGACTGCCATTGCCGAGGGCAAAGCCTCTTCCATCCATCAGTGGGTGTACTGGCTAGAAGGTCAGGGATGGATTTGGGCTTCGAAGATCTAAGTGGGTAGCTATACACCCACGGCTGTCTCCCATGGCCAGATAGGTAAAGTCAGTGTCGCCTCGCCCGTTAATCAGTAGATTTTTTTTATACTACATAGGTGGCAGACAAGCACACGGCCCACCTGATGGGAAGGTGTTTTTTTTTATACTACCCAAGCGGCAGACAAGCACACGGCCCACCTGATGGGAAGCGGTCACCGTGGCCTATGAACGTGTGCAACACTAAAGGTGTCACACACGCGCTGCCTACCCTGAAGGGAAGTGGGGAGGTGTATCGGCAAGTGGGAAAGGTTCACTACGGCACTTTTTTCCACACGTTAATCTTGTTATTATAATGACTATTGTTCATAGGTTAAGCCAACACACTACAACACGCACTTTCAACAACACACACATCAAAAGAAATGTACAAACGTGTTTGTTTAAATTTCGATGCAATGTTTGAGTCAGCGAATGTTTACTTATCGAGTTACTTTGTTTTATTTTTTTAGGGAAAACACGGCGTCGCGCGGTTGAATGCGAGCCTGTACGGAAAACAATAACATGGACGCAGTATGCGTTGATAAACTAAGCAAATAATGTGCCTACGAGCCGCCTAGCACATGTATTGTTATATATCAACTAGAGCTGTGCATATTTTTGTGCTCATTCTTTTGTTTCAGTAGCATATCGCCGGCGTGGAATACTGAATCTACATCCTTATGGCAATTTTCTAGTTGTGTCCTAATGCGTCCTAAGTTTGGAACCCAATGTCCGTTTAATATTTGGCGAGTAAGTCGACTTTTCAAGGAGTACCCCTCGTCCGTTGTTTACCAGGCGGAAATCCCCCTGGAACCACCCTGTCAGCCATCAGGGTTGGTTATGTCAGGATCGAACCGACAAAACTGGGGTGTAAGGTTACCTAATAGGCATGTCCCTCGCACCCCAACTGACCCTGAGCCATCTACCAGGCGCACCTTCTTGCAAGTGCGTTTAGCTTGGTTTCAAGGATGTTGTCAGGGCTCTGTACACCTGAAAAGAATGTGCCTACAAGCAGTCCAGAATAGACTAACTAGAGTCGTGCATATTTTCGAGGTTATTCTTTCGTTTCAGCTATAACCTACCTTCAACCTAGCGTTAATCCCAGTCGCATCCAAAACTTTCACCTCGGAGTCTGGGGTCCGCTTTATCAGTCTTAACTGCGGGTTTGGCTGGACCTCGATATTTTTCGTGAAGCGACTGCCATTTGACCTTCACAACCCTATGGTGACACTAGGCGATATCGAAGCATTGCTATTATATTTGATAAATTAAACCTGATTGGTTTCTACTCACTGATTTAAACCAGCGGGTTTAAATCGGTACCTGAGGTCCGCTTACTCTTTCTCCTTTTTTTATACCACTTAGGTGGTAGACAAGCACACGGCCCACCTGATGAGAAGCGGTTACAGTGGCCTATCGAGATGTGCAACACCAGGGGCGTCATACTCGCGCAGTGCAGACCCTGTAAAAAGCTTCTAATGCCCTTCTTGAAATACTATGGCTTTTGAATGAAGGCTAAATAAATAAAGTACCTTATACTAAGACTCACCTGTCTCACCGCATACAACATCGCAATTTTTTCTCTGTAATCTTCCGTCTTCACAATTTTTGTATATTTTTTACACTTTTACAATATTATTAGCGAACACTTTATATTATTTTACTAACTATCAGTCATTATTATTTTCGTATTTATTATTATTATTAAATAATTCACTAAATAATATTCTCCGTCTCATGTTATAATTTAAGATTGAACATGGTTGGTCTTATCTAGAATAAAAAATAATGTTAAAATTGTATTTTTGTTTTATAGTATTTGAAAATAGAAATAATAATAGATACCGTAAGTGAAAATAGTGAAAGTTTATTGCGATTTTCAACTACTTTTTAAAAAAAGAGTGCCTATGAATGAAATTGAAAATATTTTCATTTTATTGATACCTATTACGTATTGATAAATATTGAATACAGGTTTCATTAAATTCAGTTGGGTTTGATGAATGCTGAATTCAAAGTTCATAAATAATATTAGCTGTGATCTAACACCAGGCGAGGTGAAGTCATATTGACGTAACCGATGAAAAAAAATACGCTGAGTGTTCATCATCAATCATGACAAGTGGTATGAGAGTTTTTCAGGATTTTCTAATGTCTTTTTTTTTATTATTCATGATAGGCTTACGTTTGACCTCAATCTCACCTGATGGTAAGTGACGATGTGGTCTACGAAGAATCACGCTTGCCAAGAAGGAACCTATTCACTCGTGATTTGGAAACTCCCAGGTTATAGCTTTCCGGAAACACAGACTCAGGCAAGGAATTCCCCTCCTTAGCTGAACGCACGATGAACGTGTCAGCAAAGCGCTTTGTGCGCAAAATGTCATTTTTCTAGTCTCTAAATATCATCTAAACTTTTTAACAACCAGTTGGTTGGTATTTCGATACACCTGCACTTCTAAACATTATTATCATGTTTGTCGTGACGTTTGTACCTAATAATGGAAAAATCAAACACATGATCAAAAATACTATCCCTATAATAGTATTTTCGTTATTAATTATTATCTATATTAAAAAAATACAACCTTAATTTACATAACGGTAAATAATGAAAGGTTCATTGTCTTAAAAGCTTTACCTCTGAAAAGCGTCCGCCCGCCCCACTTTTCAGTGCCGGCAACTTCAAAGAGCGATGGGCCAATAGTATCGCAGCGCTGAAAAGTGACACGCCCACCCGCTGTAAAGAGACCGCGCCGCCTTTGATCTATACCGAATTTTATATATAATATAATTTTATTAATGTTACGTAGTGACTCTTCAGATACCTACTTCAGTCAGAAGGTTTTGTTACAATTTGAAAATGGCTATTTATTTTCCTGAAAATGGGATCGATTTGAGAGATAATCGCGTGGTGTAAATACGTATAATAATTAATAATAGTAGTTTTATTTCAATATTCGTTTTGTATTTAAAAATTAGTTACCTATACTAGCATTTTACTTTGAAATGATTCATAAGTTATTATTATAGGTTTTATTACTAATATTTTATTTTAACATTTCTTTTAATAGAATTAAACAGAAACCTACTGTAACATTATTATTTGATTAGAATTATACAATTTTTAAAGTATTCCATGGCGATTTATTTGCTGTCATTCTTTGGTGATATTCAATGTCTGGTATTCGCGTAAACTTCCGACAATTAATTATAATTTTAGTTCAAATTTCCTTCCTATTTGTTATATGAGCTCAGTTTGTCCGTTTGTACTTAATTATTTTTTTCATAAACCATTATATTACTCATAGCGAATGCTCAGATACATCCAAAGTTTGCACTTTGGATCCTAAAGCTCGCTTATTGTTTTTGATTGATATATGTCGTCTTTTCCAGTAGCAACTGCCGTCTGACCTACCAACACAAAGAGATGCTCACACGTGATGCAGCAGGCGCACCGATAAGTTGGTAACATGGGCTTGGACCAAAGATGTTGGTAGAGGCCTTTCTACTCGTAGACTCTACTGACACTGCCTACATCCTTAAAATAATTTGTTTTGTTTTTACTGTCGGAAAACTGACATCAATAAACACACTATAACGATTATAATTATTATACGATTCGAACTGTGGTTCGTTTCAGCACCCCAAAAAACTGTTTTTTTTTTTAAATAGGACACGTTAAAATGACTTCACCTCGCCTGATGGTAAGCTAAAGGCAAAGTCTCAGGGTCGGGGGTTACCACTACATACACCAATAGTGCCACAGTGTCGGCCCTCAGCTTGACGGCCTCATCAAATGCTTTTTCACGCCCCGTTTAAAGGCCTGGGACTACTCGTATAGGATATTATTATTGGAGCGATTATTGGAGCGGCGCGGCGGGTAATTTGACAGTATATCATCAAGAGATTATACTCAGTGCCCCTCCCCACCCTCCCTCCCTCTCCACCACATCACCAGTTATCCCTAATTTGAGATGAAACATTTGTGCTATGCCCGATATGGGAAATTTAAGAGGTTTTCTTAGAATCATTTAGGTTTTTATATCTTTTCCTTATACCAAAAATAAAGAAACCCATACCTAAATTATCATCTCAAATATTTACAATTCAAGTCATTTTCCTGTTTGTTGTTATAAGTTTTTGCCATTGTTAGGTATAAATGTAAGAATATTTTATTTATATGATTATCTTGCGTAGTTATCATCCTACGAGCGTTTTCCCAATTGAGTTGATGACGGTTTTCAATCTAACTACGAAGCGGCGTACTTCGATATGTTCCGTGAAGTGACTGCCATCATTCTGACCTCCACAACCCAATGGCGATATCGAAGTTCTGTAGCTGGATAGATAGATAGATATTCTTTATTTGCACAAAGTCAAAGTCAGAGTCAAAAATCATTTATTCTGTATAGAACTATAGACCATTAAAAGGCACTTACAAAACATCAAAATTAAATTATTATTTTTTTTATACTACGTAGGTGGAAACAAACACACGGCCCACCTGATGGGAATCGGTCACCGTGGCCTATGAACGTGTGCAACACTAAGAGTGTCACACACGTGCTGCCTACCCTGAAGGGAAGGAAACTAGATAAGCAAATGGACCAACAAGGATACCAAATAAGAGTAATATATGAAAATGAGAAGTTAGACCAGTTTGTTGTCGGTCTTTTTAGGGCTCCAACTACGCGTAACGACTACCGCATTATGGAAGTGTTAGAAAGCAAAGCTTTAAAAAGTTGGTTACATTCGACATTAAACTATCCATAAGTATCAGTATTCCCTTCATCCATTGAGGATTTATGTCATTATGAAAGCGTTACGTCGCATCTGTAGCTTAATGGTTAAAGGGTTGGTCTTACAATCGTCCAAGGTTCGAAGCCTGCCAAAACTCTACTGACGTGAATCCACTCCTAACAAGTAATTTAACTTAACTGGAGAAGTAAAGTAATAAGAAAAAGGTAATCTTTGAAGAAAGTATCATTAGGTTTAAATTCTGAAGCATTATCTATGGCAATATAGGTGCGAACAGTTGATAACTACCTACTGTGTTTTAATACCAATGACGTAGCAAATAGTATACTAATTAAGTATTTGAGCGAGTACTACCTAGTACCTCATAGTTACCGAAATAAATAGTAAAAAAAATTCGCTCTAACTGCTCGAGTTAAAAAAGCTAAATTTCTAGTTAGCAGTAAATTCACGTCGGTAGCGTACTGATTTGAACCCGGGACCACGCGTAAGAAACTAAGCTAGCGATCCTTTAAGTGTTAAGCCCTTTTCATCACCGAACGACCAGACGTACGGCGATGCGCCATCGTTATTTATGGTGGACATTCCGCTCATACGCACGAATCGCTTCAGCTAAATACGTTCATTATGCGTACAGCTAAGGAGTGGAATGCCCTGCCTGAGTCTGTGTTTCCGGAAAGCTATAACCTGGGAGTCTTTAAGTCTAGAGTGAATAGGTTGCTTCTAGGCAAGCGTGCTCTATCGTCGACCACATCCTCACTTACTATCTGGTGAGATAGTGGTCAAACGCGGGACTATTGTCTACAAAATTATATTTATATAATTACATATTATCTACAAAACTGAATCTTTATCCTCATATCGATTTACCATTTCTGAGCTTGCACTTTGGAGCAAGTCCGCTTATTATTTCTAAATTGGTTTGTCGACTTTTCCCCTAGCGACTGCCATCTGACCTCTTAACCTGAGAGGGAAGCCTACACCAAAACCTCCTCCGATATTTAGTAGATGCACCGACTAGACTCATTGTCATCCTTATAGCTTAGTAAACGTGTTTGATACCCGCGAGAGGTAATCGATTGGCTTAAAACATTGTAAAGTTAAGGCTGTCTTATGATGGGTGACCAGTCTGTAGAGGGTTCGAGTCCCGACAAATCTTCTATGATTAACGAATGAGACTCTGGCGTAGGCTTTCCTCTAAGGATTCGAAGGTCATATGACGCAATGATAAATAAATAAATCCAAAAATGTGATTAAAAGGAAATTTTGCCAAAACACCTGCTACAAAATTCAAGATTATTTAGACGATAAACATGGAATGGCTTAGAATTAAGGGTTTTTATAAAATATGGCCTTACTTTATAAAAACCCTTAATAATATATGTAATTTGAATTTAAATATTTTAATGGCTTTACATTAAAAATAATTTTATTTAAACTCAATTATCGCAAAAGAACCCCGATATAAAAAACAATGTTAGAAGTAGAGTTAAATTTTGTATTATTATATAAATTGATTAAATAAAAAGCAATAATTAACCGATTTAGTTCATTGTACATATTTATTTTAAATGTTCACTTTTATTTATAATTAAAAGTGTAACATTATAATAATGACATAACAATAAATAAACAGTAAACTATTTTGAAACGTTCCAATTCGAATTCTATTTCCGAATTTTCCGCGAGTCTCTTATCAGCTGTCAAACGTAGCGCTGTTGAGCGGGCTCTCGCCATTGGTGGGGCCGCTCATAAGCGACGCTGTGATTGGTCGACGCCCGGCGCACATGAGCGACAGACCACGTGCTCATAAGTTCCGGCGTGGAAATGAAAACTTTTTCATGATACGCGATGTCTGCCGTGCGGAAACGTGTATTCCAAGTTTAAATTTCATTTGAATTATTAATATTTTTGACTTAAAAACGTTTTTATTTATGGTTATTTACTTTTATTTATGAAAGTTTAATTAAAAACACTTTGTAGTTTGAGAAAATTGAAGTATAGTGCTTTATAGTTATAATTACTTTTAAAAGAAAACTTTACCAATTAAATTTTAAGAAAATAATTAACAACGCCTATTTATGTAAACTCTTAACACTATCCAAACTTCCGAACTGAAAAAGCGCAGCCTAGTTCGTTAAATTTAAAACTTACTGGATCACCAGAACTCCACAAACACTCTTTTCACTCACGGTAATTAACATAAACATAAATAAAAAACAACAATCAATAAATAAAAAAAAACTAACACTGTACAGCGACGAAAGTTACCACTGATGAGCACCCGCGCACTGCAGTTTCAAAATGCAAATTATTTACAGAGCTGCAGCGCGATGCATCGTCCGAGAAATTTAATAAACCAACCACACGACACTATTTAATAACTTATCAAGCCCTACACGTACTATAATGTTTATATTTAAAAAATATTTGCTTAGAAAAGCGCGTCTAAACAATACACAACAGCCTGGGACGCCGCAGCATCAACAATGCAAAGGCGAAATAAGCAAGAAATATTTAACTACCGAGGAGGGGTGGGGCGGGCACTGGCCCACAGTATTGGAGCTACGCCTGTGGTAGTTATAGTTTACGTGATACACAGCTCAAATACAAATAATATAAACATTACAGCGGAGCATGCGCCGTAGCAACAGACAGGGACGAAGCGACAAACCCCGCCACAACTAAACGCTTACTAATAACATTTTTCAGCGATTCGAGAATGTCACGAGTGAATTTATTACTTTGAAACTAACATTCATATCATAATAGTGATGTTGAATCACGTTTTTATAGAGTAATTTGCATATTTTTGACAGGAACGCGTATTTATGAAGAGGTGGTGGTACGCATGCGCGGCGCCGAGGCGCAAGAATGTTATTGACGATGCAAAATGTTTATTTTTTGACGCAACACCGATGCTGGCTGTGCTGCGTGGAATGGAACGACTCGCGACTGCAGCAGCCATTTTGGAAAATGGCCTCCTTAAATTTAAATGTCGAAATTTTATGCAAAACCAAATAAAAATGGGAGAAAAAGGGTGTTCATCTTAGTGTAAGTCAGTCCAAAGTTCTGATAATCCGGGTAAAGTAAAAGATAAGAGAGTAATCAGTTTTTGGAGAGGCCGTCGACAGTTTGAGCTAGATTTATTTCAATTATAATCCGATATGGTCGTTGGGCGCATGCGTGAGACGTAATTTGCACCGAAGTGATATTTGTAGCAAGTTTGCGATTGCTTATCATTTAACTTTACTTCCTGATTACAAAATGTTATCAGAGCAAAATATAACAGCGTAATCTACGCAAATTGCCAGCACTGACACAGTGAGAGAGGTTATTAAACAAAGTTATCTTAACTGGCGCTTTAAAGTAGGTGTATTATAATGGGTTATTTATTTTATGAAATATAGAATAACAATAACTATTGAGCTTCAAGTAACGTTCTTATGGCTTTCACTCACTGAAGATCCTGGAGTTAAAATTGCTAATATGGGTGATGAATAGTGGTATGGTAGAAAAACGTGGATACTTCTACATTTATTAGAAATTCATAGGGAAAAGAATCTCTTTTCTCACCCAATCTCAAGTAATTATGATGACTGATAAGATGTAGCGACAAATAATAATATAATAATAATGTTTTATTGACAAAAAGTGGTCGTACCACCCCTTCCTAGCCCTCCCCCCTTCCCTTCAGGATAGGCAGAGCGTGTGTGACACGCTTAGTGTTGCACACGTCCATAGGACACGGTGACGGCTTTCAATCATAGTAGTATTAAAAAAACTGAAGCGCGAATTATTGGGTAACTCTGTAAGAGTCAGCCTACGTCAATCAGATCGAGGATGTTTTAAGCTAAGGTCTCCACTTGACCTTTGCTAAAAACAACACTAACAAAACAAGATAAAATCCATACTAATATTATAAATGCGAAAGTAACTCTATCTGTCTGTCTGTCTGTCTGTTACGCTTTCACGCCTGAACCGCTGAACGGATTTTGATGAAATTTGGTATAGGAGTAGATTAGACCTTGAGAATGAACATAGGCTATGTTTGGTCGCGATAACCGACATCCACGCGGGCAAAGCCGCGGGCGGAAGCTAGTAAAAAAAAGTAGGCGATCTAACCTCATATCGAGAGATCGAACCACATATTGTAGTCCCCGTATTGTAGACTACCATTGGAATTCTTCAAGAAAGGCATTAGAAGGTTTTTACATGGTTGGCAGCGCGAGGGTGATGCCTCTTTTATATTTTTATTTTTTTCCGTGCGGAAATCCTCATGGATACCCACCTCGCGGCCAGCGGGGCAGGTTATATCGGACTCTTACCGACTAAAACCGCACACCGTCTGGGGTCTTCTGACGCCGGGGTGTAAGGTGGCCCATAGAGCATTTCCCTCGCACCCCAGTGATCCCCGAAGCACCCCTTACTAGAGATTACCTGCGCCAGCCGGTATGTGAGACCCCCGTGAGGCCTCTCCACAGCCAGTCCTCCATGACGGGTAGGTAGGTACCCCGGTGATGCCCCTAATGTTGCACACGTTCATAGGCCACTGTAACCCTTTTCCATCAAGTGAGCCGAGAGCCCTATGAAAAAAGAAAGTGGCGCTCTCTACCGAATTACGGTGTAAACGCAGCCCTGTGCCAACAGGCCAGTGACATTTTTATTGGCCGATGATTTAATGTCTATCGATTGTGTCTCCACTACTCATTCTGAGGGAAAAAATATTATAAGGAACTTTCATTTATTGATAGCATCGCTGCTAATGAAGGAAGAAGGAAGGAAGGATGGATTTTAGGGTGATTTTGATGTTGACATTTTGAAATATTTTTTTAAACTGGCGTAGGGAGTATTTGTTTTTATTTATTGAGTGTCTGTTTGTGTATGGAGTCCTAATTTTACACGTGGTGGATTTTTCAAAATTTTCTTTCGTGTAAATTATCTTGATCGTAACACAGTAAAAAAATAAATAATCTAAAATCTTGTAGTTGTTTTTATGTTTCAAAATGAGCAAAAAATAAAACTAATCATTTTTATTTCTATAGATTGATTGGGTACGTATCAAAGTTTTATAAGAACCTAAGTACCTGTGTGACGAGTAGATGAAATAATTAAAGGTCAAAATGTGGACCTAACGATTATAAAAAAAATGTAAAGTAACAAAATTGGGTGCCTACTGCCAATTTAAAATTATTAAGTTAATGCGTCACATGAGATTGATACGATATTCGCATGTTTGTCGGAACGACATTGAAATTGATTATAGGTACCTAAATGGATCTTCTTGATATGAAGGACACATCAGAAAATCTTAACGTACCGAAGTCTATTCCCAAACTATATTTTTGCTTGTATTGTTAACTATTCAAAAAAAATCTAAAATTGTTCAGTCAAACTTGATCGTAAAACAGTAGAAACAAAAATGAAGCTTTATCACAATATTCACAGCCTGAATACTATCACAGATACTCTCGACACGTTCTACAAAAAAAGCGTTAAAAATGGAGGGAAAAAAATAATTAATTAAAAAGTTTTCAGCGCTGGGTTTTCAGGCGCCTGATGAGCGAGTGGGCGTTCGCCCCGCCTACTGTAAAGCGACGCCCAGCCGCGCTGTAAAGCGACCTCCTTCCTCACCATGTCTGGGAGTCAGACACTGCTCCGAAAAAATATATTACAGATTATTTTACTCTATGGTAACATGTTTATGAAGGTAAGATATCATTGATTTAAAAAACGAAGTTTCTGAACGACATTCTGAATTTAAAAAGGTTTGTTAATAATTTTTGAAAATAGTTTTTTTTAATTAAATTAATATAAGACACGTTAACATAATTTTACCTCGCTTGATAGTAAGGCAAAGTCTCATGGTCGGGGTTCACCACTACATACACCGATAGTGCTACAGTGGTGGCGCTCAGCTTGACGGCCTCATCAAAAATGCTTTTTCACGCCCCGCTTAAAGGATCCGGGACTGTAGGAGGAAGGAAACACGGCAGAAAGAAACATTGACAATATTTCATTCTCTGTATAATCGAAAAGAGATAATGAAGGTCTATTAATGTAGACAAGAGGTTAAGAGTCGAACACTTCAGTAGTTAAATCCGAAATCCGAAATCCGAATTAAAAGCGAAAATGGGTAGATACAGAAGATATTCGCATAAAATAAATTAAGAACAGCCACATTCCGCCCTAAGGCATGCAAATATAGATAGATACCAGTAGATACTTTACATAATTCTAGTTAATAGTAAACCTCTCGCGTGTGAGTTTCTTTGATTGCTTTTTTTATATAAGTACCACACTAAGTGGTAGACAAGCACACGGCCCACCTGATCGGAAGCCTTCACCGTAGCCTACAGACGTGTGCAATACCAGGGTATCATATTCACGCTTCTGACCCTGTAAAAACCGTCTACTCCCACCTGTTCTGTTGAGTTGTTAAACCTTCTAATGCCGTTCTTGAAGAACTTTCACCCTAGCTTTTTACAATTCAGCGAGATGCAGTCAATCGAGGGACTGTTGCACTTGTTGCGAACCTTAGTGGTTTTTATCTATACTAATATTATAAAGAGGTAAAGTTTGTGTTGTAAGGGGTAATCTCGGGATCTACTGAACCGATTTTAAAAATTCTTTCACCAATAGAAAGCCACATTATCCGTGAATATCGTAGGCTGAATATCATCACGCTACTGCCCAAGGGAGCGGAGCAATAATCATAAACGTGAACAATTCCGGTATATTCCTATACATATTAGGAAAACTGATAAATTATGAGCATATTATGTGAGTTAAAAAGGGTGCATCGGGGTTTGAAATACGCCATGGGCGAAGCCGGGGTGGGTCAGCTAGTGTGTTATATTTAATAAAAAAACTTGGTAGATTATAGGTGGCGTTGAAGTGGGGGTATAGCTAGAAACGATCTACGAAATATATTTCCTAAGAAGCCAGGACGAGTCTTATATTTTAGTTAAAATAAAAAGAACAGATAATATTCGTCTGGCTCCCCGTCTACGCTTTAATGGCGTAGAAATCGTAATATAACTGCGCTTCTCCGAACAATAAAGGCTACACAAGTATAGTTATGTATACTACGGTCTCAAACTATTGCGGTGCCCTCCCCCCCCCCCCCCCCACCCCTTCAGGGAGATTCAGCCTCTTTTTGTACCTTTCAACGGTTTGCTATGCTATTACCGAACTGATTTAACTGCGGCGTTGCGTTTTGTGAAACTGGGAAATAACTTTTTTAGATGGGAAACTGTGTGTGCATTTTATTGACTTTTTTTATACTACGTAGGTAGGCAGACAAGCACACGGCCCACCTGATGGGAAGCGGTCACCGTGGCCTATGAACGTGTGCAATAATAAGGGCACACACGCGCTGCCTACCCTGAAGGGAAGGGGGAGAGCTAGGAAGGGGTTGACTATAAGAGTATACGTTTTTTTTAATGCTATCATATATTTTTTTAAATAGGACATTAAATTGACTACACCTGGCCTGATGGTAAGCTAAAAGTCAAGTCTCAGGTCCGGGGTCACCACTACATACACCGATAGTGCTACAGTGGCAGCTTGATGGCCTCATCAAGTCGGTAAGTAGGGTAGCCAGAGCTCACTGGAGGGATTCTATGAGAAAGTCTCTCAACCCCCTTCCCCAAGCCCTCTCCCATTCCCTCCCCCCCCCCTCCACCTATCTCATTGCACACGTCCGTAGGCCACGGTAACCGCTTCCCATTAGTTGGGCCGTGTGCTTGTCTGCCATTTAAGTTGTATATAAAAAAATAGATAGCAGTAGTCCGGTTGGTAATGGCTTCAAGCGATGGCTGTTAGATACTTTTGATTTATTATCCGTATTTTGCTACCTTAGCAGGATACTTTCCCAAAGAAGAGTTAAAGTTGGTGATGACAAACGCCAATTCAGCTATAAAGTAACTTTTATCGCTCTCGTGAACGGTTACGATGTCAAAATGTAGTGTTGACACATTTTTACGAGCTCTCCTCTCATAGCTAAGGTAAAAACACATTTATTAGACTATTAATAATATCTGACTGATTCTGTGCTCCTTTGAATTGGGGGAAGGGAGGAGGAGTTTTATTGTGTAACTAGCAGATGCTCACGGCTACGCCCGAGGTCGGAGACACAATATTTTTGGTCATAATATCTCCAGTTCTACTTAACCAATTGAAATCAAACATACGGTAAATTTTAAGCCTGATCTAGACCAAAAAGGCCATATGAAAACCCGTTACGTAGCTCTTGCGTCAACCTCGAACAAACCAACAAGGCTGTTAAAAAAGAAAAGAATATAAGTATGTTTGTCCCAGGTTTATCCGCATTTTAGATTTCCATTACACAAGCTAGTTAAACGAGGATTCCAGCGACTGGGACCGCAATGACTCGGACCGCGGTTCCAGTTACCGGTAACTATGCTTACTTTGGGTCTAGAGAGTGCTGTGTAAAATGTCGTGGAATATAATAAAAAAAAATAAAAAAAAAACTTCATTTGTTTGATGTTCTTCAAAAGTTCATTTAACATAACCTAAATAGTTTTTTATTGGCTCCCAGGCTAAGGCTCCCAATAAAATGAAAGAAACTTGGAAAGTTATTCACAAAGAGTCTGGTAAATGTAAAATGAGGGATACCATTACTGAAATTAAATTAGAAAACAAGAGTATCACCTCTCCAAAGGATATTGTAAATACTTTTGAAGATTATTTTACCAATATCCCATTGAAACTCACTTCCTCTATTAACTCCAGCGCTGACAGTGCTGTGGCCCTTGTTAAGAGTAATATTAGTTCTTCTAAATTTAACTTTAAACATATTGATCCCAATGACATTTTAAGGGCATTTAAAAATCTAAAAATAAAAATGTCTGAGGATTACTGGGGCATGTCAGTTAGTTTAATTAGTCATATAATTAATATCATTGCACCTGATCTAGCACTCATATTTAATGAATGTATAGATGAAGGCACATTTCCTAATTTAATGAAACACAGTAAATTAATACCCTTATTCAAGAAAGGATCTAAGTCGGAACTTGGCAATTACCGCCCCATCTCTATTTTGCCAGCTCTGAGTAAGGTGTTTGAGAGAGTGATGCTCAATCAGATGCAACTGTACTTCAAGACCAACAATCTTTTCCATAGCCAACAATATGGCTTTACTGGCGGGAAATCTACCACTGATGCGGGAGTGGCCTTAGTTAGCCAAATTCACGACGCCTGGGAGGGATCGCAGGATGCTATTGGGGTATTCTGTGATCTTTCCAAAGCATTTGATTGTGTTGACCATCAAACACTCTTGCTCAAGCTACGTCGATATGGTTTTGATAACAAATCAATAGAACTATTAAAGTCATACTTAACAGATAGGCTTCAGACTGTTGTTGTGAATAACGTCAAGTCAAACGGATCAAACGTTAAAATAGGGGTACCACAGGGATCAATCCTAGGACCCTTTCTCTTTTTGGTGTATGTAAATGATCTGCCCTATATGATTGAATCTCAGGCTGGCATAGTATTGTTTGCGGACGATACATCACTTATTTTCAAGGTAGATCGGCGTAGTGCAGATGCGAATAATATTAATAGTATTTTGAACGCCATCTCAAACTGGTTTTATGCAAACAACCTATTGTTGAATGCAGAAAAGACCAAATGTATTAAGTTTACATTGCCTAATGTGAGGCAAGCACACGTTAATGTGGTGCTGGAGGGGCAAAGGTTAGAATTTGTAAATAGCACTACTTTTCTAGGCATTACATTGGATTCGAAATTGCAATGGGGTGACCATATAATTACTTTGGCCAATAAACTCAGTTCTGCTGCTTATGCTGTCAGACGGATTAGGCGGTTGACAGATGAACCTACTGCTAGGCTGGTATATTTTAGTTACTTTCATAGTCTGATGTCTTATGGAATACTACTTTGGGGGAATGCAGCAGATTTCGAAACCATATTTATATTACAAAAGAGGGCAGTTCGTGCCATTTATTGTTTAGACAAGAAAGAATCTCTTAGGGAACGATTTAAAACGGTAAATATTTTAACTGTAGCTTCCCAATATATATTCGAGAACATACTGTATGTCAGGAAAAATATATCCAATTACACAAAAGTAAGTGACATTACAGTCAGAAATCTGCGCAATAAAAATAAACTAATCCTTCCTTGTTATCGGCTTAGCAAAGTTAGTGGTTCTTTTAGGGGGGAAGGTATACGTTTTTACAATAAATTGCCTGAATCGGTCCTTGGTATGCCTGACAATAAATTTAAAACATTTGTTAAGGCCACCTTATGCAAAAAAGCATACTATAGGACTACTGATTACCTTGAAGACAAAAATGTCTGGCTTGAGCATGGTGCAGGCCCCTCCTAGAATGCTAAAGTGCTACAACTACATAATGCTGTAGTTGTGGCATTTGCCTACTACAATATATTGATATTGTGGTAGGCACGCGACCTTTTTTGCTATTTTTTTTTGACATTAGTATATTTTTGACATTTTCAATTATTTTATTGTTTAACTTCGGTTAAAATTTATTATATATTTTTTTTTTTTTTATATACCTTTATTTATATTGACACGAGACAAAATGTACATTCGTCCATATTTAGTCTTAAGATATCTATGTATAACCTGACGTCTTAAAATGCAGCAGTGGAGTTTGTTGCGCCGTTTCTTCTCCACTAGCGCCTAGGAAGCGGTGGTAAACTTAGTATTAAGTAGTTTTTGACGTCAAAAAGATGTAATTACGTTACACTATTTTGAAAAATAAAGAAATTGAAATTGAAATTGAAATATTGTATCCAATGTACAGACACGACTAATCTACTAATTTTATAATAGTTAGATAGATTGACTTTTTATCATTGCTTAGAGATCAAAGACTTAAGAAAAATAATAGTCAAATAAAACGATTGACGTCGAGTGCCCATTAGTTTTTATTTCAGGGGTGAAAAATAAGAAAATTGGTGCCATAATACAAGTTTATAATATACCTTTTGCGACGATTAGTTTTGTAAAAATATAGACCAGTAGATATATTCAACAACTAAGATTGTTAGTTTATTATTATTTTTAAAGACGATGAAGAGAGCGGCACTTGCCTCTACTTCGATTCTATCTACTTCTATATTCTATAGTCGATACATGTAAATAAATAGAATTGAAGTGTCTGCATAACTAATAAAATATAATTAAATGTTTATTATACGTAAACGGGAATTAACGCGATCATGGTATAGGTATATACATACCTTTGGAATATAATAATCCAATTTTTTTTTTTGGAATTTGGAATATAATAATCATGGAACGCGAAAGTTTAAAAGTTAATAATTAAATGTTTATTTCCTAAAAACATGGTTACAGTTTGGTGCAATACATAATGTTTCACCCAGTTTTACCTATGTTCACATAACACCATTATAGGCGATTTATATATTACACTATACACTATATTTTAATTATTAAGGACAATAGTTACATTTATTTTATGACCCCTGCCTCTTATACTAGCAAGACTAAAGATAGGGTTTTTTTATTATAAAAAAGATTTTATTACATAAAACCTATAACTTTGTATGAATATCTTAAGAACCAAAAGCTGGCCGACCATTTGATGATAAAAAGGCTTAGAGCATACATTATACCACAGACATGGAATAGACTAGATACCGCAAGTCGCCCGACCCAGCGACTCGCATGTCTTGCCTCTTCTATTTTAGTCTGCGTTCAATCTTACCTCCAGCCCCCGTAGACAAGTGTCATAGCGTAAATCGCTATCGTTTCGAATAGATTAGGTCAACCAATCACATCCAAGCTCGTCGCCGGCGTACGATGCGCGCGCCGCGGCGAAATCACGAGCTGTGCCCATAGCCAAGTGGCAAAAGTATTCTATTCGATCGAATCGTATCGTTTCGAATAGTTTAGGTCGACCAATCACACTCCAGCTCGTGATTTCGCCGCGGCGCGCGCATCGTACGCCGGCGACGAGCTTGGATGTGATTGGTCGACCTAACCGTTTCTATTCGATTGCGATTTACGCTACGGAATAAAATGACGTTTGTCTACGGGCCCTGGAGTGTGATTGGTCGACCTAAACGTTTCTATTCGATACGATTCGATCGAATAGAATAATTTTGCCACTTGGCTACGGGCCCTAAGAAAATGCTGAAATGTACCGACAGAGAATCGCGACTGAAACGATTCTGTTCACTATAAGCATCATCGTAAAATTAAAGGATCAAATTATTCGGTAACTGTTTTCTTTACCACATCACAGAGTTTAATTTCTTTACCACACAAGTTTTTCCATTTTCCTACAATACCGCGCCCCATAAACAGGGCGTGAAAATGCATTAAATTTATCTACCGTTAAACTGAGTACCAGTGTTGGTGTCACCAACTATTAGGTAATCTGGTTTCTCAAATTACTCTTGATGCATAATTGCATTTATTTCACTTTAGACATTGACATATTGTATTGAATTGTTAGCTAAGCTAACACTAAAAGCTGCATGTTAAATAACACCTACGTTGATATATGCATGTAATATTCTTATTAAAATGACTTATGAGTTAATTTTGTGGTCACATTTTCATTTCATGCAAGTTGCCATAGAACTTACCATTTTGACGTTTAATAAAATGGAATAGATTTTCTGCATACGCGGCATCTAGCCTTATCTAAATCTATGATTATAATACAGCTATAGAGTAATATAACCAAAAATGCCCTTCAATAAAAGGGAAGATTGAAAAGGATTTAAAACGAATCACATGTATAAATAAGGGTCTTTTGAAGGGTCTCGACTGAAGCCTAGATGTCAACATGTCGAGGAGATTGTCTCAATTGAGACATTAGCCTCCGACCTTAGAGGGACGGGTACTTTTTTTAAATTGTTTGAGATTTATAAATAACACTATTGCTGCTAGCGGCTTCACTTGCTGATTTTTTTTATTATGAAATTTTAGGCCTTTTGGTTTTTTTTTTCAATTATACCTAGTTAGTGTCAATAGTAGATGATAATTTTCAGATTTTAAAAATTACAGTACACCTGCTGATTGACGGAGGAAGGCTCTGGTAGGTACTGGCTTTCCTTTTGGGGTGGTGGGTCCCATGGCAGTCATTCCCATAAAAGCCTAGCCTAATTCCACTCTTAATATACTCGTAGATACTCACCAGTAGAGGTAACTGCACCATTGGTGTCTGCAACAAAAAAAATCATTTTAAATAATAATCAAATATAAAAAAAGGAAATTAAAGGCATTCTTTTGGTTACTAGCTTCCGCCCGCGGCTTCGCCCGCGTGGAGGTTGGTATCGCCAAGTCTATTTTAATAAAACAACTCTTCACTACACTCTCCACTCTACTCTTCACTCCACTGGTCTCCACTCGTCAAACCAAAACCTTTCTAATAAAAAAAACCATCAAAAGCCAAAATCGCGATGGTAAAAACTACTTAACGTATTTTGATGTGGTTTTTTTTATTATAAAGGTCTTGCTTAGACTTAAAATTTACCCTATGTTTGGTTGTAATTGGCGAAGTAGAACTGCAGATATAACCAAAAAATGATGACCTAGATTAAAACGACGCGCGGGTGGAGTCGCGGGTATCAGCTTGTACCTATAAAAAATAGCCTTTTTTCCGTGCGGAAATCCTTATGGATACCTACCCTGCGGCCAGCGGAGCAGGTTATGTCGGACTCTTACTGACTAAAACCGCACGCCGTCTCGGGTCTTCTGACGCCAGGGTGTAGGGGGGCCAACGCTCTGGTGCAGCTGTTGCTCAACATGAGGGGGCCAGATGACTCCTGTAGGAGGCTCTACGTGGAGATCGTGCGTTCCATGGGCCTATACGGGTGGTGTTGATCGCTGCGATGGTGCAGAGTGCGGATGCGTGGTCGGCCACCGCCTCCTTCTGTGAGCAAGTGATGCTCGAGAAGGAGGCAGAGAGGGTTCGGGAGAGGCTGCACAAAGCTCTCCCGGGCGTCGGCGACGAAGGCGTCGGAGGTCTGAAGAGCTCCGTCGGAGCCGCCTGTCACCCTAGCAGAAGCAGGCCGAGGCGGTGGCGTGCGACAGCGCGCCTCTCCTATTCCGGGAGCATGACGGGAACACCGTGGTTGCCAAACCCGAGGGGGCCATCTCGAATCCGGAGATGGCCCGGGTCAAGTCGGGGTGCGAAGAAAATGCTCTATGGGCCATCTTTCACCCAGGCGTCAGAAGACCCTACACGGCGTGCGGTTTGAGTCGGTAAAAGTCCGACATAACCTGCCCCGCTGGCCGTGGGGTGGGTATCCATGAGGATTTCCGTACGGAAAAAAAGGGGGCCTATTAGAGCATTTCCCTCGCACCCCGGCTTTGTATAAAAAGTAGCCTATATGTTGTCCTGTAAGCGATGGTAGCCGAATGGATAAGTACTCTACTCAGTTCGAATCGGGCCGGACAGTACCACTGTGAATTTCACTTTGTGGAATTTATATGTGCTAATCACATGATTTACCATCTGCTGACGGTGAAGGAAAAACATCGTGAGGAAACCCACATGTCCTAGAAGAAATATTAAGGACATGTTCGATCCACCAAACCCCATTAGGCCAGCGTGTGTGGTAAGGTTAAACGATTAAAAAAAAACGAAAAATTAAGGTCTAAACCCTCTCAGCTCTCTCGTTATTGGAGAGGAGACCTGTGCCCAGCAGTGGGACATAAATGGGTTGATTTTATTATTTTGTCCAGTAGTATGAACTATAAATCGTACCAAGTTTGATCAAAATCCCACCAGTATTTTTTTTCCATGCATGCACATACAGATAGACAGACAGACAGAAAGACAAAAAATTACTGATTGCATTTTTACCATTGGTATTGATCACCAATCATCCCTGAATAGATATTTTGTAAATATTTCAATGTACAGAATTTACTTCTCAACAGTTTTATTGACGTATATCCTACGACAAACTTATTATTTGCGGTTGGTACAGTAATCGGGTCTACGGATTGAACCGCAAAATTAAGTTTGTTTTTTATTGTATATATTATCGGTCAAGTTACTTATATTGTGAAGCTAGCTTATAGCATAGTGAACATAATAACAACATTCAAATATGCGTCTTTAGAATACACGTTGTTACAGAATGCGTTGAAGATATAAAGGTTCACTGCTCGTTCCTCGTAGGTAATAGCGTGATAATAAGTAGCCTATGTGTTGACCCGACCTCTAAATAATATTCTTGCCAAATTTGAAGTAAATCCATGCAGTACTTTTTGAGTTTATCCCGGACATACATACAGACAAACAGACAAACAGACAAAAATTCTAAATCCTATATTTTTGACTTCGGTATCGATTGTAGATCACACCCCAAGTATTCTTTTAAAAAAATATTCAATGTACAGTTTTGACTTTCCTACCATTTTATTATATGTATAGACAAGAGCCGTTTGTTGGTCAATAAAAAGTTTGTTTGACATTTGACATTTGGGAGATCGACATGACATCGAGACTAGACTGAGATTGAATTGTGAACATGTTTTTCACTACTGTTCTACTTATACAAAATCTTACTCAAAGAATCCTCCTCCCATCCCTTCCTAGCCTCCCCACCCCTTCCCAGCCCTCCCCCTTCCCTTCAGGGTAGGCAGCGCGTCTGTGACACCCTTAGTGTTGCACACGTACATAGGCAACGGTGACCGCTTCCCATCAGGTGGGCCGTGTGCTTGTCTGCCACCTAAGTAGTATACAAAAAAAATCTGAAACGCAACACTTAGCACCCATTATTGTAACCCGCAGTCCTTGACCGTTGCCGTGCCGATAACACGAGTAGGTAGGTATATATATATATAACAAATACATTTTTATGTCCACAATGAACGCACTGTTTGTTTGTAACACCCATAAATAATACGTCAGCGGTTTATATCTAACCAAAACATCGTTAGTACTGCGGATATACTTGTAAATAAGTACTACTGTTTGAGGTCTGGTTCAATTGCTTCTTAAAGATGGGCATTAGAAGGTTTTTACGGTATCGGTAGTGCGAGTGTAACCCCCCTAGTGTTGCACACGTCCATGGGCCACGGTGACCGCTTCCCGGTTTGCTGAAAGGGCAGCAAGAAAGCGCAAGAAATAGGCAGAGGTGTAATTTCACCAACATAATAAAATTAAAAATTAAAAAAAATGCCTAAGTAAAGGCATTTTTTATATATTTTTTTATTTTATTCTCCTTATTGTCCATTTCAAATTTTGGTGTTAGAATGTTATTGTTAGTTATATTTTGCTTATTATCTAAATGTTAGTAATAGTTAGTTTCGTTGGATATGGACCTCTCTTCGGTGAAGGCCTACTCCAGTCTTTTCCACTTGTCTCTGTCCTTGCCAATAGTTTCCCAGTCCTTTTTTCACCAACGTACATACATACAAATCACACCTTTATCATATTGGGGTAGGTAGAGACATTCCACTTGCTACTATCTTAGCATACGCCTCTCGCTTCTTCAACTTTCATAATTGTTTTCATACATGCATTATCCGTTGTGGATACTCTGAAGCCTGGCCTTTCTCTAAAACGTTCTGGATCTGATTAACATACTTAAGTACGCCTATCACCAACCAAACCAAAACAAAAAGGAGGTACCAACAATGTTCTACTATTTTACCTCTTAATGAATTTAAAAGTTTAATGGCCTCCCCCAATGTGCGCCATACCACGCGATTCTCCTAAGGAGCAAACGAGTCCTAGAGTGGAGACCGCGAGTCAGCAAAAGGAAGGTGGGACTCCCCCCAGCCAGATGAACCGACGACCTGAAAAAGGTAGCTGGGATGGACTGGATGCGGAAGGCGGAGAATCGGGTGGTATGGCGTACATTGGGGAGGCCTATGTCCAGCTGCAGTGGACGTCGATAGGCTAATTGATTGATTGATTGATTTGTCTGATTTTGCACTAGAAAGCTTATCTTTAAACAGATATTTTTCATATTAATTAGATGCTTATTATTTTTTTCATTTTGTAAGTGTTGATTTAATTTTCTATGCAGAATAAATTCTTTTAAATTTACCTCTGCCTACCCCTTCGGGGATATAGGCGTGAGTTTATGTTTATATTAATAAATTATTTTTGACATTTCAACTTTACTTTTTATGGGAATTAGCATATTAATTCCATCAAAATTTAATTAACTGCGATCAAATTGAATTGATTCCCTCAATGAATTTCATCAAATAAATACATGATAACGCAGTTTACATCAACTTCACTACGAATGATAAACTATTTATACAAACAAACATGCAGACTATAATACTCGTATATAGATAATAAACATGTTTTATTGGATAGTTTATTTTGTTTTTGTTTGCTGGCGTTATCTCCGCGAATGATAGGTTTTATTGTAAATAATGATAAGCGACCCGCAAGATAATGGCTACAGTTATTTCAACAAGTTTGTCACGGCACGTGGCACTTGACAGCGAAAAATAATCCCGTCACGTATTAACAAAAGTGGGGCTTAACAACACCTTAGGTAATCGGTTCCCCATCCCACCCCTTCCTAGTTCCTCACTCCACTCCATCCTAGTCCACTTCCTTATTTCTTTCTGGGTCGGCAGCGGTCAACTTGGCCTATGGACGTGTGTAATACCAGGGGCATCATCCCTGGTATTACACACGTCCATAGGCCAAGTTGACCGCTTCCCATCAGGTGGGCCGTGCACTTGTCTGCCACCTAAGTGGTATAAAAAAATCTCGTAGCACATAATATTCGACGGCCTCTGTGGCGTAGCGGCAGTGCATTCGACTGCTACGACATTAGGACGCGGGTTCGAGTCCCGCTCAGTGTAAATATTTGTATTTATGAATGTCTGTTTGCATTGGTCTGGGTGTGTCTATGTATAATATGTATATATTTACAAAATAAGTATATAAGTATGTTTATCCGCATTCTAGATCCATCTTAAAACCGTAGATGGCCCAGGGTCAGCCTGGGATGCGAGGGATATGCCTACTGAGTAACCTTACACCCCGGTAATTAAGACCTGAGACGGCGTGCGGTGTCAGTCGGTTCGATCCCGACGACATTAACAACCCCGTGGCCGACAGGCGTGGTATCCATGGGGATTTCCGCACGATAAAAAAAAGGACGGGATAAGTGGGCGGGGCACATCGCTCGTAGAGCCGATGGCCGATGGGGCAAAAAGGTTCTCGAGTGGCGACCACGAACCGGAAGACGTGGTGTGGGCAGGCCTCCGACAAGGTGGACCGACGACCTGGTAAAGGTCGCGGGAAACCGCTGGATGCAAAAAGCGCAGAACCGGTCGTCGTGGAGATCATTGGGGGAGGCCTTTGTCCAGCAGTGGACGTCTTTCGGCTGAGATGAAAAAAAAGGATGATGAAATAAAGACAATACTAATCAAGAGATTAAAATTTCAATAAATGTCTCGATATTTATAAAACAACATCGCTTCACCTGTATATGTTACCAATCGATTTTACTTGTTTATAATAATCGATGAAAGCGAATATCGATACGGCCATACTGTTTAGATTTGCGTTCTTCTCGCTTTATCCAGTTTACTTTGGTTCAAGTTGTTTTTTATAAACATCGATGGGTGGCGAGCGATTTTCTTCTCGTGTTATTTTTAATCGATAATGTGCTGTAATGTTTTAAAAATTAAAAATAAATTTTCTTTTGATTTTTTGTGAAATTGATTCGGTATGTTTGTTGTAAGATGGCGGTATTAATAGTTTTCGTGATATGCGTGTGGACGTGTTTTGTAAATATTTTTTACGTAGTTTGTTATATAATGGTTTGCTTGTTGTATGAAATTATATTACGACGTTTTATTTTTAGTAATTTGGGCAAGCAAGTAAAGGCCGACCTAGGCGTATTGTATGTTGATCAGATCCAAAACGTTTAGAGAAAGGCCGAGTACCCGCAACCGACTTGCATGCATGTAGACAAATTATGAAAGTTAAAGAAGCGAAAGGTATATAATATGTCAAGATAAGGTCAAGATCGTAGCAAGTGGAAAGATGTTGTCTCTGCCTACCTCAATGAAAAAAAGGCGTGATTTGCATGTATTAATAACCCGTAATATTAGTAATCCGCTTCAATCCCGGGACATAAGGTAAATTCCTCAACTAGTACCTACGCATAGGTAGATCCCGGTTCGAATAAAGTGTTAATCGATTTTTTGTCAAAAAATCCTTAACAAGGTCTGGTAACATAACTATCATTCATTTTCACAGTGTTGCCTCTTTTGAACCGACTTCAAAAAGAGGTTCATTATTTCACCTGTAATTTGTATGTATGTTTGTTCGCGATTATCTCGCGTTGGTTCATGTGGGTTGAACCAATTTTGAAGATTATCAAAAAAGTTATTTTTATTCTGGAGAGGGTTTCAGTATACTTTACCGACTTAAAAATAGAGGTTAATTTCATTTTTTGTTCTTCTGTCTTGAATTGGGTCATTTTTAATTGTATTTTGTATCTACTATTTTTTTCATAACACTGCAAAAAGGGGTAGGTACTTAAGATTATATAATATTTCAAAGATATATTCAAGTTTTATGTATTCTGAAATCTATTTAACTAGTTGGTTCTAGCTTAGTTTGCGGTTACCGTGTATAGCTCTATCTCTTTCTGACTTGAACTGCATCGCATTTTAATTGCTATTGAGAGCTCATGGTAAGACCTGAGATCACAGTCAACAGATTGTACTCAATAACTCAAAATATTTTTAACTTCTTCCAAGACTTCGAGGGGTGGTACATCAAAATATGTTTTGAAGCCGTGATCCGCAAGTCATCTTATGACAAGAGCGCCGGGCGGAAGCTGTGAAAGCCGCCCTAAAGAAAAATGGGTTCAGACTTAAATAATGTTTTCAATTTGCAAATTGCAGAGTTCGGAAAATCGACGCTTTATAAGAAAAAATGATTTATTATTAATTGATGTGATGATTATAATGGAAAATTTCCCATATTAGGATTATTTTCAATATATTTGGCGGGCTCTATGGCGTAGCGGTAGCGCATTTGATTGCTATGACTGAAAGCGAGGGTTTTATTCCAGCTCAATGCAAATATTTATAAACATGATTATGTACCTATATTCACATTTGTTTAGATACTTTTATGTAGGTACAATTTGTACGTACCTATTTACAAAAAAAAATCCCTTTTCAGTATGTATATCTGTATTCTAGAAACCATATCACAAGCTAGTTAAGTTATGCTTACTTTGGGTCTAGAGAGCGCTGTGTAACATAGGTCATAGAGGGTATAAGTAAGCATCCCTCAATTAAAAAGAAAAAAAGAATGTCGTATAATATTTATCATTCAGAAAGGTCTTGGTCAGATTTAAAATTTTAGTTTGATTATAATCGGTGAAGTAGAACCGAAGATAATAGTAAAAAAAAACGTGAAAACCGCGGGCAGAGCCGTGGATAGGTATAGGCTAGTATTCTCTAAGATTGATATTCTTTATAAACAGTTAGTCAATCTATTCAAACGATCGTAAACTTTTTACAATGACCCGGTAGTTATTCCAAGTCACAAGCATACGCTAACAAATATACTTACAGGTGTTAAAATAAATAACAAAACATGACAAAAACATACATACATACACATATATACAAATCAGATAAGCATATAATCGGGTAAGCAGAGATAACATCTTTCCATTTGCTACGATCTTGGCATACCTACTCCTTTCGCTTCTTCAACTTTCATAATAGATTCATATAAAAATACAGTTAAAAAAGTAACATTTTCTGGTAAAAGTCGATAGGTAACTTAGTGATTATTTTCTGTTGAAAGTTGGTCCTTAGTGGTTAAAAATTGGGCATTACAATCGAGAGGTACCAGGTTTGAAGCCTTGCCATTATGTAGGTACATTACAAACGTGAGCCCACTTCTAACACAAGCATTTTCGCTTAGCTGGAGAGGTTAAGAAGAATACTAGTTATTTCAGTTCTTAAAAAAGCATTAAATTTGTTTTCTTTACATTTTTCTATAATAAAAATATCAGCTTGGGGGCAGATCCATAAAAATAACACCTACATCTTTGGAGGTTAGCCGATATAAGTACAGAAAGAGATATATAAGTACAAATAGTCCGGATTGGAAATTCATCTTTTTACAAATTCAGTCAATATTTGTGGTTCAGAATGACCTAAAATCTCTATTACTTGTACAAAAAATATTAAAAAGATTGTAGACCTCAAAATCCCAGTGCTTTTTAAACCCAAAGAAACCCTGAACATGGCTTAATTAACTATGGGTTCTGGAGTACAGATAAACATACATAGAAATTCAACTAAAGACTCACCGCTTCATCTAAATTGTCACCATGGTCCTCGTCCCTTTGGAGACACATCCAGAACACACAATCTCCGACACACTATCACTTCAATAAAACGATTAAGTTTATTGTGGACTTAAGGCTGAGCCCTGCGGCACTCCACCGCTGTACTCTCGGCGAGACTGACGCTTTTCAGCCTCGATGTTTTGAATACAATCTGTAACAAAAAAGAAAAACAATAATAAAATTTACTTGCACTCCGATACATGCTTCGTGTGTTATTATGAAGAAAGGTATTGTTAATGCAATATAATGCTAGAACAAAAACTGTTCACAAAAAAAAATTAAAACTAAAAAATAGTTTTTATTTATAAAAATGTATTTTCTTTATGAAAACTAGCTGTCATTTAAAAGTTTTTAACGTTTCACTGTCGATATAAAAACAATAAAACCTTTTTAGGCTTTGTTTACATAAATAATTCGTAAAAAGACAAATTGGTTGTAAAATAAAGGTAAAACATGAAATATAAAAAAACAGGTAGAGAAAAAAAAAGATAATTTTTAATAAACGATATAATTTTGTTCATCTACATAACAAATAATTGCCAAAATTACATTTTAATCTACGATCTTATAGTGAGATTTGTTTTATAAACCTATCAATATTAAATTTAGTTAAAAACTGAATTCAGTATAATTCTAATTAGATACACTATAATTGAATTAATCAATTGTAATTTTACCTACATAATAATGAGCAGTTGTTAGATGATAGAACTATATTAGGAGCTAATACAATACCAATAGGTTATACAGTTCTAACATCTAAGTACCTAGCGCACTTTTACACAAACAATAAGTAATATTTTTAAATATTGCCTGGCAATCTTAAGCTATGACTAATTTCTAGACTTGCCATAACATAACATATACAAACCTAACTCCTTGATCCGATAATACACTTTCTATACATGGTAATAAAGATGAAATTTATTTGAAAGTGTTTTGTAATTAAGACGTTGCGTGTTTGGAAGAACAATTGGTTGTAAAATGACACCTGAAGGCGATACTAATCTGAAACAAAATATTTGGGTTCTATCCCCAGTCTAGCTAAGCAAAACATTTTTGTTAATATACTAGTATATATAACATAATGATTGATAGGTAATCAAAAATATTAAATATATATACGTCACTATGATCGCATTGTATGTATTTATGAAACAAATGATTTCATCGAGTTATCCATTTATTTTTTTTTCACTAAATTTTGTTACTGTCTATCCGGGTAAAGTCGACACTCATCAATTTCCTTAATTAGTGTACCTACAAAACTAATCAGTTTATAGAATTTTCCCACATAGGTATAGTCACCCTCACAAGCTTATTTTAGCTCTAAACTAAAACCTTTCACGAAATTATGAACAAAACATGAAACTTGTTCAACTTTTCCTCTGAATATTATCAAGACACTACTTATGCATCCATTATTCATTCATTCATTTCAATGTAAAAATTGCTGTATTTTCAACTGTAGGTACCTAATGTAAATAACGAAAATAGCTGAACACTGTTTTAAAGTTTATCAATAAATAAAATAGGTAAAATATTTGAGTGTTCTGCATTGGCAAGGAAATACCTATGCAGTGTAATGATCACCTTACAATCCGGCGTTTGAAGACCCTAGTTCAAGTAAGACATACTTATCCACATGCCCTGGGATCCCCATGGGGATTTCCGCACGAAAAAAAGTGTTGTGTTTTTTATTGTCTATAACAAAAGTAACTGAACACTACATTGAAGTTTACCAATAAATAATAAAATGGTTTGGTAATGTGTGTATTCTCGTAGAACAAAATTAATTTATTACATGTTCTGTTTAACATTTGATGAAAATTTTCAAAGCCGTAAAATAAAATATAGATAGGTACTAAGCTTTTGTTGTTGACTGTATATTATTTTTTCACAATTCATGGCTAGTTTTTGTGGTATGACGTCACAAATTCCTACCACAGGCACGGAATATAATAGTAAGTATACGCCACAGGTAACAAAGCTTTATACACATAAGTACTATTTGGCTAGATATGTAAATTCTGAGAATTTTTTTAATTTTTACCCCATCAATTGACTCCTCTGGATATTAAGAAACTAGGTTTGTCCAGAAGATGCAGGGAGTCCAAACATCATACGTCCTAAAATGGTGGTCCATACATTGACCCTCCCATTCCCTGGAGACCACGTTAAGCCGTTAGTCCCGACTGTCATACGAACATCCATAGCTGTTTTTACTGCTAGTTGGAGCCCTAAAAAGTCCAACAATTGGTCTAACTGCAGAACTTCGATATCACTAATGAGTTGTGGAGGTTTGATGGCAGTCGCTTCACGGAAAATATCGAAGTCCTTACGCCAAATCGTAAGTAGTTAGACTGGAAAGCTGACCCCAATTTAAGTTGGGAAATAATGTTTATTATGTATTGAAATAGGAACTAAAAATTAAACAGTTATGGTGAATGTTTCTCGCAAATAAGTCAAGCAATACTACGTTAGGCAGGTCGCCTATCACACATTTTGTTCGAACGCCTGCTGATGCCCGCTTAACGCAGTGGCCGGCTTTACACGATAGTCGAAAGCGAAAAATATATCTTTCCATTCAATAGAATGTCCTAGATGCAATGTAGATTACTGAAGATTTATGTTACTACAAACACAATATCAATTGCAAGTTGATAATAATTTACAAAACAACAACAAAAATTAATCTTACATTGATAGCCGGTCACGTAAGAGGTGATAAAGTAAGTACTTTAGTAGATACCTACCATCTTATTTACACTGTGTCTAGGTATAAACATCTTTCATTCTAATATGTATCAGATTTTGATTAATTGCTTCCCTTCAGTTGAAATAAAGTACCTAATAACTACTTGCGTACAACTTTGAAAATCTCGTTTCCAAAGATATATCCTACCTGCTAATATTTTTAATGTTTAGTTACATTACCTACCCACTACCCATCCTACTTACTTATAAGAAGTTTTTAAATTGGGGTTACCTTGATCTATAATAATCGAGATAATAATGTTTTAATACAAATTATAAAAAAAATGTTGATCGCGCTCTCGCGAATCACAAAAATACACTGCAAGAGTAGGTACGTACACTTTATTAATTTTGTATGTAGCTAAAATTTAGTGATGTTGAATTAAAACTAAAATGAATATTGATTACACCGCCATCTCGTAAAACAATGACGAACTATATAGTTAACCAGCTCACTAAAATATTATAACAACAACGCCATCTAGGGCACATAACCTGTATCGTTTTTTTTTTCGAGGCGAACGTCACGCCTGTTGCATACGATCAACCGATTGTTTACACAACACAAAAGACCCCTTGTTTGTTTTTCGCTAGACGTTTCCTGGTTTGTTTTGTGTGTGAATATGTGTGTTTGTGTGTGTGTCCGTATGTTTTCACAGCCGGCTCTGTGTGTTCGAGGACGGTACACAAAATGTTGTTGTTTGCACGAAGCGAGTAGGTAATAAATTTACTGTCTGACTCTTGGTTAGAGATATTTTTATGCTTTCGAATATTACGTGAGTGTAAATTTAAGAATAGGGCTAGGTAATAGATCATACTGAGCGGTACGATATTGATCTAGTGAAAGGAAACCTATTAGACTAACACACGAAGCCGTCGCCTCTAAGCGTAATGATTAGTAGTATAGTGTAATTTTTGATCTACTTACGTATTGCGAACAAAATGCCGTGTTCTATACTTAAGTTACCTGCTTTTTGTTGAGTTTTATAGGAACATGTGCCAGTGAAATAATAATAAAATCAATTTCTTCAATTCAATCCTGTCCTTGTCTGCCACCTAAGTGGTATAAAAAAAAATTATAGGATAAACTAGGTACCTACCTACTTGTTTGCTACGCTGGTATATTAAACAGGAACAAAAATTTATTTGTGAATAGGAAATATAGTTTTAGAAACATAATTTAGTTAACTTAGGTCGTAATTTACCATTAAAATAATTTACCTCAAACTCAAACCCAACTAAACAGGAGTCTCACGTTTTGAAACGGATTTCTTCTTGAACTAGGTATCAATGGCGAAATCCGCTCTTACTTAAACCAGTTCTCTGTTGAATGAATTTTCACTGAAGCTTATTTAGTTAAACTTGACACTTGACAGCAATTATTTTCATTGTTTAAACCCAACCTTAGTTATTGAACGTATAGGTACTTATTTGCCCCTTTCGATAGAAAAAATGTTAAGCAGTTCGGGTAACAATCTTTCTTCAAGAAACCTAGTTCAGCATTCTGCCAGGTACAAGTACCTGGGGTGCGGGCCGGAACCTCCACGTGGTGCACCTGGGCAACGGAGGCGAGCAGCGCCTCCCACTCGCCACGGGAGACGCTGCTGCCTGCGGCCAATCCGGCCGGGGTGGGAGTGGCCCTCTAGAGGGCTGCTCCGAGGCTCTCCACGTGTCCCTCTGACTAGCAGATGGCACAGTGGGGAGCGAGCGGGGGGCGAGCTGATTGTCTGCGCGCCGACGGTTGGGTGACAGGACGGCCTCCTGTCACCCTACACCCCACCGTCAGCGAAGTGGCGCGATGCTCGCCCCACCCCCCCTTTCGGGGGGTCGAGGGGGCCATCTTAAAACCGTAGATGGCCCGGGGTCAGCTGGGGTGCGAGGGATATGCCCATTGGGTAACCTTACACCCCGGTTACTAAGGCCCGAGACGGCGTGCGGTTTTAGTCGGTTCGATCCCGACATAACCACCCCCGATGGCCGACGGGGGTGGTATCCATGGGGATTTCCGCACGATAAAAAAAAAAAAAAAAAAAAAAAAGGTACAAGTACCTGCGGAAATCCCCATGGATACCACCCCCGTCGGCCATCGGGGGTGGTTATGTCGGGATCGAACCGATTAAAATAGCACGCCGTCTCGGGTCTTAACTACCGGGGTGTAAGGTTAACTAATAGGAATATCCCTCAAGCTGACCCTGGGCCATCTACGGTTTTAAGATACTCAACCCCCCAAAAAAGGGGAGGCACAAGTACCTGGCACTGGTTTTCAACTGGTCCTATAGTCTTCTATTGCATTGGAAAGAAATTCTACAATTTTTTTAAAGCATTATTAAAAACAGTTTGCCGAACTCTACCAAATGTAGAGTATTGTAGAGCATAAATAGAGTGAAGCTAATTAAGCTATACTTACTTTGGGTCAGGATAGCGCTGTGTAGTATCATAATCATCATTCTCTAATTGGAAACCTAATACTCCAGTAATCTAAAAACCAGCCGAAGTTACGTCTTAAAAGACTAGCTATCTGAAAATCCCGTCAAAATCAGGCCAACCGTTTCGACGATCATCCGGAACAAACAGACAAAAAGACAAAGAGTAAAGCAGCATGCATTACAGGTACGGTCAGCAAAAACGTTGAAAATGACTGCACAAATTTCAAACTTAAAAATTTCGAATAAAAATGGTTCATTAATTATTTGTAATCAAAGTTTATAGAATTTATAGATAGTTCATCAGAACCCATATTTTCATTTAAGTAATTAACTTACTTTACTCACAATCGAATGTTCATTTGAAAATGATAATCAACATTTGACGCTACCTATAATGTACCTTTATTATATCCCTGTGCTTGCTTACTACCTTAGTAGTATAAAAAACACACAACAGACGTAAATAACAACCTCACATTCACATGTATAAACATGTCTTATGTATTTAAGTATGGCAACTCTTTAAACATGTACCATTCCACACTTAACCCGTTCTCAGACGTTTCACGAGACGCAGGCGCAGGTAACAAAACAACCTAAATAAACAAACGACTCATGGTTAATTCTCAAACCTTCTACGATAGCTGCTACCCTAGTACTTTACTTTCAAACTTATTGTACGATGGGGGTTTAGGGGGCCCATTAAGATCTTTAGGGGCCTACGACAACCTCGCCTGTTAACTGCTTGAGTAAAGGATGAGCCCTAGCGCAGGCTGGTTAGGGGGGGGGGGGGGGATACACTGCAGTTGTTCCCTCAAAAATCAAAAGAAGTGGGTAGTTGGAGAGCTTTGAGAATTAACTAAAGTCGCTTGTTCGTTGAAATGGCCAGGCCAGGCTACCAGGGGGGAGGACCAAACGGCAGTCATTGCCTCATAAGCCACTTAGGGGTCCAAGCCAACTTCACCTGCGAACAGCCTGAGTAACGGATGAGCCTGCGTGGCCCTTCGGTGGTTAGACCGGAAGGCGATCCAATTGAATATTGAAAAAAAAATTAATTTCTTTTTCTTTACGTTTTTTTTTCCTTTTTTTACGTGTAATTTTACGTTAGTTTTACGTGTAATTCAATTAAATTACATAACGTATCGGTAGATGGAATTATACCTTTACCCACTCCTGTGAAGATATCATATGAAGGTGTGAGTTATATAGGTATGTTACTCACACCAAAAACCTACTAGGATATATTCAAGGTTCTAATAAATTGAACACTAGGTACTATGGTTAATTGAGTACGTACACAATTAATATTTATTAAACTTGAATTGTTGCTATGGAGTTATGAATAAAAGTTTATACTGTAGCAGTCTATAGAAAGATGAATGGAACGCGTGAAAAAAGATTTGAGAAGGGAGTAACTGAGGAGATGACATCTGACAAGTGACAGGAATATTTTGATGACATATTGCGCTGACTGACCCCAAATAATTGTGACAGGGCAGGGAAATTAAGAAGATTGTATAGCAGTCTATGTTTCATGGATTCGGTAAAGCACGGGAGTATAAACTTGTTTTTTTATACCACATAGGCAGACAAGCGCACAGCACACCTGATGGGAAACGGTCACCGTGGCATAGGCCACGGTGACCGTTTCCCATGAGGCTTCCATAGGGACGTGTGCATACCAGGGGCGTCACACTCGCGCTGCCGACCCTGTAAAAACCTTCTAATGCCCTCTTGAAGAACCCCATATTGTAGCCGCCAGGAAAAACCACAGCAGGGAGATCATTCCACAGCCTAAGCGTGCGCGGAATGAAATTTCTTTCATACCTCACAGTGCGTACTGCAGTCGGATGCAACGTGTGTAGATGTATAAATAAAGTATACACCAGGTGTCTCCAAGTCTGGTTGAATGGGTTGCTTCTAAGGGCAGCGTGTTACACCCACAGAAAAGAGAAGTAAGTATTCTTTATTCCGTGGTTACACCATTGACTATTTCATCGTAGGTGAAATAGTAGTCAAGTGCGTTCCTTTTAATAATCTTACTAACATTATGAACGTGAAAGTTTGCTATAGGCTTACTATTCGAAAGATTTTTTTACTCGCCTTACTAAAGATCTTGGTAGATCTGTCATACACTGCCTAATATTTATATTTAAATGCTTCTTTTATACTTAAAATTATATTTTGAGTTAACAACAAGCTGCTGTTTAAAAAAAAACCTTTTTAAAAACAAGCTTTTATTATTTACAATATTGCATTGTCATGGGACTTACATAAGTATGCCGAATTTCAGCTCAATCGGATAGCCAGAAGTGGTCGAAAAATGGCTTGCAAGATTTGATTACAGACAACGGGACAGGTTAAACTAAATAAAAGCTTGTAAAAATTGATATACAAAAGTGCGAACTTTTCGCAAGTAGAAAAAATCAAATATTACGTATACATGTTTTTTATTACCTACATTATGAATATTATATTAGGAAATATCCTGTGTTTTAATATACTTTACATTGTTATTATAATGTCTGTAATCTGTATATAACATCTTACTGCCTGGTTTTTTTCCCACATAAGTAATCTGCTAAAAGTTAATTTTGACTTTGTTCATAACTGTCACATCTAGAACCACGTGATTACTGATTTTAATTGTAATTTAGCAGTTGGCAGTTCTGTAATGAATTTAAATTGTCTTTAACCTATCTTTGTGTTTAGTTATTATTTAAATAATTCGATTATGGTTAAATTACCTGGGTAACCCAGCTGTTTATTCATTCCAAATGTTGTTGCCATCATAAAAGTTGTCTCAAAACCTATAGGCACGCCATCTTACCACCCTGGCGTCAGAAGACCCTAGACCGGCGTGCGGTTTTAGACGGTGGGAGGGGCGGGAGTAACCATGAGGATTTCCACACGGGAAAAAAGGGTGTGCACGACTGTTAAATTTCAAGGTCATAAAAATCGTTTTTATGCACATTTCTTGCGATAATTTCGTTTCCTATTGGCTTTTCAATGTCAATAATGTAGAGAATTCCATTCCCTAGGGGGCGGAGATCGCGCGCTTAGAGCAAAATGTAAAGTCAACCTAGGTATAGTGCGCGGCATCTAACGTGGCCAGATTTTGGAGTAGTGTGGGCCCAACTACTCCAAAACCTTGCCAAGTTAGATGCTGTTCACTATACTTGTTTTTGTCAAAATGCGTCGCCTAGAAACAAGTATATTGTACAGCATCTAACTCGGCAAGGTTTTGGAGTAGTGGGGCCCACACTACTCCAAAATCTGGCCACGTTAGATATCACACACTATATTTCTTTTTAAATATCTCCAATGTACAAACACAACTAATTTGCAATATTATAACAGTATAGTTTTGCGAAGTCATACAGCTCAACAAACACCCACTGTACATCGAATTCGCACACACAATACTTATCTGGCATACAAATGACACACATAGAGATGTGTATCAATTCAATCTCTTGATTAGATTGTCCGCTTGTGTGAGATTCCCACAGTCCGCTACTGGGATTAAAAAGGTTGTATTATAGCTGTAATTCGTGTTAACCTAAGTACCGTAACTAAATACTCTGCATGTTACCTATGAAAATATATACATTATACATAAATATAATAAAACGATAGGAAAGTCAAAACTGTACATTGAATATTTTTTGAAAAGCCTTTGAAGCCAAAAATATAGTTTTTAGAATTTTTGTTTCCTTTTCTGTATGTCCGGGATAAACTCAAAAGTACTGCATGGATTTACGTGGCACGAATATTATTAAGAAGTCGGGTCAACACATAGGCTACATAATATGTAGCCTATGTGTTTATTATCACGCTATCACCTACGGGGAACGAGCAGTGAACCTTTATTTCTTCAACGCATTCTGTTACAACGTGTAATCTAACGACGCATATTTGAATGTTGTTATTATGTTAAAAACTATGCTTTAAGCTAGCTTCACACTATAGTACCTAAGCTTGGTGGCGATGCCGATCTCCACGCGGGCGAAGCCGCGGGTGGAAGCTAGTTATACATAAATACATACATAATGCTTACGTCTTTTTCCCTCCAGGGTAGGCAAAATTATTTTAGTAGATATACTAGCTATCCGCTCTTTTTATGCGTGAATCCCCACGGATAACTCCCCCGTCGCCAGCGTATGTCGGAATCAAGCCGATTGAGGCTGGCACTACCGCAGGGGCAATCTAGGCCGGGTATAAGAGTGGGGATAACCCTTAATTGCCACCTTATTATTGTGATAATTGTAGACAAGCAGGGACAATCTAGATCTACAAAATTGTCCTTGCTTGCCTACACACCACCCTTCCTGAAACTTTAGCATACCATCAGGCGAGGGTGAAGTCATATTGACGTGATTATAACAAAATCATTTTATCAAAATCGTTTCAGCAATTAGTGAAGACGGAATAGATATACTTACAGGTTAAATAAAATCTCTCCGTTTCATCTTCACCGCAATCGAGTAAAAACTATCCAGTAACAAGATAATTAAAAAAATAAATATATGTAACAGTGGTTACGTAAGTCTGTTAGTAACCGAGCGAGGGAAACACAGAACAATACTATGAGAACATGGCTGCCTTTCTTACATTGTTCGTATTATCATGTACATGTATGAACAAACAAACTAATTAAATTGTTTATTGCTTGTTGCGAGAGCTGTTACGCGGAAGGCTGCGCGCGCGCACTTAGAGAAATATTGTAGTAAGTATGCGTTTGAGTTCATAAATCTGTTCAGTATTAAAGTTTCGAAGTGAATAGGTCTTAGTGGGAGGAGATGGTGTATGGAGCCCCATAAAGATAGAAGCGAAACTCACCTCTCGCAGGTCTGCTGGAAAAGTTTTCTTATAGAAATAAGCAGAGACTCTGACTGAATGCCTTTTGTGTCATGTCTAATTTGTGGGTGTACAATTTTTTATAGATAAAAAATAAATAAAAGACCTTCAGGGTCGACGGAACACTATTACCATGACTCCGCAGTCCGACTGTCTTTCTGTCCGTCTGCCTGTCATCAGGCAAATTCTAACAGTATGATGTATAGCAACAAGTAGACACTTAAATATTCATAAAATATTTAATTATTGTAAGTACCTATATTAATTTTAAAAAAAATCAATTGAATCTTCTACTCCATTTCGATACCTTTCATCAAAATCGACTCAGAAGTTTAGATGTGAAAGTGTTAAATACAGACAGAGCAATTATAATAAATCTTGCAGTGAGCATACCTTGCAGTGACATACTATTGCCTATTCTGCGATGTGACTAAAGCGACCAGGTGGACATAGTGAGGTTTAGTGGGTATGCCCTTTAGTCTACGGGTTTTCCCCAAACTCGGAGGCATCATGCATAAGCACGCATTCCTCACTTATAAAAAAAAATCATAATAAATTAGCACAGTCGAACGAACTCTTTCGTGATATTAATAAGGATTGAATATTATTATATTTTATACTTTTTTTTAAATGACTGCATAGTGTGTTTCGTGCGCCTAAATAAATAAATAAAAAAAAATTACATTACTCCATTATCATAATAAGGCCTTATAACATCGATTACGTATATTTTTAAACTGCCGAAAACGATACAATCTTTTGCTCACTAGGTATTTCAGTGATAAAGCCGTAATTCCACATTCAGTCTGTATTTATTTTTAGACAGTACAAAAATAGATAGGTAGGTAAATAGATAAAATGGCGAAGGTGTAAGTTGTATATATTGATTTGTATCTGGGACAATGATTAGATATACAAGGACATATATTTGTATTAGCCTTTTTATGTTAAACAGTGTTTTGATAAGCAAATAAACACTTAAGTCGTGTATTAACGAAGAAAATACCTAGATAAAAGATGATAAAGATGTTTTATAGAATTTTCATATATATGTTTCATCTCGTACTATAAAAGAAAGTTATGTTAGTATTTTGTTACTATAGTTATGGTACTATTTATAACTCGAGAACGGCTGAACCGATACGGCTGAAAATTAGTGGGGAGGTAGCTTAAAACTAAATGACGGATACCTATAGGATTTTTATCCTGTCACGGGGACAAAGTATGCCACAGGCGAAACCGAGGGGCACAGCTAGTTCTATTATAAAATTGTGAAGTATCTGTACATTGGAGATATATAAAAAAGATACTTAGGTTATGTGGAATGACGATGGGGTATCCATGAAGATTACCGCACGAAAAAGAGGGGTGTCACACTCGCGCTGCCCTTCTGCTGGACAGTCATTATATCTACTATCTACAAAATATGATCTCAGCCTTAGATCTGGTGACAATATCGATGATCTACAGGTATTATAAGCGGTTGAGAATTCGACGGCTAAGTCAGAGGTGACGGGTTCAAATCGTGTTCAATGCAAATATTTGTTTACATGTTGGTCTATTTGCATACGTTTGGAAACTCATATTATTATATTTTACTAGCTGACCCGATAAACCTTGTTCTGTCATTATAAATCATCAAAGACATTGAACGTTATAAAAAATTACATTAAAAAATTTAAGAACCCCGACCGAATTTCATCAATCATAGCTAAAAACCCTGCCGACTTTGTAATTTACTACTCAAACAAAAACAAAAAATAAAATCATAATTGGTTCTTCCGTTCGGGAGCTATGGTGCCACAGACAGACACACCCAAACTGTCAAACTATTAACACATGTTGTATCGTCATTTTTGCGTTGTGGCTTAAAATACAGAATGCATTGTCAAATATGATATTGGTCAAAGCAATATTGTCAAAATTTTATTGTTCATACAAAAATACTACCTACGTCTGTTGAAGGTTGAAGCCCCAGTGCCCCAGGTTCGATTCAAGTTTCAAAGACCCGAGACGGCGTGCGGTTTTAGTCGGTTCAAGTCTAAAATAACCATTGGCTCAATGGTCCCTGGTATCTGTAGGGATTTTCACACGAAATAAGGCCCTAGGTTCGATTCTAGTTTATTTTTTTGTTGCCAACCTGAATTTTTTGGTGTTTTTTTTAATATCTGCAATGATAAGAACGCGTGAAATAACCTTTGATAATAATATTGATAATGATAATATATCTATCTCATGCAGTGTTTTGAGCTCAAGGATAGCACTCCGACTTAGAAGTTAGAAGTTAGCCAGAATCAGAAAAAAAGGAACCAGTGATCGGCAGCTTCTGTGGCGTAGCGATAGTGCATTCAACTGCAATGACAAGGATTGCGGGTTCGATTTCCGGGCAGTACCAAATATTTTTGATGAATATGTCTAACATTGTGGTATGGTTGAAGATGTAGTGACTAAGATAGAGAAAGGGATGCTAAGATAGATATGATAAGGAAGAAACAGATATATGAGGCAAGAATGAATGGGCAACCCGGTAAAGTTCGACCTAGGCGTACATATTCTAATCAGATCGAGGACGTTTTAGAGAAAGGCCTGGTCAAGAGTACCCGCAACCGGCGTGCGTGTATGAAAACAATTATGAAAGTTGAAGAAGCGAAAGGAGTATGTCAAGATCGTAGCAAGTGTAAAGATGTTACCTACCCCAATGGGAAAAAGGCGTGATTTGTATGTATGTACCTATGTCTATTTGCATTAGTCGGGGTGTTCCTGTATAGGTACATATTTAATATGCGAAGTCGGCTTTTTCAGTCTAACTATGAAGCGGCATACTTCGATATTTTCCGTGATGCGACTGCCATCTGACCACCAAACTTAATGGCGATATCTAGACTAAGGCAATTGATGTAAATAGACCAAAAAAAACAGCCTGCTGAGTTTTGCGCGTTTCGAACATTTGCTTCTAGTTTTAAATAATTTTGATTTTGACGTTTTGTAAGTGACGCTTAAAATGGTCTATACAGAATACTTAAATGATTTTTGACTTTGACTTTGACTTTGACTTAGACTTTATCGAAGTTCCGTAGACCAGTTGACGGACTTTTTAGGGCTCCAACTACCCGTAACGACGCCATAGATGTTCGTATGGCAACCGGGGTCAATGGCATAACATGCCTCATGCATACAAATATTTGCACTGAGCGGGAATCGAACTAGCGATGTCACGGACATTTTTCTACATACGTGACCCCTCCCTCCCCCCTTCCACCCTCCCCAACCCTGAGCCTAAAATACTCCCGCCAGAGCCTCGTCCTTCAATCAACAGTTTTACGGCCTTGCAAAGAGTTGATTTGGGCCTCATACGAGCATCGGGCCTTATAAGAGTTTTGAGCGTAAACATATGTAAAAAATGACCTTGCAAATATTTATCTAATATTTTATTATACAATTATTAATAATTATTTGTCGTCAATATATTTTCCTGTTTGTGATAAGTAGGTTTTAGAGGATAAATTTATTGTTGTAATTAAAACTTGGTGTTGTCGCAAAACATTGTAAATTAGGCTTGGGTTAAGTGTAAACAAATATTTTTATCGTTGGCCAATCTTACTGTGCCAACATCAGCTGCAAGTCTTTACACTTGCTGGGCCTGTTAAAACAAGGCACTGTCATACCACTCACACTTCAAAAAAATATCATTTAATTTTGGACTTTACTGTTATGAGGTTAAGGTAAGGTAAGGTTGCCATATAAACATCTATGACAGTCGTTACGGGTAGTTGGAGCCCTAAAAACTCCAACAACACGGTCTAGCTGCAATACTTCGATATCGCCTAATGTCACCATTGGGTTGTGAAGGTCAGATGGCAGTCGCTTCACGAAAAATATCGAGGTCCAGCCAAATCCGCAGTTAAGACTGGTAAAGCGGACTCCGAGGTAAAAGCTTTGGATGCGACTGGGATTAACGCTAGGTTGAAGAAGAAGAAGAAGTGCGATTGCATAATATGAATTTTTATTCGGTCACCCATCCATTACCCGGCCTGTCAAATACTTGCTGACTTCACTGACTCACGCAATAAGCACAGTCGTACTTCAGACTAGAGGAACAATATATGTCAGTAGACATTCATTATGAAACATTATGCAAATTTGTTTGTACATCATGTACTGATTAAACTGCAAAACAAGATTACTTGCAGTTCAGAGATTATGTGTAATCTGCTTACAATGATATCAAGAGGAACAGTTTGTATAGGTATATGCTAGACTAACTGTTGCCCGCGGCTTCACACGTATTTTCTAGAATAGCTACCTACTAATTTTTTCCACGCGCGGAGAATCAACCCACCCCCCGCCCGCTACCCACTGTGCCCTCTGCTACTCAGAGGGACAGCCTCGGAGCAGCCCTCTAGAGGGCTACTCCCACCCCGGCCGGATTTGCCGTAGGCAGTAACGAAGCAGGTGGTATCCATGGGGATTTGTGTACGATTAATACAAGGATTTTTCTTTGTTCTGTGATTAATATACCTAACTGTATCTAGACTAAGGAAATTATTGTAAATAGACCAAATAGACAGCCCGCTGAATATCTTGCCGGAGTCTTCTCTGCTCTGGGCCGCTTTTCGAACCGGTGCCTTTGCTTACTAGTTTTAAATGTTTTTGATTTTGACGTTTTGTAAGTTCCGTACAAGAATATTATAAGGAAATTTCTAATGTTCTTGGTTCCGTATTTAATGGTCTATACAGAATAAATTATTTTTGACTTGGACTTAATAAAAAAGAGGTGCATATACATAAATACAGCTCCATCCATCGATCTAATTCGACGCAAGTTGAGTCACCCATTTCAAATGTCAAACCTCATAAACCGCACGCGTATCTGTACGAAATCTAGAACAGCAAACAAACATACTAACACACATATCTTTTTGTATTTATACAATGTGTTGTTCTGTAAAAACAGAAAAACTGTTTACAAACCGACTACGTACATAACGTTGGTTCAGATAACGTTTTATGTGAAACAAACATTTTTATACTCGTATGTGTATACATTTATGATATCTTTGTATGTATAATATACGACGTAGGTACTTATTGTACGGTTCCTTTGAACTGCTGATAGTTGGGGGGAAGGGGGGGATCTTATACTGAAGCTTAAAGAACTATCTATATAATTACTTATCCCAACTGACTGATTCATCAACGCAGAGCATTAAGCCACTGGGGCTACAAACCCTACCGTCCCGAGTCCTTTAAGCGGGACGTTAATACATACGCACATACATACGCGCAAAACAAATTACCCTCGCTGGCGCAGTCGTGTAAAAACGTCCTTTTTTAGGAGCCTTTAAGGGCCCCGGAGAACTAGGTGAGGTCACATCCACCCTAACCCGTTACCGCTCGCGGTCGTTTAAGAATAGAATTAGGTTTTTTTGTTACAAAAAATCTAAAATTAAGATGTTTATCAACAAATTTTAATAAATTTTTCCGATTCGATCCCCAAAAGCTATTTTAATGATGCAGAATATCTCACCATACTACGGCATACCAATTTAAAGAAACTCTAATAACCAAACTCAACATTTTAAGATCACTATCTACTAAGTAAGTTTCAATATTCTCCTACATTTTAATTTGCGTATTCGTTAAAACAAATACCAAATTAATTAACTTCCTGCGTCCTGCGTTCGAATCCTGACCATTACACAACTGACATGAACTCACACCTAAGTCCTAAGGCTGGTTTTATCGTCACGCCGCTAGACGCGCTGTTGAGCAACGCGCTGTTAACAGCGCGCGTTTGAACAGCGGTGCACTATAAAACGAGATTAGTAGCACGCGTTCCGCTGCTGTGATACAGTCGTGTACAATATTATGAGGGTTAATGCGAGTCGAGTACCTACTGGCTATTTACTTATTATGGAAAAGAAGGCAACGGCGAAAAAGAGTAGTTGATCCTTATAACGCTACAAGGTTACTGAAAGGCGAACACATAACGTTTTTCTCCGATTTACGAGAAAATAGTAATAAATTTTATAATTTGTTTCGCCTATCAACAAGCAGTTTGCATCCTTATTTTTGTATAATTCATCGGCCGCGTCCCATAAACACCTTCTGGATCGAACTTCCTCGATTACTCGTCCCGTATCGATGTATTCATTTCTCAACTATACCTACGGCGCGTCTCAACAGCGTCACACTAAAACGCACACTGACCGTAGAAGCGAATGAGCAGCGCGCGTTTGGACAGCGCTGTCGAACATCGCGCGTTTATTAAACGGCGCTGCCCAAGCGCGCGACACTAAAACGCAACTTCTACTCCCATACATATATACCATACATATATACTCAGAACGCGCGCGCTCCAACGGCGCTGCCGAAACGCGTAACGATAAAACCAGCCAACACAAGCAATTTAGCTTTAATGGAAGGATTAACTAATAATTTCAGTGCTCTTTAAAAAAACATTATGTTTCTTCTCTTGGCTTTTGCGGGGGCGACAGAAACCGAAAAACCCAAAACAATATTTAGTCTACTTGGAAATCAAACCCTGAACCTTATACGCAGCAGTCGCTCTCGCTACCACTGCACCATCGAAGCTTTAATAAATGAAAACCTTCGAGTCTAACGGTGAAATAACCTTTGACGGTCATGGCCTAATGTCTCACGGCCGATGAGCAATACCTATAAGCACGTGTTAAATCAACAGCTTTAGACATAACTAGCTTCCGCCCGCGGTTTCGCCCGCGTGGAGATCGGTATCGCCACCAAGTTTACTTATAGTGTGAAGCCAGCTTATAGCATGGTTTTAACATAATACCTAACAACATTCAAATATATATTATGAGTCGTTAGATTACACGTTGTTACTGAATGCGCTGAAGAAATGAAGGTTCACTGCTCGTTCCCAGTAGTTGATAGCGTGATAACAACACTATGTGTTGACCCGATTTATTAATAATATTCATGCCAAATTTGAAGTAAATCCATGCAGTACTTTTTCGGTCTTATTACAAAACACGGACTAAAGTCAGGTTTAAACCCAGACTATGAAGTCCAGGCTTAATTTTAAGACCAAGGTTTAAACTTCTTCTTATTACAAAAACAGAATAATCCGTGGACTACTTAGGCCATGGTTTAAATCTTGGCCTAATAACAACCACAGATTACTCTAAACTTTTGTTCGTTCATTGTGATATCATTCGGTCGCAACGTTCCGTTTTCTCAGAAAGCAAAAATTTTCTGAAATCGTTAATAAATATTATTTACTAAAAAATGGTGAAAAAAATATTTACAACATTATAATAATTAAATTTAAAGTCATGAACGATAGTTGGACTTTATTTTATAGTAAAATATCATTATCATGCCTTTATTTAGCAATCATTGTTATAATATTGGACGATCTATGATGAACGTTAAATGAAGCGTAGTTTTTCGGAGCCCGCGCGTTGTTCATTTTTTTTTTTTAATTTTTATACCCACTTTTGAATCATTTCAATACCCGTACTAACTTTTACGTTTCCAGTGGTTTAAACTTTTAAATTTGAATTAAATAATGGAAGGAGAAAAGAAAAAGAGGGGCGAAAATTGGACTGCCGAGGAAAAAGTAAGCCAAAATATGATGTATTTTGGTATTTTCCACAAATCAAATCAAAATGACAAGTTTGACGTTTTATTTTCGTGGTTTAGATACTTAGACCAACGTTAAACTAGGTGTCACGCAGGTTTATCTTTAGACCAGAGATAGTCCCAGGTTTAGTACTAAAACGCGTTTTGTAATAACATTTTCGTTAAACCATGGTCTAAAGACGTTTTAAACCTGGGTTTAAAGTTAGTCCGTGTTTTGTAATAAGACCGTTTGAGTTTATCCCGGACATACAGACAAACAGACAAAAATTCTAAAAACTATATTTCTGGCTTCGGTATCGATTGTACATCACACCCCAAGTATTCTTTTCAAAAAATATTCAATGTACAGTTTTGACTTTCCTATCATTTTATTATATGTAACGATGTAACTAAATTCTACCAAATTCAGTGTTACTTTGAGGGCCAGCGGGGCACAGCAGGACTGACTGGAGGCAAGACGGGTGATAAACTGATTGCCAAACCCGCAGGGGCCATCTCGAAACCACCGACGGTTTTAGTCGGTTCGAGTTTGACATAACCACCCCCGATGGCCGGCGGGCTATCCGTGGGGATTTTCCTACGAAAGAAAAATAGCATCTAATGAATAGTGATGGCTCTGAGCTCTACTCTACTACGAACTTACATAAAATTATAAACATAAAATAAAAAAAATATAAATTATGCTCTGAAGTTTGCAGTAATAATGATTCTTACATCAACTTATTATTAATAAAATTTGTTTCAAGGCTAAGTTTTTATTTTATTAATGATTTATAAATTATTACTTTTTTGCAAGGTGAATGATTGTTTTTAAGTTTTCAGAACAAGAAAAATACATAATTTAAGATAGTATTCTAATTAATTAGTCGAACACGGACAAAGCTATTAACAAAATATCTAACTGATAAATATCTACTAGGTATTACTAAATAATTTTGATATTAATTGATTAGATATTTCTCTTTTAAATATAATTTTATACATACCTACATACATACATATGCTCACGCCTCTTTCCCTCCGGGGCAGGCAGAGACAACAGACCGCCATCTGCCTCTGTCCTGACATACTTCACGCGCTTCCTCACTGGCATTTAGCCTTTCATGCAAGCCCGCCGGTTTCGAGGGCTTTTGACCTGCCCTTTTTACAATAACTCCTTAATTTGGTCAGTGTAAACTCTGCGAGGTCGACCCCGGCTTGCCTGCCCACTTAGGTACATTTGCCTTACATATTTGGTGTGTCATTCGCTCAATATTCATTCGCTCTACGTGGTTTATTTATTCTACCTTAGCATACCCTTTTCAATTCTCGTTACAATATTCTCTTTCAGGCCGCACCATTCTCGTATATCCGTATTCCTCTTCCTATCCACTAACTTTACTCCATATAATTATTATACTCCGCAAAGACCGCACACCGGCTGCGTAATCTATTCTATACTTAAAATAAAAATGTAGAGAGGTCAATAATTCTGTACATTGAATCATTATTCTCTCATTCTCTGAACATTTTTCCTATCTCAGTTGGGGTCGGCTTTCCAGTCTAACTGTGATGCGGCTGAACTTCGATATTTTCCGTGGAGCGAATTCTGTACATTGAATAGGTATATTTATAAAATAACTGTTGAGGAATGATTTGTGATTGATACTAATGCAAAAAATGCAATCAGTAAATTTTTTGTCTTTCTGTCTGTCTGTCTATCTGTCTCTATGTGCACGCATGGATCAAAAACTACTGGAGGGATTTTGATCAAACTTGGTACGATTATAGTTCATACTTCAGGGCAACATAATTATAGGCTACTTTTATACAAGCTGATACCCGCGGCTCCGCCTGCACGTCATTTTTAGGTAGGTTATCGTTTTTTAGTCATAACTCCGGTTCTACTCAACCAAATGCAATCAAACATACGTAGAAAGGTTTTGGTTAGACGAGTGGAGACCAGCGGAGTGGAGTGGAAAGTGGTATGGAGTGAAGTGGTGAGTTGAGTGAAGAGTCGTTTTATTAAATAGACTTGGTGGCGATAGGTACCGGCTTCCACGCGGGCGAAGCCGCGGGCGGAAGCTAGTAGTTTACAAAATCATTATTAAAAAAATCTTGCTCTATGAAGGCACGCGCCAATTTCAGTATGTTTAGGAAGCAAAAGGAGGTCGGAAGCGTCGCTGATAGTCATTTATTTAGATTTCGAGGCCACAACATTATTTAGGTTGTTTTGTTTTATCAGTAGGAAGGCGCAATTTTGCGCTAAAATCCGCGTACATGCAAAAATTTTAGATTAAACACGTGTACTTACGTGTATGTTATTTATATCGCGGTTCGGTTTTAGAATTATGATTTATTTTTTATTTTGAATATTTGGAGCTGTGGGCATTGTATCTGGAGACCATGAGGCGTCAGAGAGAATGGTTTATAGAATGACTTACGCGCCTGTTCTTCACATGAAAAAATTAAAAATAAATCTATTCAGGTAACACAGGTATGTAACACATCTAAAGTAATCTACTCAACTAGGTAATGCACAGATAACTCAGTGCTTTCTGCTGCCGCCATATTTTTTGGATTTGATTCCAAAGTTCCACTTTTAAATTTACGCAATTTACACACGTTTACAACACTGCTTAAACGTCGAAAAATAAAAATTTTCTTTCTATCTTTCTTTCTTTCCAAGTTAGATAGGTACTGATTGTGTGTGGATATAGTTCCGAACTTGATGATTGAATGTTTATGAAGTCATTTTAGATAATTTTTACACCTAATTACCACTCGTTGTTTTATACCCATCCTTAATAGTTTTAACTAAAGACGGCTTTCCACAATGCGTGATTCCGCGGAAAGGCGGGCATCAACCCGCACGCACGACTTACCGTAGAAATAGTGTAGTCTGTTCGTTCGTAGTCTGATAAGTTCGTAGCGGAGCGGAGCGGCGCGGCGTAGGATCCGCGGCTACGAAACTACGAAACAGGATCGTAGAAAGCTATCTAAAGTCATCTACGGTGCGTAATCCAGTGCGGAATCTGCAATATCACACATCGTAGAAGGCAGGCTGAAGTACGAATAAACGAATGCTATTGTAATAATAATTATTAGTCTTCTTCTTCTTTCGTGTCGATGTTGCCATCGTGGTGTAGTAATTGTTTTCACGGCAATACCGCTACTTATAGAGAGCTCCCGAGTATAGGTATTTGAGTTTATTAGTAAATAGTTATTAGTTTTATTTCATAGTATAATATTCGGTAGAAGCGAAGTAGGTATGTAAGGATAGAAGCGATAGCGATAGCGGACTATTGTCTCTGCTTACCCCGGATGGAAGAAGACGTGAGCATATATATGTGTGTATGTAATATTCTAGTATAAACTTACAAAAATCTCACAAGTACTTAATTCCATTTCATCGTTCATACTTAACTCTAAAAAGTCGATCAACAACTTCCAGCGATGTAGGTAACATTTCGTAAAAATAATATTAATTTAAATTTATAATTACTTACATTCACGAAACAGTGTGTAGTTATATACATATCTATAAATAGATCAAATTTATTCTGCCATTGTAGTGTAATAAAATTTTGCAACACCTTCCATAGTTAAAGACGGAACCAGAGAGCGTCGTAAGTATGAACCTAACCTAACAAATATGGCGGCGGTTAACCATGTGTTGGTGAATTTTGGATTGCAATGTTTTAATACTACTTAGGTGGCAGACAAGCGCACAGCCCGCTTGATGGAAAGCGGTTACCTTGGCCTATTGACGTGTGCATCATTGTCACACTCGCGCTGCTGACCCTGGAAGGGGAGGGGAGTTGAGGAGTTTGGACGGGAATAGAGGAGAGGATTGGGGAGATGGGGGGTGTAACCCTTGATTTGATTGAAATGAGATTCTTGAATATATTTTCTTGTTATCATTAGGTACTGTTTTTACACAAATTCGCTACACAAGACATAGGTACCTACTTCCATCCTGTATTTTTTTTCGCTACTTAAACTGACTTAATTGAACGACGTTTACCGCGTATTGGCTTACTAGTGTGTGACTGTGTGCATAGGTATAAGCAAGTGGGCGGACTCTAGTGTCTTCAGTAGTTGTATTTTACGATCCGTCCATATGCTTTTAGGTTCATGGTCGCAAGTATATATTTTGGCAACATAATTGTCGAAGAAAAACCACACCTGTATATATTAAACATGTATGTACAATATAATGTGTACACATTACATATACTACATGTGTTTGTTGTATATTTTTGCAAGGCTTGGCCCGATAACGCTATCGGCTCGTCACGCCTACACGCACACACGCACACACAAAAGCAACACACATATAAAATGGCTGTTGAAAAAAAAACATTATAAACATTGTTTGTTGCTAAGTTGCCTAAAAAGTATTATTTGTTCAACGTGTTTGTATTCGAGAATGAAATACGAATTTGTGTAACCATTTCGCATAATTATATTCAATTAGTTTACATACTGACGGGTACGCCTCGGTTTTAATGTTCTAAAGCGAGAGGCGATAGACAAGTACGGTTTTTTTTTATTTGTTTATCTGTGGCGGTATTTGTTCTCCAAATAGATCACCTTAACGCAGCCTCTATGAGATTAAACTAAATATATACGTACAGATAGTTTATTAGGCGTTATGTACGCGGACATGGCTTTGAAGTGGTGACCATAATCGATTTTTATTATTTTTTCTACATTTACATACATCGACAGACGACAGTCATTCTCGTAATAGTTAATGAGTACCTACGAGATAGGACAGATAACCCAGAGCTCCAAATTACACGTTTTAGAATAGGACTAACACTGTGATAATGATGATATTATATAGATACAATCACGCCTTTTCTCCTTTGGGAGAAAGCAGAGATGAGGGTGGCAGTTACAGAAGTGGGAATAAGGGCGGGATTAGTCCCGTTAAAGACCTAATTCGTAAACGAAGTTGTCATTTATTCTGGTTCTAGAATACATAGATATATAAGTTAAGTATAGAATTACCTATATGCACTGAGCGGGAATTGAACCAGTGAAAATAAATATTATTTTTTCAATGGAATAAAAGGAACGTAAAATGTGTTTTGTTTTTCTTTACAGGTTGGTAAGCATAAATACCTCTTGTTTATGGCCATCGACCAGTGGTCGTTGCTTGTTGCCAACATGTAAAAAATATTACAAAAACAATAAATTTAATAAATATTAAACTAAATGCAATTATTTTCATATAACTCACACTCGTGTCGAATTATAACTATGAAATATTAAATTAGTTATTCCGTTTTATAAAGCAAGTGAGATTAATAAAATTATAATTAATTATAATAAATGTTACATTATAAACATTGTTTGTTGCCACGGTATCTAGAATTTTATTTGTTTAGTAATACAGTCGCACTCAAAAGTTGCTGAACACCAACAAATTCACAATAACTTCTTCACGGATGTATGGAGCCCTACCAAGAATTTTAACGGAAAGCCAACCACATCACATCAAAACACATCAAAGGAGGTAGGGCCCGACGGTATCTCCCGTCAGAGCTGAGCAGTCCGTCTGGGGTAGTACCTCCGCCCTACAGAAGACCGCGGCCACAATAATCATCGTTTTTTGTTCCCGGTAAATTAGGATAGCCAGAGCTCACAATCCCCCCCTTCTTTATCCCCCCTCCGTCCTACAACCTCCCCCCCCCCCCCCAACACACGACCATAGGCTACGGTGACCACATCCCATCAGGTGGGCCGTGTGCTTGTCTGCCATCATTATAAAAAACATCAGCAAGGCGCTACATCCACTCATTGACGGACGGATGAAGTTCTGGATTTGCTTGTGTTAGGAATCGAACCCGGGACATCTCGGTCGCAAGGCCGACTCCTTAACTACTAAAAGCTATCGACTTTAGAGCCCAGAGTTCACTTACTCCTCTTGGTTATATACAGGAGGAGTAAGTGAAAGAGAATAAGTCCAAATTTAAATAGTATTTATTGAATTCATTTATCTTGACTTTTACGGAAGCGACTGCTGTCTGACACCCCCCCCCCCCCTACATCACCTCGTCCGTCAACCGGTGGGTATTATATCGGCTTCCAGGAGAAGTAATTTTAGGCTCGGAAGTCTTGGTGGGGCTCATATACACCCAAACAGGAACTCAATAATATTTAATATTACTTAATTATATAGTTTTGTTGTTATTATTAAGTACATTTGTTATTATTATTATTATTTGGTAAACCGTTTCCTGTACATGAACATTATTAAATAACTTTTGTGTATAATAAATAATTAACATAACTACTTCTTGTATACCGCTGGTGCTGGATCAGCTGCTTGATTGGGAATAACCGTCGCGGCAGAGCTTTCAACTGCTACTGTCATGGGTTTGATACCCGTTCAGTACAAATATTATGATAGGTAGGTACTTACCTATTTTTTCGTGCGGAAATCCTCATGGATACCTCCCCCGTGGGCCAGTTTGGGAGGTTATGTCGGACTCTTACCGACTAAAATATAGGTACCTAACATAATATTTGCACTGAACGGGAATCAAACCCCGATCTAACTGTTTACAAGAAGTAGGTATTCTACTATAACTGCGACAAGATATTAAATGATAATGCACAGGATTGGTGGGGCTTATGGGCCTCATTAAGACCTTAGGGTCCTTTTGGGTTACCTCACACCCCAGCGCTCGAAGACCCAAGATGGCGTACGATATTAATCGGTTCAATTCCGTCATAACCGCCCCTGCTGTTCTAACTATGCTTACTTTGGGTCTAAAGAGCGCTGTGTAGAATGTCATAGAATATTTATTTATTTTATTTGTTCCTATTTTAGTTTTAATTTAAAATGCAGTACGTTAGGACTAGCCCACGAAGAGCATCTGCGCGAATAGCACCTTGCCTAGTCCATGAAGAGCAACTGCGTGTATAGCACCTAGCCTAGTCCATGAAGAGCACCTGGTCGAAAAGCACCTGCGTGAATAGCACCTAGCCTAGTCCATGAAAAGCACCTAGCCTAGTCCACGAAGAGCACCTGGCCGAATAGCACCTGCACGAATGGCACCTAGCCTAGTCCACGAAGAGCACCTGGTCGAAAAGCACGTGCGCGAATAGCACCTAGCCTAGTCCACGAAGAGCACCTCATCAAATAGCACCTGCGTGAATAGCACCTAGCCTAGCCCACGAAGAGCACCTCACCAAATAGCACCTGCGTGAATAGCACCTAGCCTAGTCCACGAAGAGCACCTCACCAAATAGCACCTGCGTGAATAGCACCTAGCCTAGTTCACAAAGAGCACCTATCAGAATTTTTGGCAGTTAGCGTGATGCGTCTATTTATAAAATGCCAACGCGAAATTATAGTGACAGCCAGGTATCTATATATAAATAACCATGTTGTTTGTTGTTGTGTTGTTTGTTTGACTAATGAGCATATTCCGTGCGTGATGCGACGTGGCTGTCAGTGATATACCAAGACAGTAATATATCATTCATATTAATAGTATATAGTTGACCCGTGGATCTGCCTGCGCGGAGGTTATTTTTTTTATACAACTTAGGTGACAGACAAGCACACGGCCCACCTGATGGGAAGCGGTAACCGTGGCAAATAGACGTGTGCAACATCAAGGGCGTCACACCCGCGCTGCTGACCCTGGAGGGTGGAGGTTTGGGGGGGGGGGAGGGTTGGAGATGAGAATTGGGTCAATCTAAAATCCAATATTCGTGCAAAGCTCGCACTTTGTTACCTAGCTTCCGTTCTCTACACTTTCACTTGATTTGCCTAAGTTGACCTTCATGGGAGCAACTACATCCCAAACCCGAGAGGACAGCCTGTAGCTGATGATGTTAGATGGCCCGAAGATCTTGGTGCCCTCCCCCCCCCCCCCCAGCTCCACCAGTAAAGACTAATATAAACAAATTAAACCAACACCGCATAAAAGGTGAAAGCTAGATTTATTATCTTTAAAAACACAAATGAGGCGATTTAAAAAAAGAAATGCCTATTAATCAGTGCGCTTTCAAATAGAAAAGGAATAAAGATTATTTTCTGCGATGGCTTAGAGGTTAAGAAGTCGGAATTGCGATCGAGAGGTCCGGGTTTCGATTTTTTTTTTTTAAATTTATTTAGGTAGGTACACAGAACACATTACAATCATTATAAAACCAAGCATAGAAAATACAGTGTAGATCTGGATTGTAACATAATAATATTATGTGTGCACAGTAAAACAATTCGTAACAAATTCAGAGCTTATTAAGAGTTACATTCCAATAAAATAATATTAAACAAGAAATGGATGTATATAAACAATTTTACTTATATTAAGCTAGAGCCATTTGGACCTCTGGATGCAGGTCTGCTGTTGAGTCAACCGAGAGAGGTCTGCCACCGTGGAGGATGTCTTTAATCGTAGAAATGAATCTTTTGAACTTGTCATCAAAAATATCAAGGGACAAGTTGACCTTGGCTAAGTCATTGTATTCACGTGCCATTCTGGTTAACGGGTATTCCTGTATAGTACTGACGTATACCTGAACCCTGGGCCACTTACGGATTAAGTGTACCTGTACCTGTACCCGTACTACAAATGAAATTGAAATCTATGTTTTTCATATTAAAATAAATACCTTAAATAAATCCGTATGTACGATAATAATGTGTAGAACCAAATAAATGTAAGTAATTTTAAAAAATGTTGTCCGTCAATCTGTTTGTGTTGTGTAGTTAAACTAAATGCACTTCTTACGAAACAGGTCTGGTATTCCATAACATTTATGCTTATTGGGATCAAAAAGACTATTTATTATTATGTTGTGTAATTTAAAAAAAATATTAAAAATATACCTATGATACCTACCTACAAAGCGCGGATACAAAAAGGGGACAATGGGTGAAATTGACCCTAAGACTGCTGTTTGCCGATACCGTTTTTAGACTGCATGCTGCTACTAAGAATTATCTAACGGAATTTAATATTTTTATATATATAATAATGTAATTTAATATAATTATTATAATATTATTATCCAAACTTTTATCGTAGAAAATTGTTTTTAAGTTATTTTCGGGATTCTATACCAACTTTTGATAAATTAAAAAGTCTATTCAACGATTTAAGCGTTAAAAGGTAACAGAGAGACAATTACTTTCGCATTAGTTTATTATGCGAAAGTAATTTTCATTGTTACCTAGCCTACGCCTGCGGCTCCGCCCGCATGAACGTCAGTTTTCGCATTTTTTGACTATATCTCCGGTTATACTCAATCGATTGAGATGAAACATACGTAAGATGTAAAGTCTGACCAAAGCCTTTCCAATAAAAAACCGCATCAAAATCCATTCAATAATTTTTCGTCCATCGTGAACAAACTAGACATAATTATTATTATCTTCAATGTATATAGAAACAGCTACTTTACAATTTTATAATAGTATATAGATTTGTAACAATAAATAAAAAAAATAAAAAAATTAACAATATAGATGTTAATATGGATTATAAAATTAAAAATAGTTAGTACTTATAAAATAATCTGTCATCGCGTCTGAACGATTTACTTACGTCAAACAAAAATAGGGCTCGTTCATGAGAAAGAAAAAAAAACGTGAGGACTCAGACCCTTGTTTTTATAATTCCATCCCCCTTTATTTGCCTTTCCCAGTCTCGGCACGGCGAGACATCTTTGTATATCTTTTTTCTTAGAATTTTTAACACTAGTGACAATATTCTGATTTGTATAACTGTATACATTTTGTTTTATAGCACATCTATATACTAATTTATAATAACTAACATTGTAAAAGTCCTAGGTTCAATTCTCGTTGCTTGATGGTGTTTATATGGTAAACATTCAGAGTTAAAAATAGTTAATTCTGTAGTCAATTATTAACTAAATTACATCATTCTCTGAACCTTTTTTCCCAACTCAGTTGGGGTCGGCTTTCCAGTCTAACTGTGATGCGGCTGAACTTCGATATTTTCCGTGGAGCGACTGCCATCTGACCTCCACAACCAATAGCCATTATGACCAATGGCAATATCGAAGTTCCAAGTTAGACTGGTTGGACTTTTGTGGGCTCCAACTACCCGTAACGACTGCCATAGATGTTTGTATGGCAACCGGGACCGACGGCTACTTATTAGCTAAATTACAAGACATAATAAAAAAGAGTCTAACACTAACTTACGTATATTTTATATAACTACTACCGGTTCAACGCAGCCCATTCCTGAGAAGACCGGTAAGAAACTCAGCAGGTTTTTTATGATATATTTACAAACATCATTACTTAATCTAATTAGATTACAATGTTTTATTTGAATAGCCTAGTAGAGCAAGCAGTTAATTTACAAGCTTGTTTGTCATCTAAATATTTTTTTTATACTTTTGGCAATGTTTCATTTAAACAGAACCGTTTAGTATTCCTTAAAACTAAAATTATAACTGATGATATAATATAAGAATATAACATACCCCTGTGTGCCTCTTTAGGACTTATAAGCTAACCATCTACGGGACTAATCCCACCCTTATTCCCACTATTTTAATTCCTGTACGCCAGGATCAACAATTAGCGATGTAGATCCTTTTGTAAAGAAGATACAGTAATGGGAATGAACTAGACCCAGGACGAGGGAAGTTCCAGTGAACGTTAAACTGTCTTGAAAACCACATCAAAATTACTCAGAAGTAAATTGGAAGAATTAGGATCATAATAATATAGGTATATGTTGCCAATAATATGGCAGAACCCGTCTAATATATATCCCGTCTTGCCTAAGTCTTCATGAAATCTTGCTCTCTAGATACCTACTATACAATATACTATTTAATATCAGATTAGATGATAATTATTACGTAAATTTTTGTAACCTGAGTATATTCCACTACTCCTCTTGTCTATCTTTTTAGGAAAGGTTTGTTGTATAGTAGGTACTATTAGGTATTCTGTGGTTGTATATAGAATAAATAGAGAAGTAAGAGAATAGAATAGAAGAGAAATAAAAGTAGAAAAAGTATAAATATAGATTAATAATATTATGCTTTTTTTGTCGCTGTCGGTAGAAAACATTTTTTTATTACTAGTGCAATGATGGAAACTATAATTATTTTAATACACTAACGTATATTTATACCATGAAAAATATACTTTATACTACTATAGGTACCTAATTATAATCAACCGTGAATTCTAAATTAGGTAATTGGATTAGCTATTATTTAGATAATAAATGCCTTGTGTTGATGCTGAAGTAAACAGGGTCGTTGTACGTTCTATTATTGTACCTAGTATTTATTACCTGTTCTAGCAAGCGCGCACATTGTCAAGTCAACAGTTAATTTCTTAGTTAATTACTCATTATTAAAATTTATTTATGAATTAGCTGATGCCCGCATCTCTGTCTGCGCAGGTCGGTTATCGTTTTTTAGTCATATCTCCGGTTTTACTTAACTAATTACAATCAAATATACCTTCTATGGCAAATTTTAAAGCTGGCCAACGCCAAGACCAAAGAAGAAACCAAATTCGTTCAGTACATTTTGCATCGGTCACGAGCAAACAGACAAAGATTCCAAAAGATAAGTTTTTGTGTATTTTTTTCGTTTGTTTATCCCAAATATTTTTTAAAAGAATCTCCAATGTACAGACATTTACAATTTTATAATAATAATCAATTCTTCTGCCAAGCACCAATCTTGATTGTATTTTTTACGACTTAGATGGCTGATTATAAGCACCCGGCCTACCTGATGGGAAGCGGTTACCGTGTGCAAAATCAGGGACTTCGTTCGTTAATCAGTAGATGTATTGACTTGCAGGTGCGGTTAGCCACCGTTGGTGGTTGGTCTGTGCAATGCTCCCCTTCCCCCTATTCAGGTCGAGTAGCCATCTTAAAACCGTAGATAGCCCGGGGCCAAATGCCCTTTGGGTAACCACGGGAGGTGGTATCCACGAAGACTTCCGCATAAAAAAAGGTGTAGTTGGCTTGAGCCTCGAAAATCCTGGCAGTCAAGCTTAACAATTTTTTTTTATTTCTTGGGATTAAAAATTACCGACTGAGTAATAAATGGAAGATTAAGGATCCTGATAATATTGTGAACATTAAATTTGCCAGAAGTATTTTTGCCCGACTTTTATTTACTTTATCCAGTTAGGATAATCACTTTTCTTGATAAAGTAAATTATGGTAAATTTGTTGTCATCTAAACTTATTATAGATTTAAAAGAGGACAAATGGCACCAATGACCCTATCTTGTAAACTATTATGTAATAATTAATTATATAATTGCTATTATTTTTTTATTTTAAAAGTAATTAAACAAAATAATAAATATGATAATGTTTATCGTAACCACTCCATATTTACTTAATATTTTTTTCTTAGAAAACGATCTCAGTCTTTATAATTTCAATGGATATTTGTTTTCATGTAAATCAAACTCGTTATAAACAAATATTTGCCAAAAAACTATTCATCTCAAAGTTGTTCTGGCTTTATAATCACAGAATAAATATATAATAAACATAATTTAAAAAGTTGTATGTATGAATAAGCAACTAGATAGGTATATGCATAATTATACCTAATAATAATAAGTAGGTAAGTTAGTAGATTATCTATGTAGTTTGCGCTTAGATAAGTATTAGGAATGTATTTTGGCCTTACTGTAACAGTGTGTTTACTGTATAAAACATGTTTTTATTGATTTCGCTTAATCTAACCCAGCAACTGTTGCGTTTGAAAAACTTTGGTGGTTCCCATAATATACACACTATAAATTTAATAATTATAAATGATTTTGTAAAACAGTGAATAAAAATGATGATAAATGTTACAGTTAATAAATCTGAAGAGTTTCTTGAAAACAAAGAATATTGAAATGGAAATGGAACTACTAAAAAGGTACCTAATTATCTAAACGTAGTTAAAAAATACCTTTTCCGGTCTGCCATTTTGGGTTTTCTATTTGACACCTAACCAGCTTTCGAGGCCTTCTATACCTACCTACTTCCTATGAGGACAACGCACTTCAAAAGTTCTTAATTACATTTCGCATTTACATAAAACATTTGGTAGTGTAATGACAAAAATCAATATAGGTAAATGAGGAGATGCTCGATACGTGAGCAAATATAATATATCGATGTCTCGTGTCTCGACATTTTTTCCTATTGCCATAAAAGGTGCACATAAATTAAAAAGTCAACTCTAAAAGTTCGTCTTCGCCTAAATACATGACAAGTAACCTCTCCCTCCCTGTCTCCCCTCTTACACAAAGTGACAATAAGTCGCGCACGCACACACAGCTATTGTTTGTACACTCACACATGTACAGAACCGGCTAGGTATTTGGTTTCCCGCCACCGGCGCGAACACGCACACAAAACACGAAGAGCAAACAATACAAACACCAACACACAAGTAAATTTAAACTCACCTCAAAATAAATCCATTAGAAAACACACTTGTTCAAACAACTAGCGCTTAGCCTCGAAAACGCGTTGAAAAAACACTCGCCAGCATCCGATGTATGCTCAACACTTTTCCAAACTTTCTGTGCACCCCAGTTCTTCGTTAACACAAGAGTTCCCGCCAAAAGAAAATTCAAATTTTACAAACTAACTTCCAAAAGCGCGCCGATCACATTTAAATTCAGAACTGTCACAACAGGACGCCTACATTGATCATTATTTATCGAAGTTGTTAATCAAAATTATATCTTGTTATCTTTATAATTAGGTCTTCACACCGACTATCTTCATATCGCGCTACGATATTGCAAATATTATTTCACGGCCGAAACGCTTCCGCAATTCAATTGTGAGTTTTAATCAAACACTATGGCGAAATAAAAGAAACTGCGACAAGTGGCCCCACTTATTAACACACGTTGCGCGGTAAAAATAAACTATGATTAACTACCATTAAGATTCGCGGAGACAACCGAGGCACCGGCGAGCTTGCGAATAGGTTATGAAAAATAAATTAAATGTAAATAATGCACGAAAAAACTAATCTTTACAATTAGAACCTGCCAATAAATTCGCGAATTTGTTTACCGCGTTTCTATTTCGGTCGCTAGAGACGGTTCCGATATGAATAATTATTATCGCCGGCGAGCGAACATCGACGCATAGTTGTCGTTTCATAAAACGTGCGCGTTAAAACTGAGTCGAAAGGCTCGGCCCGTGTCGGAGCATAGCGCCGAATAAAATAAACAACAATATACCTAAATAAGCCAGCGACGGGCGCGGCCTAGTGTGCGTGCATGCTGTTGTGTGCGTGTGTAAACAAGGGGCAGCGCGGCTTCAATGACATCCTCGCCAGCACCCAGTGATATACTCATTCAAATTATTTTTGCGATAAGTGCCAAGTCATATTGTCCCTGAACTGATAACACTAGCTAAAATCAAAGATATTCACATATATTTGTGCTTCATTTGAAGTCTGAAACTTATATTGCAATATCAGATAAGGATAAATTAACAGTATAAATTAGCAGTAATTCGCAAAAACTTTCCTTCGTTATTTTTAACAACATAGCATTAATTAATGTCATCCATTTTACCACTACTGTAAGAAATAAGTTAAAGGTTAAGGTCCTACAAACCCTTAATGCTTAAGCAAATCACTAAACACAGAAAATCTTTTCTTGGCACATACTGTATTTGACAGACCTTTAACTGTATTTGATATCTTCACAACATCCTAAAATAAACTATACATATGCCTAATAAAAAAGCTCATAATAAAAGAAAATATCAAATCTTAATAGCTAATTAATTTTATCTTTACCTATGTAAAATGTCATATTGATAGAAACATAGATAGTGATCTTATTTATTAACCCGCTATTTTCGCAAAATCATTAAAATGATGGAAAATAACTATTAAAAAAAATAAGTCGAAAAGTAAACGTATCCAACTCTTAGTAGGTACCTACTTATTTCGAAATTACACAATAGTACTTTCTAAGTACCTACAAACTATCACTCAACATACAAACACAACATATTCTTCACTTTACCCCATAATTTAACTTAAAATTAATAAAAAAAAACATTAACTGCCAAACCGTATCCTTATTTCCCCAACTGCCCCGCGAGAATAAACATATGACGTCACCGGCGGGTAAACAAACAAACAAACACATGCGCGCCGCTCATGTTTCCTTAATACAATTATTATTTCGAATGTGGAACGCGAGCGGGACGGACGCTCGCGATTTATTTTTAAAACTAGCTGACCACTTTACTATTGTACTTCTTGTTCTATAAGTTCACAAGTAGCAAAAGTAATAATTGTTCATTTCACGTCATTCACGTACTACAGCCGTATAATCGTGTACATTGAGGCTTTTAGTCTGTTAAATTCATGTCTGGCTAGATTAATGCAGCGTTCGTAATCGTATTTATTATTAGCGAATTGATTGATGACTAGTAGCTACGAGTAAAGGTTTATGAAAAAAAGTATTGAGTATAAAAGAGGTGGGTGCTTGACTGTTAAGTCAAATCAGTTTCTTTTTATTCAATGAGAAATGGAACGAATGAAATAAAGAAGTATGAGAAGTATGACGTCACACTTCATTAACAGTATTGATTAAAAATAAATAAAAACGATAAAATCACAACGGAAGTTAGTAATTTTACCGCCTTTTCACAATTATATTAGTAGGTTTTTTTTAACTATGTGACTAGCCAGTTACTTACATACTAACTGGGTGTTATTTCAAGATTTTATTAGTTTTATTAAAATGAGGTTTGAAATTTGGAATTTAGAATACAATTGGAACACGTTTGTAAATGTTTTTAATAATTTTAGCGTTCTTTTTATTCTTTATTCAATTTTTATGACATGACTGTAGGAAAATAGCCAGTTTTTTTATAACGGTCACGTCAATATGACTTCACCTCGCCTGGTGGTAAGCTAAAGGTGAAGTTTCGGGGGTCACCATTACAAACATCGATAGTGCCATGCTATAATAATGGTGCCCTCAGTGACGGCCTCATTAAAATGCTTTTTCACGCCCTGCTTAAAGGACCCGGGACTGTAGGGGTTACATAAGTCCTTATATTGTACCTACTCCGTGCATCCTACTAACTGGATGTCAAATTTTAAATTTGGAACACGTCTCGTTGTTTTTTAAATGTTTTTTTTTGTCACATCATGACGTCACGGTCAAGGCCATCGCAGTCGTTACTTTGTCCACGATGCTAATGACATTCCTAAAACAAACTAATATTATTTCTTTTAAATCTTCATGAATTTAGTTCCAATTAATAAAATAAAATAAATAAATTAAAAATTCAAAAACCCGACTGCCTAAAAACTGAAAAGAAAAAAACAAGCACTTAGATTGATGTCCGGTGGTCTAGAAACATAACAACTGAACAGTCGGGATCCATTATTCGACAGCCAATCTATTTTTTCAATGGATCCCGACTGTTCAGTTGTTATGTTTCTAGACCACCGGACATCAATCTAAGTGCTTGTTTTTTTCTTTTCAGTTTTTAGGCAGTCGGGTTTTTGAATTTTTAATTTATTTATTTTATTTTATACTTTTTAGTTACCTATTTACATAGCTGCCCGGATAATAATCTATACTAATATTATAAAGAGGAAAGATTTGTTTTTTTGTTTTTTTTTTGTTTTTTTGTTTTTTTGTTTGTTTGTAACGAATAGACTCCGAAACTACTGGACCGATTTCAATAATTCTTTCACCAATAGAAAGCTACATTATCTGTCAGTAACATAGGCTATAATTTATCTCCAAAAAATTTAGGGATCCTTACAACAACTTCAATAATGTAACCCAAGGTGTAAAAAAATGACCTAAACAAATTACTTACATCGCGTGCGCTGCAAAAACTATTGAAGATAGAACAAAATAATGTACTGTGGAAATGTACAACTTAAAAAGGTCTACATAAAAGTCCGCAATAGCATATGTCTACCTAATAAGGGTAGCCCACAGTAACCATTTTTATCTTTACAAATTACAAAAAATTCATGTGTCATTTTCGAAGCTAATTTTAACAATACAGTATTATTTCTTATCCAATTAAATACGTTAGATACGTTGTACGTTTAATGCAGATTAAAATTGCCATTCACACTATATAATTACCATAAATAGTTTAAGAGCTATCGCAATATCAAAAATAATGCGCGGCGAAATAAATGCAAGTTGAAATGCGGACGTAAATCAAACCAATATACTTCGGGACATTATAGGTACGTAGGTAGGTATCTAAACTGTGCTCAAAATATTATGCTCTATACACGCAGTACAGTTTTCTTGGGTGCCTTTGAGGATAGCACGGGGTGCTACAGCACTGGACGAGCTCAAATTCACCAATCATGGATTATTGCAAAACAATCCGCTCGCGCCAGGACGTCGTTTGTCTCGCGAATTATACCTATCTAAGATTATGTTTCCTTATGTATATCTTTGTATTATCACTGCGATGCGGGCGAGGACTCAGGGCTGCACACGCTGGCAGAATGTCCGGCGTGGGAGGTGCCGAGACAGGCCCTCCTGGCAGCCCTCGGGGTGGGAGTCCTCACACTGCCGGTGCTGATCGCGGCGATGGTGCAGAGTGCGGACGCGTGGTCGGCCGCCGCCTTCTTCTGCGAGCAAGTGATACTCGAGAAAGAGGCGGCGGAAAAGGTTCGGGAGAGGCTGCACAGAGCTCTCCCGGACGGAGGCGGGCGCGGACGCCTATCGCGTCGGAGGTCCGACGACCTCCGTCCTCCATGAGCGCTGGCCTGGGGGTAACGGGTGGAGCCGCCCGTCACCCTAGCAGAAGTCCTATTCCGGGGGCATGACGGGAACCACGTGGTTCTCAAACCCGAGGGGGCTATCTCGAATCCAGAGATGGCCTGGGTCAAGCCGGGGTGCGAGGGAAATGCTCTTTGGGCCACCTTACACCCTGGCGTCTGAAGACCCTAGACGGCGTGCGGTTTTAGTCGGTAAGAGTCCGACATAGCCTGCCCCGCTGGCCGCGGGGTGGGTATCCTTTGTATTCCCATCCAAATAAATTACATCTTAATCAAGACTTTCAATAAAATTGTGTAAAAATTATTTAAAGACTGTTTGAGTTATTGAAATCGGACGTCAGAGAAGGGGATTGGGGAGACAGGGAGGGGGGTTGTGAGCTCTGGCTACCCTTCTTACCGGCGGCGGTAACACAACACAATGTCTATTATGGCTGCGGTCTTTTGTACCCCCTGTCACCCCATCTCCTCTTTTCCGGGGTTCGATAAGGACATCATGCTTTTTTTATACCATTTAAGTGGCAGACGAGCACACGGCCCACCTATGTGACCTATGCACCTATGGACGTGCTCAACAATCAGGGGCGTTACACTCGCGCTGCCGACCCTGCAAAATCCTTCTAATGCCCTTCTTGAAGAACCCCATATTATAGCCGCCAGGGAAAACCACGGCAGGGAGATCGTTCCACAGCCTAAGCGTGCGCGAAATGAAATTTTTTTCAAACCTTACAGTACGCACTGCAGACGGATGCAACGTGTGGGGATGAATTCTCTGCCTGTGGCGAGCGGTGCGATGATAGAAAGTGGCTGTAGGCATCATAAATCAAACAATTCCCATCCCAGGGTCAACTGGGTAGCGCGGGATATGCTCTAAGTAATCTTATACGCCGGCAACTGAAGACTTGAGACGGCGGCGTGCGGTTTTTATCAGGTCTGAGTGAGACTTAACCACTCCTGCTGGTTGACAGGGATGATATTTGAAGGAACTTCCGCACGAAAAAAGGCATTTGAAACAGAATTCGCAATCCACGCGGGCGGAGCCGCGGGCAACAGCTAGTGAAGTATAAAATCTATCTTTTATGGAGTTAATGATTTTCGTGTACCTAGTGAAGGGACATCACCGAAATACAACCTTAATTATTATATTTTTGCTCATATCTCCGGTTCTACTCAACCGATTGTAATCAAACAAACGTAAGATTTTAAGTCTGACCAAGACCTTTTAAACAAATAAAACCGCATCGAAATTCGTTCAGCAGTTTTGGCGTCCATCGCAGTCAAATGTTTGTGGCGCTAAAAATCCGCCATTTTGATTTTCTAGAAATTTTAATACACCTGGTGTCACTCGCACAATCATGACGAATCAAACAACACCTTGTTTGTCAAAATCCGTCAAGCAGTTCAGGCTGTAGAGCGTGCAACACAAATTTTCAAGATTTTCATTTTGCCGCCAAAAATCCGCCATTTTGATTTTCTAGAAATTTTAATATACCCAGTGTCACTCACACAATCATGACGAATAAAATGATACCTCGCATGTCAAAATCCGTCAAGCCGTTTAGGCTGTAGGCCGTGCCAAAGAAATGGACATACATACATACATACATACATACATACATACATACATACATAGTCTCGAAAAACATTACCCTCCTTTCTTCGGCAGTCGGGTAAAAAATGAGATTACCTACGAGTATTAGAATTAGTAGATCAGCGAAATATCGCTAAATAATAGGTAATCGCTAAAGGAATAAATATAAATTTCGAGATAATAATAAAATTATATAGATCATCTCGAATTTTTTATTAACAGGATCATCTCGAATTTTTTATTAACAATCCATAATACTCCGTCTATACTTTTTTATTGGTCTGAGCAATCCATCCAATTTTTCATAATACTTTACACGTTGGAAAAGAAAAAAAATAACGGTCAAGTGCGACTCTGACTCGCGCACTAAGGCCCGTATTAGATGACACTTACCTCTGAGATATGTCTCAAACGTGCACTTGAAATGCTCTGTGCCAAAGGCGCAATTCGCAGGGCATCTCAAGCGTACACTTGAGACATATCTCAGAGGTAAGTAGTGTCATACGGTCTTATTACAAAACACGGACTAAAGTCAGGTTTAAACCCAGACTATGAAGTCCAGGCTTAATTTTAAGACCAAGGTTTAAACTTCTTCTTATTACAAAAACAGAATAATCCGTGGACTACTTAGGCCATGGTTTAAATCTTGGCCTAATAACAACCACAGATTACTCTAAACTTTTGTTCGTTCATTGTGATATCATTCGGTCGCAACGTTCCGTTTTCTCAGAAAGCAAAAATTTTCTCAAATCGTTAATAAATATTATTTACTAAAAAATGGTGAAAAAAATATTTACAACATTATAATTATTAAATTTAAAGTCATGAACGATAGTTGGACTTTATTTTATAGTAAAATATCATTATCATGCCTTTATTTAGCAATCATTGTTATAATATTGGACGATATATGATGAACGTTAAATGAAGCGTAGTTTTTCGGAGCCCGCGCGTTGTTCAATTTTTTTTTTAAATTTTTATACCCACTTTTGAATCATTTCAATACCCGTTCTAACTTTTACGTTTCCAGTGGTTTAAACTTTTAAATTTGAATTAAATAATGGAAGGAGAAAAGAAAAAGAGGGGCGAAAATTGGACTGCCGAGGAAAAAGTAAGCCAAAATATGATGTATTTTGGTATTTTCCACAAATCAAATCAAAATGACAAGTTTGACGTTTTATTTTCGTGGTTTAGATACTTAGACCAACGTTAAACTAGGTGTCACGCAGGTTTATCTTTAGACCAGAGATAGTCCCAGGTTTAGTACTAAAACGCGTTTTGTAATAACATTTTCGTTAAACCATGGTCTAAAGACGTTTTAAACCTGGGTTTAAAGTTAGTCCGTGTTTTGTAATAAGACCGATAGAGTTCCGTACACAACTTAATTATGGGATAAACTTACCGTTGCATATGGAAAACTAGAGTTAAAGTGCGCGGCATTTAACGTCGCCAGATTTTGGAGTAGTGTAGGCCCCATTACTGCAAAACCTTGCCAAGTTAGATGCCGTACACTATAAGTACTTGTTTGTGGCAAAATGCGTCGCCTAGAAACAAGTATAGTGTACGGCATCTAACTTGGCAAAGTTTTGGAGTAGTGGGGCTCACACTACACCAAAATCTGGCCACGTTAGATGCCGCGCACTTTACCAATATTTATAACTCGCAGCAAACCGATAGCCAAAATTCTACGCAACCTGGCTGACCCTGGGCCACCTACAGCTTCTAGATTACCCCCTCGGGTGTGGGCACCACAGTGTCCCCATCTTGCTCGGAAGAGGAGGAGGGGGGAAGTGGGGATGTAATTTCTTGAGGGTCAGTGAGGTTCAAAAATATAAAATATTTAAATAAAGAAAAAAAAAAATAACTAGACGTGTTGATAAAGATTAAATACAAAATACAAAATGCAAACTGTCAATATTGCATTTACGCGAAGTCCCGCCATACAGCATATAAAAATTTAGTGATAATAGGTATATTTGCAAATCCTTATTTCCTTATTTATTGATGTTAAGTAGTGTTTGAATGTTCGCAGAGACGGTTTCTAATAATTTACATTGACTTATGTTAATTTCCAAGCTATTATTAAGTACAGTCAGCGGCAAAAGTAGATTCCACAGATAGACAGAGAAAAAATGCTTTTTCTCTGTCTATCTGTCGTCCGTCAAGCAGAAGGCCACTACTGTAGCACTATCGGTGTTTGTAGGTGGTGACCCCCCGGTCCTGAAACTTTACCTTTAGCTTACCATCAGGCGAGGTGAACTCATGTAAACGTTTCAACGATTTTCAAATTTGAACTTTTTTAAATACAGGACGTATTAAAAAAAATCAAATTTGAAAATCTACATGGAAATTATTAAATAAGTACATATTAATTTCCTTTCCTATACAGAACTATACGTGTCAGGCTGAGGTATCACCCTCACACATTGCAATCAATTTCACGAAGAACCAAGCGGTTCGGTTCCTTCCTCCAATAGTCCCGGGGCCTTTAAGCGGGGCGTGAAAAAGCATTTAATGAGGCCGTTAAGCTGAGGGCCACCACTGTAGCACTATCGGTGTGTGTGATGGTGACCCCCGGTCTTTAGATTTTAGCTTACCATCAGGCGAGGTGAAGTTATTGACGTAACCATTGTAAAAAAGGTACTTAATATAGTCAGGGTACAAGTACCTAAAGTAGGTTATACTTTTCTGCCTAAGAACAGGTTCCTATAAGGATCGGTTACAGGAAACCCACACCATGTGGGTAGAACCGCTAATCAGCAAGTTCTAAATAAAAGTGAGATAAGATAACAGAGACTATGAAAGCGAGAATTCTGCTTAATTCCGGACAAGCGTCTTTGTAGATATGCAGTATAAACACACGCTCAATATAATTATCTCGCTAACCTACTTGTGGTTGTAGGAATTATCCTACTTTCATACTAATATTATAATACTAATATAAGGTAGGACACGACGGTATCTTCCGTCCAAAATGAGCTGTCCGACTGGGGTAGTACCTCCACCTTACAGAAGATCGCGGCCATAATAACCATCGTGTTGTGTTCCCGCCGGTAAGTAGGGTAGCCAGAGCTCACTACCCCCACCTCCTCCCACCCCTTCCTAGTCCCCCCTCCCCTCCTTCCCTTCTGGGTAGACAGCTCGTGTGTCGTGTGCCACGATGACCGCTTCCCATCAGGTGGGCCGTGTGCTTATCTGCCACCTAGGTAAGTAGTATAAAAAACCCCCCTTGGGTTTGCCTATGCATAACCAGTTTTATAATATCTATAACTAATTTGAATATATTCAATGTTTTATCGGTACTATAAAAATTAGAGTCGCAATGTCCGACTCACGGCCAAGAGATGTGTTTACCGCATACAAATGTCCATGGGCGGGATTCGAATCTGGAGCCGTCGGCTGACTGCTAATGAAGTCCAATTTTACGAGCGCTGCCGCTTACATAATATGACGTAATGTATATTTGTTTATTGTAGTCTACCATCCATTAGGATCTTTTACTTGCATTGAATTTTAGATCGTTTATTATGAAGAGTTTTTGTATCAAATTTTCATAATTATTACAAAAAAATGAAGGAAATTTAAAGGAGATTTCAATAATAATTTTTAAAAAGTTCGATAGCAGGCGGTACCCACCCGGAAATTATAAAATGAAAGAAAATAAATGGATACCGCCTGCTATCAAACTTGTTTCAGGCTTTTCAACAGTAGTCGGGTGTTCTTTTTTAATTGTTTTATCATTTATTTTATTGTATACTGTGTAGTTACGATATATAACCATTATTATAACTGGTATAGAGAAAAATAAAATAGTGGATTGATAAATAATAATAGTTATTGTTTCATCGACTGTCTAATTGACTGTCAAATCACGCTCTAAGCATTCTGTGCGTATGGATGGGCGCCTACAACGGATCTGCACAGACGTTATTATATCGAAGTTGTCACTACGTGTAGCTATGTACATATTTCTCGCTAAACAACCGCGATGCGTGTAAATAATTGTTTTCTATACATTATGTATAAATTGTATATCATTATTTGGTACGTTAACACGTGATCTTTAACCGTTTGCGCTGTAAACATTTTTCTCGGAAAAGAGACAACATAATCTATGTAATAAATAAGTATGGAAATTCAAAGCTGATGTACCTATTCCTTTTCTTGTAGCTATACCAGGGCCTCGATTCTGCTAAAGGCAGACCACTGTAATACCGCTGACACTCTAAAAATGCTATTTAATTGTAGACTTTACCGTTCTAAAGTTAAAGTCGAAAATCAAATGAAAAGAATTCATTTAACTTTTTCAATCGCTCTACAAAATATCAGTCGACTTTAGACTCAGTTAGATGTCAGACAAGCACACGGCCCACCTAATGGGAAGCGGTCACCGTCATGGAGCTTTTAAATATCTATGGTCACCGTGGCCTAGGATATGGATGTTTGCAAAATTAGGGGCGTCACACTCGCACTGCCGATGTTTGTTACCTACCTCAGAACTTTAGGATAAAGTTCGCTGTTTTTACAAGCTTTGATTTAGTTTCATCTGTCCCGTTGTCTGTAATTAAACCATTTTTGGACCACTTCTGGTTATCCGATTGAGCTGAAATTTGGCATACTTATGTAAGTCCTGTAAAATGCAATGGTAGCTGAATGGATAAGGTCGCGGCCTCTTCTCAGAGTTATCGAGTTCGATTCCGGCCGGACAGCACCAATGTGAATTTCACTTTGTGGAATTTATATGTGCTAATCATATTATGATTTACCATTTGCTGACGGTGAAGGAATAACATCGTGAGGAAACCCACATGTCCTAGAAGAAATTTTAAGGACATGTTCGATCCATCAACCCGCATTAGGTCAGCGTGTGTGGATTAAGGTCTAAACCCTCTCAGCTCGTTAGAGGAAAGGAGACCCGTGCCCAGCAGTGGGACATAAATGGGTTGCTAAATAATTATTATTTTTTATGAAGGTAAGTGCCATGACAATCCAATATTGTAAATAATAAAAGCTTGTTTTTAAAAAGGTTTTTTTAAACAGCAGATAGGTATATAGACTAAATATAGACTATAAATATCTTTATATTCACCAAAAAACTAGATAACTAGCATAGGCATTACTGAATGAGTACATTGAGCAACTACAACTACTTCTTAGCAAAATATTTTTTGTAACATAAACATGTAAAATACAGGTTAGGTAAATATTTACTACAATAGAACTAAAATAATTGTTGATTCAATTTGGCCTTGATAAACAAACAGATACACGAGTAGGTAACTTGCAAACAGAAAGATACGCCTGTAAACATAGATTCCTAGGAAATATCTAATTATGTATCTAGCTAGATACGGCCGGTGGAGCAGACTTTTTTTTTTGTAAGTAAGTATCCGTTATGCCTAGTTCTATTTTATTTCATTTAAGTATGTATAATTATTTTTTAAATTTAACCTATTTTTTGCAGTGTAGGTATGCTTTTGTATCTGTACCTACAGATTTAAATCTTTCTTTTTTTAGACTTTCTTCGGAGCTGCGAGAAAAAAGCTTAGTTTTTTGTGATCCTACTAATACTTATAATTACTCGTATTAAGTATAATTGCCCATTAGGTGGACCGTGTGCTTGTATGCCTGTATGTGGCATACAAGCACACTAAAACCATCAGCACGCGGAGATACAGCTCGCCCTCCGCCCGCTCCCCACTGTGCCCTCCGCTAATCAGAGGAACACGTGAGCCTCGGAGCACCCCTCTAGAGGGCCACTTCTCCCACCCGGATTTGCCGCAGGCAGCAGCGCAGTGTCTACCGTGGCGAGTGGGAGGCGCTGCTCGCCTCTGTTGCCCGGGTGCACCGCGTGGAGGTCCCGGCGCGCACCCAGCCTATGTTACGCCTTAATAAAGGTTCAGAATGCAAGTTTGTGATGCAACTGAGATTAGCACTCAAATGGATTACACAATACATAATACGTGAATTGAACTGAATAAAATAAATCTACCTATGGTAATAATAGCCAGTTCTGTGGTTGGACGATGGATAGTGCCGCTACATCTAAGGTAAAGGGTTCTATTCCCGCTCATTGCAAAAATGAGCAAAGCATGCTCTCAAAGTGATTCACAAAATTTGTTGTGCTGCCATCTATCCGTACCGTTTACAAACGTTTAACCCATTTTTAACGAGAAGTGAAAGTCAGTTCACGCGATGACTCATTGTGCGCCAAGTTTCTTATTACGTTATCATAGATGGCAGTAGTGTTATTTAAAAATACTAATACTCTTTTATTAGAAATGTTTAAATATATAAAATGTATAAATTAACGTATAATAAACAAATTGAATATTTTTTAAGTTACGTAAATGAAGAATATATTGTTAATTAAAATAAATATTTCTAAATTTAACAAACGTGGCTGTTCGCAACGTATGCCTTTGCGTTACTCTGTGGACGAATTTCTCATGAATTTCTATTGCAAAAAAAAAGTCCGTGGTTGGTAGCCAGAAATGGCGTCGCAAGTTGTTTTTTATTCGTAATCAATGTGTTTCTAATGATTATACATGATTCTAAAAGCTATGCGCGTTGTTAAGATAATACAAATCAGTTCCGTTGATGTTTAATTGACAAACAGTGAATACTATACCGTGATTACATATTTAGCTGTCGGACAATGGCGTCGTCGAACGAAGCGAGAGTTGCCCATGTAAAAGTTAGTGAAAACCACGAGTTTGCTGACGACTACTGTGGCTCTAGCAGCTTAGAAGATGCCGGCGAAAGTGCTAAACGTCGTCGTGTCGCTTACGAGGGCAAAATACCATCTCAGCAGGGATACGGGACAAGTATGTCAACGGATTCCAAACATACACCTTCGTTAGAATCTAAAGGTAATATGCTGTTCTATTTGTACATAGTAATCGGGTTACGTCTCTTCAGAAGATACAATAACGTCTCTGTAGTGATTCTTTGTTTAATTACATGTAATATTTTGGTGGGAAAGATGGTAACCTCTCGTTTGTCGAATTACATCATGTCTATAGAGGTCGTAAGTGTTGATAAACATAACACATGCATTTCATACCGCCTTGCTATCTTTTTACATCGCCATAAATGTTGAGGCAGGTCCTTAAAGCATAGCTGGAGGTTATTGTAAGGTTTTATGCAGTTGAATACAAGTTGCATCACATTATGACCTTGCACAGGCCAAAGTGTTACTTTCTATTTGAAGTTTTTAACAGTACATTTAGTTTTTTGTCTATTATTTATTGTAAAATGGTCACCTTTTCATTATTGTGCTAAAATTTTAGAGTTTATACAGATTTCTGAGTTATGAACACTATGAAACCACGTTTTTCAAGCGAACTGTATTGAATTCATCATCTAAGAGTTGTTCCCGTTGTCATTCAAGGATAAAACATCTCCAACTCCTCCTACGAGGGTACAAAAAGAATTTTACTTCGTTACTCACAATATAACACCCACTCTTTCATTCTGTTGTATGCCTTGTGATAGCACCAGGTATACAACAGATGAAAAGTGGGCAGCTTAAATCGTTAAGCGACTGCCCTCCACATGGTATAACATCTCTCAATTACTGGCATATCAGAATGATAAATGTAATTTTGTACCAATGCAAGAAAAACGTAAAACAAAAAACAGGTACTAGCCCTTTCCAGAAACAATAATTACTAACATCAACATGCATTATGGGTGGATCGAATAACGTGCCCACCCACACGCAAAAACCGCGCCAGGACGTGGAGTTGCGGATAACAGCCCGAGAAACCATACCAACATGCATTAGTTTGAGAGTTTATTGATTACAAATAAACAAATCTTTTCTCTTTAATAACAGCTTTAGAAACTAACTGAATCACAAATATGATCCCAAATATGATTGAACTCTCAACACAAAGCATTTGCAGTTTCACAAACCTTAGTTTATTTCAATTCATAAACCTTAGTGAATTTTAATCCCCAAACCTTAAGAGGTTTTTTAACTCACAAACCTTAGAGGTTCTTTAAACCAAAAAGCATGTAGGGCTTTCAACCCATAAACCTTAGTGATTTGTTAACCACAAAACTTAGTGGTTTTTCAATCCATAATCCTAAGAAGTCTTTTAACACACTAACAAGGTTTTATAGCCCACAAACCTGAAAGGTTTTTAATGCCACTGTATTATTATTATTATAGTTTGTATAGTCTGGTAAATAAATTTAAAAAAATTGGGTGTGTTGGCCATCATCAGCCCTTTCCTATTCTTGCATTTAACGTCACTATTCTTGTGAAAACATGGTTTTATCGAAGTTTCTGGAACATAAGTTCTCACATAAACATAGTTATTGTTGATTTATAAACATATTATTCACAACACATATTTCTGTAAGCATAATTCTTCATCATGGAGCACTAAATTATAAATGTCAACAAACTGGGTACATTTTCCATACATTTCTCTGAACTATTTATCGCAGGTTTATAAGTGCCTGGTTAATGGCAATAGGGTCGCCACCTATTACATTGGGACCTAAACATAAACTGGCGAAATGTGGGTGCTAGCACCTCTGCCTACCCCTTCGGGGACATAGGTGTGAGTTTATGTTATCTTGTGTTTCACTGAACTAATAAATTTTGGGCATGATTGGTATAAATGGGTGCCACAATGGAATCAAATTAAACAAACCTAAATGTTATTTTAGAGATAAAAGAGATAATGAAAAATAAATCTATACCTATGTCCGAAAAATGCAAGGTGTACAACACATGCATCTTACCGGTGCTCACATATGGATGCCAGACCTGGGGCTTGACAAAGTCACTCAGCCAGAAATTGAAAGTGTGCCAACAAGGGATGGAACGTAGCATGCTACACATTAGGCTGAGAGACAAATGGAGATTAACCAGAATAAGAAAGGCCACCAGAGTGATTGATGTCTCTAGAAAAATTAAGAAATTAAAATGGCGCTGGACAGGACATACAATTAGATCCTCTAGGGACAAGTGGACTAAGGAAATGCTATTCTGGTACCCGAGAGATGGAAAAAGGAGAAGGGGAAGGCAACCTAAAAGGTGGGAGGATGACCTACCACAAGGATGGCGTAGATTAGCCAGGGATCGAACCCAATGGCGCCTTCTGGAGGAGGCCTATGTCCGAGGACAACCTGGTCAAGATTCAGATGCTGACTGATGTTATTAATAAGTTAATGTTACGTAAATAATAGATTGTAAGCATTAGAATAAGATTTATACATGTAGACCAGTGAATAAAGGCTAATTTAATTTTTAATTTTAATTTAATTTAAATGTTATTTTATCAACAACAACAAACAAAAAAACATTTATTAAGGACATGCACAGGAATATTTAAAACTAAATAATTAAGTTGACATCTGGATACAGTAAACTTTTACTTTAAGTGTACCATGTAATAACCTCCTTATTATAAAAGAATTGGCGGGAAAATACTGGCCTATAATGCTAGAAATGTAGCATTCAAATAGTGAAAGAATTTTTTAAATCGGTCTGGTAGTGTTAGAGTTTATTGATTACAAATAAACTAATATTGATCCTCTATAGTGCACAGCATCTAAGTTGGCAAGATTTTGGTGTGGTGTGGGCACCACTACTCCAAAACGCAAGTTAGATGCGGTACACTATATTTGTTTATATGCAACACATTTTGCCACTAACAAGTATAGTGTATAGCATCTAACTTCACAAGGTTTGGGAGTAGTGGGGCCCACACTACTCCAAAATCTTGCCAAGTTATATGCTGTGCACTATACCTACAATATTAGTCTCAATCCACGTTACAGCTTAGTACCTACATAAAGAATCTATTCTATAGAGAGATAGATTACAAGAGGGCCTACAAAGGCCACCTTCTTCTATTGTATCGATGGAGTTTCTGCTCTCATATTTAGCTTTCCGAGTGTGTTGCTACTTGGATTGCATTCTCTGAGGCACTCATGAGTTCCTCTGGTGTGCATGCACGTGGGCATGCATCACATGCTAATGTTCATGTGTAACGTTAACATACATTTATTAGGTGTGTCCAATGACTTTTCGATGCTTTTCGAAGTTTGTGTGTATTTATCGCAGGTTTATAAGTGCCCGGTTAATGGCAATAGGCTCGCCACCTATTACATTGGGACCTAAATATAAACTAGCGAAATGTGGGTGCTGGTACCTCTGCCTACCCCTTCGGGGATATAGGCGTGAGTTTATGTTATGTTATTAGGTGTGTAAATTATGTCCATCACAGGTATTATGAACATTAAGAAGCATTCAATATGGCAGTTTTAGCTCCCCAGATTAATTTCCTAATACATAGTTACTCATCAAAGTGAATGCTGACTGAATATATACAAATTTCCTAAGAATGCCATATAATGATGGATTACATTATTCTAGCGCAGACAGAATAATTTATGAAATGAAACATTTCAGATTTTGTTTTTTTTTTTCGTTCTGAACATTTCAGATGCATAAGTTAATAAACTATAAAAAAAACTAATTTAAATATGAAACGGTGATTGTTCCACATTCAAATTAGCTTTTATTTTAATTATTTGGATAAAGTTGAAAATACTTGTTTGTTTTAATGGCTATCAAGTCTTCGATAGATGTGGGCAGTCCATTACCCCTTCAGCTTGCCTTTTTCTGCATGTCAGTAACTTTAGTTCTTTGTCAGATGACCTTATTGTGAGTTTTATCCTTTAAAGAAACTCGAGGCATAAAATGAAGGTGGTATACAATAACCGGTGTAAATAAAACTTTTCAAAGAAAATAAACCGACTTTAATGGGGAAGCGCCAGCCAAAAAAATCATCAAATTTGGTTCACCCAGTCGAAAGTTCTGAGGTAACACATTTAAAAGAAAAACAAAAGTGTACAGTCGAATTGAGAATTTGAGAACATCCTCCTTTTTTTAATGTTTTTATTTTTATTTAAGTATTTCTTCATAAAAAGGCTCGCCCCATAGTCCGCTACGCGACTTAATTTGTGGACTAGCCCAGCCTTCAGTGACCACGTTTCGCCACCGAACTAGTAGTCATTGAAGACATATATTATTATCCTCTTCTTCTCATAGACCTATTTAAACCTTTTTTTTTCATACGGAAATCCCCTCTGCTGTCCAACGGGGCCGGTTATGTCGGACCTAACCGACTAAAACGGCAGGCAATCTCGGGTCTGTGTCCTTTACTGTCTAAGTAACTAAGTCCTTTACCTAGGTCCCAGATTAGATTAGAACTGGATTGACTCTGGATTAGTAGGTATTTTACCAAATCTTGGATTTGAAAACAAATTTGCTGGAGAATCTCTAAATACATACAAAATTATTGTCCACACAGAGCCTGTGTCCTTGAATGATGATGATGATTAATGAATATGGGTATTTACATTGGTCTGGTCGTGCCTCGGAGAGCACGTTAAGCCGTCGGTCCCAGTTGCCATATGAACATCTATAGCAGCCGTCACGGGTAGTTGGAGCCCTAAAAAGTCCAACAACAACGGTCTAACTGCAATGCTTCAATATCGCCTAATGTCACCATTGGGTTGTGAAGGTCAGATGGCATTCGCTTCACGGAAAATATCGAGGCCCAGCCAAATCCGCAGTTAAGACTGGTAAAGCGGACCCCAGATTCCGAGGTGAAAGCTTTGGATGCGACTGGGATTAACGCTAGGTTGAAGAAGATTCCCACGGATGTGGACGCAGGGCGCAACTAGTACACTAGATTTATTGTTTGTCGTAGGCAATTATTTGTAGTGAATTCGGCCACTACACAATAGGAAATCAAGTTCGGATGAGTCAGTTGATCTGAGTCAGCCCACCTCAGTAAACATTTTTTTGCTGCAAACCGTTCCGTTTGGTTACCTCTGCAATAACAGTACTCGTTATTTAGTGCAACTGCGTTAAAGATTTGTTTACCCACGGCTGTATATCGCTGAAAGGGTATGCAGAGGTGTGTTAAATAGCCATTTTTTTGTGAACCGCGTTAACCCTTAATAGGGTAAGGGTATATATATTACCACTTTCTGCTTTTCTACAAAATTTGAAATATATTTAAAATGGAAACATTAAATGTTATTCCTTGATCTCATTATATTTTTTTAGTAAGTTTACTGCCATATTTTTAACACTTCATAAGTTGTCAAAGTCATTTTAGCAATCTACGGTACTGTCAAAGTTGAACCAACGAATTTTGGTGGCAAAAATTGAATGTTTTAGTGGTCGAGTGCGGATTTTGTGCAAATTTGTTCTACAATAATTCTTATAAGAAATTTTACGATACAAATTTATAAAATAGGGTATATTTACTTTCGTTTTACGTATTAGCAGCTTTCAGGAACGATTTTTAATACATTTTTCGATATCGTTTTTAAGTGGTAAAATAGTTACCATTGCCCGATTATACTTACTAAAAACCGTAGGTAACTATATATAAAAATCAGTTTGTTTGTTACGGTAAGCCGGGACTCGTGTAAAGTTCACTACTAAAAAGCTTTCATAAATAGTTTACGTAATTTCTTTAGAAGCTGATGGATATACCTAGTCATAAAGTATGAATATTTTTTTAGTCTATGAATAGAAATCTTACTTGTTTTCAATATTAGTATAAATAACAATAAAAATTAATAATTTAAATATATAAAAATTTATTTAACAAAAAATGTAGTCCAAACACAGATGAAACCACTAGTCTTAAAATAAAAATGCACCAGAAGGGGCAATGGTAACAATTTTACCACCACTCCGCAAAATTTTGAAGTTGTAAACGGGCAATGGTATATTATTTACCACCGGAAAAACTACCCCTAAAATGCAACCCCTATAAAAATATTTAGAAAAATGAAATCTGTGACCTATTATGAGCCAGGAACCAGTTTTAGTTTGAAGTAAAAGCACTCACAGGCTCGGGCCCTATTAAGGGTTAAGCGGGGCGTGAAAAAGCATTTGATGAAGCCGTCAAGCTGTATACCACCATTATAGCACTATCGGTGTTTGTAATGGTGACTCACATTCCAGAGACTTTACTGTTAGCTTACCATCAGGCGAGGTGAAGTCAAACTAACGTGACTGATATAAAAAAAAACATGTTTGGGTCACGTGTACAGTCAGCGTCAAGAGTAGATGATTATTTTCATATTTTTTATGATTAAAATAGATGTAACTAGTATTTTTCTTCAGATTTTTTATCATGATTCCATTTTATTTCCACAGCCAAAAAGCGAAAACTCAGCGAATCAAAGGATATCTGCTTATGGGAAGAAAACGCGAGGCCATCGAAACTAAGCAAGATATGGCCAGTGTTCGATTCCGGAGGGTACGGCAACGCTGCCATGCTCAACCTCCACGTGATGAAGAAATCACCACCAATGAAGAACCCTCTACTCTTTCAAAACTCCAATCTGGGCTTCAACCTGGCAGAAATTCATCAGGAACCAACAAAAAGTGACTGGTTCGGAGGTCTCACCGCTTGGTGGAAACAAACACAGATGGTCAACAAAACGGCCGACGATGACGTCACAAAGAAGATATTCACGTCAGTCTCACGACAGTTGAGGATCATCAATACACACTTCCAAAGATCTATGTGTAAATACAAGTACCCACGAGTGACAAGGTCGAATGTGCTTCTAGAAAATTCTGGAATGCGGAGACCGGCGAGTCAGTTCAATATGACGTTAAGAGCGCTGAGGTTCCAAGCTACTCCGAGGAGGCAACTTCCTTGCTATGGTAATCTAGAACTACCTTTTAAGGTGAAACAGGAGAATGTGAACTCGCAAGTCTTTTCAGGGATTGATAGAAGTGAGAAAATTGAGAAAGTGAACGAAGCTAAGATAAAGATGGAGATTGATACTGTGAAGGTTGAGAAAGAACGGGAGAAGGAGAAAGAGAGGGAGAAGGAAAGAGATAAAGATAGGTAAGTCATAGAATAACTAGTTTTCGATTGGTTTAACATTATATCACTTTTGTTGAGAGCCACCATTATGTCACTTTCGATGTATTTGATGGAGACCCCCTTCCTGAGACTTTACCTACCTTTAGCTTACCATCAGGCGAGGTGAAGTCATATTGTAGTCATAAGTGTATTGTTGAGCACAGCACAGCACTTTTGTCCCCACAGAACACAAATTTACTAGCTGTTGCCCGCGGCTTTGCTCGCGAGAAATTATGTTCCCGCTACCGTGACCCACGGGAACTTGTTCCCGGTATAAAAAGTAGCCAATATGTTATTCCAGACTATTATTATCTCCGTACCAAATTTCAGCCAGATTCATTCAGCCGTTTTTGCGTGAAAGAGTAACATACATAGTATTCAGACATCCATCCATACATTCTTACAAACTTTCGCGTTTATGTAGTAGGATCTAAAGTTTTGAAGCTAAGATGGTCGGTACCTTGGAATGTGTTAAGCTAATACCGAGGGCAACTGTACGTGTTCTGTACCTATATTATATATTTTGTGTAAAGGGCTTACAAATCTCCATACAAGCTAAGGTAAACACCGCCTTATCAGACCTCGCCTCAAAAGATTGATAAAACATTATACGAATTACGTTATTGATAAGCTACACCGTTAAACAACTGTCTGGTTAAAATTGTGTTATCTATAGATTTAATTAGATAACATAATCGTTTCCTTGTAACATACTATAATGTTGTGCTGTGAAGTGATATAATTTGTTTGTCCCTGTTGCTCATCCGATTTTGAGGCCGTCAAGCTGAGAGCCACCATTGTGGCACTATCGGGGTTTGCAATAGTGACTCCCATTCCAGAGACTTTGCCTCAGCTTACCATCAGGCGAGGAGTGAGGTGTAAAAAAAATAGATTACGATGAATCTTTGGTATGTTATAGTTCAAAAGTAACCGAAATTTCGGCAAGTCGGAACAGTGCAAATAAACTATTACTATTAAAAAGTTGTTAAGTAGTAGTGTGTTTACATTGGAGATATTTAAAAAAGAGACGTGGGTTATGTTGACGATTCTGAATACAAAACATGTTTATTTGTAATTCCTGTCTGTTTATCTGTTTGTTTGCGATGTACTAATGTCGGAAAAGTACGAAATGGATTTTTATGCGGTTTTCACTTTTAAAAAGTAAATTCTCTAAGACTTTTGGCCAACTCAGTTGGACTTTCAGTTTTACTACGAAATTACCGAACTACCTACAATATTTCCCATGAAGCGACTGTCATCTGACCTCAACAACCTATAGAAAATATCAAAATTTAGTAATTAGACCAGGGTTTCGGACTTATGAAGGTTCCAATTACCCGTAATGAATGACTCAGATGTTTGTATAGCAACCGGGAGACCGCGTAACGTGCTCTCTGAAATTTTCAATTTAAGTAATTGCCGAACAAACATATAATTTGTGTTGAAATTTCAAATACAAGAAATACATGCAATCATCATTATTCTCTGAACCTTTTTCCCAACTCAGTTGGGGTCGGCTTTCCAGTCTAACTGTGATGCGGCTGAACTTCGATATTTTCCGTGGAGCGAGCCATCTGACCTCCACAACTAATGGTCATTATGTTAGACAAGAAATACATGCAAATCAATTAAAATCATCATAAAATGTAGGTATACAAAAATATGAAAAATATGGAAGTTGCAAATAGTACAGATTAAATGTGTATGCGCAGGTCGCACTCCTCCCGCCACTCGTCGTCCTCCTCGTCGTGCCACCACTGCCGGCGGCGCGCGCGCACCAAGCGCTGCTCCATCGGCGTGCAGTGCCGCCGCGACCGCGCGCCGCAGCCCGCCCTCGCGCAGGACTCGTGGGGCCCGTTGGCCGACAGCCTGGAGCTCAAGAACCTCAAGTATCACAGGTAATGTCATGAAATTTCAAGCAGCTGCAGTCCATGTGTTTTCGGCACGTCAAAGTCGGCATTATGACACTTAACACCGAAAACGCAAGTGAAAGCTGTTTATAAATAACTTGGATTGGATAAATCTAGATCCAGGATGGTACTCGATCCAGCCAGTCCCTTTCTAAATGGAATACCATTAGAGCTACCTGGATGTTCCTCGGATATTGGGGCCATAAACCATATCATACCATACCGTTATACAGTTACAAGTCTAAAATCAAAATAAAAGAATTCATAAAACTTTTTCATTCCCACTACAAAATATCATTAAATTTTAGACTTTAACCTGATAACAGTAAAGTCCAAAATTAAATGGTTTTTTTTGAAGTGTCAGTGGCATGACAGTGACTTGTTTTATTAGAATCGAGACCCTGCTTGTTGACTAGTAATAACTTTGAATCTTACACCTTAACAGAGTTACTTATCAAGAGGAATTTCTTCTATAAATATAGCCATTTTAGCTAGTAGTGTAGCTCTAGCTTGACGGGTTGCTATGTCTTTAATGAAACCACTCACACTATAAATGCTTGTCCACAGGCTGATGCGTGTGGAAACCCATCCCAACGGAGGTGCAAGCGTACTGTACCTCCACCAGCGCGATGTGGACATGCTCAACGCCCAACAGCAGGAAGCGCTTGCTAAGGAGTTTCTCAAGGTAACTATCACTAAGCCGCAGTAAGATCTGATAGTGTCTACCTACAAGTTCTTTGCTGGTTTCTGATCTATAAAGCATCTATAGAAATTATCATTGAATGCAAACCTTATACCACGATTTTTAATTCTAGGCAAGAAAATGACATTTCAAGTGTTGCAGGTTTTTTGTATCAAATAAATAGTGATGTGGTTGAATCGAGTTTTACAATTATAAGTTAGTCGTGAGTCGAGATTATAATTCTTATTATTAAATATCAAACCGCGTGTATATAAATAAAAATATGTAATTTACGGTAATTAAACAGAAAACATACACGGTAAGTAATTAAATCTATATTATACTAGCGACCCGCCCCGGCTTCGCACGGGTGCAATGCTGTGTATTATACATATAAACCTTCCTCTTGAATCACTCTATCTATTGGAAAAAACCGCATCAAAATCCGTTGCGTAGTTTTAAAGATTTAAGCGCACATAGGGATATAGGGACAGAAAAGGCGACTTTGTTTTATACTATGTAGTGATTATATAAAAATCAATTGCTGTTCGTTAGTCCGCTAAAACTAGAAAACAGCTGACCCGATTTGGCTAATTTTAGTCTTGAAATATTCGTGGAAGTCTAGAGAAGAATTATACGGTGAGAAAATATGGAAAAATTGCAAGATAAATAAAACTGCGTTGAGGTTCTTTAACTGATAAAATTCTATAAAAAATATTTCCGTCGTGTAACGTACTAGGCGAGAATAAATAGCAAAGAGGTTCATGCACTGATAAAAATACAGAATGAGTGTCTAGTCCTAGTCTATTGATTGCCGAACATCACTATTGTAGCGGGTCACCCTTTTTTGTATCAGTGACAGTTGCAGTTGTCATTTTCTTGCCTAGAATTAAAAATCGTAGTATAGTTGGTTTAACCTTAACTGTATGCCATCTTGGGTTTCAATTATCAGGTATGAGGTTCCCCAATAAGACATTTTCCTCTCACCTTGGCTAACCTTGGACCATCTACGGCTTTAAGTTAGCCCCATCGAACCCCTGAATGAGCTGCCGAGCAGCTTTGGACTCTCTAGGTGCCTCGGCTAGAGCTGACTGCAGACAGCAACATCACCGCTGCGAGTGAGAGGCGCTGCCGTCTCCGTTGTTCAGGGATCTATCCCTAACATTTGACTTGGGCGGAAGTTAATAATAGCAACACAATTCCAGGAATCGATTTTGAACAGTCCAGACTACAAGTGTTGTTTCCTTTCCAGCTGGTGTTCTCCGAGGACAGTGAGGGGTGGGCCCACTTCGTGTGTGGTGTAGTCCGAGGTGCGGCAGCCCGGTTCCCTTGCCTGCTGCAGCACCTGGCGGCTACTCACCCCAGCCTCACCGTGAAGGCGGGGGTCCTGGCACGGGCTTCCGATATTGAGACCACCACTGTTAGCCGGTATTACCAACAGGTACGTGTCTTTTAGGCCTATTACTCCTCCATCTATATACAGGGGTGTATTTTTGTACTGGGCGTGGATAGAAATAGAATCCAAGTAAGTCAGTAAGGCATACGCACGAAACGCTTTGCGGATACATTCATCATGCGTACAGCTAAGGAGTGGAATTCCCTGCCCGAGTCTGTTTCCGGAATAACCTGGGAATATTCAAGTCACGAGTGAATAGGTTCCTTCTAGGCAAGCGTGATTCATCGTAGACCACATCGTCACTTACCATCAGGTGAGATAGTGGTTAAACGTAAGCCTATACTGAATAAAAAAAAAAATTCTTAGAAATAAAATATTTGGTTAAAAATTAGATTTTTTCTCATTATTATTATGATTATTACCCAGAATTCGTTTCTTTTAGCGACGTCGAATAAAAGATACCTTACAAAGTTTAAGACTTCGCACTCCCCACTTCCACTTAAATCGCCAGGGCGTAAACCCATCTGAGTTGATGGGTTTACGGCTTGGAGTTTGGGCGGATGAAATACATGTCCGTTTAATGTTTAAAATGCCAGAGCATGAAGCTTGTATGTAGCGACGCAAGCGCAACGTTGCAGCTCCGTCGACGAAGTTATATTGTTTTATATGTAGGCTGTAAGCACACGTATAATACCCCTCATACGAATGGTGGAACCACACTTCGCTATTCGCCTTTATTCAGGTGTATAAATCGAAGTGGAGATGACTTATTCGTGTATATTTACTAATATTTGCCTTAGTCACTCTTCTATGACGAATTGTGGAGGGTTTAGTCATCTATAAGAATTTCCTCGAATACAATCTTTTTCAATTCGCACATGTAGTTTCAGAAATTATTAACACATCGAAGGAAACAAACTCTTCTTGCAACTTCGTTTATGTTATTTCTTTTAATTAGATAGCCTATACTTACAAAAAAAATATGCGAATAGCGAAGTGTGGTTGGAAAATATCGTAGTCCAGCCAAATCCGCAGTTAAGACTGGTAAAGTGGACCCCAGACTCCGAGCTGAAAGGGGGACTGGGATTAACGCTAGGTTGTAAAGCGAAGTGTGGTTCCACCATAAGGAACCGTGTAATATACAGGGTGTGTTGTGCAGGTCCAGCAGTCGTACTCAGCGGGCACGTTCCGCAGCGGGCCGCTGCACCAGATCTCGCTGGTGGGCACGGTGCACGAGGAGGTGGGCGGCTACTTCCCCGACATGCTGGACATGCTCGCGCACTGCCCCTTCCTCAACATGGTGAGTACCCCTCCCCCCCCCCCTTTCTTCACTATACGTGAGTCACAAAGCGAATACGGTGAGGAGGTGGCCTAAGTAACTGTGCACTGTGATTCTGGGATTAAAATGACGGGGTGCTCCGAGGCTCTCCACGTATCCCTCTGTCTAGCAGAGGGCAGGCTGGAGGTGGGCTCCGAGCGCAGTATGTAGGCAGGTCAAAAGCACTGAAAACCGGCGTGCTTGCATAAAAGGTTTAATGATAGTAGAAGAAGCGCGTGAAGTATATAAGAACAGAGCAGATGGCAGGCTTTTATCTCTGCCTACCCCAAAGGGGAAAAAGCGTGAGGATATGTATGTATGTAGTACTACTGTATATAAAACAGTAAAACTTAATATTTCTACACCTATTATGGAAGAATATGTGGGAACCATTGTAATAACATGAAGACATCTATGTACCATATTCTTGTAAAAAAATATATTCATTCATTCATAACAATTAAACTCGCTTGTACCTTAAATGTGTGATACTACAAAATTATATTATCTTTTTTATCTATCATAGACAATGCCGTGGGGCCCTATGTCTGCTGTGGAGATGGAACCACAAGAGTCCAACGACGGACCTATTCTGTGGATCAGACCTGGGGAACAATTGGTGCCTACCGCAGAACTTGGAAAGAGTCCCATCAAGAAGAGGAGGTATGTATTATCAACCCTGTTTATAAAGCGTCGTAACTATTCTATCCAGGACTATTTTCTTTACCACACCATAAAACTCTTTACCAGTACACATTGTTTTCTTCTTCCTACAATCCCGGGTCTTGAATCAGGCCCCGAGACCGTCAAGCTTAGGCTCACTATTAATTGTAGCTTTATTTTTATCTGCAAAGTCAAAGTCACAATGTCCTTGGTTTGATTGACACACATACAGTCACCATAAAAAGTAGATAATCATTTTCAAGATTCGTTTTTCAGCAAATTAAGTACTTACTATAATAATTTAATTTAATTTCTCCATCCTAATTTTCTCTATCTTAGTCACTACATGTTCCACCATACCCAAGTTCGCGTGATATGGTGTCACGCTTCCTCCTTCATCCTCCTCTTCTTCATCCTCTTCCACCTCCCTCCTCCGCCACCTCACTCCTCCTCCATCCTATTCCTTATCTACCTCCTCCATCTCGTTGTCCTCTTCCTCCTCCTCTCCCTCCTCCTCCTCCTCCATTAGTTCATAAATTCCTCAGAACTCCTATTTCAATGTATACGTTTATAATACGTCTTTCGTGTGTAGGGCGGGTATAAACGAGCTCCGCAACCTGCAGTACCTGCCGCGCTGGAGCGAGGCGCGCGAGTTCCTGTTTGAAGACCGAACCCGCGCACACGCCGACCACGTGGGGCACGGCCTTGACAGGATCACCACCGCCGCAGTCGGTGAGTCTTCTTTTTTGTTATTAGTGCCGAAATCCCCACGGATACCGCCCTCGTTGGCCATCAGGGACTTGTACCAACTAACCCCCACGCTGTTTCGGGTCTTGAGACACCGGGGTGTAAGGTGATCCAAGAGGCATTTCCGTCGCACCCCCACTGGCCCAGGGCCAGTCTGCGGCTTCGAGCTGGCCTCTTCCGCCCTACAGAAGACCGCGGCCATAATAACCATTGTGTTGTGTTCCCAGCGGTAACTAGGGTAGCCAGAGCTCACTGTAACCCTCCGCCCCTTCCTAGCCTCCCCACCCCTTCCTACCTTCCCTTCAGGGTAGGCAGCACGTGTGGACGTGTGCACACCCTTGGTGTTGCACACGTCCATAGGCCACGGTGACCGCTTCCCGTCAGGTGGACCGTGTGCTTGTCTGCCACCTACGTAGTATTAAAAAAAATAAAGCCTTCGGGGGCAAAACGATGTCTCCGTTTTACCCCCCGTGTGTGGCTGAAAGGTATAGAAATAGATGATAGTCTATACTATACAAGGGCATTTTATCTCTGAAATAGGTTTCCATGAGTAGTGGGAACGGGATCTCTTTGCGGGCAAAGTATTGCGGATGAAATATTAATATATTCTACAATTCCAGGTGTTCTGAAAGCCATCCACTGCGGTGACGAGTCGGACCGCGGCCGCATCACCAAGGACGTGGTGGCCTTCCACGCGGGAGACTTCAACAAGCTGGTCCAGCTGCTCGGCCTGGACCTGTACGAGCCGCCCATCTCGCAGTGTGTCACCTGGTCAGTACCATGACCCGTAGAACCTTACTACTCAATGTGATAAGAATGAACCATCCAGAGATGGTCATAGAAACAGTTTATAAGGTCATAGATACTTGTTTAAGGTCGTCCGTGGCTTTGGACTCTCCAGAAAGAGAAGTTTTTTTTATACTACGTAGGTTGCAGACAAGCACACGGCCCACCTGATGGGAAGCGGTCACCGTGGCCTATGAACGTGTGCAACACTAAGGGTGTCACACACGCACTGTCTACCCTGAAGGGAAAGGGGTGGGGGGAGGAGGGGTACAGTGAGCTCTGGCTACCCTACTTACCGGCGGGAACACAACACGATGGTGTTCTGTAGGGCGGAGGTACTACTCCAGTCGGACAGCTCATTTTGGACGGGAGATACCGTCGTGTCCTACCTCCTAAGTCTGCATAAAGGAATGTAGTGATCAGCAGATAAAAGACTCATCTGTCTAGCCATGTGCAAAAAAATGAAAGTATTGGTTAAGCATTCGTGAAAGATTTAATAGCGCTAAAGGAAGTCCATGTGTGACAGTAACTAATAGCGGGATACTGTCTCTGCTTACCTCGGAGAGTGAAATGAGTATATGTTTTGCATACGGTCTGCTTGATGGTAAGCGGTTATTATAATAGTGTTACGCTTTTAACGCAAGGGTCGCTAATATAAACGTTCATCCCGCAGGTTGGAGGAAGCTAAATTGAACCAGTTACGCCGCGAAGGCGTGAGGTATTCGAGACTGCCTCTGTGCTCCGATGATATCTACTTTCTACCAAGGAATATTATTCATCAATTCAGGACTGTGTCTGCTGTCACTTCAGTTGGTGAGTAATATTAGTTGCCTCGCCGACGGGGGAATATAGGGTCCCCACTGTACCCTCTGCTAGTCAGAGGGGCACGTGGAGAGCCTCGGAGCAGCCCTCTAGAGGGCCACTCTCGCCCAAGCCGGCATTTGCCGCAGCGTCTCCAGTGGCGAGTGGGAACTCCCCAAGTGTGCTATTCACTAGGTGAAATCTTCCTAACACCCGAAGAACACCTGTTCTTCCCAGCTACCCGCTTAAGGTACCTACTCCTTAAGCGGGTAGCTTTTTTCTTCTTAGTTCTTCCTAGCGTCCATGCTAGCAGTACTCTTCCTAGCATTCCACCATTGTCGTGTAGTAATCAATTACTACTTAAATATTTTTGATAGTTTGAGACCGCCACCCAGTGACCCAGCGTCGGACAGTCCCATATGTAATATTTTCTATAGTGAACTGTATGTCTGTAACCTTAAAGTTGCATTTATGTTGCAGCGTGGCACCTGCGTCTGAAGCAATACTACCCGGCGTCCGAGGCGTCATCACCGGCCGACGAACGAGCCGCGCCGGAGCCCCAGCAGACCACCAGCGCAGACCCCGCTGGCTCCGGTACGTTCTTGCTACGCTTACTAGTTTACCTACAGTGTACGGGATCCATCAATACCTAAAGGGTCGAACCAACCTGAGGCGGAGCCCTTTCCCCCCCTATTCTGGGGGCATGAGGGAACACCGTGGTTCCCAAACCCGAGGAGGCCATCTCAAATCCGGAGATGGCCCGGGTCAAGCCGGGGTGCGAGGGAAATGTTCCATGGGCCACCTTACACCCTGGCGTCAGAAGAACCTAGACGGTGTGTGGTTTTAGTCGGTAAGAGTCCGACATAACCTGCCCCGCTGGCCGCAGGGTGGGTATCCATGAGGATTTCTGCATGTAAAAAAGAAGGGTCGAGCCAACCGCAATAGAGGTGTCCGTTTTTTAAACCTAGTACTCTTAAAGTCCCAACCTCTTAATTTCAGTATTAAATGTCCACTCGGCAATGTTTCGATGTGAGCAAGAAATAGGCAAACAGTTTTTTAATTTAAAATTTTCTTTTACAGAACCTAAGTCGTCAAAATCTGCGAAACATAAGGCGGGTGTCATTGAAATGCGAGCTCTGAGTGCAAAACTGCACCAAAAGTTAGAGAAGACAGCACTCAAAATAGAAAGAAACATGAAAAGTGTTGAAGTGCAAACAAAATTGGAGAAGGACAAGAAAATAGAGAAGTCAGATAAATCTGACAAAACAGAGTCAAAACAGGAAATCAAAGTTGAAAAAGAAGACATTAAAACTGAAAAGTCCGAGTCTAAAGGTGAAAAATCTGACAAATTAGAGTCTAAGTCAGATAAACTGGATACTGGTAACAAGTCTGATATTAAACCAGAAAAGATTGAAATGAAGACACCAGTTAAATTATCTGACAGAAATGAATACAAGGATAAAAACGAGTTTACACCTGAGAAATTACACTCGAAGTTAGACAGATTAGATTCGAAGTCTGACAAAACAGATCAAAAGCAAGAAAAATCTGACAAAATTGAAAGCAAATCTGATAGATCAGAGTCTAAATATAATGAGAAAACAGACGTCCCTGAGAAGTCTGACAAAGAAAAAACTGACTCTAAAATGGATAGAGTTGAGAACAAATCTGACAAATTAGACACGAAGTCGGACAAATCCGACAAAAACCACAGGCATAAGGATGACAAACATCGCTCTGATCGGTCAGAACGTTCTGACAAGCATGACCATCACAGACGACACTCCTCATCACGCCACAAATCTTCGCACCACAAGTCCGAGAAGCAAAGAGACCATAAAAAGGAGCATAGAAATTCAGATGATCGGAAGTATGACAAACATCGGTCAGAAAAATCTGACAGTAGGGACAAAGTGTCCGTTGAAAGTGGCAAGTTACCACAAGCGGTGGTGCATCGACCACCAGATTAGTGTTAGTGTGTTTTAGTGACATTATAAAGTGACTGTCATTTTGTGAAGGATTTTGAACGTAAGTTATAAAGATCATTTTTTGATTTTACACGGAGTGGATCTCATTTTTTAGGGGCATGAGAGAATCTGTTGAGTTAAAAATTTCTTCAAAATCTTATTTATTATAATTAGGTTTAAATTAAACGCAAATGTTAACTGTGTATATATATACAGTTGTTTGTAGTTATTTCTATGTATAAGAAAGCGTTATGATTATTTTTAAAGTACAATAATTAATACGTCGGCAACATCTTAGGGGCCAAAGCAGATAAACTTAACAAGCTTGCTAAGTTGATTTTTAGAAAAATTGTGACAATTTTTTTACAAAAATTTTATTACCACCGCACTAACAGTGATCTAATGAGCAATGTGGTCCAAAGGGGTTCCGGAATCTTATATGGACATATCCGATTCCATGATCCCTTTTGAGGCAATGGAAACCTTTACCTACTGTCGAGGTACACCAAGGATCCGTCCTTAGTTCATTTCGGTTCAGTGTGGTATAAGACTTTCTGTCCGGCAGCATCAGATACTCATATGAGTGTTCTCCATAGTTACACTGAGCGTCTCATCATCAGGAGTTCGGGATCCGCTTTTCTTTCTCCACTACACATGATCTTGGGCATTTGTGGTAGTCAAACTATTCATCTCAAGTAGCAAAGTTAGCAACCTTCACCTATTCTATAGAAATATTTTTTTTTTTCTTTATCATCCTCCAAGCCCTTTTTCAATCGAAGTATCTTCGATATTTTCAGTAAAGCGATTGACATCAAACCTCCACAACCCACTACCGATTTCGGTAAATAGACCAGTGCTGTCCGATTTTTAGGGCTCCCAAGTACCCATAACTCCTGCCATAGATGTTGCTATGGTAACTGGGACCGAAGACTTAATGTGCTCTCCGAGGCACAGAGTTTCGTCTATTTCTATATGATTGTATAGTTTCACAAGTGCGGTGGTATCCAGTGACTAAATTACTTTCAGAGTCCTTCATGAAATAAACAATCACATTAGGTTAACGATGTAAATATAATTGGTATAGGCAGTCTCGTAGAGGCTAAGCATACGTTTGGATGGATGCGCAGTTTTGGACTTCTGCTATTACATATTTTCTTTGGTTTGCTTACGTAAAGATCAAAATATTCAAACGAAATCGTTTGGTTATGTGATTTTATTTTTTCTGTGTATTGTTTCGGGATGTTAGTTGTAAAAAATTTTATATCTCCTAATTAAAAAAAAATTCAAAAAATCCAGTTACTATTTTTTTTACAAAACGTTCTAAAACTGCGTTGCGAATGTGATTTGAAAGAGTTTTAAACGAAGACGTAAGTAAAAGAATATTAAGTAAATTAAAATATAAGTAAATATAAAATTTATTCACACATATTTCTAAAAATTGCACTAGAAGAGTTAATTATATATTATTATTCGGATAGGAAACTATCTTTTGTATCTTTGGTGGATTGTGCAGTGTGGTAGTGGAAAACTACAGGATATTATGTAGCTAGAACCCCATCTGGAGCAGATTTAGGACCTGTATATGGCCTTTACATCGTATGACCAAGTTTCGCTTCGATTCAGGATGAAAAGCCATTCTTACCTAAAGGTATATGACGTAACAGATTAAATTAAAACCATTTTAACGGGTTTTATCGCGAGTTATTTAAAAAAATAGTGAGTTAGACCTTCGAACATGTAGCACTCGAAGAAATATGCTTTTGGTGATAATGGAAGTTCGAGCAAGTGGTTTTTCGATGAAATGGCACATAGATCAAATGACCCATCGGTTAAATGGCTTTTCGATGATTTGGCGTTTGTAGAAATGGGCTTCGCAAATATGTCTTTCGATAATGAGTACGAAACCCAAAATATCAATATGTATTGACAAGATAGCAAAGATTGACAGTCTATACGCGCCCTATATGGATATAAATCATTCAATATTACTACACTGCACAACTACCAAAGTTACAAAATTGAACGATAGATATATTTATTTGTGATTCAAAAGTTTGGTTCAAATTTTTTTTGTAGCCACTAATTTTATTGGCTAAAATATATTGTCGACTTTACATGAAAAGTAATTGGTATTATGTCAGCAGCTTTACAATTGAGTTACTATAACTGTGGTAGAAAAATTATATCATTATACAAAGCTCCAGGTACATACCTCGCCAAGTTCGGATAATGTCTGGTCTCAAATGACGCAGTAACTCAGAGGAATATGTCCGGCGTCAGATGGCACAGTAACGCAGATGACTATGCACGAGAATTTCTTAGATTGACAGTTCTTGTCTAATTAGTTGAGGCTCGTATTTTAGAACGATCTCACTCATGAGTCTCTATTTGAAGCGAGTTTAGTACATATTGTATTCTAGATTTAAACATGAGACGGTATTCCACTCTAATTTAGTTCTAGAATATATTGTGAACTTTGAAGTAGTCTGAAGTTGAGATTCATGGTTGAGTATCGTTCGAAGTTACGGGATATAGTCGCAAATACAGTCTCTGTGTTAGTTATCGTCAATAATAATTACCAGGTATCAACAATACGGCCCAGACTGTGCTGTATAGGCTCAAGATCTTTGATGAGTTCTATGTGACATAGAAATCAGTAATATCGTACAAAATTGTGTTACCACATTTGTAACATTGATGTAAAATTACCGTAAATTACAAAATTGTGTTACCACATTTGTAACCTTCGTGTAAAATTACCGTAACTTACAATATTGTGTTACCACATTTGTAACCTTGATGTAAAATGACCGTAACTTACAAAATTGGGTTACTACACTTTGTAACCCTAATGTGGATTTACCTGACCAAACCAGAAGCGAGCCCAGCTATAAATGTTATACAAGATTATGTGTTAGAACAACACAAGTTTAACATTATTATGCATAATATATTATTTTAAAAGTATACCTCGGTCATCAATTAAAGCAATAAGGTAGATAAATTAATTGCCCCGTAATGCCCCGAATGTCTCTTACTTAGTAAGACAGTATTATTAATGTTTTTAGAGTAATATAGTCACTCTAGACATACGACTATCCTCTAAAACGTAAGCCTTGACACAAATGGCTCCTATGAATCCAAGTTTACTTTTTTTTATAGAAGCGACATCTATTGGTGTCGCTGCAAGATGTAAAGTTAAATAAATGGCGCTTGCGTCGGTAGATTTTTCGATATTTTGAATAGAGAATGGTGAGTCATGCGTCTTTTATTGATAAAGTAGAAGGGACGTATTATACTGTTTTGTGCTCGCAAAAAGCGTCCTTCAGTGTATTGGCCGAAGGGAACTTTTTGTCTGAGTTCTCTCTGAAGATTTTACACTTTCAAAACTAGATTCTATGTGTGTGTGAACTGTCTGGTCAAACAGGATGACCTCGCGAAACTTTTAATACTTACGTTTGTGTAAAATTGTATCCAAAAGAAAAGTAGGTACATGTTGGTACTAAGTCCTGTAATTAGAAAATATAAAATGATGATACGTCCTTTCTGACCAGATGCAGCATTTTGCCTACAGGATATGTTGTAAATAAAATAAATGTGAAAAATTTGTCACACTTTTAAAACAAAATATTTAATTTTTATGCGCAAATATTTGTGTCTTATAGTTTTATCGTTGATTTTTTTAAATTTAAACTTAAGATAATTTTGTGAGTTCAAGTTTGCCCAGCTTACTTTGCGATTGAATGTACATTTTGTATATTTTATACTGTATAGTTATAAGTGTTATGAACTATGCCTAGATTTACTTACGAAAAATCCGAATGTATAACGGCAGGAATAAAATATCGAAATCGAATTGAGATTATTTCATAAGTAAATCTAATCATAAACAAAGAAATATAACGGTATAAAAACTCAAAAAGTCCACACCATTGACAAAAGACATTTCTAGTGTTGCCATCGAAAAATAAAACTGGCAACACAGTACTAAAATCAAAATGGCTTTGAGTATCCGGTTGGTCCTTAAAAAGTTTTTTACTTCATATCTTAAGAGTTTTTTCCTAAAAATAATTACGATCATTAAATGTGAGAGAGTTATTATTTGAGTCGATTGGTCTATCGCAAGTCAACAGCCAAATGGCAAATTACCTTCACGACATAGCCTTATTGATGTCTAGAATTGTATGGCTGTTATGTCAATTTAGAATATGTCTTATATGTCGTGAATATCAATGTATGTGTACGAATCTGGCTGACCTGAAAATATCTACCGTTTTTTAAGCTGAAAATAGATAATCAAGAACCAGTATAATGATTTAGCTATTATCAATAGCCATCAATTCACTTCTAGTGTTTCCTTCCTCATACAGTCCCGGGTCCTTTAAGCGGGGCGTGAAAAAGCATAAAAGTTGTCACGTAATTTCTAGTGCAAATATTGGAAAATAGAAGACAGGAAATGAAAAAGAATTTATGTGATTGTGGATCCACACTTCGCTATTCGCCTATATTTTATTGGAGAAAATTCTTATATGACTAAACCCAAAACAAAAAATTATTGGGAGGGGGGGAGCTTTCGCGCACCGCTGCCTCGGCCTGCTACTAGGGGGACAGGCGGCTCCACCCGACACCCCCAGGCCTGCGCTCATGGAAGACGGAGGTGGTTCGTGGCTCATGGAGGACGGGAGAACTCTGTGCAGCCTCTCCCGGACTCGTTTTCGCCACCAGTATATCGCTCGCCCTTCTAGCCCTTCGCCCTAGATTCTAGGGTATTCCAAATCTGTGGTACCTACTAGTTATAAAATTACTATCTTCAGCTTGAAAAACGAAATTTTATTAATTTTGGAGGTTAGTCAATATTTTTGGCAAGTTCGACTAGCTTTAGCCAAGACTCGGGTCTCAAGTCTGGACTGCAGACGCTAATGTGATTGATAATTTAACATATTTATGTTTAGGTGGTTAATTTATTGTTTCACGTTCACTATATTTTTTGAAAATAATAATTAGATTATAAATAGAATGAATTGTTTTATTTATTATCCTGGTCATGGTTGACAGTACCTGGGTTAATGAAGTTTAAATAAATATTCTACGAAATTGTACTTCGCGCTCTCTGGACACAAAGTGAGCATTGTTTTTGTTTGTTGCTTGTGTTATGGGTTCTAGAATGCGGATGAATGTTTCCTTCCTCCTATAGTCCCGGGGCCTTGCGGGGCGTGAAAAAGCATTTGATGAGGCAGTCAAGCTGAGGGCCGCCACTGTAGCACTACCGGTGTATGTGGTGGTGACCCCAGTCCTGAGACTTTGCCTTTAGCTTACCATCAGGCGAGGTAAAGTCATTTTGACGTGTCCTATATAAAAAAATGAAGATACTTATACAATATGTTGATTTGCATCTGAGCATCCTTCACGGGGGGGCATGAGCTACTTATAGTCATAACAAATTCACTAGCGCATTGAATATTAAGACTAAAAAATTTCATTATTTTCATAGCTCACAAGTTTTAAAAAATATGACATAAAAGAAGCACTCCGTATGTATCAGCCCCACGTTTACGGCCGTTAACCTTGATTAGCGGACGCGCACAGCCCGGTAGGCAGCGCGTGGCGCGGCGCGATGGTTCGTCCGTGCTCGGGTGCTCCATCCATCGGATGCTCTTGTGATAAGTTGATTTAAAATTTTCTTTCCTACTTTTATGGGCTTAGGACCGGCAGATTACGTTAGTAACTAGTACTTACTAGTCAGTAAGGTCAACTGATATTGCAAATATCAGTTGACCTTACCATATAAAATTTTTAAATCAGCTTAGGTATTTACAGAATTAATTATTAATCACACACTACTTACAGATCTTTTTTCAATTGTCTGGGATTAATCACGTCACACGCAATAATTGTTCGAAATGACCACCATTAATTTGCAAACATACCTAGGTTGGGCCGACGCACTAAGTTATTTTTTAAGTTCAATAACACGAATGTCTGTGTTTTGACTTGTTCAAAGGCACTAATTATTTTTTCTCGCAACTGTGTACGAGATGTAATTTCTTCACTGTACACAATCCTTTTAATATCTCCCCATAAATAAAAATCTAAAGGAGTTCAATCCGGTGATCTTAGTGGTTCCCTTTTCAGGAGCTTCCAAACCGTGGTATGGTGAACTTTAAAACGGCGACCAGCTTCACGTGTGCTGGCCCGAAGTTCTCTTTCAAAAAAATCAATTTGGTCTTGTAAATCGGCAGAAAGACCCGCGCTGCCTCGTCCTTGGGCATGGTTTGGCACATCGAACTGCCGATGGTCTCTTAATCGTTGCGTTGCAGCCAGCATTACACGTCTAGAAGGGGTCGGGGAATGAGTAGATAGTACATATCACTGAACATTTGCACAGCTAAATTTAAATTATTATTTGACATCGCGTACAAGCGCACCATTTCTACTAACTCGATGTTAGTAATAGCGCTCCGTCGTCATTATTGCGGCCACGGGAGAAATGCAACGTAAGCGTTATCTCACGACGCGCGCATTTCCGCAACTTAAATAGCACAAAAAATAGTTTTGATTGAGCGCCCGGCGCCCGCGCAGGAACGAGCGAGAGGCACAAGGGGCTGTGCGGGGGGTTGCAGTTGTACCTATTGCACCGCGCTCGGCCGATAGACGATAGCCGCACACGTGCCGCACACACACACTAACGAAATGTAAGTACTTTCTTGCTTAGTTTGTGCAAAATTGAATGCAGGGCGATCGGCGCAAGAGGCGCGTAAACATACCGCTTGGATTGCGTCGATTGGGGCGGATACACACGGTTTGTTTTATTGGAATTATTTTTTGAAATTCATGAAAGTACTATTAAAATAACACTGTTTTTTTAAGACTTCATTTTTTGTGTGCTAGTGATTAAACTCGATAGAGGTAGGTCCGTAAATAATAGACAAGTGAAATTTAAAAAAGAATTATGTTTTTTTAAGACTGTTTTTTTTTTCATGAATTCTTAGAAAGTATAAGTAGCTCGAGCCCCCCTGTGAAGGATGATCAAATGCAAATCAACACATTGTATACTGATTTTTTTGTAAATACATACTTTACATAGAGTAAAGATGCTTTGTTGGTCAGGGTACAATTGAACTACTGACAGTTGTATAACACTTCCTCGTATTGATGGATCCATTTTTTTTATCTATCCAGCTAAAATATTTTAAGAAAAGGTTTCAAAATGAAAACAAAAATAAAATTTTGTTATTTATTCATTTTCTTACTCGAATAATATAAAAATCGGCAAACCGTTTTAAGTACAAACAAAATAAATATAGAGAATCCAATATTCAGTCACATAGTAAAATTACCTAATACATATCAAAATGTTTAATATTAATGATAAACATGCGATATTGTTTAAACAATAGTAATTATAACAAATTACACGAGATTATTAGATATTCGTGATGGCACAGACGTCACATTATTAACTATTACGTGGCAAGAATACCTAGTCACGGGCCGAAAAAGTATTTTTTTTTCCACTGGCAATGAGATTCTTATTTTGAGAAGAAATATCAATTGTCAATTTTCGTGCGACTGATTTATACGAAGACTCGAACATAAGATATAAGCTTATACCTTAACGAAACTTCTACAATCTCCACGATATAGTTAAAATGACTAACTAAAACTTAAATAAATAAGATATTGCCACATCAAAATATAAACATTAAATTAACAATGAAAGATGACAAATGACTGTGTTTATATACGTTTTATATAACTTTTATAAAATTTCAACTAACAATAGTTCTAACTCTGGATAACTTCGCATAAAAACATTCAATATTATATTTCAAAAATTTGTCGCGTTACAAAAATCAAAAATTGCACTCGATAAGGCACTTTTTGTTCGTATTATAAAATGCTTTCATCTCAGTCGTCACCAAACCTACAAAATGACGGGGGAAAAGCAAAACGGCGTAAATGATTTTTATAGCATCGATGGCGTGTCATCTTTTTGCCCAATTATATTGCGTAATTTGGATTGCGTTCTCAGAGACGGATACACGCATAAACTCTTCCCCGCCGAGCAGTGGGAAGGTTATATCGGAGCAGAACCGACCAAAACCGCACAGTGTCTCGTTACATCAGTCTGCGTGGCCGGGGAAGACTAGCCTTACCTAGACCATTGTAGACCCCCACCTAGACCGTTTTTCATTGCTTCAACCTACCAGAGAGGGTCATTTCCAAGAGGAAGATTCGGACGGATAGATTAAATATCTGGTTTTGTGCTTTCTACTGACAATTTTCGCAATTAACAGTTTGTAAATTACTTTTGGAGACTTTTTTTAAATATAAAGTCGATATCACTTACACCGTTCTGCGTTCCCACCGTCTAAATAAATACATTGTCTAAGGCTAGTGATTATTTAGCAAATTGATAGAAAGGTTACAACCGTCGCTTACAACTAGAATACAATAATTGGCAAATAGTTATTATATACTTTACAACTTTACGAGATTAATATTGCTTTGGTTGGTTGGTTGTGGACGCTGGCGACGGTCACTGTGAACAAAATAATCACAAACAATCTAAATAGGCTTGTAATTTTGACCTATGTTCTTAAATACAAATAGTTTCTGGAAAGCAATAACCTGGGAGTCTTTAAGTCAAGAGTGAGGTTACTTTTAGGCAAGCGTTCTCCATCGTCGACCATATCGTTGACTGACAGACAAGCTTCTGGACTGTATCTTGTGTTAAACATAAAATATGTACAGTCAGCGATCTATGATCATTTTAGTTTTGAGCAAAGAAACTTAGAGTATGATGTTTAATTACTTACTTAACTCTATTGAACTACCTTTAAACTTTGATTACAATATAATGAAACATTTTCATTCGAATTTTTAAGTTTGAAATCTGTACATTCATCATTGAATCATGCCCCTGACTGTACAATGCTTACTTTGTTACCGACTAAAATAAACGCATCAAAACTAATTACACTCACCACAAATCTGTTTACTTTGGGCGCGAAAGATTTCGCCACGGTCGACGATTGCACGTTCATGCTTTCGAATTTCTGACGCAGGCTGCAATACAAAATATACACAATTAGATTGTAACATTATGTATGTATGTATGTATGTACGACGGTTAAGAAGAGAGAGAGGGGAAAATCTGTAAGTATATTCGATTCATACATGCAAGTTTATAATCATGAACCTAAAAAAAATTATGGAAGAAACGCGTTATAAATACAACTGATAACGCTAGAGTCGCCCACTTGCTAATACGTACAGTTCGGCACGCACACACTAACACATTAGCCAGCCACTACGCGGCAAACGTCATTCGATTCAGTCAGTTTAAGTAGCGAAAAAAAATACGTTACAGCTAGTCTTTGTGTAATGAAATTGTGTAATAACCGTAGTAACAACAAGCAATAAATACCCAAAATTGACTCACACATTTTTTTATATTACTTAGGTGGTAGACAAGCACACGACCCACCTGATGGAAAGCGGTCACCGAGGCCAATGGACGTGTAGGTGTTTAGGTGGGAGGAGTGATACAGTGAGCTCTGGCTACCCTACTTACCGGCGGGAACACAACACGATGGTTATTATGGGACGGTGTTCTGTAGGGCGGAGGTACTACCCCAGTCGGACAGCTCAATCGGACGAGAGATACCATCGTGTTCTACCTCCCACACATGGTTAGCCGCTGCCATTTTTGTGATAGCCTCGTCTTCAAGGCGAACGTTCTGAGGTTTTATAGCTTCATGGGTATATTTCTACGCGTACAGTACTAACCTCCGGGCGGTCTCTAGCTGCGACTCTCCGTCGTCGTCCTGCTCAGGGCGCTCCGCCCCGGTGAACGAGACAGGCGGGCCGTTAGCCCTCGGCTGCTCGGACTCCGACCAATGCTCAAAGCGGTCGCGGAAACTCTTTGTGCGGGCTAGTTGCTGCGCCTAAAACAGTAGAGATATAGTAAAATAGCTTTTGCCCGCGGCTTCGCCGGCGTGGATGTCGGTTATCGCAACCAAACATAGCCTATAGTCTCGAGGTCTAATCTAATCTACCCCTATACCAAATTTCATCAAAATCGGTCCAGCGGTTCAGGTGTGAAAGCGTAACAGACAGACAGACAGACTGAGTTACTTTCGCATTTATAATATTAGTATGGAGTATGGATAAATAATCGAAAAAAATACTCGTAGGACCAGCCAGTTCAGGGGAGCACTCCTTTACATTTTTTTATACCACGTAGGTGGCAGACAAGCACACGGCCCACCTGATGGGAAGCGGTCACCGTGGCCTATGGACTCCCGACTCTGAAGGGAAAGGGTGGGGAGGCATGCAATTCACATACATATAAAACAATTCTATCATGGTATGAGATGCCGCCAGAGATTGACCATTTCTGTGTCTGTAATAGTGACTCACATTCATGAGACTTTACCTTCAGCTTACCATCAGGTGACGTGAAGTCATAATGACAAGAACCGTTATAAAAAAACATGTATATAGGTCCCCTGCCTACCCTGATGAAATAGAAGCATGTCTGCAAGACTGTATGTAATATTTATGTTTTTTTTATACCACTTAGGTGGCAGACAAGCACACGGCCCACCTGATGGAAAGCGGTTACTGTGGCCTATGGACGCGTGTAACACCAGGGGCGTCACACTATTAGGACACTAGTAATATTTATGTACAAAACTGACGTCTACCTGTTTGAGTGCCTCGTCTCCCTGCCTCGCTTCGTGGTACGCCCGGCGTCTCTCGTCCTCGCTGTCCTCCTCGTACTCCTCAGATGAGTACTCCTCGGAGGACGTGTCACCCTGGTGGTTGGTTTCACCCGGGGGAGGGGGCGTGAACCTCTTCAGAGGTTTGGGTCCTGTGTAGCGTTAACATACAAATTATGAGGTTAAAATTGTAATAAGTGGAAGAGAAGAAAATCGGAGTTAAGTTTTAAGAACATCAGCTGTTATGTATTACTAGCTTTCGCCCGCGGCTTCACCCGCGTGGAAGTCGGTATCGCCACCAATAAAACGACTCTCCACTCCACTTCACTTCACACTCCATTCCACTCCACTAAAAAAAGAATAAAAAGTCCTATGTCCGTCTCCTGGTTCTAAGCTACCTCCCTATCAATTTTCAGCCAAATCGGTTCAGCCGTTCTTGAGTTATAAATAGTGTAACTAACACGACTTTCTTTTATATAGATAGATATCTAGAAAAAAATTCAATTGAAAAAAGTTGTAACAGTACATAGATAATAATGAAGTCTATAACTTTTGTGACACGTGTTTCCTATAATTTGATGGCGGAACCACACCTTGCCAAGTTAGATGCTGTACACTATACTTATTTGTGGCAAAATGTGTCACATATAAACAAGTATAGTGTACAGCATCTAACTTGGCAAGGTTTTGGAGTAGTGTGGGCCACAATCTCCAAAATCTTGCCAAGTTAGATGCCGTGAACTATAAATGTGTGTGTGTGGGGGGTGGGGGTTACCTTGCGGCTCGTCGGCCTTGTGCTGCTGGTCCTCGAGCTGGCGGAACACGGAGATCATGCGCTGCGCCGTGTGCCTGGAGGCCGCCACCGACGTGTCCACCGCCCCCGCCTCCTCGCTGCGGACCACTGATGGCTCGTGGTACAGCTCCGGGGACGGAGACTTGGGCCGCTGGGGAGGGGGGGGCATCCCGTCAATTATATTGTATTATTGATGTGCAAACAAACGCACTTGGTCGAAATTTGGTGGTTTTATTGAGACAATAAATATTATTATTTCCTTTTTTTATCTATAATGGCATTTTTAAATGTAAATAAAAATATTAAAAATAGTACAAGGTCCTAAATTATTATTATTATATCAAATCACACTGATAGCAACCCTTTTATCTCTCCTCTCCTCTAACAAGAGAGCTGAGAGGGTTTAGACCTTAATCCACACATGCTGGCCTAATGCGGGTTGGTGGATCGGACATGTCCTTAGAATTTCTTCTAGGACATGTGGGTCTCCTCACGATGTTTTCATTCACCGTCAGCAGATGGTAAATCATGTGATTAGCACATATAAATTCCACAAAGTGAAATTCACATTGGTAATGTCTGGCCGGATTCGAACTCGATACCTCTGAATAGAGGCCGCGTCCTTATCCATTCAGCTACCATCGCACTGCAATTTAAAATTCTATCAAAATCAACTCCAATACTCATAATTTCAAATATGACCGTCCACGTCCAATTGAAAAATTCACTGTGTATATTGACGTCTCTCGTTATGAATACGATACGCATACTATTCGAAAGAAATATCCTGCTCGCCCTACAAATGAAGTTGACATAGACCCTGCATCTTATGATAAATGATACCCATGGCTTACGAAGCTAGTCCAATAGGAGGGTAGGTGTGAGTGGCTACCTGCGTCTGGCGAGGGGGCGTCATACGGAACTCCTTGCGCTTGGTCTCGGGCCGGTAGGTCTCGAAGAACTTGAACCGATCGGAGATGTCAGCCGTCTCGATCTTCACGTCCTCCAGCTTGTCTCCCGCGCGGACCACGTCCTTGGGGATGAACGGCTGTGGGGGGTAGACAGATGTTACATATTGAAGTAAAATTAAGGGCAGAAACAGATGGCGTGCTGCTGTCTCTGCCTAACCCGGAAGTGAAAAGGCGTAAGTATACAGGGTGAATTTTTCAAAAGGGATTGGATGGCCAAATCCAAAACTATAAGGAATAGCGAAAAATGGTCAAAGGAGTCACGAGCCCGATTTTGATGAAACTCAAAACCTCATCATTAGATTTTTGAAAAACCAATAAACCTAGCTGAGAATCGAACCCGTTGATTTTGAAAAAAAAAACACACCCTTTATTATTACACCATACGATAGTGTCGCTATTAAGGATTAAATTCTGCGAAGTAATGATAGACGGCAAATTTAAGGAAAATTTGGAATTTGATAAAATTCATATTTTATGTGCCTATTTGTTCCGTTCGAAATCCCAGAAAAGATCGTAACTATTCCGTGTTTTCAATTATACTCAGAATGATTATAATGATTGATGTTTTTTTTTAAAACAAGATGGAGCTCCAGCCCATATAAGCTCATATAACCAAAAGAGATTTTGATTCAGCAGTTTGACGACAATTTTATTGCAAGGCATGGTCCTGTGGCCAGCGAGATCCCTGGATCTTACTCCCTTACATTACTTTCTCTGGGGGTATATAAAAAACAAAATTTTCAAAGGCACTTTGATACAGAGATACAGTTGATGACTTGAAACGTTTTTTGGAGGATATTCTAAACGGAATCCAGAACATTGTAATATTGAATGCAGTACGATCCTTGAGGTCTCCAGCTATGTATGAAAACAATGGTCTACATTTTGAACAATGAATCAGTTAATGTAAGAAAAATAAAACGTACATATTTTGTTAAAGATGAGCTATTTCTTTTAGTTTGCGGTATGGCATTACTTCCCAGAATAAGATCCTTAATAGCAACACTATCATATGGTGTAATAATATAGGGTGTGTTTTTTTTTCAAAATCAACAGGTTCGATTCCTAGCTAGGATTATTGGTTTTTCAAAAATCTAATGATGAGGTTTTAAGTTTCATCAAAATCGGGCTCGTGACTCCTTTGACCATTTCTCGCTATTCCTTATAGTTTCGGATTTGGCCATCCAAGCCCTTTTGAAAAATTCACCCTGTATATGTATTTTTTTTAATAGGTAATTTACGTGTTCAACATAAAAACAAGTTCAGGCACTTTTTGATATTTTGGGAAGTTATGTGAATAATAGATTTCGCCCGCGTGGAAGTCGGTATCGCCACCAATAAAACGACTCTCCACTTGACTCTCTACTCCACTCTCCACTTAATCCTCCACTCCACTCCTCTCTCTACTAAAAAGGATAAAAAGTATCGAATGTCCGTCTCCTGGTTCTAAGCTACCTCCCAACCAATTTTCAGCCAAACAGGTTCAGCCGCTCTTAAGTTATAAATAGTTTAACAAACACGACTTTCTTTTATATATATAGATAGATAGATAGATATAGGTATAAAAGTAGACTTACGATCTCCTTCCGTTTGGGCACATCTTGCGGCGGGGGGGAGGTGGGGGGCATGCTCTTGGCGTTGGCGTCCAGCTCCAGGAATATCGAACGAGACTTCTTGCCTATACCTGCAATAGGTACACCATACAGTTAGGTATCGATTATATAATAGATACCTACATTTTTTGGTATAACTCGATTGTGTATCAATATAAGACAACTTTTGTTTTAAGGAATGTATGTACAGTCCTGTCAGATCAGCATCCTATACCCTTTTCTACTTCTCCAACCTAGCATTAATTCCCAGTAACATTCAAAGCTTTCACCTCAGAGTCTGGGATCCGCTTTACCAGTCTTAACTGCGGATTTGGCTGGACCTAGATATTTCCCGTAAAGCGACTGCCATCTGACCTTCACAACCCAATGGTGACATTAGGCGACATCGAAGCATTGCAGCTAGGCCGTTGTTGTTGGACTTTTTAGGGCTCCAACTACCCGTAACGACTGCCATAGATGTTTGTATGGCAACCGAGACCGACGGCTTAACGTGCTCTCCGAGGCACGACCAGAGCAATACCCTATACCCTTTTATTCCTACCACCCCGGCGGGCCAGTTGGGGCGGTAACCGACTAAAATCGCACGTCATCTCTGATATTCGAGCGCCGAGTGTAAAGTGACCCAAAAGTTATCTCCGGCTTTGAGTCGACCCCCTCAGCTTTGGGAACCACAATGTGCCCGTCTCGCCCTCGAAAAGGGGGGGGGGGGGGAGGGCGGCCCGGCCTGCTTTTGCAAGTGTGACAGGCAGTTCCACCCGTCACCCCCAGGCCTGCGCTCATGGAGGCGCCTGGTGCCGAGGGTACTGACCTTCGTTGAAGAGAGCGCGGTCATCGATGTCTCGGTTCCTGGGCGGCAGGTTCTCGTCGTTGAACAGGTCTCCGTTCTCGAAGCGCTCCTTGATGGCGCGGGACTTCTCCGCGTTGAGCTCCAGCTCGCGGGAGATCTTGTCCGCTGACGTCACGCCTACAGACAGACGAACTACTTAGTTATAGGTGTTTCTAGTTTGAACAATTTTTTCAAAGTGCTGATTATGTATGAGCTTCATACAAAAAGAATGACTTTACAAATTTACCGGCAGACATGAGATTTGGAGAAACGGGTTTTAAACCGTTAAAAAACAGGTTTAAACCGTTTTAAAAGTAATAATTATTTTACAAGAAAAATATTAAGTAAATTAAAGGAGATGTTTCAATTTGGGCCCACTATTTAATTTGTACACTATACAGAAAAAATAATAAAAAAGTTTAATATCGACATTTAAAATCACTGGAAGTTTTATTACTATGACGTCTTTGAAAACCATAAAAATACAATTTTATTTTAATTATTATAAACTAGCTGACCCACCCCGGCTTCGCCCGTGGCACCCTATTTAACTCACATGATAATGCTCATAATTTATCAGTTCTCCTAAAATGTATGGGAATCTACCGGAATTGTTCACATTTATGATTATTGCTCCGCTCCCTTGGGCAGTAGCGTGATGATATTCAGCCTATGACATTCACGGATAATGTGGCTTTCTATTGATGAAAGAATTTTTTAAATCGGTTCAGTAGATCCCGAGATTACCCCTTACAATTTAACAAATATACAAACACACAAACTTAACCTCTTTATAATATTAGTATAGATAATATAAAGTTTCAATTTAATAAATAACCTACCTTGTTCGCTCTGCAGTACTGATTGTTCATACATTTCTTTAATTTTAGCTTGCTTGCCCTGTAAGAGAAATTGATACATTTAATTTGATCATAACTGAACGAGGGGTTTCAATAGCTGGATAGATGAACGCGACATCTGTGATAAATGGATGGATAAATTATAAATAATTATATTCCGTATGATTTTTTTCAAATAAATCTACCTTAATTTTCGTTTGTAGTAATGTGATCTATTTTCAAACAGATTTGAAATTTTGAAGCAATTATATACAAATCCTAAGGATTTAGATTAGAAAAAGAAAATATACAGGACGGGACTTGAACCCGCAACTAGTCCCTTACAGGGGGGGAGAGGCCGGTTTTCTGCGCGGTGACGGAGTGGTGACAGGACGCCCGCCTGTCACCCTGCACCCCAGACATTGTTGATACAGAAGATTGTGTAGCCAGAGCTCCCTGTACCCCTCCTTCCTCACCCCTTCCTAGCCCTCCCTTCAGTGTAGACAGCGCGTGACACCCTTAGTGTTGCACACGTTCATAGTGACCGCTTCCCATCAAGTGGGCTGTGCGCTTGTCTGCCACCTACGTAGTATGAAAAAAGGGGGAATATTCTGACCATTGACAGTGGATGTTTCCCACGAGAAGCTAGGGAATTATGTAGTACACCCAAACAGAGTCCCGTATGTTTGGGTAAGGCTAGCCTTTTTCTGGGGTCACCAAGTCCCAGGGCAAAGTAGGTCGCTAGAAAGAAAGAAAGAAAGAAAGAAACGTTTATTTGATGCATTAAACACTATAAATGTTCATAAACAACTAAGCTAGCACATATTTTACTTATTCTATTATGTGCCTCACGAATGCATCAAAAGGGTGTCCAGTTCAGCATATGCCAGGGGGACAGACCTTGGCGCTGGTTTTCGACTGGAACCCGTGTGTATTAGCGTGTGGTTGTGTGTAAGTGTGAGAGTATGGGAAGTGAATGTGTGACTAGGCCCGCCCCTAGCCACGCAGCCCTCGGCACGACAACCTTGGCTTGGCATTATCACACTTATCTATCAGTAATCCATTCCGAAGATTCCAAACACCAGAACAGTTTGAAGAAGCGAAAGAAGTATGCCAAGATCGTAGCACGTGGAAAGATGTTGTCTCTGCCTACCTCAATGGGAAAAAGGTGTGATTCGTATGTATGTATGTAGTGTGATGGGGATCTGGGCATGAAATGACACCGACACAGCTTGGATAAACGTATAGTAGTTTATTACTCGCGCACAATCACTTATCTTTTAACTTATTCTAATTATTTCTTTAATTTGCACTCTCACACCTTCACGTCGTTCTCTCGTCTTCTTTCCTTCCTCCTTCCTTCCGTCGCGCCAACCTTTCGCCCCACCATCCATGCATCTCGTTCACTCTTCCGTCTTCTATCTCACTCACACTTACGTTCCGTTCCCACATGTATGTGTGGAATGTACGCACCATAAAGAGCCTGCTGCGTATGTTCTGTATCTCCTGCTTCCTCTCGCGGTGCCGGTCGGAGGTGGAGTGCTGGCCGGTCTCGAACTTGCCGACGATCTCGCTCATGTTGCAGAACGACACGGGCTGCTCGCGGGACGCCGTGTGCGCGTACGACTTACGCAGCACCGAGTCTTCGTCTACGGGAGAAACATCATCATCATTCTCTGAACCCTTTTCCCAACTCAGTTGGGGTCGGCTTTCCAGTCTAACTGTGATGCGGCTGAACTTCGATATTTTCCGTGGAGCGACTGCCATCTGACCGCCACAACCAATGGTCATTATGACCAATGGCGATATCGAAGTTCCAAGTTAGACTGGTTGGACTTTTGTGGGCTCCAACTACCCGTAACGACTGCCATAGATGTTTGTATGGCAACCGGGACCGACGGCTTAATATGCTCTTCGAGGCACTAATAAACCTGCGATAAATACACACATAACTTCGAAAAGTCATTGGTGTGTGCCATGGTGAACCTGGGATCGAACCCGGGACCTCGTCTCAGTAGTCCATTACCCAAACCACGAGGCTACCGCGGCTTACGGCTACGGGAGAAACATATCTTTACTATTATATAGTAAAATGTCTGTACTGTGTCTGTGCTATGTTACATGAACACGAATTTTTTTTTTTGTTTGTCTGTTTGTGCGCGAAGGACGCAAAAACTACGGAACAGATTTTGATGCGGCTGTTTTTGCTTGGAAGGGCTTAACGGCTATAGTGTAACTGTCTTGCCAACTCACCATCTTCATCCTCCGGTTCGCTGGCGCTCTCTTCGATGGGGACTCCGTTCAAATAGTCGTCCGACACGCCGATGTCCATGCCCTTCGCCTTAAACCTGCGGATAACACCACACATTTATATCTAACTAGCTGTGCCCCGCGGCTTCGCCCGTGACATACGTCGTCCCCGTGGCAGGATAAAAAGTATCCTATGTCCGTCTCCTAATAAGTTAATATGGTCGTTAAATTTTCTTAAATTTTCTCATGTCCCGTACAACTTTCTTGACTTTTTCTTTCATAAGAACCTTCTCCAGACAATAACAAACACAACAAAAAAGAATTAACGAAATCGGTCCAGTAGTTTACGCGTGATGCTGTGACCAAGGGAAATAGGGATAAGGCATCGAGCAGACGGAGGCGCGGGCAGGACCGGTCAATTTCACCGCGAAAGGAATCCTATACTACCAACGCCCGGCGGGCACTGTTGGCGCTTTGTTTTCGCGGTTAAAAAGACCCGCCCGCCCCGCCGTGTGCTTAACGCCTAAGAGAACTTATACTAATCAAAATTACGCAATAAAGATTTTCATAAACCAACCCGAATGCGTATTTGTGTCTAGTCAGATAGATTCACGATATAATGATCAAGAGGTTCCGAATTCGAATCCTGACCATTACGCTAGTCCCACCCTCTCCTTTCCTATATAACTACTCGTAACAGGCTGACATATCACCCTCATATGGTGCAAACAATTCCATCAAGAACCAAGCGGTTCGGTGCCTCTTTTCTTTGCACCATCAAAACCAGCTGTTAATTTTTTGGCCAACCTATTAATTTAAGTATAGTAAACCACACATATTTACCGAAGCTAAACATACAACTTAATATATTAGGTATAGCAACATATTGCCGTACCTGTACATTACAAACAATTCGAAATTCAAAACACTCCACACAAAACTTCACTAAAACTGTTCTAAATTCAATTTTTCAATATTCAAATACAGAATTTCATCCGTCTTTCACGCATCACAGACTACAATGTGATAGCTATCGATTGAGAGACGGAATACAGACGAATATCGACCTTATGGCCGTGAGATTAGACGAAAAAATAGTATGCGTTTATAAAAAAAATTCTAATGGAACATATTGTTGGGTTTAAGAAAAAATCCAGTGTGTGTTGGAATGGGTGAATGTGGAGTGGGTGTATCGATAAGTTTGGAATACATTGCGTAGTTTTAGACTGAAATTTTTAATTAAATTTAGTTTTTATTTTTTTGAAATTTATTAATTAAATTTTGGATCATAAATTATTAGTATTATTACACTACTTTAAGTTTTTATTGTTTTGATATTGTTTAAGTTTAAGGTGTTCTAGTTCTTGCTTAATTCTTAATTTAATCACAAAATTAAATGTCAAGTAGGCACGTGTCATTCATCTTAAATTTAGATAACATAATAATGATTAGAATACGAAAAAAGCTTTCTTTCATTTATTTAACTGCCATGATACCAAAAAAAGTAGCAATGTTGCCATATCGTCAAATTGTCTTTTTAACCGACTTCAAAAAAGGAGGAGATCCCAATTCAACTGTTTTTTTCAGGTTTGTTACCTCAGAACCTTCGACTGGGGTGAACTGATTTTGATGATTCTTTTTTATTTGATAGCTGGCGCTTCCCGTGTGATCCAAATATACCTACATAGTTTTTTATTACTAAATTTAATTCATTTTTATTCTGTAGAATTTTTATTTATTGGTTATACAATTTAGGCTAAACGTTTTAATTCTGTGCAGAATTTAATTAAAATAAACTTTTTCAAAATCATATCACTTATTTCAAACACTGTTTGTTTGGTACTATACCAGCATTGTATATCAAACCAATGCGATTCGCCCCTTAATGATCGCGGACCGCAATTCTCATGGGTTACAGAAATAGATCGGTCTGTGGATATGACGCAAGTGGTTCACACGCCGCCTGACTCATTTTGATACTTTATGAATATTATTTATCACATTGAGGTGATGAAAATAAATGTTACTGGTAAAATAAAAGTATATTATGTGTCGTCGTGTCTGATTATAAATTTATGTTTTTTTATATAAAAATAATATACAATGCGATCTAAATTTCAAGCAATTGAAGACCAGTGTTGATATTGTCATTAAACTAATGATTAGTCGACGCATAATTTCGCTATTTATATTTATCTTTATTTCTTAAACTTGACCAGATGATACGCAGAAAATCTTCATTCAGTATTTATTTGTAACTATTGTGGTTATATACCGCAATAGTTACAAATAAATACTAAATGAAGATTTTTTCGCGTATTCTAATTACACTAACATAAAATTTAGGGTTCTTTATATACGTACACGAGCAAATAATAAACATTCATACCTCTTTTTTACACCTTTACGGGTGACATTTTTAAAAAATATTTTCGTGTCATCCACCATATAAGTTGTGTATGGCACACAACTTATAACATTAAATTTCAAGTTGGTGTCCCCAGCGCTGTAAGCTTGGCGTTAATGAATGAGTAGATCAGGAAAGTAATGATTTTTGAATGTGTAACTTAAATACTTATTATAAGAATACGTTTTATACCTCATTGTCATAAAGTCGTTACACTACTCACCAATAGATGGCCCTCATCAACTGACGTCACTTGGTAACCGTCGATGTTAAGATTATCCGGAAGGGAATGACTACCTGTGGTTGCCGTCAACTTCTTAAGAGCAAGCGCGAAACGACTAGAAAGCAGAATAAAACAATACATCCTTATTCCCTAGTGCTAGTGCATCCTATAAGGAACGACTGGCGCTGGCGCCGTCACCGTCAACCTCCTCCCTCCCTGGCAGGCACTTTCGAATCAGTCGCCCCTCCCACAGACCATGCCTATGTCCATGGTAGGCGTAGTCGATCGATCGTAAACTTGTAAAGAACTACCTGCAATAAATACCTTTTAACATTTTCGCAGCATTCTTTCTTCTCATTGTCACAACTGGCGACCAACGGAGGCACGAAGCTAAGCCGCGCTTCATCACGCGTTCAGGAATAATTTTGCGATAACAGGAAGGGTGAAGAAGATGAATCCTTCGGAAGCACAGTTGGAAAAGCCTGTCGCCAAGATTGCACCGGATACACATGAGGTATCGCTCGCCACATGCCCGGTGCAGTTCGATGGAACGAAAAAGGCGGCAATAGTGGAAACATTCTTGACTGCAGCAACCATCTTCAAACAAATAAAACACATATCGGACGACGCAGCACTTATGTCAATCCCACTGATCCTGACCAAGGATGCTGCGACCTGGTGGCAAGGAGCAAAACTAGAAGTGAAGACCTGGGACGCCTTTCAAGATCATCTCAGATCTGTCTTTGCACCAAAGATACCTGCATACGGCCTGTCACAGAAAATTATTGGCAAAAAACAGGATCCCCAGACGTCAACAGAGAATTTCGTAGCGCCCAAGCATGCATATGCACCAAAGAAACTTGCATACGTCCTGTTACAGGAAATTATTGGCAAAAAACAGGATCCCCAGACGTCTATAGAGAGTTTCGTGGCCCGCAAGCGAATGTTGCTATCACAACTGCCATACCCGGAGTTACCAGAGTCCCTGCAACTTGATATGGTGTATGGGCAACTGCAAGAGCGAGTCAGGGACCAAATCTCGAGGGCCTCCATTACCACCTTCCAGGACTTGATAGAACAAGCACGAGACGTGGAACAATTGTGGGCTAAAAAGTCCCATGCTCACATCTCAAAATGAAGCCAGGGGGTCGTCCAAGAAGAAGTATAATTTCTGTCATTACATCGGCCACGGGACGGAGGATTGCAGGAAGTTGAAAAAGCAAGTAATTACGCACATCCGCTACATACGTTAACAATGGATTCCTGAAGAAACAAAATTTTAATGATTTCAGTTTTAGTTTCTTTATTTTTCAAAATAATGCAACGTAATTACATCTTTTTGACGTCAAAAACTACTTAACACTAAGTTTAGTATTTTTTTTCATACACACATTTTAATTAAGGAATATATTTTTTTAGTAAAATTAAAATAATTAACGTTTTTTATTTAATAAATTATAGAGGATTAAGACACTTTGAGTGATGTATGAAATATTCGATGATAAAAATATACATCTTGTCGTATTTCCAAATAAAGGAAGGGATGAAAGAATGGACTTGGGTACGATACTCAACATTTTTAAATGTATATAAATAAAATCGTAGTGTCTGTTAAAAGCTATTAAAGTAACCGTTTCTATCTTACTGTATTTGTATGTAACACAAAATATTTTTTTTTAATTTTTATTTGTCTATCTGTGTGTTTGTTCGGGTAACCTCTGAAACAGCTGGACCGATTTTGACTAGACTTTCACTGGCACTGATATAAAAGCCGCGTAAGCCAAATCTAAAGTCATCTTACACCCCGGCCTTTGAAGAACCAAGACGGCAGCGTGCGGTTTTAGTGGGTTGGAGTGCGACATAACTGTTCAACCGGCCGCGGAGGCGGTATCCATGGGGATTTTAGTTCGATAAAAAAGCCTCCAGCATGACTCATGTAAAACATGATGAAGGGCCAGGAGGCATATTATCCCCCCCCCCCCCCCTCTGCCCCTACTGCTCCCAGTCTTTCAAGATCAAGAAGTAAGCACAGCAACTGGGTACTAACTTGGCGAGTTTGGACAGGAGCGCGGCGCTCTTCTCCCGCGGAGCCCGGGGCTCGGCCGGCAGGGGCTCCTCGGAGGACGTGGTCTTTCGCTCGAACACCTCGAAGCGTGACTTCACGTCCAGTTGCGACAGCTCCTCGAGACCCAGGTCTGGCTTATCTGATGCTGTTCACAAGATAGAAAGTTAATCCTACTACTATTATAAACGTGAATGTTTGTTAGTAACAAACATTCACGCAAAAACGGCTAAACAGATTTGACTGAAATTGGTACGAGAGATAGATTATACTGCCGTCTCAAGGTCACGCGCATCGTGATTGATTGAACAAGTTAAAATCACCAAATATCCGTATTCGGATCGGCACATCACTAAGAGTACAATTAGCGCCATCTATGATTTAACAAACACAACTAACACGAACCTCTAACGACATCTGGCGGCAGCTCCACCGGGTTGCTCTCGCAGATGATCATCTGATGCTTTTTGGGGGCAGCTGTTGAACAAGGAATTTTAGAGTTAAGATGGGGTAAAATACAATAGCATGTTTGTGTTGAGCACTTATAAATATTATCATTATGCTAGCTGTGTTCTACTTTACCAATAACAATATACGGTAGATTTTAAGTCTGATCGAGGCCTTCCTAATATTATAGAAAACATCGCATCAAGATCAATAGAGAAACACAAGAATTACCAAAAAATTTTTGTGTTCATAATCGTTCATTCAACATAGCCCAAGATGCTTTTTTACACACATCTAATATACCATTATTTTTATAATATTTTGATATGCTAAGAGATGGGTTAAGGGTTTAGCTTGATTCCGAAAACCTTGAGGAAGCCTGAGGACCTTTAACCTCACCTGCGAGCCGCTGATTGACGGACAAACAGCAGTCACTCCCATAAAAGCCACCTTCTGTATCCGTGGTCAGATAGAACGTAAACGAAATCGAAAAAAATATAATATAACTAGCTGTTGCCCGCGGCTCCGCCCGCGTGGATGTCGAAATCCGTTTCAAAAACTATCCTATCTCTCAAGTTGGATCGAACTGCACACGGTGTGCGAATTTTATTATAATCGGTTAAGGAGTCCATTGAGGACAAACATTGTGACACGAGATTTATATATATTAAAATCCAGTATCTGCCGAGATTTATATATATTAAGGTGTCTTACCGTCTGTCTGGTCATCCCCGTCCACTGGTTTGGGCTCAAACAGCTGCTTGAAGTGTGGTTTGCAGTACAGTGTGGTGTGGTCACTCTGGTATGTCTCCACTCTACAACGAGATAAATGACGTCACAATACACAGATGGCGCAGCGGTTATTTAGTTAACTCGGCAATAAGTATAGCATCAAGTATTGTAGGTTTGATGTGGTATATGGAGCGATATAGCCCAACTTATGAGGTCCAAGTTTCGGTGGTCAAGTTATATCAGCAAGGTCATTCTTAGGATGGGTGACCATTGTTAACACTTTGACCCTCCGTACCTCGGAGAGCACGATAAGCCGTCGGTGCCGGTTACAGAAGGAAAATTCTCTTTAAAAATATTTTCAAAAATATCTCCCAAATTTAATGTCAAAACAGTTACTTAATTTTATACCACTTAGGTTGCAGACAACCAGACAAGGACACGGCCTACCTTTTTTTTTTCCGTGCGGAAATCCTCATGGATACCCACCCCGCGGCCAGCGGGGCAGGTTATGTCGGACTCTTACCGACTAAAACCGCACGCCGTCTAGGGTCTTCTGAAGCCAGGGTGTAAGGTGGCCCAAAGAGCATTTCCCTCGCACCCCGGCTTGACCCGGGCCATCTCCGGATTCGAGATGGCCCCCTCGGGTTTGGGAACCGCACGGTTCCCGGGGAGCACACGGCCTACCTGATGGGAAGCGGTCACAGTGGTCTAAATGGACGTGTGCAACACAACGTCACACTATCTCTGCCGACCATGTGACCCGTGGGTACAGTGAGCTCTGGCTGCCCTACTTACCGGCGGGAACACAACACGTATTATGGCCGCGGTGTTCTGTACGGCGGGGGTACTACCCCAGTCGAAATGCTCAGTTCGGACGGGAGATACCGTCGGGTCCTACCTCGTATTATTCATATCTAACTTACGTGAGTTGTTTATTACACTGGACACATCTGAAGCACTCCTTATGCCAGATCCTCTTCTCGGCCTTGATGCGCTCCATGGCGTACACGGGCCGGGCGCACTTCTGGCACTGCGGGTTCGAGTCCGCGTCCGAAGCGGCCTTCATCTTCTTGAATAGCTTTTCTGTACTTTTAGACTGGAATAGGAATTAGGAAACTAATGAATGAATGAACAAATATTTTATTCCAATGAGTATGGTTTTTTTTATATATAAGACACGTCAATTTGACTTCACCTCGCTTGATGGTAAGCTGAAGGTAAAGTCTCAGGAAAGAGGGTCACCATTACATACACGTGCCATGTTAACAATGGTGGCACTCAGCTTGACGACCTCATCAAAAGAGGATTGTCGTCGCAGCACCGCGTGACACCCACCGGTCCCACTAGTGCTGCGACCTTGTGGTCTTGTTAGGGATTGTTCCCCCATGCCCGGCTATGCACTTGCTGACCCCTGAACGCAATCCAACCGAGATTGGATGACTATGGAGGGTTTTACGCAATCGTGCACGGTGGTACCTACACGGCCGAATTTTGTGGCAAAATTTGTGCCATCAAATTTCTACCACCAGTAAAAGGTAATGGTAATTACATCGAGATCTTATGTTATTAAATTGTTCATGCATTTTTTTTCTATTATGTCTAATTCCATGTCTAATAGGCATTATAATTAAACCTCCTACTATACGTATCCTACTAATATTATAATCGCGAAAGTTTGTAAGTGTAGATGTTTGTTACTCTTTCACGCAAAACGGCTGAACAGATCTGGATAATGTTTTCATTCCTGGTGTAGGGTCTTGTGGACTTGGACGGAGCAGCGAGCAACGGCTAGTCTTAAAATAAGCATAGCTTAACTAGCTTGTGTCATGGATTCTAGAATGTGGATAAACATACTAATAACTTTTTTTTTGTAAATACTTTCATAAACACCCAGACCAATGCAAATATTCATGCACATAAATATTTGCACTGAGCGTGAATCGAACCCGCAACCTCTGACCACAGAGGTAGTTAACTTTCAACCGACTTCAAAAAAGGAAGAGGTTCTCTCGACTGTATTTTTTCATTTCTCTTCAGGACTTTCGACTGAGTGAACCGGTTTTAATGATTCTTTTTTAAATGATAGCTGGCGCTACCCGTGAGGTTCCTATTTCATGATGGTCAGTTGAAGTCGGTTTTTTTTTGTAACAATTATCTGCTAACATAACACTTACCACAGATATAGCCCCTTCGTCCTTGTGCCGTCTCGACTTGGTCTTCTTCTTGACCTGCCGCTGCTCCGAGACCTGCACATCCTGGTACGTCCTGGTGACCCTCGACTCCGTTTGGATGAGGGTCTGGGACGACTCCATGGTGGCCGTCGCCGTAGCTATTGTGGTCGCCATCGCCTTATGTTCTGTAGCAAAAATTCATAGTTGTAACTCAAGAACGGCTGAGCCGATTTGGCTGAAAATCGGTAGGGAGGTAGCTTAGAACCAGGTGACGGAGATAGGATACTTTTTATCCTTTTAAATATTTTTTTTAAAGAATTGAAGTACATAATACAAGTCAAGTCAATTAGCCTATTGCAGTCCGCTGCTGGACATAGGCCTCTACCAATGTACGCCATAGCACCCGATTCTCCGCCTTGCGCATCCAGTCTATCCCAGCTACCCTCTTCAGGTCGTATATTATAAGTCTATGGTAAGTTATGTAAATAATTGTCTCATGCGAGAATAGAAGCCGCAACATTCGGTGACCACTTAATCCACTACGCCATCCGTGCAGTGTTAGAAAGTGCTTATTCATTTAAACGTACAAATTTGCATTTTGCTGCGATTATGCAGCGGAAATAGACCTTAACTAATAATTTGTTAACCTTAACTTTGGTTTAAAACGAGGTCGGCCATGTTTCTTTTTTCGTAAAGTGTTTTTTTTTCAGTCAAAATGTACCTGTCTTGTATTCAGATTAGGTATGTTATATTAAATTAAGTCAGAAATGAAATGTAAAAAAAATTAAATGTCCTCTGCCACTGAGATAATCATCAAATAAGTAATTGAGTAGTATGATTTATCGAGCAAGAATGTAGGACTTATTTTTTAAACATTTGCAAGTTTTAATTTTTATATATAATAATTATTATATAATAATTACTAGCTGTTGCCCGCGGCTCCGCCCGCGTGGATGTCGAAATCCGTTTCAAAAACTATCCTATCTCTCAAGTTGGATCGAACTGCACATGGTGTGCGAATTTTATTATAATCGTTTAAGTGGTTTAGGAGTCCATTGAGGACAAACATTGTGACACGAGATTTATATATATTAAGATATAATAATAATAATTAAATGCAAGGGATTTAATGGCTTTAGGTAGTAGCATCTGAAGACCTTTTCTAATAGCTGCTAAAATTTATCCCTAAGATATTTCTATCGTGAGATACGGAATCAAAATTATATTGCTTTCCAAAACAAATTAAGTCATTAGTAAAGGTCCCTGGAGCGAAACGCTGGTTTCTATTGCCCATTTGCCTCATCAGATTCGACACGCTATGACGAGATGCTGATTGCACTCTATACCATGTAATTCTGTATTAATTGGGTACTGGGCAATCACGAATTATAATAATCGAAAGATTGATAAGATGTTCCCACTAAACGTCATCGGCTTGGATACTAGAGTCACCAAATTGTCACATACCTACTAGGAGCAATCACGGCACATTGTACACGGTACGTGGTATGTATAATGTATATATACATTACATGTGTAAAATATATTTTACATTTATATACATATATACATTATACATAGGTACATGTGTGTATGTAACTCATATAAAAATCTGTGAAGTAAAAAATATATTATGTATTCAATCTTTGGTTAGGTACCAAAATATACATCTTTTAGTTAATTCTAGGCCAATAAACTATGTACCTATGTAATTAGATTAGTTTCCTATTATTTAAAAAAATAATGATGTTTATTTGAAACACCTTTCGCTACTTCTACTTTCATAATTGTTTTCTTTTCATAACATGCTCGCCGATTGCGGGTATTTTTGACCTGACCTTGACACATCAATCAAATATAGGCCGTCTTAAAACCGTAGATGGCAAGGAGTCAGCTGTGGTGCGTGGGATATGCCTGTTAGGTAACCTCACACCCGATAATTAAGACCCGAGACTGCGTGCGGTTTTAGTCGGTCCGACATAACTACCCCCGATGGCCGATGGGGGCGGTATCCGTAAGGTTTTCCACACGATAAAAAAAAGGCTCTAAGCTGACGAACTGCTACAATGATATAATGGTTCCTGATGACATAAAATACTAGGTACATAATTGGGATCGTCGTAGGTAGACGACTAAAAGATAGGTACTTAGGGCGCATCTCAAACCGGAGATGATCCATCCTCAAGAATCATTGTGGTATTATCGGTGTCTGTAATAGTGTCAGTTACCATCAGGTGAGGTGTAGTCTTACTGACGTGAACATTATAAAAAGAAATGTTAATATTATCGCGATTTACTGTCAGTCAATATCTAACAACAAAAGCCGCGAACGTTTCAAGCAAACGTTCACAAAATTCAGATCATAATCTTAAATCGTAACTAACATCATACACTTCATTATAAACTTTTCACTGTTCATATAAATTACAACTCGCCATCAAGAAAACCAATTACAACTTTCTAAATGGTAATTCAATAAGCCCAAATTACGTTCATCAATGTAGCTTGCATTACAAAACATAATAATGAATAACTAGGTACGTTTAAAAAACCGACTTTACAAACTAAAAACCTAGTATTTATTTTTAATTTTTTAATTTTTACTTTTTAGTGTACCTACAGAAATAGAAAAGTACTTATTCATTTATGTACAAAGGCATCAAAAACAGAATTTTTGCCGTAAATTTGATGTTTTACCCTCGGATCCTGGATATGGGACCACCTCAGAAGTAGCCTCTTTCAAACAAATTTTTTTTTTCAAAATCCATCCATAATTCGGCGCCGCTATCACGTAACATACAAAAAAAATTACCTACAAATTGAGAACCTCCTCATTTTTTGAAGTCGGTTAAAAATATATTCACAAACGTACCAAAAGACTGCGGAGCCATGATACGCATTGTTGACTTTCAGTTTTATTCACTCTTTCCACAAAAACAATGCACTACACTAACACAGTAACGTAATATCCGTGTGGTCCGTCGAACTGCTTTCGTTTTACTGAGAGATTTTGCATCAATTTTGTTATTTATACGTGAATGTGTGAGCAAAGTGTGATTTTCTGTCACATTGATTCATGAAAGTACTCGTCATTGTACGTATCCGTCATGTAAATTTTTCCCGCCTACGATTTGTCTGTTGTTGGATATCTGTGTTTTGAAGGGCGATAGAGCGTAAAGACTTTGGAGTCGTTAGATTACAAGCTGCCAATAACTACAGCTAAACATGTAAGGCTAAATATCCACATTTTCTTCCTTTTTTTTATCGTGCGGAAATCCCCATGGATACCACCCCCGTCGGCCATCGGGGGTGGTTATGTCGGGATCGAACCGACTAAAACCGCACGCCGTCTCGGGCCTTAATTACCGGGGTGTAAGGTTACCCAATGGGCATATCCCTCGCACCCCAGCTGACCCCGGGCCATCTACGGTTTTAAGATGGCCCCCTCGACCCACCGAGAGGGGGGGGGGGGGGTGGGGCGAACATCGCGCCACTTCGCCGACGGTGGGGTGGAACCTACATCTCTGCCTATGCTTCAATCAACAAAGTACGGGGCTGAGTATTGAGTATAATAAAGTATTACATTGAATCTGCTCTAATATGAGGCCTGAGGTATGTTTTGATTCATTACAGTGAAATTGGATTATGATAAATAGTGTAGGATTTACTGGATAGAGGGTAGGCAGAGGTAAGAAGTGGGCGAGGGATACATCAGCAAGGTCGGACCACTCACGAGCAATGACTTATATGTTTACTAATAGACTGGATGTACGGAGCAACAAATTATTTATCGCGAAAGACCATTACATGCCAGCAACAATGCACAAATTTTTGTAGCTGCCATACATTACAATAATTTAGAAATTAAAAAACCCGACTGCGTAAAAAACTAAAAAGAAAAAAAACAAGTACTCAGATGTCCGGTAGTCTAGAAACATAACAACTTAACAGTCGGGATCCACTATTCAACAGCCAATCTTATTTTTCAATGGATCCCGACTGTTAAGTTGTTATGTTTCTAGACTACCGGACATCTGAGTGCTTGTTTTTTTTCTTTTTAGTTTTTTACGCAGTCGGGTTTTTTAATTTCTAAATTATATTTTTTTATTTTATACTTTTTAATTATAAGTGTCCTTACCAGCTATTTACCCGAATTGAACTTTCTACTGTCTAATAAAAACCTATGAATTGTTGTTACGCAACTTTAAATCGCTATAGATCCTAAATGGTCACTGGAATCGAAAAATGTTGAAAGGAAACTAAAAATAATTTTTAAATACCTATTCAACGATACCCCACTTGACATAGTTTGCTGACTTTCATTTTTTTAATTTTCACAATATGGCGGCCAGTAGTCGCCATATTGAATTTTCACTGACGCCATGTCTTTAGTGACACTCGCCGGACTAAGAGGAATCGATCGACGTGTGAATCATGAAAATCTGCCCAGGCGTTTGGTCTGTATAGTGCTTCAAAGGAACATACAAACATACATACATACATACATACATACATACATAGGCTGTTAAACACATTACCACTCCTTTGCGTTGCGCAGTCGGGTAAAAAGGCGCGCTATAATACACATCAATCAATCAATCAATTAGCCTATTGCAGTTCACTGCTGGACATAGGCCTACATAATACACATAAGAGTGTTAAAATCGAATAACTCAATCTAATCTTCGCAAATTGAATTTGGCATTAACGCGATCATGGTATGGTACGTATCTAGTACTATTAGTTATTCTATGGTATAGGTAGTTAGGACACGACGGTATCCCCCCCCCCCCCCCTCCTGCTTGACACCCCTCATCCCTTGCACACCATGGGAGTGTCTCGTATTATTTGCGAAGCTAGTTTCTGTGTCCCGTTTCAAATTCGAAATATATTCCCGCTTCTTCCTGGAACCATGACACATGTTTTGTTCTTAATAGCTTGTTCACTAGTTAGTGCACATTGCTAACACGATAATAAATATGTAAACTTAATCTAAAACATACATAGGTACATATGATTATATGCTCACGCCTTTTCCCTCCGGGGTAAGCAGAGACAACAGCCCGCCATCTGCTTCTGTCCTTACATGCTTCCTCTACTTTTAATGCAAGTCCGCCGGTTTCGGGTGATTTTAACCTGCCTTTATATTATTTTAATTAATAGCAACCCATTTATGTCCCACTGCCGGGCACGGGTCTCCTCTCCTCTAACGAGAGAGCTGAGAGGGTATTATAGGCCTTAATCCACACACGCTGGCCTAATGCAGGTTGGTGGATTGGACATGTCCTTAGAATTTCTTCTAGGTCATGTGAGTTTCCTCACGATGTTTTCCTTCACCGTCAGCAAATGGTAAATCATGTGATTAGCACATATAAATTCCACAAAGTGAAATTCACATTGGTGCTGTCCGGCCGGACTCGAACTCGATAACTCTGAGTAGAGGCCGCGTCGTTATCCATTCAGCTACCATCGCATCGCTATTTCAATAGCTCATTAATTTTGTCAGTGTAAGTATTACAATAAAATGAGATCAAACTCTTAAAAATCCGGTAAGTACTTAAACAAACAAACTAACCATTCATTAACAGTAAAAAAGTATTCGCAGCATATTTATACGGCCATCTTTTATAGGTTAAAACATTCCCAAGCGGCCGGGGAGTTCGTAACAAGAACATGGTAACACTAAAAAGTCAATTTTCTATAAATAGAACCGTCCCAATTAAAACTATGGCTAATGTAACCCGACTCCTAACTGAGTTCCATTAAATTTAAGATAACAAAAGGGAAAGTATTTTTTTTCCAGAGTATTTTTTTTTGTCTCTACTGCTCAAAGATTTGCTGGTAGAGAATTTTTATTAAGCTCGCCTTTGTATAATTATATTTTATTGTATGTATAATACATCCATTAATGTGTATTTTTCGTGTACGATAAGGAATTAAGATTTGGTGAAGCAATTAGCACCTAAATATACTAACTTTTCCGATAGTTTTAAATTGGACAGATTCAAAATCCAGGGCGTCGATTCTGCTAAAGACAAACGACTGTAATACCACTGACTCTCTAAAAAATGCCATTTAATTGTAGACTTTATTGTTATCAGGTTAAAGTCTAAATTCAAATGATATTTTGTAGAGCGAATGAAAAAGTCAAATGAATTCTTTTCATTTGATTTTAGACTTTAACTGTATAACGGTAAAGTCTACAGTTAAATGGCATTTTTAGAGTGTCAGTGGTATTACAGTGGTTTGCCTTAAGCAGAATCGAGGCCCAGGACAGGATTCGAACCTATAACTGACCTTTTTAGAATAATTCCTGCCAACTGAACTACGTATTTTATTTTTTCATGGTTCCCGGTTTCAGGCGAGCGGAGCCGCGGGCAACAGCTAGTAGTTAATAAAGTAAGTTGTATTTCTTTAAGACTTGCGATTTCAAGCCTCGCCTTGAATAATAACTTTTTCTTTAAAAAGGAAAGTGGTCTTAGGAACCTCAGGATAGGAACTTGTATTGAGTTGTAAGATTTCTCAGCGCGCATATCTATTTTTGGAATCTGTGGACATCGCTGCGTATAACACTAATATAATATGGCGTAAGAGACAAAAATACTCGGACTTGTCAAAGAATAGTGCTTTTATTCGAATGATAGCACGAAAACGCATTTTTTTTGTATTTGTTTGTGTTGTTCCCGGCGGTGACTAGAGTAGCCAGAGCTCACTGGATCCCTCCAGTGAGCTCTGGCTACTCTAGTCACCGCAACAACGCAATCCCTCTGTGCTGTCAGCGGGGAGACCCAAGTATTCTACGTTGTCAGCACAAAAACTCCCCCCTCCCTCTCCAGGTTCAGCGACGCGAGTGTTTCGCCCCTGGTGTCGCACAGGTCCATAGGCAACGGGGACCGCTTCCCATCAGGTGGGCCGTGTGCTTTTTTGCCACCTAAGTGGCATAAAAATGTACAATGAGCCTAAAGTTTAAAAAATCAAACCATCATACTTTAGATCGTACATTGCCTTTTAACCTGTTAATTAGAACACCTACGTATAAACAGTGCCAGCCGTAATAAGTTGGCGAATAAACACGATTAATTTTATTGTTATTCGCAACAGCAGCATTTAAAATTATGCTGCTGTCAGCATAATTTAATAATAACAATTTAACAATAACAAACCCTCTTTCACCTGTGTGAAAGAGGGTTTGTTATTGTTCCAAATAGAGCAATGGTTCTTATAGTTACCGGCAAACTTCGTGAACAACATGTTATTGTTTGTTTATATTTTTGTAATGGAATATAATATTGAAATAAATAATTTGAATATTGTGTTTGACAGCCTGTTTATTAAAGAAGGTTATAGGCGACATCATCACGCTACTACATAGAGGAGCGGAGCAGTAATCATATATTTCAACAAATTGGGTAAATTCCCATACATTATTGCAAAACGGTTAAATTACGGGCATGTATGGATTAAAATGTACGGGGACGAAATATATCACGGGCGAAGCCGCAAGGGACTTTTAGTTTAATATCTGTGATTGATTGATTAGCGCTCCTCCGCCTTCGCGCCGACCTTGGTGGGCCCTAAATCTTATGTTTCCCCTTTCCCCCTTCACAAGGGTTGTTTCCACTTTGATCTGACTCATATTTTCCTCAAATTTCCAACCATAACTATGATGACTCCCATTTCAGAGACTTTGCCTTTAGCTTACCATCAGGCGACGTGAAGTCATGTAGACGTGTCCGAAATAAAAAAAATGGTCGAATTTCTACCAAACTACTATGAAAAAGAGATAACTACCGTAACAAAACCTTTATTATTCAATCGTAACATAACAATCTCAATTTATTATCACATAAAGTTATTAAGACTGAACCAAACGTGTTGTATCATTATTAACACAGGGCAACAGTTCTTAGAAGCGAGAGTTCAGTTTAATTTGTCGAGAATACGGTTAAATGAATATCGGTCAAACGGCCATTATAAACATCACGCTGTAACGCGATACTGGGAATATAAACGGTGTATTCCATATTCGCCCTACAAGTACCTCGCTCACAAAGTTTTTTACTCGTAGCCATTTTTTATTACATACATACATAAACTCACGCCTATATCCTCGAAGGGGTAGGCAGAGGTGCTAGCATCCACATTTCGCCAGTTTATGTTTAGGTCCCAATGTAATAGGTGGCGAGCCTATTGCCATTAACCGGGCTCTCTCTAAACCTGCGATAAATACACACATAACTTCGAAAAGCATCGCAAAGTCATTAGCCGGATCCACACCAAATGATCCATCTTGGATCGGCGATCCCGCGATCCGCGATCCAGGATCACGGAGCGGGATCGTGGATCGTGTTAGACCGATCCAATTTTGCAAACGTGCGATCTTAAAGATACGCTCCAAGCGATCCAGACTGATCCGCCTATAGCACAGTTAAACTTTCGGTCGCTATGGAGTCACACGTGCAGCAACGATGTCGAATTGCTGTGGCAGCAACAACCTACAACTTAATGGGATCCATAAGCATAAGCATTTAAGTATGTTCCTTGTAAAGGGATATTAGACGACGACTTTCAAAATTTTCCATTATGTGTGATCGCGCGCTCCACACACAAACGTCTACACCAAGCGCGCCGAGAGGCTGAGGCGCCTGTGTGCTACTCACAAAAACCGACAACTGACGGATCGCTCGCGGCAAGGAGCGAGCGCTCCTGCCGCGCAGTTTGAATCGCGCGAGGCAAGTCCACATCAAACGCTCCTGTGGAGCGCGCTCCTGCCGCCCGCGATCGGAGCGCGCTGGATCGGTAGGTGTGGATCCGGCTATTGGTGTGTGCCATGGTGAACCTGGGATCGAACCCGAGATCTCGTCTCAGCAGTCCATTACCCAGACCACTAGGCTACCGCGGTTATCATTTTTTATTTCTCTAACAAATTAATTCTTTATTTGACGGGTGCTATGACTTGCATTGGGACTATTGGGAGGGAATTTCCTTCTGGTAGACTATAATATTTTATTATCTATGCTAGGCCTGCGTTTGATCACAACCTCAACTTATTCAATGATTCCGATAGAACGTATCTGCCTAGGTGATACTATTTATTCGAGCCCTAAAGATTCGCAGGTTACAGCAGTTACGGAAATACAGACTCAGGTGTGGAGTTCAGCCCTTGGCAATACGCCAAATTATTTAATCATACAACAACGAATGCATGTGCTTGTCTGAAGTTTTATATGCAAGTTTTTTTTATTACAGAATATCAGTTTGTTATTATTAGTTGCCGAAATTAGTACTATTCTCCTTGCTTGGTCGCTGGAGATCTTGGTAGGGCCCCATACAGGCATACATACATACAAAATAACACGGATCACTTGAGAACGTGCTAGAAAAATGTTTAGAAATGTGTCCATCTTAGGAGATGTTGTCACTCGAGTTAGTTAACGCGTTTCTCCTTATTTATACACAGAACTAGATTTCACTGATCGACACTTTGTAACAAATTCACTGATTTCAAATCGGTATGTATGTACACTGTGTGATAATGAGGAAGAAAATACTGTATTTTCTTCATAATGAACGAATTAAATTCATATGTCATTCTAAAAACGCCATTCAATTTTAGCCTTTAACAGCATGAAAGTAAAGTCTTCAAAAATAAAGCATAAAATGAACATCTCTTCATTTTGTTTCAAGTTGATTAAGAGTTAAATTGAGTCTGTACTTCGTAACGGAAACCTGCGGCAGGGTCTCGTCCACCAATTGAGAAACTTATCTGCTTACAGGTTAGCTTGGCTCCAGCCACGGAGGTCTTAATAGATCAATTGGTGTATGGGACACCACTTTTTTGGGCACGTAACAGGTAAAGCCAACAAATCGAAGTGAGCATAAACCATAATATGAATTGAATAAGTACCCGCATATCATTTGAAATGTTCAATTAGTAGTTTTCTGTTTTAAACAGGTGAAAGTTAAACCACTTGGCCGATACAACTGATATGTTGCTCTTGCTTACATTGTATGCCTGATGGTAATCAAGTAGTTAAGTAATTACTTCAAATACTAGTATATGAACCTGGCGTCAGAACAAACTCAATAAAGTGTAGTACATACATATCAGATCTGGGCGCCCGCTAAACCGCGGTAGCCTAGTGGTTTGGGTAATGGACTGCTGAGACGAGGTCTCGGGTTCGATCCCAGGTTCATCATGGCACACACCAATGACTTTTCGATGCTTTTCGAAGTTATGTGTGTATTTATCGCAGGTTTATTGGTGCCTCGGAGAGCACGTTAAGCCGTCGGTCCCGGTTGCCATACAAACATCTATGGCAGTCGTTACGGGTAGTTGGAGCCCACAAAAGTCCAACCAGTCTAACTTGGAACTTCGATATCGCCATTGGTCATAATGACCATTGGTTGTGGAGGTCAGATGGCAGTCGCTCCACGGAAAATATCGAAGTTCAGCCGCATCACAGTTCGACTGGAAAGCCGACCCCAACTGAGTTGGGAAAAAGGTTCAGAGAATGATGATGATCAGATCTGGGCGTCGATTCTATTAAAACAAGCCGCGGCAATGTAAATTAAGTCATTTTTTAAATTCCTTTTTTAATATTTTGAACAAATGCACCCTCGAGTTACAAAACTTGCGCAGTCACTTTCGCATCAACATCATCAGTGTATTATAATCATTCTAATAACATAATAAAACGCAACAGTATCTGCACGTATGATGTGCGTCATACGAAACATGATTACAGCAGATTGTTTACTTAAGTCGTCCTTTCCTTTGACACAGAAAATGCTTCCCAGAACACGCAATTATAATAAATTCAATAGGTTTCAATACAAAACATAAGCAATCGCTAAAATATTCCCGCGCATCTGGCTAGTACTCTCTATCGACAGTTTCAGCTTTCAGCCAACCCACAGTTAATGGTTAAATGGCAAAGTGAAAGCATGTTAATATCTTGAATCTCTTACAGCGAGTTCACTCCTCGTATGTGTCAGATGTATCTTTCTCAGTTTATACGTATATTTGGTTGCTGAGTGGGTGTATGTACTGCACTGACGTGTCTGAAACACATTGGATTCTAACGGAATTTTGGCGATATCGTATACCTTGCACGCGTTGATTTAAATTTATCGGGGGAATCTGGAGCCAAAGTTAATTTTGTAAGAAGAGGATTAGATATGTTTCTCAAGGTGTTTAGATGATGATGAAGCATTTTAAAAACTTTAAATGTTGCTTTGAAAGATGAAGATAATTATTTGTATTAAATGATATAAGATCGGAAAGGTTGAAACAAAAAGTCGAAATAGTCGAATGTCAGTTGAAAGAGAAAATTTTCAGTTGCGAGAGAAATTAAAATTTTGTATGGATGGATGGATGTTTGTTATTCAACTATGCCAGAACGGCTAAACATTATATTGGACAAAATATAGCACAGGGATAGATTGACGTCTGGAATAGCTTATTTCACTTTTTATCCCTAGGTTCCCGTGACTCGCGGAAACGAAATCGATATTTCAGGCGGACCTTTTGTCATCAGCTTCAGGTGAATTATAATTGAACATTATAGAAGTTTCAGATGTCAACAAACCTTTGTCAACTCTTAGTGAGAATATAGTTAACGATTGTCTTAATTTTAAACATAGGTGGGCATTAAAATAGTAAATGCCCAGTAAAACTAAAAAATTGTTTTACTACAGGTCAACGTCTTAACCATCCTGTAGTTTTACGTGATGCTAATTAAAGACTGGCAATAAATTTTTACACTGGTATAAAATTTATGGTTTAATATACAAATCATTTTGTTCTTTGCATAAATGAATTTACTTTAACCTGCATTCTGACACCAAGGTTGAGAGGGCAATATGGAATTAATTAGTGCTAATGATCGATATATACCGAGACCTCAATTAGTATGGTCAGGATTGGCAGGAATGCCATATTGCCTTAAATATAAGAAGATAACGCGCGAAAAAGTCTTTTAACAAAGGTTATACTTATGCTAGCACAATGTTGAATCGTTCTAGAGCAAATGACAACTTCAACTCAGAAAAACTGACATATTCACGAACTTGTGGTACGTATTCTCGTTTAAGTGAACCCATTGCACATATATATGGAGCTCCTGAGAAATCAAACGTGAATCAAACAACTAGACCCTACGGCGCCCTATATCAAACTACCTGTATCTAAATAGTAACTAGTTCAGACATAATTCTGGCCTTGTTCCGATGATTTGACCATACCACCCGCGGCGCATAGTAAAAGTTTTAACACACCAAGAAATGCCTCTGTCGATAACTATGAAGCCAATTTCAAATGAATGGTTCTTGTGCTGGTGGACGTAAAACACAAGTAAATGCCACAAGCGTTTTATGTATTAGTTCTAGAATATAAACTGAAAACACAGGTAACAAAATACATGATTAGTCTCCAGGTTTGCAAAGTCCGCGTGAGCTACTTATGGAATAAGCAATCAAGCTCCAGGTAGCTGGGATAAGCTGGATGTGCAAGGCTGACGACCGGGTAGCGTACATTGGTACAGACCTAATTAAAATTGATAAGAGATCTGTCTTTTCCAAATCTATAGAATTGGTAAACGGCTAAGATAGAAAGTTAATTGCACACGTAAAATCCAAAAAGCACTTTGGACTTTTGAATACCAATTGGAAGATGGAAAAATGTGAAAAAAATCGTGGACCCTAAAGTAAAGAAAGAAAACACTTATAAATAACAATTGGAAGAAGAAAAAAAATGAGAAAATGATGAATTGTAATAAGAAAAACGACAAACGTAAGAATAATGAGAATTCAATTAAAAAATTATAGGAAACGGTAGCCATTTTTAAATCGAAAGGTCGAGTAATTTTCGTGAATTAAGTCAAAAGCCAGAAGCCATTCAAGGGATCCCTTAATCCTCGACCTTACTTCAGAGTACTTCTTCAGAGTTGATGACACTTGTTAAATTAATTGGGTTTGTTCCGTATTTGTCCTTTAAATATCCGATAATTTTATCGGTTTCGCAATAATAGTACCTACATATTATTATGACTTGAACGCTTTTTGGCAGACGATCTGATACCTAAAGGTAGTTGGCAGTTTTGTTTTTAGTACCTCTCGGCTTAAGCCAGAGCCTAGAGCCTCAGGGAGTTGGTATAGACTGTATGGGAAAAGTGAAAGATGGGGCCCAATGGCGCACATTGGAATAGGCCTTTGTCCAACAGTGAACGGTAACTGTAATAGGCTAATTGTTTGGATTTACAGCATGGATAAACTAATCTACTTTTTCTCTATCTAGCGAGCTTCACTAAAATATGTATGTATACTAAACTTATACTTTTTTCCTGCCATGATCAACTGGACTGGATGATTTTTATAATTTTTACCAAAGTAACCATTATCCAACGTATAAATTACCACAACAAACCTTAAAATACTTTATATACAGCTATGGAGAAGTAGTTTCCAATGCTACCCACTCCCTTTTAGTTGATAGTACGAGCTTTATTAATGAAGTCATAATGACAAACAAGAAATGAGGGTATTTTTGAAAGTCAGCATATATCCGGTAATATAGCAACAAAAGTGTAATAACAAAATAATTAACTGCAGTCATAAAGGTAAGCAGACATCAGCATACGTAATAATGAGCTCGTTTATTGCTGAGGGAAAATGATCATAATTTACTGCGTCATTTACTGTTATGATTCATTTATTTTAAAATATCCCAAATAAGTTCAAAATACTGGTGTGCGTTTTCGTGTGCTTTAGCCCAAAAAATTCACAGTTTATCCGTTCGGGAGCTACGACGCCAGACACACACACGTCAAACTTATAATACCCTGTCGTTTTTGCGTCGGGGGTTAAAATTAGTAAAAATAAAATTAGGAATTATTGTCACAATAATGATATTTTTATTTGAGCAAGTACGGACTCAACGGCTTATGACCCATTGACTTAAAAATATTGTTAAGCTCTTTAAGCCACAAATCTATCTAACAATCTAATCGCAAGCTTCAAATATCAATCTGCACTATCAATCAGTGAGTGTGGAATCAAACATCAAAGAATTCAAACAAGAGCATCGTACTATGTATAATCGTAAGAATCAAATAAACTTTTAATATCCAATACAAACATTTAATCCAGGCCAAATCAACACAGGCAAGCCGTAGTGCCCTAGTCATATCCGTTGTAAGACATGGATTATTCAGCAATAGAACAATTACATATTCACTAGCTGTTGCCTTCGGCTTCGCCCGCGAGGAATTCTGATCCCGTTGCCGTTACTCATAGGAATACATTCCAGGGGTAAAAGTAGGTGTTATTCCAGACTATTATTGGTATCGAATTTCAGCCAAATCGTTCAGTTGCTTGAGCGTGATTGAGTACCAAACTTCCAAATATCTTCACAAACCCTCAAATTTATTATATTCATAGCATAGGATAGAGTAGTAAGATAGAATTTAAAATTTCTGCACAACCTTTATGCATTTTCTAACAGTGACCCTTTGGGTGATGCAGATATAGTTCAAAGTACAAGAGTCTGTAGTTTGGAGCTCTCAAATCAAAAGGACTCCTCTTGGTTTTTAAGGCAAAGATTGCCGTCTGCCCTCCGAACCCCAAGAGGAAAATCTGCAGCAGAGCCTCGTAGATGAAGTTGGCTTCGGCCCTTATACTCACATACTTTCACATTTATAATATTAGTACAATTATAAAACTCCAGCGAAATCGAAACTAGTTATCCCCTACGCATAAATGTGTCAAAATATCCTTCCTAGCTGCTCCTAAAGTGAAATAGAACGGTTGACATTTCAAAGAAAAGTGAAGGCAATAATCTAAATCAAAAGCTTGCCGGAATAATATTCGGTAATTGATAACGTGGTTCGCACCTGCGAGCTTGGCACTAAACCCTCCCGAGCTAAATGTAGACGCATACCGCGAGGCGCGAAACCAAGTTATAATCTTAATTAAGAGTTCAGTAGTCCAATTCACAAATATTTCTGTGGCCGGTGTTAGGGACCGTTCATAAACTACGTTTGCACTTATATGAAGGTAGTTTTGTTTGGGCATGACGGCAAAGAAATGACTTGTCGTTCGATTCGTGATTTTGTTCGAGGATTTATTTTTTGTTCAATAACGGAAATATTTTAAAGCTAGCTGTTTGCACGTGTATTCTGATCCCGTTTCTGGGATCTTCAAGACCCTATTCGCGAGATGAAAGTAACCAATATGTTATTTCATGCCTTACGGTCCTTTCTATTTCTGTGCCAAATTTCAGCCAGATCAGTTTATTATTTTTTGCGTGAAAGAGTAACAAAAATCGATACATTCATACTCACAAACTTCCGCATTTGTGAGTATGAATGTATCGATATCGCGACCGCGATAATTCGTCGCAGAAAATGAGTCGTAGTTACATGAGGCTCTCCTCATGTAACTGTGCCTGACTATGTTTTCTGTGACATACCATGAGTATTCAATGTATTGTGGACACTTTTTTCATTCATGACGCCATGTTGAAAGGTGGGGTTCTAGAAAGAGTGATACAGCATGAGAAAAGAACGCAAGGATGGAGAGTATTTGCAAAAAATAATCATTTTTGCGGGACGTATTTTATGAACGGGCCCTTATGCATCCTTTGAAATAACATTTAAAAGCAATAAACATGACATTAGAATATGTTATGACACGACAGACATTAGTGCAGTGTTAATACTTGGCACGGAGTATTTTCGGTTCTAAATTATTAACCAGCATAACTACGATTCCGAACATTTTCTGTTATTGGCATCTCTGAAAATATTGACACCTATCGAAAAATAAACATAATTTAAAAACAAAAAGCGACTACAAGAAACGAGAAAGCACTGAAAAGTGAAAAATTGTACAGAATTGACAAAATTACTTAACCCCGACTCGAATGACGATCGGATAATTATTTATATTTATTCTTTCTAATCAATATAAATTGTTCCATTTGTGTAATTCGATGTAAGTCCTTAATTATGAGATGTAACTGACATAGGCTTTGAATAAAGAACCCAGTGCCAAAAAAATAGATTGAAAACTAAAAGAAATGTAAAAACAAACGAAAAAGGCGTCGAGCTTTTAAATCTTATTTTAATCACAATGTAGTACGAGTTGCATTTTGCGCGAGGCAACACTGAGCGCACCTGCAACAAGGCGCACGCGCACGCGAGATTCGATTGGCTAATTTTAGCTGCACGAAGCGTTATGTCACAGCAGACAATACTTCAGCACTTTATCCATTTGTGTCTGACTACATCACGGCTTGTTCTAACACTTCCTCGTAGCACTAGCTCTGTTAGTCCGAATCCTAATTGATTGATGTAAAATTAGATTCATTAAGTAATCTTGCACGGGTATCGGTTGTAAATGTCAAGGATAGTTTCAAGAATGGATGTTGTGCGCGTAACCTATACTCTGCAGGTTGTTTTTATGATTATAATTCAGAAAATGGTCAGTTTTGAACCAATATGCATGTATCTTATTTACTTGTGTATTTATTTAATGTTAGTCTCGTTGAAATTACTCCTCAGTCACAGTAAATGGGTAATAACTTCTTATTAAGGACGCTACAGGCCATCAATCCTGTCCCGAGTCATGCTCGATCCATTTTGGCCTGAAATCCTGCAGACACTAACATATATCAACGTCTGTTACGTAATATCTCCAGTTCTATTTATGGACACTCATATTTCGCTTATTTTCATTCTGCCAAAGCCAAACTTAAGCTGTTTGAAATTTGATACTGGCACTTTATGTTTCGACGCGAATTGGCAGGTGTTCTTAAATGTTAAGTAAACGTGCATTAGAAACCTCAAACCCAATTAGAGGCAAGAATTGTTAGTTAGTTTTGTATTTATAATATTACAATGCATTATATTTAAATGATGCTTCGGTACCTAATGAACATCGAATGAACGAATACACTTCATCATCTTTTTACGCTCTGACTAGAATTTGTGTAGAGTATAAAGTTTCACCATTAAATGGTGCAAGATTCATCTGCGATTTGAGCAATTAAGTCGAGAAACTCACATAAGATGCCAACATAAGTGCCATCCAGTGCCTGTAACACAGTCAATACTAGCACAGGCACTGACGTTCACTCTGTCTCTAAGAGTTGTGATACTTTTTATTTTTATAAGTTTCTCATATTACTGATAGAGATAGACCAACTGTATTATGCTTATGAACAATAAAAATTATTATTATTATTATTATTATAAGTCAATGAATGTAAACGTCTGGTTGAAATTATAAATACGCTTTTAATTCTTGTACTAACGCTTGTATTAGCTGTTTTAGTATGTACATAGGTGTGTGGAACGCTACCCGACACCCGATCCATTGTGCTAAGACCACACAACGATTTATAGAATGTTGTAATACATGTAGTTCCGTTTCGACAAAGATGTGTTCGTGATTCATCAAGTAACTGTAGTAAATAGTACTATTTGGCAGTGGTTTGGTAATTACCGAGCAAAACTGTTGCTATTTTGGCCTACAAAAATCTGTGTACCCTACTAAGGCACGCGCTTCATATGTTTCCAATGTCAAGGTACGGTGGCTTCTGAAAATTGTCCATTATCTTGACTGTCGCTTCAAGGTTAGAACAGTTATAACGGTACTATATTTTTTGCTAAAAACTCCAGTTTCCAAATAATTGGCAAGAAACATCCATGACTTTCAGTTGTAAACGTCAATGCCAGAGTCCAGTCGTTGTTTATAGAACTTTTTGCGTATCGGATTATTATTTCAGCTTCTCCGAACAACGTCCTTAATTAAAATAGAATATTTTTGAATGAATAACAGTAAATGAGTCGAGATATTATAAAGCAATGGTTTGTTTATATGCTGTCAAACTGCAGAGACTTATTTTTAAAAGCGTAAATGTCAGACACTTGGCGCGGCCGTTCGCAACTAGGTCATGTAAATCTTATCCATTGTGATGGCCGAGGAGTTTACAACGGAATGGCGAGGCTGACACGTTGATGAGGATCTTTAAAGCCAACGAATTGTCATTAGTTCATGAGCATAAGCCGTGATACTTGCGCTGTAATGTCAAAAATTTTAATGGTCTCTTGAAATGTCGCGACTACCTACACTCCATACGATATTGGAAAATGAGGAGAAATTGATTTTAATGTGGGCTTATTGTTTATACATGCAAAAACAAAATCGTTTTAGAGTATGGTCTACTTGTCAGTAGGTACAGGAAATAAAATTTGTATTACCAACTTCAAAGTCAAAGGTTGAACAAGTGGTTTGCTTTAAAGGAAAACGTTAAGTAGTTAATAAAACAAATTATTATTAGTTAGTCATCCGTATCCATTGCTCGACTTTAAATAATTAATAACGTCAATATGTCGTTAATTATTCGATGTTTTAAAATGTAGGTGAAGTCTTCTGTAATTTTATTCAAATGATTATTATATTTATGCAACAGAGCCGGGGGTCTCCCTGTCGGGTTTTACTTCTTTTACTGCAAACGGTCTTCTGCATCTCTGGCAGTGATAATATTGACATGCATATCATCTTCTATGACTCTAAGGCTCTAACACCAACATCCAACTGGTCAATTCAAATGATAAAAACCAGCGCTTGGGCATGCCGCAGTCTCCTGGTAAAATTTCTGCGATGGTGTATATATTCTATTCTATACTCTCTAGGCATACTGTCTGATTACAGAATATCTCCGTCCTCCATGAGCGCAGGCGTGATTACCCTGATGCCTAGCCCGTTGCTCTAGCAGAAGCAGGCCCAGGGTGGCGGCACGTTGTTTCGGTCCGCCTCTCTACAAGGGAGGGGAGACATCGGGGTTTCTGAGATAGCCTTCTTAGGACACAACAGGTTCTGTGGTCACGCAGGCCGCTGTGACAAGACACCGTGCGGTTTTAGAAGGTTCAACTCCGACATAACCGGCCCCTCTACCCTGCGAGGGGTATCTTGGAGGCTATCCGCACGATATAAAAGGCGGCATACTGTCTGAGCTACCTGGATCCGTCATGGATAGTTGAAATTCTCGACCAAGGACGTTCTACACTGTAAATTCTTATTTTCTCGTATCCTATAATTACTTCACTTGTCACGCAACGTCTATGGGTGACCGTGACTTTCTTGGATCATCAACACATTTTTTTAAAAGTGTGTCACCTAGATTTCCTAAAATACTTGCCATCTGAAGAGTACTTCTAGGCCTTGGTCGTTAGCAGATGGATACTATTCACATTCCAAGTTTGCCAGTAAGAAGATACGAGTATTTCTCAAATTTTGGCAGAGTTTAGATGAAGCTGATAACGAGACATTGTCTGGCTAATGAACACGCCTTTTATTATTTATGTGATTGAGTTAAATAGGTTCATTGTTTCGTATATTGCTACGCCGATTCAGTGTTTTAAGGAAGGCGGAGAACGGTGTACATAGATCACATTGGGAGAGACCATATCCAGCAGTAGACTGTTTACTTCTTCTTTACTCAATCAAACTTAAACGCCTAGATGGATTTGGTTGAAAGTCGACATGTCTAGTTTAACACACATTTGATACTCATCAATAAGAAACAATGTAATAGTTTTTAAACATGACCGATATTATTATAATAGGCATGATAGTTTAGTCATAATAACGAAATCAGACAGTTTGTTTATATAAAACTGGACGTGTCTTCTGAAACCATTGAGCCACTCAGCCCCATAGACCGCTGGGACACGCACAATGTTTTTTATCTTTGGTTTAAAAGGGATAAAGAGGCACAACTGTCTGTAGGTACATCGTGCAAAGAGAAGTGCTCATTTCCACATTTAAGGTAGTGAATGTTAGGTGTGACAGAAAGAGTGGGTATTAGAAGTCTGAAAAGCTGAAGTGTTGATGAACCAAGTGAGGATAGCGTGATAAGCAAACGGCAACGTATGGCAGAAGATGTAGTGACCAAGATAAAGAAAGGGATGTTTAGATATTTCTGACAATTGGAGGTGATGGACGAAAGAATGCTTTCAATGCATAACAATTATCATTACGCCTCTTCCCCATTGGAGTAGAGACAATACCTTTTTTAATCACGTTTATTGGGAATTAACATACATACATACATACATGAACTCACGCCTATATCCCCGAAGGGGTAGGCAGAGGTACTAGCACCCACATTTCGCCAGTTTATGTTTAGGTCCCAATGTAATAGGTGGCGAGCCTATTGCCATTAACCGGGCACTTATAAACCTGCGATAAATACACACATAACTTCGAAAAGCATCGAAAAGTCATTGGTGTGTGTCATGGTGAACCTGGGATCGAACCCGAGACCTCGTCTCAGCAGTCCATTACCCAGACCACTAGGCTTATCGCGGTTATTATTATTATTTTAATTACTATTATTTAACGCGATAGGTACTTATATTGGTACCTGGCGTTTCCATCAGGTTACACTGGCTATGGTCATAGGATATCCTGTGATAGGCCTGTGACTATGGTCCTCAACTGATCATTGACTTTCTTTTATTTTATTTGCAGTTTTAGCTGCAAAAGAAGATTTTGACGACAGTTTTAACCTGACGATTCGTTACCGACCAAAAAACCTTGTCAAATGAAGGTCACTCCGTGCCAATGACTGTCGAAAAATTGATTTAGTGATGGTATACAATAGTGTTGGATTAGTTTTCAGTTGTGTTTCAACATAAACATTTGTTCTTTTTTATCTTTTGTACTTGGGAATTAGCATTGTCATTTAGGGAGTTAACAAACATATCGAAATAAATAATTACTCCTTCACACAATAACGGTTCAATAGATCTGTATGAAATTTGGCATAGAGATAGATTATTATCTAGTCGAGTGTACCACCACTACCCTTTCTTCCCGGGAACCACTACCCTTTCATCCCGGTAATAGGTTCCAACAGTTTCTGAGAATGGGATCAGAATTCACACGGTAGGATCCGCAGGCAAAAGCTTATTTGTGGGTTTGTCTTATCGTTTGTTACACGATCACGTAAAAACAGCGATCGAGAATGGAACATAGGCTACTTTTTACATACGTAAGTACAATCATTATCTACTTCTTTCCCATAGAGGTAGACAGAGACCATGTTTCCACTGGCTACGATACTGGCATACATATTTCGCTACTTCTACTTTGATAAATTGTTTTCATACATGCTCACCGGTTGCGGGTATTTTTATTCGGGAAAAAGATTCCTTTGGGTCGCGGAAAAGGGCTAATTAGTTGGAAATAATTCTAATTTGAAAAGTGAATTGTAATTTTTTTGATTTATTGCAAAAAAAGTCCAGTGTTAATTAACTTTCTTGTCTGAAACTGAATCTCTCGTTGCTGTGACTAATCTAGGATCGTAACAATCGTGAAAGTTTTCTCCCGCAATAAATTTCACGATTAAGTAAATTACTGGTGCAAAACAAAGACTTCTGCCATATACCTAAACCTACCAAGTCCCGCTATACAAAACAAAAAATAAGACACATTTGGATAATCCACCTCACTTTGAGTCTGATTTAAATTTGCGACATCTTTTTTCGTATATACTATTTAAAATGTATCCAAGTTGTTTCCCATGGGAACCTATTCCAGGGATAAAAGTAATATATGGGTTCCATAAATCCAGCCGGACCCTTTACCCGTTTTTGCGTGAAAGTGTAATAAACGATAAGATAAACCCACAATATGTTTGCCAGGTTGACAAACTTTCGCATCGTAGGATTTGTATCAAGTGATCCTACAACACTCCACGCGAACCCACCACTTACAACCACTACACCATACAGTTGAAATTGTATCTATACATAAAAAAACAAGCTGTCCATCTTGCACCAAAGTGCCTGAAGAAATCATCGATCTCTGAGTGGAGGTGACAGCCAATTTGTCACGTACATCAACCTAAAATGGCGCGTGTTTTTCTATGCCTATGCAAGCCAACTGATATTCTACACGTGATTTTAAGTGACTCATTCACAAGAAACTATGGTTAATAGTGTTATGAATCACAATAGAATGGATTCCTATTTTTGAAGGGTTCTTTTGTAGGCGTTAAGCGCTTTTTGGGTGGGTTAAAAGGGTTCGTGTCACCCTCAAGCAATAGTTACCCTAGTGTTAGTAGGCATTATATAAATTGGGTTGCAGTACTAAACATTTGAAGCTACCAGTTTTTAATAGCGGTACATAAAATATCCCTTTCGAAAGAGTTTGGTTACAAAAAAACTAGGTATGATGAAACACGAGAATTGTATATAGGCATATGAAGATACTACACATAAATGTAGGCACGGCAAGATTTTCAGGTCTCAAGTCATCTACATATATGTAAGTACACCTGCTGATAGACGGACGATTTTCTTTTGGGTTTGGGAGGTCAGACACTGTCGCTCAAAGGAGGAGGAGGGCGGACCACGGACAACAACGTGCAAATGTCGAATGCAACCCGAATTGGCGCTCTCGGATGAAGAAGCGTACGATTCTATTGTTAGATCCTAATCTTATAGTATGACAATGAGACAATGGGGAAAAATTCCAATCGATATAGCCGTTTTTGAGTTATTAGAGAACATTCCTACATATTTATACAAAAAATCTTGCGAAATTAGACTTCCTTCTCTTCTGAAGTCGGCTAAAAATGAAGTAGAAAGGTGTTGTCAAAGCGATAAAAACTAAGTGAATTAATGAAGAGGTAAGTAATAGCATCATACGTCCACGCGATGCCGTTGCGTGCAGTTTTCACTGTTGTTAGCCACAGCCCACTGGCTATTCGCGACGATTTTATTACTGTGTTGATAGACTAAAAGGACGCTCAGCGGACGGTGGACGGTTTTGTAAAAAGGGGTCAGAAGCCACTGGTCCCCTGAAATTTACACCTTGTACACACTCATCCCCTTAAATATAAGATACATTAGTGATCTTTTACGGGCAGCACGTTCCATACAAATATTTGGTCAGCAAGTACTGAAATTCGAAGTAATTTTGCAAAAGGAATAAAGACACTATTATGGATTATAGTAATTCATAACGCGGAGTACTTCGCGACCCATATGACTACAAATACAAGGGATTAACACTGGTTATATTAGTAGGACATGTCATGGTAGTAGGACCTTTAAGAAACGCTGGCGCCGATACATAAATTTTAAAATACATCTATGGAACCCTCCGTGCATCATAGAGCACATTAAGCCGAGGTTGCCGGTTGCTGGAGCCATGAAAATTCCAACAACATGATATCACCAGTGTGTTATGAAGGTCTATATTAAGTCACATTAAGAAAAAAAAATCAAATTTCAGACGTTTCGTAGTTAGACTAAAAGACAAGCCTTAGAGAACAATGAGCATTTGTTATGCCAACTTTTAATATCAATATGAAGAATTCTGATGGATGATTCTTTCGTCACCCTGGTTCAAACCCCGTCCCGAAATTTCAATCACCTTGGGTGGCAGACAAGCGAACGGCCCACTTGATAGGAAGCGGTCACCATGACCTATGGACGTGTGCAACACCAGGGGCGTCACACTCGCGCTGCCAACCCTATAAAAACCTTCTAATGCCTTTCTTGAAGAACCCCATATTGTAGACGCTGATTGAAATTGCCTAATCTCAACCAATGAATCAAGGTGAATACGCTGCATACGCCAGAGTACATGCACTTCCACGCTACTATGACTTTGTTTATAGAGTCTAAAGCAAACAATATTGATTATAATGAATGTTTGCAGACCTAATTCAATCACGCTTACCAATAAAGCCAATTGTGAGTCTTAAGAATGAATTGACGGAGTGACGTACCTACTTGTTGCGGCATGAATGCATTTCTGGAAATCGACATTTAGATTAGGCGGGTAATGTCTTGACCACAGAAATAATTATTATGTCTGTGGTCTTGTTGACCAGCAATAATTGAACTAGCTCCTGAAAAAATGTCCCACCAAAATCTTTGACGCCTTTTTTTCCGTGCGGAAATCCTCATGGATACCCACCCCGCGGCCAGCGGGACAGGTTATATAAGACTCTTAGCGACTAAAACCGCACGCCGGCTAAGGTCTTCTGACACCAGGGTGTAAGGTGGCCCATAGAGCATTTCCCTCGCACCCTAACTTCACCCGGGCCATCTCCGGATTCGAGATGGCCCCCTTGGGTTTGGGAACCACGGTGTTCCCGTCAAGCCCCCGGAATAGGGGGGAGGGTCAACGCACTTTCTTTTTAATCTTTGACGCCTGAGGTGTTTTTCGTGGAGAAATCCTCACGGGTACCACCCCACCGGTCAACATGGGCGGTTATGTCGGAATCGAATTGACAAAAACTGCACGCCATCTCGAGTCTTCAGTCGCCTAGGTGTAAGGTGATCTGTAAAGCATTTCCCTCGCACCTTGACTGTCCCAAGGCCATAGACTTTCGAGTTGGCCTCCTCGGGTTTAGGAACTACGGTGTCCCAGTCTTGCGGCATATGGGAAGCGTCACGCGTCACCGTCGCGTCCTGCTTCTGGTAGGGTCACATGACAGGTAGCTCCACCTCTCACTCTAGGCTTGCGCTCATGAAGGACAAAGATCTGAGTTACCTTCCCCGCCTTCTTCTTGAGCATTACTTGCTCACAGAAAGAGTCGTCCAATCTAATCTCACCTGCAGCTAGCCTCTGCATTTATCTCTGTCTGTCTGTCAGACAAGTCTTCAAGGTCTTTGAACAGTCTGTAGACCTCATTCATTGCAACCAGGTAGTTGTAGTTGGTTCGTGTACATAACCATTTGTTTATGGTCATCATCACATCATCGTTACTCGTCAGACAGACGAATATGATCCAATAATAATAAAATTCAAGTACACAGACACTTATTCTTTATAATAGGAAATCAATAAAGGAAAATTGAGGCTGCGAGCGCCGTAATGGAGACCGCGAGTCGGCAAAAGGAAGGTGGGACGCCCCCCTGGATGCCGAATCGGGTGATATTGTGCACATTGTGAGAAGAAAGAAATTAATAGCCGTAAGTTTTGGACAAGACAATAAAGTAACTAGAGCTCACAATTCCCCCCCCCCCTCATCCCCCAATTCCCTTCTCCTACCCTCCACAACTACCTAACTCCCCCCTCCAGGGTTGGGCAGCGCGATTGTGACCTCCTCATGTTGCACACATCCTTAGGCCACGATGACCACTTCCCATCAGGTGAGCCGTGTGCTTGTCTGCCACCTAAGTAGTATAAAAAAACACATTTACTCCTGCCTACCCCTGTGCGAATACAGTAGTCGTGAGGGTACATAATATGATCCGTACATCTGACATTTTAACCAACTTTCTATAGCCCCATCATTACGCCACTCCAAAATGACGAGCGCGACCAGTCTTGCAACGGATGCTCGTGTGATTACGTCATACGAGTACGTTCATTGTTCTCTCAACTTTCTTACTTAAAGGGTTAAGTGTGCTCAAACCTTAAGCGTCAACATCGCTTAATGATTTTAAACTGGGGGCTACAAAGTAACGCACTTCCGAAACTTTAGGCCGTACGAAATATTAACGGAAGACGTATGACCAATATGACCATTGATTGGCATATGCCATGGGGCATGCCACTCACCTCATTATAATATGTGCTGACGGATTGTGTAGCACAAGGCAAACCTTAGTGGTTTTTATGTGCTATATGGATAAATAAAATAAAATAAAACTTGCGGTATTTATCGGGCATTAATTAATATGCAAAATTCCATACTATATCGGACAGGTTTAATAAATTCCAGATTAATACCCAAAGTGACATAAACCCATCACAGCGTATGACGATACCATGAAATTACTCCAAATTTCTTGTTTCTTTATTATCATCTTAGCGTTAGTAGTTTTCGAATTTGTTTACCTATATGACTTTTTGGGAGCTACTGCCCACCTCCCAGTTAAGATTTGGGCCCCACCAAGACTTTCAGGATCAAGCCAATCTCATCTGTTAGCCGGTAGACCTGCTGATTAACGGACGAGGTTTTGACGCAGGCTTGTCTAACGAGGTTGGAATTTTAAATGGCAGTCGCTCCCGTAAAAGCTAAGAAAGCCAAATCCAGAAAAAGAGTAGCAGAACGAAACTTTCTTTTTTTTTGTACGGAAATCCCTATAGATACCATCTCCACTGACCATTAGTGGCGGTTAAGCCGGACTTGAACCGACTAAAACCGCACGCCGTCTCGGGTCTTCGAGTGCTAGGGTGTTAAGTGGCCTAAGCTCCTTGGACTAATGCTATGAAGATTTTTATAAAAGCTGTCATTTATTTACTAGCGATATTTTCCTGTTGTTTCAGAAGTCTAGAATTAAACATAATTTTGCTGTTTATTCGCTGTAACCGCGGGTCATTCACCTCCCTCGTAAGATGTACCTACGTATCATTAATTTATATGTTTTTAATTATTATGGCGTGTACTTTAGTGTTAACGACCTCACTCCGTACTAAAACCGAATTTTGTGACTTGGTCTTTTTGAGGAACAAACGCTTAGAGAAATTTGGTTACCCAGATAAGTGTGTGTTGTAAGTTATACATTGTAGTCTATATTAAAAAAATTTAAAGTAGCTGTATCTGTACATTGGAGTTATTAAAAAAAACTTGGGTTATGTTATATGAACGATTCTGTAAATAACAATACATTATGTTTGGAATAAGAAATCCAAACAAAATGTTATTTTCAGAATCGTTGTTTCGGTGTTTGTTCGGGATGGACGCAAAAACTACTAAACAGATTTTGAAGCGGTTTTTTGTTAGAAAACTCTTGATCAGACTTCAAATCTTGCGCATATTTGATCACAATAGGTTGAGTAGAACCGGAGATACAAAAAGTGCGAAAACCGACATCCACGCGGGCGGGTGGAGCTGCTAGTATAGGCTAGTTAGTTGATTAAGTATATATTATTTCACCTGTAATTTTATCGAACTCCACTAACCCAAATTCTAAAACGAATTTCAAGCCTTGTGCTCGATACACTAGCGAGTGATCCTCTCAAGAAACGTAACGCCCATTTATTTAAAAAACAAACAGTTCGTATGCAAAATGTTTTAAATTAAACAACTTTAAATAGTAGTTAAGTACAATAAAATTTTGTTACAAATATAAACAAGATTGTTGAAGCTGTGCGAAATCCTACTTAACATTATAAACGCGAAAGTTTCAATGGATCCTTTTTTTTATATCACTTAGGTGGCAGACAAGCACACGGCACGGCCCACCTGATGGGAAGTGGTCACCGTGGCCTATGGACGTGTGCAACACCAGGGGCGTCACACACGCGCTGCCGACCCTGTAAAAACCTTCTAATGCTCTTCTTGAAGAAACCTCTGCCTGAATTTTGGTACCTACAGAGATAGATTATAGTCTGGAATAATATAGGTATAGGCTACTTTTTATCCTGAGAACAGGTTCCCGAGGGGCATGGTAGCGGGAACAGAATTTCACGCGAGCGGAACAGCTAATATCGTAAAACGTTTGTTAGGAATTTTCTTGGCAAGATTTGCCTGTTTATGTAGGAAACGTACAAAATATACACGACATTTTCCTGCTAATGTAGGCAAAGACAGCTGCTGTGTTGTCTCTGCCTACAATAGAGGGAAAAGTTTGAAACTACTACTATTTTATTTTTAAAATAGCCTACGACATTCTACACAGCGCTATCTAGCCCCAAAGTAAGCATAGTTTAACTAGCTTTAATACGTAACATACATACATAAACCCATATTACAAGGTAGCTGGGTTTACCCAAGAGGCGACGCATCGTCTCCCAGCCCCCAATCAAATGTGTGCTGGTTTTGCCTCGTGGGTTTTGGTAGAGAAAAGTGCAACGCCTTTATCCCTTCAGCGTAGGCAGAGATAACATGCCGCCATCCGCCTCTGTCCTTAAATACTTCACGCGCTTCCTGTACTATACCTTACAATATATACATGCAATTCGCCGGTCAAAAAAATGTAGGTGTAGGTTTCTGCTTACCGCTTCTAGGTCATACAGGCGTGAGTATACGATAAAATAAATAAGAATTTTGAAAGAAAGCTTTGTGCAGTACACCGTATTGTTATCGACATTCCTAAAGAGTTTATCACGCGATGCAAATGAGTCATCACACAATGGCCGACTGATCGGGAATGTATATTTCCAATATATTTATATACAAAACATTTTTGAGTGCATGCCTTGAGTTCTACAGATTTTGAGTTCGCGGGTTTGATGCTCATATAAGACGATTGTTTGTTTTACCACATTTCGTCAATTAGGTTTTAGATTCATTTATTTTTTGCATTAACATGTGGTACAAATTTGAAGGAGGTATGACACGACGGTAGGTACCTATCTCCCACAGAAATATTATCTAGCGTATCTCTCGTTCAAACTAAGCAGTCCGACTGTAGGTACTTCCGCCCAAGAGAAGACCGTGGCCATAATAACTATAGTGCAAGTGCTGTGTTCCCAGCGGCGGTAAGTAGGGTTACTGGGTTAGCCAGAGCTCACTTTAGGAAATCAGTGCTGTGAGCTGGAAGACCCAAGTCTCCGGCGTCGTTGTCAGCACAGGAACTCTCTGTGTGGTCTGTGTAGTGGGGGGAGGGGAGGGCGAGTGGCAATATATTTTGTCTGTCAAAGATTTGATTTTAATTAATCGTGTTGCATACTTTCATTACAAGCTTCTTGACTGTCACAGATACACGCGCCATTATAAATGTATGCAAATGTAGATACTAAAATTAAAATAATTACAGCATATTTCATCATGAAGATAAATAGTTTTAGAATTTACGATAAGGGGAAGTAATCTAGTAGGTAGGTAATTTTGGTTTAAGTATTTATTTAAAAAAATAAATCAATATCCGATTTTTTTATTTTATCTAGAAAACTTTAAATTAAGTATCTACAAAGCTTTAAAATATCACTTGATCCAGGGATGCTTTTAAAAGTATTTATTTAAATTTTGTATTTTAATGAAAATATTCAACTTGATCTTCAATTGTTTTCAAATTCAAATAAGATTCAATTGAATTAGAGAGTCCCGGTGCAGTAATAAATATTCTCTATAACAGATTATGAACATACAAAGTTCATAAACATACAATTAATGTTAACTAATTAGAATGTGTAAATATAGTACATTATTTTGCTTTTAATTAATATTAAGTAATTTCTAGCATTATTATTTCTGAGTAAGTTAGTTAATATTCTATCAAAATGAACTTGCAATACTTTCCAAATAATTTAGACGCCAGAAAGTATCTTATCACAAGGGACGCTAGAACGGCAAGCCAGGGAATGTCATTCTAATGATTTTCTTATCTTAAAATGGCTACTGTCACTTATGCTTACAGAGTTATCTGTTGATAGTTGTTAGTACGGCCCTTGAGCAGACAGTTCTTTACTACCATTATATTCTAGTGTACCTTTACCAGGTTGTCGGTCCATTTGTCTATCTGGGATAGACTGGATACAGAAGGCGGAGAATCGGGCAGTATGACCAATATCGGGAGAGGTCTATGTACAACAGTGGACGTCGATAGGCTAAATTAATTGATTGTATTCTATGGCCTGTTTATCCTTAAAGTACCAGACACTGCTTCGAATCACATAAGAGGATTAACTTAGTTGTACAATACTTTTTCTTGGGTTGTACCTATTTCTCTATTGGATAAAAAACAATCTGGACCCTGTCACCTTGTTGGATACCAATGGGAAGAAATGTGGTGTTATTTGTATCCTAGTTTGTTAGGAAATATTTTGTTTAAATTAAAAATAAATATTTGTGTCAAGTTTATAACACTTATGTTGTCTTATATGTAGACAATTATTGTAATATGCAGTATTATCATTATTGTAGTTATAGGTACCTATTACATAAAAAAATATTTAATTAAAAAATTATTCTGTGGTAAAATATTTTTTAACTACCTACTGCAGTACCATAATAAGAAATCAATGTTAGTTCCTATGTGTACTTGAAAAAAAAAAGCAAAATATAATTGTTGTGTAATTGGGTAGGTATTTAGGCTAAGGGTAACCGAAAATATAATTTTGGTTTACCTGACCATCACCTACTAACACATTTACTATTGACTCCTATACTTTGCCAATTATCCTGTCTATTTTAAGATACACATTACATACGCGCGCACATATTTTACTAAAACAAAGTATTCGCGGGAAACGACACCAACAGAGGTTCCCCGACCCCGCCCTACGTAATAACATTGGAATGCACAGATGATACAACCCACAAAGGTCTTATTTTCACTTTATTCTTTTTAAAAATAAAACCCTAAGGCATTTCCGGGAATAAAGTATCAGCAGACTATTGTATGGCAATTAGACCTTCTATAGATAATTATGCAGCTAATATACAAAGAAAAATACTAAGTTTAATTCAAAAACTTACTGTTTCTTCACAATCACTACATAAAAATAAATATTTTTGTAGAAAAATTACACACACGTTCACTGCGTTCACTACTGCACTTCGAAATGTCAAACAATTTGTGGTTCAGTGTTGCGACTCAGCGATTTTGTATTACCCCACTTTTATGCCATAGGTATTTTCTTATTTCAAAAAATTCTAATAAGAAAATATGAATAATCAATTCACTCATATATTTATTGTCACAATTAAATTTTATTCTGTGCTATCTTTAATTGATATAGCATTCAGTCTGAAACAGGTTATTGTTTGGAACTAGCTGCTGTGTTGCCAATCCACAAAACAAAATATCCCGAGACACAAACTTCACACGGAATTCTCTGCCAGCTGAGAGGTTCACGTTACCTTTTCTAATTATTATTAGCGGTGACTAAAAATAAGTCAAATATTTAAAAACGCCTGTTGGCACGTATTACCACTGAGAGCGAGCGGTCGTAATCGCATTCGCGGAGTGTTGCGTGGAATCAATGTTTTGATCTAAGTGATCTAACTGTTGCATATGAGAAAAAAATGAAGTTTGTGTTTTCTGATTGTTTAAATACACTGTAGTGGGTAGTTTAGATTTAGATACTAACGCAAAATATTTCTATTTTAAGCGCATAACAAACTGAATTCAGAGCAAGGAGATAAAGTCCCGATATTTTATTCCAGTTTATAAGAATAACATGCTATTTATAGATGTAGCACCTCACATGTTTATTAGTTCACACCGGCCGGCTTATTTTTATGACCGTACCACGGTTCGGATTTTATTTGCGAAGCAAAAATCGGCATAATATTGTACATTTAGTTGATTTTTTATTACTTAAACCCACAACGTCTGTTGAAATAGGTAGCACAGTGTTAGTCTTCTTTAGGGTTCCGTATCCAAAGTGTAAAAACGGGACTCTCTTACTACTCATAAATCGTGATAGACGAAAGAAATTTTCACTGATGGTTAAATTTATTTCTGTTGCTACTATATTAACAAATACTTAAGACAGTATAAAATAAGTAGGTATTTAGGAGGGGTCTCACTCAACAAACGTGATGTTTTATAAGATCTAATGCTATAACGTTATAGCGTATAATGGTACAGAACCCTGCGTGCGCGAGTCCGAGTCGCACTTATACCTTGTCTAATTTAGGATGATAATAATGACAGTTCATGTCTATGAAGTATCGTATTTTTTTTTACAAAATTAAACCCATAAAATTATTGTAATTCATAGACAAGCCCCGCCCACTTGTCATAGTGAAGCGTCTTGCAAGAATATAGCACAATTGACTTTACACAAATGAATCGAATGAATCGAATTTAAAATAATTTATTGAAATTATTAAGTACTTATACTACTAAAGTTTTTGTGATATAATTAGCTAAATATGATACGAAACATAAATACTATACCATAAAACTTCTCTTTTGTCATCCTGAAGTAAGTTACCTAAAATAATAAAAAGTAAATGTTTTTGTATTTTTGTAACTATCGATTCCATATTCTATGGGAACGATAATCGAAAATCGAAAGAACCATTTTCGATTATACTATATGGGGTACCCTACTTGGAGCTGTCAAAATTATCATCCTAGATTAGACAAGGTATAATCGGCTTTTTTATATCCACCTTCTCATCTAGTTGTCCAGTGCCAAATAAGTAAACGGTTTCCATTCTGTAGGACTGATTATTGAGACTCAGTGGTAGAAAATTTTAAAGGGTTTTTACGAGAAAGACTACCGGATGATTTCCCTGCTAGGGAAGAGCAGCCTCATCCATTACTCAGCAGATATTCTACCAGCTTGGCTTGGCTTTACTTGAGATAATCTTCCGGTAACAGTAGTCGCTCTGACAAAAGCCAAGATTCTAAAGTGCAAGCTTTAGATGCAACTGGGATGGAAGGCGATCAAATTATTGCTTCCAAAAAACTTATTCTGCCCAGTTCTTAATCTTAATCTTTATTATGTGTAGTAAGTGCGCAAGTATTTATTCAGTCATTGTTTCGTTAGGTTTATTATAATCAAGGAATAAAAAAACAAAGGAACAATAAACATTTTTATTGTAAATATTTTTTATTGTATCCCCTTACACTCGCGATGCACTCATGGCTTTCAAAGCTTTCTTCAAAACTCGCAATGGTGTCTAATACCAAACTATTATAGCGACTGTTTAATAGATCAAATAGGCACAATTTGTGAGTGTTTGCGTTCTAAGAAAACCATTGCGAGTTTTTATTACGGCGAAATTAATACAAGCATGTTACTCTACGCAGTTACATCTCAGTCGGCTCTTAACTCATGTGCTTAGACACTACAAAACTTATAGAATTAGTATTAACTAGATGAGAGAAGTCGACCATTGTAATGTTTGTAATAAAATTGTGACTTCGTAGTCATTTCACGACGAACGCTACAAAATGTTTTATGCGTAGTTTTTTTTACTACGGGTAGGTACGCCAGAAATTTATTGTTTTGTCAGAGCGGTTAAAATACGTCATAAGAATATCAGGATACGAATTCAGATTTTTTTACTTAGCATGTACTCTTATGCTGTATTACTCTAAATAGTTTTTAGTATGAGTAGTTATATGTAGTTATCAAGCTTTTCCCATAACTCATCTCATTACATGCTATGACTAAGAGTCAGAATTAGGCTTCAATCATTTCTATTATCTCTATATTCTTTGTTTGAGATTACGACTTTTCTTATCCAGTTAAAATAACTCTATAACACAACTGTCTATAGAGCTTACCCAAAACAATTTAGAAAAAAATTATAAACCATTCAATAATTGCCAAGTACATGGTTTCACCTCAATTCACAGAAGGAGGAAACCTACTAAATTGTCGTAACAGTCGTAGTAAGCATGTTTAGTAGTAAGAGAGTACAATGGCCTTTTAATGATGAACAAATTGTTCTAAATACTTAAAATTAACAGGATAATTAAATAAATATACAATGCTCAAGAATTGTGATAATATGTATGCAACATTATTTTTGGTATGTTATCATAAAACTGAAACAATATAAAGTACTGCAATCTCATGACAATAAAATTAACCCATGTAATGGGGTAATTTTGTTATCATGTTCAAATTTAATTATGTATTTTTAATTTTTTTGAATGTTTTGCAAATTACGTGTTATTTTTTCCTTTTTATACTAATCAGATACTGGTGCCTTTAAAAGCTAGCTTCACCCAGAACTGAAAATGCATGTAACCTGCATTAAGCCTGGTTTTCTTTCATAAGGAGCTTTAGTACACTTACTGTACCACAACCTCCACATTTTGTGGGCAATTGTTTTATTTTTGGAGTGGGTATACTCTTCTTTAAATAGACATTAATATCGATTTGAAGAGGAAATGTCAGCGTGCCCTAGCTGCTAAGAATTTAGAGTTGATTTTATTATTGTTTTAGAATTATGACATAAGTACTTAAAATAATATTGCAGATGTAACATGATGGCCAATATTATCAATTTTATTATTTCTTATATTCGATATATGAACACTACATTTTTATATTATGTGCCAATACAGTCCTATTTACGTGTTACATTTGCTCGTATTACTGATAAAATACTTGGAATATCTACGTATCATACCCTTATCAAGTCATTATAGTATCGACCTTACCCATGGTTTCTCCTAAGTTTTCCAAATTCATGTTAACTTTATAATTACGCTCATTGGTGGAAGATGATCAATGATTAATATGCAACCAACCGTTCAGTATTTTTTGTATTAAGTTGATATGAATTTGACAGAAACCGGAGGTAACTAGGTATCTTTTATTATGTGGTTTTACTAATTTATCTTTGATAACTTTGCCGTCCTACGTTTCTTTTAGAAAAATTCACGCCGTGAAATTTATTCTTAGTGATTTAGTGATATAATTTTGAAAGCTTCGAAGCTTAAGTTTGATTAATGAGTGAACTTATAATAAATGAAAGTAATATGAAAGGTAAAATAATGCAAGAATTCTATTTTTCAAGCCGTTCCGAACAAGACATTTTATTAAGGCGTATTAGCATAGCGACTAATCGCTATATTAATAATTAAACTTTCCTCTAAGAACTTTAAATTTTCTCCTAGTTCAAAAATTTGTAAGGTGTTTATAGCGTAGAAGAATATTATTTCGTTAACAAATATAATTATTAAATAGTATTTTTTTATAAATAGTTATTATGTTTTATGTGACGACTAGTCAAGGTAAAAGTGTCACTAGATTGTCATTAGAATCTAGAGAGCTTTAAAATATAGAGAATTGTACTACAGCGAAAAGTGGCTAACTCGTAAATGTAAATATGCATTCTTATAAAAAACAAATTTGCCCAAAAAGCGGGGAGTTCTTTTTATTTCTGGCAATATTCATGTTCGAAAAATAAATAAGCTGTATTCGCGCCCTTTTTGCGTTTTTATAAAAATGCATTATTATTGATTTAATTGAGAGATTTTCAAAAAGTGAATTGTTAATTAGAAAAATACTGTTTCTTAGGTATAGAAAGAGTTGCATTGAAAACTTTGCTGTTAAAATGTTAACGTGCTTGTCACTCGTCACTTTATAGAATAGAAGTGAAACGTAGAGATTAAATATTTGAAAGAAAACAATAAAATAACATTAAATAGTAGGCAGATAGTAACAATTTTAAAAGATATAATAATACAAAACGTAACCGTTATAAATTTGAGGAAGGATTCCATACTTTCACACACTCACAAACCCACCCCCATCTTTTTAATCGTTTTTAATTACATTATTTTTGTAAATAATTACCATGGACCTAGGAATAACTATGGACGGAGCCATGGGAACAAAAAAGTGACGCTGCATAGTCAGCCAACTTTCGTATACGTATACAGTCGCCACGCACACAATCACATCATAGTCAGCCACTTCGCGGCAAACGTCGGCCGAATCGGTCGATCTGTCAGTTTAAGCGGGAAGAAAAAAAAATAAAATACAACATGTCTTGTGCAGTGAAATGGTGTAAAAACCGTAGTGACAGGAAGAAAATAAATCCAGGGATCACATTTCACAGGTTAATCAATATTTCAATCACTTAATGTTTATCTAATAATTATACATAAATGTTCATTCAATATTTCAAAACAAAATTCAATTGTTCGGTACAAAACCAGTGATCCCAACATAAAAGTGTGCAAATTTCCCCATATTTTGGGGAAATCTGTAAATTGTGTACTTTATGATGAAATAGCATAAACTATTTATTAGTAGTGTACATGGTATTAGGAATCGCAAAAATACAAATTGTGACTAATATGATTTTTTTTTTTTTGCTAATTAGGTACCTAGTTTAATCGTGTGAATATTCCCCACGGTTACCATCCATGTATGTTTTTTTATATGGTATAATGAAAAAAATAATGTAAATAGGTAATAACTAAAATATTATTTTCATTAATTTATGATGAAAATAATATTTTTAATAATAATGCACGAATCACCCTTAATGATTGTTCATTTATATATTTTAAAATTTACCAAATAATTCTCCCTATTCCTCAACTAAAATAATAAAAAATGGGGAAATTTAGGTAAAACCTCGCATCCCTACAATTCACTCACACAATGATTGATGCCCGCCATTTTGCGACACAGACTAGTTACTCTAGGCACTCCGTCCATACTTTTCCTAAGTCTATGATAATTACGATACGTCGCGTTAAATATAACAGAATATAACCTTTGCAAAGCGATATGTTTCCTTATTGTAGCATTTTGTGTAAGTATGCGTTCGTAATAATACAATATATATTTTCGAATCACGTTTATCAAATACTACTCTTAATATACACACGTATTACATTTTATCTGCTTCCAATAAACGAATAATGTTCCCCTAACTGTACATAATGCTTTTAAAAACAAAATCTAAATCTCGTTTACACTATAATCACACTGAGCTATGCATATAACTGGCCACTTATTATTTAATACCTAGCGCATAAGACGCCATTTTGTTAATTTTATATAATTCAAAATGGCGGACATTCTATTTAATCGAATGCAAATGAAAGTTTTTTATCATCATCACAGAATAGTTGAGTCTTTTTGTTAATGCATAATTTTTTTTGAGAAATACTTATAGCGAGATATACGTTTCTCCAATAGGTACCGAATACTTTAGTCAATAAGAAGGCATAGGTACTCATTTGCTTAAGAAGAAAACAGTTACTCACCTTACATTCTTTCGTCTTCTGACATTTCCCATAGGTATACAATTTATATTTACCACCCCATTAAGTCTAGTACCATTTCGTAACATGTGCAACCATTATGCATTAACAAAAAGCTTTCTTATCTCATTTCACATCGTTAGGCAAAGAAACATACGTTTATGACATATTTTATTGTATATAGTGACGCGCTAAAACCAGGAGCCACTTCCTAGCTTAGTTGATAGTTCCCCGATGCCGCGCCCGAAGATGTTGCCAACCTGAAAAAATACCCACAAAATGAGGAAATTTATACACACCTCTGTAGTGTGCTGGTAAAGCAGTCGACTGTAACGTCGGAGGACAGAATTATATTCAATAGATCAGTTGACCTTACGATCGGGAGGTCCTGAACTCGAAACCTAGAAAGTAAACTATTGACGCACGATGTGTAACCCAAGTACCCATTCCTAATTCACAATTTAGTTTAACTGAAGGGGTTAGTGGGAATTTTCGTTCCATATAGTATTCTTAAAAAAATACCTAATCCGTATAAAAATACCAAAATAAAAAACGCGTGATTTTTTATTTAAATCTCTCCTGCGGATTGCTAATAGCAATCAACTTAATTAACATTCAAAGAACTCAAATTCTAGCAGGCACCAAAACATCTAAATTACTTTTTCTTTAGACAATTTGAAATTCGTTTGAGTTTATTGTTCATCTGCCAATAAATTGGAAAATTCGTTTGAGTTTATTGTTCATCTACCAATTAATCAGAAAATTCGTTTTTGTTTATTGTTCATCTACCAATTAATCGGAAAATTCGTTTGAGTTTATTGTTCATCTACCAATTAATCGGAAAATTCGTTTGAGTTTATTGTTCATCTACCAATTAATCGGAAAATTCGTTTGAGTTTATTGTTCATCTACCAATTAATCGGAAAATTCGTTTGAGCTTATTTTTCATCTGCTAATTAATCGGAACTTCCCTAACACAACAATTTTTGAGAATCATCTCCTGAACGTTTTCTGCACAGAGGGACGGAGGTTGTAGTTACAAAATGGACGACAAATCACTTTCAGAGTAATGTGGTTATCGATCTTTTGGCACGTAGTACTATTAGTTATGTGCTGCACAGCCGAGGAATTGAATACCTACCCACTCTAATTTCTGTAATGTGACTCATAGCAATTTCATCAGGTACGTATGTATTTATACCGCGATCGGACGAGATCGTTCGCACAATAAACGTCTCGCATATAAACACGTCGGTACATCTGCCTCGATGATGAAAATATTTTCAGTGGAATGAACTTTCATTATATTGAACGCATGCTATATGTATTAACAGTACAATTGCCTTTTTACTGTAAACTAGTCTATCCCCGCGGCTTCGCCCACGTGGACGTCGGTTTTCGCGTTTTTTGAATAAATATCTCCGGTTGTACTCAACCGATTGTGTTCAAACATGCCTTAGATTTTAAGTCTGGCCAAGACCTTTCAAACAAAAAAAAACGGCATCCAAATCCGTTCAGGAGTCCATCGCGAACAAACAGGCAAGAATTAAAAAAAATCATTTTTGTGTTCAGAATCGAATATTAATATGACTTGACAGCCGCCTATCACCCATCTTTTTTATCGTGCGGAAATCCCCATGGATACCACCTCCGTGGGCCATCGGGGGTGGTTATGTCGGGATCGAACCGACTAAAACCGCAAGCCGTCTCGGGTCTTAATTACCGGGGTGTAAGGTTACCCAATAGGCATATCCCTCGCACCCCAGCTGACCCTGGGCCATCTATGGTTTTGAGATGACCCCCTATCACCCTGTTAACATTCACAGCGATTGGTACGATGTTGGCAAAAAAGGTATGACGCCAATAGTTCCTTCTGCATAAAATCTAGTTCCATTTAAGCAAGTTCATTACCTTGCCAACAACAGCCGTGACGTTTCCCAGCTTGGCGTCTTCAGTGAGGGCCTCCAGCTTCGACTTCCCGCTCCGCGAGCCCTCCTCGGACCCTCCGTCATCACCGCCACTGAAATACGAATAAGTAATTATTTAGCTCGGAGAATATTCTTTTTATACTATTTGGTGGTAGACAAGCACACGAGTCACACGACCCACCTGGACCTCGATTCTGCTAAAGGCAAACCACTGTAATACTGACACTCCAAAAATGCTATTTAATTGTAGACTTTACCGCTATACAGTTAAAGTCGAAAATCAAATGAAAAGAATTCATTTAACTTCGCTCTACAAAATATCATTAGACTTTAGACTTTAACATGATAGCAATAAAATCTACAATTAAATGGCATTTTTTAGAGTGTCAGTGGTATATCAGTGGTTTGTCTTTAGCAGAATCGAGGCCCTGATGGGAAGCGGTCACCAGGTTCTATGGACGTGTACAACACTAGGGGACGCTACACTCGCGCTGCTGACCCGGAGGAGGGGGGGAGGGGGGGGATTGATGTTGGCGGTAGCATGAGTACTGACAACGCAACAGACTTTGGTTTCCCCGCTGACAGCACAGAATCCCTCCAGTGAGCTCTGGCTACCCTACTCACCGCCGGGAACACAACATGATGGTTATTATGGACGGTGTTCTGTAGGGCGGAGATACTACCCCAGTCGGACAGCTAAGTTCGGACGGGAGATACCGTCGTATCCTACTTCTATAACGGAATAAATTTATCACCCAGTCAAGAAGTTCCTTACCTGGCATCTTGCTGCGACAGTAGAAGACTGCAGGTCGCTTCTTCAGCGTGCATCCTGGCGGCTACAGCCTGGTACACCTTGGAATTCAGCTTGTCATCTATCACGCCTTGCAGCTCAAAGTCGCTGTACATTTTCTGTAATGGAGGAAGAAATTCATTAGTAACGTCAGACCTAGACCCAAAAAGCATTTTCCTCGCACCCCAGCTGATCCAGGGTCATCTCAGATCTTCAATAAGTTACCAAAACATCTGAAGGATATGTTATACAGGACCGAGTTATTTAAAGCCAGTCTTAAAATGTTCTTACTAGAAAAATGTCTATACGCACTATTTGAGTTGGACCAAAGACGATAGATAACTATCGTTAACGTTATCTATCGTCTTTGGTTGGACGAATGATGTTTTTATCGGTTTTTATTTATTTTTAATGTTTTTAAATTGGTTTTTATTTTATTTGACATTTCAATTTTGTGACAATTATTAATTTCTTTTTTGTAATTTTTAATTTTAATTTTAATTTGACATTTCAATTTTGTGACTATCATTAATTTCTTTTCTCTTTTTTTTAAATTTTTGTTTTGATTTTAATTTCGTTAAGTATGTCAATTTCCATGCATGATAATAAAACAAACAAACAAACAAATCTCCGGCTTCGAGTTTACGTTCAGGTTTGTGAACTTCGGTGTCTCTATCTTTCTGTCCTCCAACCGGCACCGCCGGTGAAGTGGACCTCCGATGGCTGATTCATCTGCGCCTGTTGTGGGTGGTTCAGGAGAGTTCTATATCTCTCCCGAACCCGCTCCGCCAACTCCTCAATCCTAATTTTTTTGGTGAAGTTTTGTAAGTTACCTTGAGAATGATGGAGAGGCAGGCGACCTGCTGCGGGTGGAGCGCGGGCCGCTCCGTGAGCCAGGTGCTGACGTGCCCCACCTGGATGCCGTACCAGTGCTCGAACAGCTGCAGGATCCACAGCTCATCCGTCACCTGGATCACACCGGTGCAGTGATTATTATAGGTGCAGTGAAGGGACTGTTTTATGGTATTTGTTCGTGGTGTCAAGGCAAACATTATCACGCCCTTCTGTATTGCCATATTCATAAATTTCCCCATCAAGCAAAATTTTATTAAAGTTCATGATGGAATAATTACACATACATACATACATACATATGCTCACGCCTTTTTCCCTCCGGGGTAGGCAGAGACAACAGACCGCCACCTCTCTCTGTCCTGACATACTTCACGCGCTTCCTCTACTGTCATTAAGCCTTTCATGCAAGCCCGCCGGTTTCGAGTGCTTTTGACCTGCCCTTTTTTTTCCAAATTTTTCCTAATTGTTTTCCAAAAAGTATTACATAAACACATTCTACCTATACCTATACACATACACTGATCGGACACAGGTTTCGTTACATATTGTATAGCCTTCAATTGGCTCATACCTTCTTCTTCAACCTAGCGTTAATCCCAGTCGCATCCAAAGCTTTCACCTCGGAGTCTGGGGTCCGCTTTACCAGTCTTAACTGCGGATTTGGCTGGACCTCGATATTTTCCAATTTGCTCATACCTACTATGTTTTAATTGTTTTAAGCAATTACAAGTATTCTGTTATCTATCGCCATACCTTTGATCTGATTTGGTCCATAGAGTTCCTCATGAAGTTGACGTATCCCTGGCCAATGTCTTTGCCAGAACCAGAGACATTAGCTATCGTCAGGATAGACCCGATTAAGCTGAAAACAGACACTTTTTTAACTAATTTTGTAGATGGTAGTTCCCATACGAACAAATAAGGATAGGCAGGGTAGGACACACAGCGCCATCTAGACTAAAAGTAAGTGTAGCTTGGGGTCTAGAATACATATTCCTTTTTTTATAAAAAAACATTTAGATTAATGCAAATAGACATATACATGCATACACGCATGCAAGTACACACTTGCACTATTCGGGAATCGAACCAACGACCTCCGAGATGGCTCTGCCATCGCGCCATATAGGTTAATTATGAGAGTGTAGGCAGAGGTAGGTATATTAACATATCAACACCCGATTTTTTCACCCACCTCAATTTTGGAGAAATAATTAAATACGAGTAGAATAGGGTTTCGCGTAAAACGTTAAAAATCTAAAATGTAACTAAAAACGTTAAAAAGTCATAGATGTTTGTATGGGGACTGACGGCTTCACGTGCTCTCCGAGGCACGAGCAGACCAATGCAAATACCCATATTCATGCATACAAATATTTGCACTGAGCGGGGATCGAACCTGCGCCTCCTGCGCAGCAGCCGCGTTCACTAGCGCTACGTTCAATATAACGAACTAACAAGCAACCAGTGTCATGCGGGAGGGTGACGAGTATTAGGATAGGTATCACATACATTCAAATCTGTTCAGACATTTAGAAGTTATGATTGAAAAACAAACTCACATTCATACAAAAGTTTCATCAACCTTTTTTGAGTAGTTGTGTAAATTTTTTACTACGCTAGGAAGCAACACACTTTGAAATTAGGACCTGCACTAGTTCTCAAAAAAGAGATAAAAATGTTTGGTCTGCAATGTACCTAACACCCCTAGGGTTGTAAAAGTCATGGGCTAAGCTGACCGCTGTCCAGCAGTAAGTCTATTTACCATCTTAGTGTTATAAAATATCATAACCACCAACACAGCGTTAGTTACACACAGTCGCATCCAAATATTCCAATTTGGAGCCCTGGTATGCTTTCCTATTCTTTCTATTGGCTTTTACTGGAGCAACTGTCGCCTAACCCCAACTCCAAAAGGAAAGTTTACGCCAGAACCTTTATAGGTATACCGATTAATAAGTGAGATTGGCTTGGGGTAATACACCATGATAACGGGACGGTTGAATGGCGAAGTGGTACTGTACAAACAACATCAAAAATGTTCAAAGGAAACACATCCCAAACGATATTATAAACATTGAAAAAAAAAACTTTTCAAAGAAAAAACCGACTTCCAAATGTGATAACACGGGAAGCGCCAGCTATCAAATAAAAAAAGAATCATCAAAATCGGTTCACTCAGTCGAAAGTTTGGAGGTAACAAACATGCATGAGGTAATAAACTCCCCCCTTCCCTTCAGGGTAGGTAGCGCGTGTGGGACACCTTTAGTGTTGCACACGTCTATAGGCCACGGTGACCGCTTCCCATCAGGTGGGCCGTGTGCTTGTCCGCCACCATAGTATAAAAAAAAATAAAAAAAATACAGTCGAATTAAGAACCTCCTTTTTTGAAGTCGGTTAAAAAGCGATTTTCTTGTCAACTGTTATTGTCACTTAGCCTTTCAACCGTTGATTATTATATAAAAAATAGCACGGTATGTGAATACGTTACCTCCCCTCATCAAACCTCGCGATCTTAGCCAGTGTGGCTTCGAGCACAGCTGAAAGGCGAGTGGTCATTCCAGTCGCCATGGCTTGCAAACACATCTCAATTTGGGCGTCCATCTTTGTATGGTATTGATACTGAAGAAATCAAACATTGGTTGAGTATCTTAATGTTAATGTATCTACTTACCATTGTTTTATAATAAATATATACTGCGTTGCCAACACACTGTTCCTTTTTGCCTATAAGCCCTGGTAGTTTAAGCGGGGCGGGGTTGTAAACTATAGTTTGATAGCAACACTAGATTTTTCTATACATTTTTCATGGTACAAATTCATCCCATTTTAGTAACTTTGTCAAAAGAACTAAAAAAAAACTAATTCAAGAAACTTAATTATCCATTCCCAAAGTGAGTGGAAATAAGTCAAGTGAATTTAACACAGAAAATTAATATTAAATTCCGCTCCAATATGTACTAGAGTAGAAACTGAATTCGTAAATTGTATAAACATTAAAGGTTTTCTTTGTATAGATCCGTCTTGGTACAAATTAAAAGTCATCCCATTTTGGTAACTTTGTAAAAAGAACACAAACATTAGATATTTCTTTGCATCTGTCTTGGTACAAAAGTCATCCCATATTGGTAACTTTCATAAAAAGAACACATGCATTGAGTTTTTCTTTATCATTTTTTCTTGTTATTTTAAAATGTCATCAATCTTTTTAATTACGTTTCTATCGATGCGGGTGGAGGAGGGCTGAGTCGTATAGGATTTGAAAAAATTGTATATTTAGAAATATTGTTAGTAAACTTCTGCATCTTAGCTCTGCACCGATTATCTTCGCCTAAATGAAAACACAGCCTATGCTATCATACCACCCGCCCCGCTTAAATCACATAACTAGCCCCTCGTGTGATGGTGGATCTTCCTTCTAGAAGAATGAATGAATTAAAGGCAGATTTCAGGCTATAAGCTGAGTTTAAGCTGCCGTATGATCTCTATACTCCGGGAATCAATAACCATCCTGATCCAAAACTTTAAAAACCAATCATCAAAAATTTTGATTTTGTTATCCAATTGTTTCAATTTTGACAAAGACGTCGTAATATGACGTCATAGTTATGAAGAGTCTGAGATAACACGATGTGATTTCTTTAGCCATATGTTAAGAAAATGCATTTTTTAAAGTTATCTTAAATACGGTATTATGGTCGATTTGATGGTACCTAAATGGTTACCATGTCAGTGACACTTATCGAATGAAATCAAATCATTTTGCTGGAAGCTAATAATGGTGTTGTCAATAATACTTATTATCTACGACATAAGTTGCGAGCATGTAATAAAATGTTGTGGTTAGGTTAGGTATATAAAATGTTACCACTATTATAAATTATAATTCAAATTAACTAATACGCCTTTTTTGGACTAACTGTGTGACTGTATTAAAAATTGTAAAACATTTATTACATTTTGCTACACCTGTTGACAACTTTGTCAACACTGAAACAAAACTGGGATGAGTCAAGCATTTTCTAAATGGGATGAGATCTATCACTAATAAACAATAAAAAATGCATTTTAATTACATAGGTATATTATTTATTATCGTCATAGATTAAGAGTCCAGTATGTCCAGTATGCAAGTCTAATTAATAAAAAGTCTAAATAATAATAAAGATGGGCATTGCATGGCATTGCATTGCAATAATAGCATTCTCATAATATAACGCTTACCATTACAGAAAGCGGAGTGCAAAGTGTCTCCGTTAGATGGATTGATAGTCTGCACAAAATTACTATTGAATGTAACTAGATATTTTAGTTAAACCAAGATCCAAGTCCAATATACTTAGTTTAATCTCCCTTGGCATTCACCATGGCAAGGCCATTAGACCCTGACTCGGCAGGTCACTATTGATTGTGGCTTGCAGAAGTCACAGTAATGGAATTGTGAGTGGTATTAACCCCTTTATAGAAATCACATCGCGCTGTTCTTATCTCAGACTACAAGGTGGGTACTGACGGGCGTTACAAAAAGTAATGTTACATGTTACAAAGCTAGCATTCGTGCAGTCAGTACGGGAAAACAGTTCTTTGCATGTTTCTCGTACTAACTGCACGAATTCTGGCTGTAAGTTACAATGTGTGCAATATGTCGTGTAATCATTACGGCTAATAGTTGCTCGTTTGGTTTTACGTAGGTACTGACTGCACGATTTGTTACTGTAAGTTTGTGTAAGTTACAAAAGGTTTGCACTGTGTTATGCAGTCAGTATGGGAATACTGGCTGGTTGCCCCGTACTGATTTCACGAATAATTATTTTGCTCTTAAGTTACACTTGTGTGCACTGTTTCGTGTAGTCATAACTGCTTGAATATTTGTTGTAGTCGTTTTTCCACTATGTTCTGTACTGACGTACGGGCAAATACTTAGTTGCTAGCTTGTTTACTCGTACAAATTGCACAAATTCCTGTTATAAGTTACAAAGCATGTAGTAAGTGTGCGATGTTTTGCAGTTCGTAGAATTAATCGCAGTAAATAGGTAGTTTCTAGCTTGTTAACTCATACTGACTGCACAAATTCTTGCTGTAACATACAATAAAGTGTGTACAATGCGTCGTGCAATCAGTACAGGCAAACAGTTATCAGCTTGTTTCCCCATACTGACTGCACGAATGCTTGCAATGTAACATGTTTCATTACGTTTTCGTAACGCCAGTGAATACCAACCTTAAAGGTTTGGGAATAGTTATTAATTTCCATTGTATCCCTACATACCTACTGTAGTACTCACAATATCTACCCCTTCAACTGCACACAGCTTTAGCGCCTGGTTCTTTGCGTCCAGGGCCACGTTGACCATCGCACACGTCTCGGCAGGCAAGATGTAGTCCGTTGACATGAACGTCACACTTTTCTTCAGCCATGACTGCAAAAAGAAAAATAGTATACCATATTATTTTATTCATAAACGAGGTCTATTCAAAAAGTAACCTTTCCTTTTGAATAGACCTCGTACAAGAACAAACTGTGTATAATACCTTCAAGAGGATGGAATAAGTAAACAGATCGACGTAACAGATTTGTGACTGACCTTTCACCTCGCCTCGAGGGTGAAAGGTCAGTCCGGAAAAGGTCATCAGATGTAGGACGTTTAAAGGACAGGCCAGATTCAGATTATCCCCAACCAATAATTATGACAACAGAAACAAAAGGCGTATGTGCAGTCATCAACGTAAAGACTAAGCCGTAAGGGCTTGCACAGACGAGGGATTCAATTCTATTGCATCGAATAACGGAAACGAAGGATTAAAAGTACAAAACGTTCAATTGTAAGCACAAATTTTAGAGGACAAAAAAGTCCGCGGACAAAAATCCCTCGTCTGCGCAGGCTAATAAGGGTTACAAACTTGGAATATTGACTGACCTGGAACGAAGCTTCTGTTCTCTGTATACAAGTCTCCATCATATCACTGGCCATGAGTTTAAGTCTTTGCTCCAGATGGGAACGGAACTCTGGCTCCGGCCAGTGCAAGTCTCTAATGAAACACTGCAACGCATCCAGTTTCCAGAACAACTCTTCGCTTGTTGAGCATCCGTTGCTAGTCAAATAAAAAAAATTATAGTTAACTTGAAATTGCTATACCTACGTTAAATTTTCTACTGAATTATTTATGTATACTATCATTATCATCAGCATTGATCCCAGTTACATTCCAGACTCACTTCGGAGCTGGGGGTCCGTATGTGGCTACTTTTTTCAATTGTGAGATCGGCTATCCTTTGACTTCCCAAACTTGAAATCCCATCCGTCGACAAGTTTCTAACGAAGGCACCTTTGTCAAGTTTCTAACGACGTTTCAGGTGCAGGGTGGTTCAGCAGGTGCACTCTGGCACCATGTGGTGTGGCTCAATCATTGGTGACTGAGCCAGGCAACAATAAAGTTTGAGAAATGCCGCTTTATCCATACTATCCATACTAATATTATTATAAATGCGAAAGTAACTCTGTCTGTCTGTCTGTTACGCTTTCACACCTGAACCGCTGAACCAACTTTAATGAAATTTGGTATAGGGGTAGATTAGATTAGACTTCGAGACAGGCTATGTTTGGTCGCGATAACCGACATCCACGCGGGCGAAGCCGCGGGCAATAGCTAGTATTTCATATTTATCATTATCTTAGTGTTATTCCTAGTGGAACAGATCCGCTCACTCCTTCCCCTCCTCTTGTATTGGCTTATACAGCTTTTACTTCACAACCCCGAGAGGAGAGCCAGCAACGGGTATACCGCATTACAGGTGAGGTTGGCTTGGGCGTCGAAAATCTCGGTACGATCCCTAACACACCACTATCTAGAGTTTTTATAAATGGCTAAAACACGACTGTCTCTACTGAAAATAAAAATTGTTCCATAAAAACTTACCCCTTAATCTCCCATCTTTCCTTTTCAAACCCTTTATGCAACGATTGCGCGATGGACGACTCCATCAGGTCCACGTACCGCACCACTAAGGGTGCAAATGTTTCTCGCAGGTGCTCGTGGAACCGGCCGCCCTTAAGATTCTCTATACCAAAATGACCTATTAATGATATTGACAACTGAATTCGAGTATATTGTAAGAGTATTTTAGGAGTGCCACAAGGCATGTCTTTAGATTCTGAGAAGGCATTTGCAAAAAAAAACAGTATTTAATAAAAAACATCTTTTTGAAATCGATTCATATTTTTATTTATCGATATTTATTTTCTAATTTTATTTTGAAGCCAAAATTGTGATTTTGTTCAATTGATTTTGGCAATTTTATTAATTGACTCTATATTGATTGAAAACATTTTTCAGATATCTTCCAATAACTAATGGTCACAATCTAATTAATTGTTCCGAAGAAATGCGTGGACAAACCGAATTATTTTTGAAGTTGAAATCGATTATTTTTGAAGAGCATAACCTACAGATTTCTCGTTTCCCTCATAAAATTATGTAAGTATGTGTTCGTACATGTCAAATTGAGAATTTTCTCCTCTTTTAAAAAATCGATATAAAACCAAGTGTGACAATATATTATATATTTAAAAAAATACGGGAAACTTACTTTAGAAGTGCAAAATAATGGTCATTGCCTTGGTGTAAATCTTTCAACGTTATCAGTTTAGTATGCCGAGGTAAAAAAAAAAATATTCAAAGAAAATATTACAGTCACTCTTTCTATTTCTCTCTACCATTCTCTCTATATATCTTTGTCTTCACCTGTATCTCTCTCCGTCTCTAATATTTGCCACCCCTCTCTCTTTCTCTTACTTATTGGGCTCTGTATGAATCTATTCATAACAGCAATACCACAAAAGGTTACTTTATAACTTTTTGTAGGGTAGGTAGGCATATATTCCCAGTTAGAAACTCAAAAATACTCTATTCCTCTAACACATAAAAAGTTTATGTCAAAATAAAATATTTACCATCTGTCCTCAGATAGTCATTCAAGATTTGGAACAGCGGGAAAGAATCCCAAGTGTCTGGAGGTTGTTCAGCCAATACTCTGTCCATATCTACGCCGAAAAGTGCCCAGAAGATCTCAGCGTGCTCCACCAGCAGTTCGGAGAACCACGCAAACGCCTGCATAGAAATACATAGATATTATGGATATTATCATACAATTTCGAAAACTATTGTTGTATCTGTAATTATAGAAATAAATACAGAACAATATACTAAATAACCCTTCTTGGAAGTCGGGTAAAGGATACAAAATAAAATAGCAAAATGATCAAGTTTCGACAGATAAATTATATTTTACTGGTATTATTGTTTAGATATTAATTGTTTTATTGATAATATCTGAACTATTAATAAAAATACTAAGGATATTAAAGATATTTGAATCGGCTTATATTATTTCGTTATCAGGTTAAACATAATTATTGAAATTTGTTGTGTATGTCAATGCTAGCATTGATCTCAGATTTAACATCATATGAAAATATTTCCTATAAAGGGTTACACAAGCATGGTCATCAAAATATTTACAACATAATTCAGAAATATAATGATACACCAGCCAATTCAAAATTAAAAAGTTCCTCATGCAAATTTCAACACATGGTGAATAAGAAACTCTACGTCACTAGAAGCAAGGAAAACAGTACGGATACTAGTATAGTATTTTATGATAATGTGCAACGCCTAACGGTACTGAAGATCTAATATGTATTATAATGGTCAACGAAATAAGGTTAAAACCGAAAACGATTTTAATAGGTTCATTTAAAAAATAGTTTTTGATGAAGCGTTTGACTCGTTTGCCATAATAATGGCGTACTCTGAAACCTTTAAAATTATTTCCAGATCAATTTATAGAGCTTAACTGAAGCAGAGGATAATAAAAATAATAATAGCGTATTACAAAAGCGAAAATTTGTTGTAATGTGCTTGCTCAATGTGTCGTATGTCCTACGTATGTCATGTGAAGCATTTGTTCCCGAAAGTAATGTCATGTATTGTGGGTTGAATTCGGAGTAGACTGTAGAAAAAAATATACAAAATTCACTTTTCATTGCAGACATAAGGACTGAAAACCCTGCCAATTATTTTATTAATATGTTTTAGAAAATACTTTTGATTGGAGCCCTTAATGAAAAGTTAGATCTTAGTCAGTTAAAACCGTCTATTGCATTCGTAAATCATGCAATGCCTTGTTCCTAAACTATTGAAGTAACATGAAAGCATTTGCCCAAGCGAGTCCAACTATCATTTATCGAGTCTACTCCTTTTTATATTGTGATCAAACCAATCAAAGTGAAGTATGACCAAGATCGAGTGAACAAACGATTGACAAGTGATCGTTCAGCTGAGCAATCAATCAAATTCATGAGTAGTTACATTTTGTTGACCGCTAGAGTCCGGTTTTGTGTTATAAACCTGCGGAGAAATAAAATATAAGATAGAAGTGGATAATAAAGTCATAGTTATACTTAGCGTACATCCAGTGTCGGAAAGTGAACTTATGGGACCATTCACTTGACGACTAAGCGACATAAAATATATATAATTGGAGAAAATGAAACATTTTCCAATAAGCAATTTAGAGTAATAAATTATAGTGTTGTTATACATTGTTCTTTGCTATATTGTAATGAAAATGTTTGATCTTCGTTTCAATCTGTTGAAATAAATAATACGGCCTTGTCATGTCCCACACTAATAGCGACAGGAGAATAGGATGCTATCCAGTAAACATATATACATTGGTCATACATTTTAAGACTAATATCATTGATGCCACTTCTTTGTTAACAAATATCATTGAAATTCATGGAGTTAAAGAAACAATAGATGCAAAAGAGATATAAGTCTTGAAATGTTTTCACCAAAACAGAAACACGACATTCAGGGTATACATAGACATTTCTCAGCAAATGTTTAAGAGTATAACTTGGTAAATCCAATTCTTTATATTCCAAAGTATTTGTTTCATGTTATACTCCAAAATTTGCTCCATTCAGGGTGAGAAAAATTGCCTCCTTTTGTATCTAGCTACTTTACCTCTGCATAATGTTCTTCGTTTTGTTGCAGCAGGTCAACACACAGTTCTGCTAGGTGAATGAGATCTTCTAGTTTTTTAGCAGGCGTAACCATTGTTTCCCCTCTTAGATCTTCTGTAAAAGATTATCAGTTTAAATTATTATTAATATTGCAATTTAAGTTTGGAGGAAATTATCGAATAGCACCAGTTTGCATTTGTATTTATTATTTATTGTACATTAAAGTTTTATGGTACATTAAATAAAAGATATTTAAGTATAAGGCGAGCTTAACTCAATGTTAAGTTTTCTTCCAGCAAACCTTAGAGTGATAGAGGAAAGATATTGGAAAGATTATTAGTTATTTTTTATTTTAAGTAATACGATATTTTAATGTTTCTATCAATTGTTGTTTGTTGTTGGCTTTATCAATGCGTTGTTTTATCAATTTTGAATGCTTTAAGGTACTTAATCGTCTTCATGATATAAATTACCTTCAATATTAGCCTTTTGACTGAGCTGTGTGTAGTTTAACAATGCTGCGTTCTCTAGACTTGTCTGAATCATGTTCCTTACTTCTTCAGGAGCTACGGGAGTTACTACGTCTTTCATCAGAACCCGTTCTAATAGCGACAGCGTTGCCTGAAAATTTGTATACTTTGTCGTAAAAAATTCTATCAAGCGAAAATGCACTTTGTTTCATTATAGTAATTAAGTCAGTTCTCGACTACTTGAGTTAAACTTACCTTTAACGCTCCTTCAGGGCGTCCGAACGGGAACGCGTATCTGAAGTTCGTGATCTGATGTTGTAATAACGCCTTCAATCTTTCTTTGATCTCGGCGAACTTTTCTTTCTCCTGAACCGTGATGCTGCCTACCCCGTCCGGCCTGCCAGTCAACGTCGCTGTACTGTGAACCACTTCCACCGTAGGGCTTACTCTAGTTGGGCACAAGCGGGATATAGGGTAGGCTGTGAAATCAGCAGCTTATACTACTAACTAACTTCTAGGTTAAATAAAATCTTATAAATATTTTTTTTTCTCATAAAAATATTCATCGTTCTAATAAAAAAAGTTTTCCTGAAACATATTTATGAATTTTTCTTATGCTTTAGTATGAATGTATCATTTTCGTGCAATGGTTCTAATGTATGGTGATTTTTTACTTTGAAATTTTGCTATGTAATATTACACACGGTGTACACACGTGAAATAATCCTTAACTTTGTTTTCAATAATGCGTGTGCTACTCAACTCTTAAGCAATTAGCTCTTCTATATCAAACTTTGAGACACGATTTATTTCTTCACTAATAATTTACTTTGTGAAGTGTAGGCTACTAACTTCATTTTTTTTTGCAAGTGCAATCATTGTGACATTGCCAATTTTATTCCTCCTGTCTCTTCTGCTGAATCCACTGGGCCCGAAAGTACGTTAGTAAGGTGAAGCAGGCATAGTTAGTAAAGCACACTTAGTACGTTGCAGTAGTAAGTTAGTAAGATCTAAAGTTAGAAGCAACACCACATTCAGTGAGGCGTGGGGATCGTGGTTTTTTCTATTATGTGATTCTGAAGCTGGTTTTGACTTGAAATTGCTTTCAAATAAATCATGCATGATAATTATTACAAATCAAAATTTAAAACTGGATTGTAATAGAACAATGATTCATGATTATGTAATTGAAAAAAAAAATGTTCACATTGACACGGATAAAGTTGAGATATAACATAATACTGACCTTATTAGTAATATTATTTTTGATTATATGTTTAAATGATACGATGAAGTCAAATACAGCTTCATTTTTCTATTATGTTACCACTGCACTAAATCACATACACAAATAGTTGCAGACCTAGGATACCTCCTTGAGGGACACCACATCTAACATTTACATTCAATTTATATTTACAAGTGCTAGTACATTCATATTACAATTTGGAAGTAGTTTGTAAATAAATACGATATTAGTTATAATAATCACACTTATTTTTAGAAACTTTAGATTTATATATTGTAAAATCATTTTATATTATGATAAGTTATGAAAATTTTTTCTCATTTTTGTATTTACTAGTAATACCAGCGATTTCCATAACTATTTTATATATTATCAAATGTATCTAAAAGAAAGAATCGTATATTTAGTGCTTAATGGTCGCAAACAACCACGTAACATTACATAATATTGTAGACTGGAAGCACGCCGTTTTATAAAGAATAAACCTACCTCCAGTTCCCAAACACAGCCTAATTGCATTGTCCGGTTACGTATAAAGATCATTTATTCCTCATTCGTAACTGGTTACGAAACTACGGTTACGTAGATTGCCGAAGCGCCGCACACAAAATAACCCATAACACAAGCTAGTTAAACTTTGCATACTTTGGGTCTAGAGAGCATTGTGTAGAATGTCGTAGAAATTTATTTTATTTAAATGCTCCAGTTCAGACTTGTGCCGGATAGAAAACTGGCGCTGGTTTTCAACTGGAGCCCTTATATCTAGCCCTTGTACCTATCTTTAATTTTTCCTAAACAGAAATCGCTGATATTATAGCTTCCATTATTAATTATCTATCTACCCACCTGTTACCATGGACATGGCTGGCACAGAACGCGAAAGAGTAATGCATAAGAGTGGGGTCAACAGTCTGTGCCCCACTTTCAGCAACGTCCAGGAGATCAGATAAGTAACAGAGATGACGGAAACAACCTCGGACGCCGTATCTAGCGCAGTACTCGTCTAGAACGAATACTTGTCCGGGAGAAAACCAACCCTGAAATAAGTAAGATGATAGGTTAAATAACACGTATTGTTTAAGAGAACGGTACATATTAAGTTAATGATCAAGAATCTCTCCATCAGTAGACCGTATGGATCGAGAGGTTCTTAATCATTTCACGCAATTCCAAATTCAATTTCACGCAATTTTGACACTAATCGTGTGGTTTGAACGGGTTTGAATGTATATTTAAGCCACACAATAAGTGTCAAAATTGCGTGAAATTTTTTTTATAGTTCCATTTGTACATGAATATTTAAAGGTTTATATTGATTGAACGAGAAATTGAATTTGTCTCAATATATGAATAGTATTCATAATAATTCAAAATATTATTCATAGTTGTATAAGTATTAAACAAAATCAAGGATCTAGTATATTTTGTACTTAACATATATCTAAAGAAAATTACTGTCTCACCAATGAACAGTAAGGGTCTTGCAATCGATATTTCAACGTTAGAGACTGAAGTGTACAGAATAGTTGATGATGATCAAACTGACATGGATCTGCTTGGATGTAATCTTCCATGCCATGCTTGCGAGCCTTGTCCGCATCTGAAAGGTGAAGTATCCTAGGAATAAGATCTACGGAAAAAGCTTTCACTACTTCATGAATTGATGAAGTATTGAGGTTAATAGATGAAATTTAATCAGTTATCAATAAAACTATTGAATCCAATTAACAACTATTTATTTCTGAATTCATTGAAAGATTTATGTAGTCAAGGGTTTTCGACAGGATTTAAAATAGGAAAATTAAAAGTTACATTTCCGATATAGGAATATCAAAGTATGTAGAGCTGAAGAATACAGAGAGTCCACCGGCAAGACGGATGGTGGATTTGTTCAGGGTTAGGAGAAGTGTTGAAAATTGTAGTGAAATGATGAAGCTATTGATAAGAAACCTTATAGCTCATTTATTTTATTGATATCAACATTGGTGTTATGTAAAAATTAGAAGAAGAATTTAAGGAAGAAAAGAAAGTGCAATTGTATGTATAAGTGTAAGAAAATGAAGATATACTGTAGTTTACAAACCTCCCATAATCTTATGATGTGTATCAGATGTGGTTGGTGGCGTAGGTTTATGACTTTGACCAGTAGCTCTGTACAACGCCATAACCCATAAATGACATTCATTCTCATCAGTAACTCCCATTAGAACTGATTCTCCATCACGAACAGCATTCATAAAGTATTTTGCTCCTTCCAGTTCTACAAAAGCATAAACATTATTGATACCTTCTATTGATACAAAATTTGTATATTTGATAAGATTTTAAAGTGTATTAGAAAAATTTATATGTGCATTAAAAATTTGGGATTTAAAAAATAAATATGTAAAAAAAGTTCATTACCTATTTTTTTGTTGTTTGGCTTACCTTGTCCAACAATCAACTGAGCTGTAAAAGAAAACAAACATTTTAGAAAACCATAAGATAAGTCTTACTCTAGGTACATTAAAATCGTCTATATTTTCACAATTTTATTTGAAAATTCTTTCAAGTTCAAAGACACACAATTTTTAGTAACTATACAAATACAGATATTTGAATTGGCGGGCCAATATCATGGGCCAAGTTATATTCAAGGTCACTTATAATGCAAATTATTATAAAGCGAAATAGAAATAACGAACGATTTAAGTAACGTTAGCAAAAGATTTTTGTATTAGCTATGTAGACATTCATAATTTAAAGAGATTTTAAAGATAAATGTTGCTTGGTATTAGTAAATTCGTAGTTGCTGCAAAGGTCTAAATTACAGCATCTTTTAGTTATGTCTTTACAGACCAATAATTTATCCACAAATTCTTCGTAAATCTTTCTCCTTGAATAAAACTTCACCCTTACATATTAAATCCTACATTCAAAGGTAAGAAACAGTACTGTACCGCTTGCTAGCTCTATATAGTCCACAGTAAACCCATCTAGCTGCATCATCTCCGCTGGTTCAGACTTTTTATCTTTATACGAGCATAGCGCGAAAGTATACTGGCTCACTTGGACCAAAACCATGTATCGGCGTTTCCATTTCCGCCATACATTTTTGCCGATTACATGAAGATAACTGAAATTTCAAAACAATAGTTGAATCACTGGAAGTAATTTCATGTTAGTAACTTAAAAATATGGTGTTAAATTGTGACGAGAAATCCTTGGATAAAATCTGATCTGATCGATTCTCTAGAACCCATTGAGAGTGGTCAATGGACAGTTACTTAATGCTTAAAGAAAAGACACACGCAGGCACAGACAAGGGATCAACCAAATGTCCTTGACAAACAGATTGCTGTGAGTGGGATACACATAAAAAAATAGATCTGATAGATATTCTGCCAAAAGACCAATGGCCGTTGGAGTTAACGAGTCCTGGAGTGGAGATTACGAATTGGTTAACAGAAATTGACAACCTAAAAAGGTAGCAGGGATACGCTGGGTGCGGATTGAATTTAAGGAGAGGCCTATCTCGAGTAGTGGACTACGATAACCTGTAGTCTGTATTCAGTTTGGTTAATATTTAATAAATTATGACTCTATAATAGAATACGTGGTAGATAAGAATGATGTTTACATAAAAAATGATCTTTTATTTTCAGTTAGGTACATAATCTTCATTAACTATTAATAGTAGTAACAAAGCGGAACCCAGACTCCGAGGTGAAGGCTTTGGATACGACTGGGATAAACGATAGGTTGAAGAAGTAGCGTATTTAGTACTTACCCACAATGTTTCATATTTAGAGGTTTATCCATTCGACACGCTATTTTGATTCTCAGATCTTGGTCTGGCAAGTTCTTAGGGACTGTCATACGGTGCCATTCGGGTACCTGAAAAACCACAATGTACGAGTTTAATAATATTCTAATATGGGCGCAACGGTCCCCAAAAGCCACTATTAAAAAGTTAAAGTTCAAATACTGATATCATTAAGAGGATTCGAATATCAGTCAGCTGAAAATTACATGGACGCAGGAGTTAGGAACATAAAATTAATAGGAAGAACCCCATAGATATCACTTGGGTGTTCGCTTTAGTGGTGAATTGGCTGTGGTTGGCTTTTGAGCGATTGGATAAAAATTGTAACCTAAAAGGGTTAAAATAAATCCTTTTAAATTAAATTATTGACATTGAAATTTAAATGAAACATTCAATAAAGACATACCTTACTAGATAAAGGCGTGGGTTTCAGCACCACCTTTCCAAGTTCTTTATCCTCAAGTGCAAGAACTCCTGGATTCTCCGTATATAGCTTAACTTTCACTCCTGGGAGGGGTTGTGTCGTACTAAAGTCACCTTGGGTATCCCACCTTATGGTAAAAGTAAGAGTTAGAATATTTTCTGGTAAAAATATTTCCTACTCTTTTCATAGAATAATGTGTAATATTTTTTTGGCGCAGATTACATTGGCATTAACTGATCAATTAGAATAACTGGGTGAGAGGTCATTCCCTTTCGTCATCTCTTATCTTATTCATCTACCTTCTTCATCTGATTAAGTGTTAAATGGACAGGATCATCAATGGCAGAATACGTTTTAATGTAAGGTTTTATTGTACCACCTAATTTTTAGAAATACAGATTATGAAAGAAAGACTGAAATATTATTCTCAACTGTAACCAGTTCACGAGATAGCTCAAATTTGTAAACTTAGAATTATACTTACATAGGTTTAGAGGCTTCTGCTTGGTCAGTCTGAAGCTTGTCGCCTCCCTCAACTTCCATGGTACAATAAACTATTCTATTTGGTGCTAAGGACTTGAGACCTTTCACCTCCATCACAACCACCTAGAATATGTCCAATGTGAACATGAAATCTACATTAGGCAATAAATAAATGTGTTGAAAAGCAAAAATGAAATATAACAGTTATGTGTATACCAAACATGACGATAGCTTTTATAATGGGACTAATCCCATCCGCATTTCCATTAAAAGTTTCAATACATAATCATGTTTCACACACTTACATAGTTTCACTACTAAATATGTAATTTAAAAAAATACGTGATATTTCTTGTACATAAAAATGCCAGTAGTGCTAGGAATAATGAAAGTAATCTAACACCTGCCGGTACTCTTCACAACGAAAACTGTTCAGACATTTATAAATTATAGTCAACTAAAGAATCTCACATAGTAGGTACCAAACCTTAAAAATATTACCCTCCTTTTTTGGGTAGCCGGATTAGGTTTGTTTATAAAGTTTCAAGAGCAGTTATAACGATTTAAAATTTGTTCCATACTTTACAACCTAACGTTACCTCAATTTGGAATGTAAGCACAACATCCATTTTTGTGAGCTGTGCGTCGACATCTCCGCTGTCTCCTTCCCCTGTCAGCTTGTTCGCTAGTGACCCTTGCGATCTGAAACACAGCTGCTTACTCAACCTTGGACTCGGTTCTGGTCCGGCGTTAGATCTAATCACCATTAAGCAATGATTTCAAAATACCACCACCAGAGTTAATCGATCAGACAGAATCAATCCCAAATCCAAAATTAGAACAAATTCCACAAAATTTAATCAAGTTACATTGGAATTTTCAAAAGTTAGTAACGTTATTGGTATATTACATGAATTAGATGGAATTAATGATATATATCCAGTTAGTAGGGTTAGTTAAGCGATCGTAACATTCACAAGCCCGAGGGGTTACATGGTGGCATACATATAAAATCCCATTACCGATACCAAGAATGATTAAGCATACAAAGGGAGAACATTACAAAATGCCGAAACACATCAAACGTATATCTAAGGAAAGGATACAATGACAGTAATATTGCTAATATACAAAAGATTTTGTACATTAACAAGGTTCGGGCCCAGCCAAATGTAATTTGAAAAAGGTTTGCAAATAAAAAAGATAAGTTTATGATGCTTTTTAAAATCTATGTTCTGGTTCTTTTTTTATTAGAACAATGGCTGAACCCTGATAAAATAAATGGTGTAATAAAATATGTGGGTAATGTAAATGTTTAAATCAGAAAGCGAAGCCCTAATGAAGCTGAAAGCGTATTTAGTATAGTATCAGGAATAATATGCATAGGTACTTGTAATATTTGAAATAAAATGAAGAAGAAAATGTGAAATAATATAGCAGTGGTTTAGTAGGTAGTAAGCTTAGTTTTTGTTTTACAATTGGGGCATTGTTATAGCTATCGCTTAGGTGCTTAGGTACTGTAGCTATTTAAACTAGAATTATTTTAAAATCTTTATCTACATTTAAGTCAACTAGAAGCTTAGTACTTTATTCTGGCTGTGTCGTGGAAGCGACAATAAATCCACTGTTGTCATTGAACATAAATTATTAATTTATTATTTCATTGAACCACGCATGTTCTAAGATGTTAGTTTTAGCAGTAAGCTCTACTCTAGTATACTGTTACTTAGCTACTGTGGTCCTTATGACAACGTCAGGATTGCAAACTGTATCAATCGAGTTGGGATTGTGTTGGGGTCCTGCTACACAAGACACGTGCTTAAAATTATCAATTCTGTACTCATTACTTGTACTTCCTTTATTATTACCGTCCAGTTATGTGCCAGGGCCAGAAAAAACCAAATAGAAATGAACAAGTTGAAATAATGAGTATCTGGATGAACGTCTGGGGACTTAAAAAGGGTAACTAAAGTCAGATTGTTTCTTTTTATATAACAACGTGAATATTTTGAGGAGAAAGACATTGGAGAGTGATCATAGTTAAAAAACAAAGGATTAAACGTTGCATCCAGAATGAAATTTTCAGTTCAAACCAAATTTTCTAACAGCGAGAAAGATGAAATACAACACAAGATTAGAAAAACGTGTTATTGAATTTCATTGTGAAAATTCAGATGTAGTTTGTATGATGTTATAAATTTATATATTATCAGGGTAACATATACTTATATTAATATCACATCAAGATACGATTTAAATGCAAAGAAAGTATTTTTAATATAAAACCTTTACATACTTATAGTGATAAAAGATTTAGATATATTAATATGCCAAATAAATCAATAAATAATTTCTTTGCATTTTATGAATATTGATATCTCCATACAGTATTATAGAGTTAAATACATACAACATCAATTAAGGATTGGTTGACAAAAGACAAACACGTTTTTTACAAAAATAGTATGATATAGAAATTACAGTATCTTTTATTACCGATAAACTTAACAAAATGAAAACGTTTGCCTTCAGTCAATCAACAGCATACATTGACAACATAGAAGATTGACAGGGTGAAGAACATACATCGAAATATTGATTGTACATAAAATTATGACTTCGTATATAAAACAGGTCACAAAGATAAGAGGCACAATTAAAAGATGAATTACATCAAAAGTTAGCACAGTTTATTATTACAGACGAAGTCATGTCATTGTACGATGAATTTGACACCAACATTCATATATTTTTAGTATACTGGATTAATGAATGAACATCAACTGTGTCAATAAAAGCAAAACACGTTTGTGACGTTTTTGAAGACGATGACTTTCATAATTACAAGAGCATTTCTATCTAGACATTTAAGTGCAAACGTATTTTCTTTTTCAAAACTCATGCTACTTTTTCACACATATGGATGCTCAACCACAATCAAGTTTGAAAATAATACCTTATCAAAGATTTGATCGTATCCATTTATTGTAAGTTCTTAACGTGTGAAAAAGTCCTTCCATTCTTATCCAAACCTTTTATCTCTTATTGCCATGTTTCTTGTAAAACTGACCTGTGATTATACCGCTTGATTTTAGAGAGGCCATATTTCGTGTCAGCTACGCTCTTGGACACGGGGACCGACTCCAAGTTGGCCATCAACAAGTTGATTGATGACTTCAGCTCCTCGATGTATAGAGACTCCATCTCTTTCAAGACGAACTTGGGCATCAGCTTACGGTTCTAAAATATTTAGTACAAGAATGTTATCACTTTTAAGCCGAATCTTAACATATTTATCAGGTTTTATTGTCGAAGTCATACCTTCTCCATCTCTGTGACCTTCTGCATTCTTCCATCCAACTCTCTTCTGATAGCTGCAGCCTGTTCATCGGCTGAATCCAACTGCAAAAGAAATTAAGGTTAAGTACTTCTTTTATGTCCAGAAATGCATTGTATGCGTACATACTAATTTATCTTCAAAATTAGTTTGTACCAGCTGTTCGTATATTATTTTATATTACCACCGTTCTCAAGCTTTGTGCTTAGCAACAAAATTAGTGATTTATTTTAATCTTCACAGATTATAAATTGATCTTACAAGGAGAGCGTTGAATAGCAGCTGGTGTTCGAACTTCTTGACTCCAATTATCTGCTGGAACATATCATAGAGTTGTTCTTTGCTGAGGATGCACTCCGCATTCAGGCTTTGTTGCTGCGCCCGCGACGGCCTCTTCGACTCATCATCTCCTGGGATACCTGAAGTTTACATCATCTTTAGAATAGCATTAGTTATCAATAATCCAATTTTTATTGGATTATTTGTGAATTTCTTTGACTTTTATTTTTGTGGCAGCTTGTTTATTTCCTAAAGTATCTGTGTTTTGCTAACTTAACAAATACATAAGAAGATAACCGTTGTATTAGTCAGAGTAGTGAATAGTATGTACCCGCATAACTTGTATAGTTTGGTTTTGAGTGAATGAATAATAATAATCGACAAATAAATTATCCTTAGAAACGTGAATATAAGACAATTACGGTGCTTAATACACGAAAAGCCAAATTCTTGATATTCCACATACATGCAGTGCACTTAATTGTACGCTTACCTTAAAATCCTCAAACCTTTAAGTTATAAAATACAAAAAAGATACTTATATGTATAAATTTATTAAGGCACGTGTCACTGTGAAGTTTATAAGTGTACATATAGTGGAAAATTTAAATAAAGAGAATGAGGACAAAATGTTACAAAATAATCACCAAGTTATAGCGATTTACCTTTTATACCATAAAATACGTTTTTAAAAAGAAACCTTGTTGTGTAATTATATTTTGGAATTTATCATGATTTTCTACCTATAATTTATGATTTTTTGATGATAGTTAAGAAAATAAAATTGGAAATTTTGATGAGACAAAATCCAAAATACAATTTAGTCCGTATTGAAAAGATCCGTGATATTTTAAATGAAAAAAAGTAAGTACAAACGATACAATTGATACTAAAAGTCAAGCAATAGCACGAGACGTAAGCGAAAATATGGAAAAAGGAGGAGAAATCAAAAGAAAATTCTGTCGAGTGATACCTGTTATTCCTGTTCAGGATGTGTGAGAGAGACATGTTGTGAGAGAAAGGGAGAGAAACACAGACAGTGAGACAGACACAGGCACACACAATTTCAGGTACATTTAGCCAGGACCAATGTTACACAGACACGTTATAATCATTTGGCAGGTTACATTGCTTACAATTTTTACTTTAGTTTGCATAATTTATTTTAACAAGTAATAATGAACATAGTGATGTAGGTAATATAATAAAAAATTCCAACAGTGTATCCGCAGCATGACGTCGACGCAACACATTCCCTAAACAACATGATAACATTCAGTATAGCTAAATCTAATGGTTGTTCTTTATCTGTTATTGCAAAATATATTAAGTGGAATATATGAAATATTTCAACGGAGCATTTCACAACAAAAAGGCCAACTATTAAATTTGATATTGTAAAGTTTGCAGCTCAATTCATACTAAAATAGTAGTGACAAACAATATTTTATAACATAATAAATTATAATCCGACAAGAAATTTACTTAACAATTTATCAGTTTCGTGAATATGTAGTCGTTGACATAGTAGAAGTGGAAATAAACATATTTTCAGTGTAAATTTCTTTTTCAGTCCAGAAGTTGAATCCTTTAATCGTTGCCATTGTCATCACAGTATTATAAATTAAGCAGTAAACTCTAAACAAAATGTAACGGACTTTGGACTCTGGGATAAAACAATTTGTGTAAATGTATAATACGACAAATTTCAAATCCGATTAAACGTTTTAGGTTGAACTGAAAAAAATACAAAGTAAGTAAAACTTTGTGTGAAATTATATCTAAAACTAAATATATACATGTTATATTTAATGGTAGATGAAAATAAAACCCGCAAAAATTAAATTAACACACAGTCAACATTAACACTACCGATTAGCACACATGTAGGTATATCTTATCTTGTGTCTACGGAGCCCTTAATAAACATTGTTAAGAAACTTTCAATCAATATTAATAGTTAACCATAAGAAATAAACAGCTAAAAGTTTGAGACAGGATTGGATCGAAAATGAAGAAGATTTAAAAAGAAAATAAGAAGCGATAAAATCACAACTGGAATAGTTTGTAACAGAAGATTATAAAAATGCTATTAATGACACATATTTTATATCAGTGATGTTATTTTTACGAATAGCATACAGTGAGACTTAAGGTTATTTTAAAGAACGTCTTAATCAAGGTGTCGTAAAGAATGATGACTAGGATAATTTCAAATTAAATTTACCTCAACCCAATATTACATCTATCAATTGTAAACAAATATGATCATCACATTTTCATGTTATGACAACACTAATCATTTGTGGATTACCAGTACGTAGAGGAACTGTAAAAGTTTGATCTATATCTCAATTAAAATTTATAATCATCAACATTATCATAACAGGCTCCCGTAGACGCAAGCGCTGAACAATCATTCATAGGCACATTGCATACTCAAGCATATCAATATTTAATGTTATACATTGCGTCATGCTCGAGGCCCCGTATCAAACGCGAAGTCAACGAGAAAATTTCTTCAGGTGGTTGATAATTTTTTATGTCTATTTTAACGTCATTCGTATTCAGTTCTTAATTTCAAAGTTCCAATGACTTTGATCATATCTTAAGACTATTTTTACCTGAATGCGCCAGCGAGGGTAATGTGTTTTTTATTTTGTGACTAGGTACTATTACAAAATAAATTATAGCTACAATTTCTATACCATGTCTAGTTACGTCCAGCTAGTGAAGTCCATAGAAGAAATAATTATCGTCAACTTTTTATACTTGAGAAAAACAAACGTCTATCATAAAAATATACTAGATTAAATGTTTATGTTAGTAACTATAAAAACAGTAATAGTTTATTCAACAACCGTTTTATACGTTTTTCAAAACAGATTAAGAAATATCGTTTGTTCTTCTCAGTGAATTTTACATAACACTTAAAAATTAGTTTTCTTTCTAATTTCTTACCTGTGCCTTTCATAATACAATCAAACTTTGCCAACCATGATGACAATACAGTTTCTTTACTTAATCCGTCTATCTCAGGCAGGGATCTGAAAGAAATATTTCATTATTGTTAATTTTCCATATTAATATTACTCTCCAGCTTTCATGAATGTTGATGATATTAAGTGATTCATCATTTAAAACTATAATATTCCAAACCTGACTCTTTTCTCGATATTGTTCCTGAATACTTCTCGGAAGTCGTGATGGGAGCAGGCACCGGATTTGACCATCTGTTCCACACGTTCAGATTTGAGGAACACGTCGTGATATGACTGAACTGCGTTTTGGAATGCCTCATCTGCCAAGATCTGGGTTTCGCCTTTGAGGAAAGCCTGGTCAAAAAGTAAATTAATTTGAAATAATGAAATGAGTTTATTAATTTACACGACGATAGTAATTAATAGAGTAGATACCTGAAACCGAGCTTGTAAAGTTTCCAATTGATGAGGAGTCAGCTTTGTATGTCTTCGCGTCATATCAGTTGGTTGTTTCGCGTTGAAGGGATGAGCAACACATCTTGATACAAACACATAAAGCTGAAGGCGACGTTTTTTATCCTCTTCAAGTTTTTCGATCTTTTCCTGTGATAGACACAAAACCAATTATTCATCTTAACAGTTCTTATATGCAATTGAAGTATACTATGATTTTTTGTTAGTGTATATGACTTACTTGAGGGTCTTGGTCCTTATCAGAATGGCTAGCACCAGAGGGACTTGGTGAAGGCGCTGGTGCCTCTCCAGAGCTCGCGCTGCCCGTAGACGTCCTGCGCAGGAAAGATCTACACGATCGATAGCATTAGGTCGTCAATGTAAGTGAAAATGGTCTTCATACACTGTTCCTTTGTCTGCATTTATACCCTACTTTTATAATTCTTCGTGTTAAAGTATACAAGTACGTAGAGTACTTGTATATTATCCGGCCAGTGTATTTAGACTAATGGTCATGTCTGATACTACCAACTATTAGCTCCATTTTGATTTGATAACATATCTAAGCAAGGTCTAGCTAGGGATTTACTATAATGAACAGCTACGAATTCTTGATATTTAATTAGTATTATCTAAATTTGGCTAAATATCAAAGGGATAGGGGTTAAGGAAAGGTTTATAGTACTACTTCTAAAGTAGCATCAAAATCTATGATGTATCGTGAATGGAAATGGACGTGAGAGTCTAAATTGTATGTTAGCTATGGATACTTACGCGTGAGGTGGTGGTGCTAAGGCAGCGGCTTCCCTTTGCCTTGTAGCTGGATGTAAGGGTGCCGCCAAAGGTGCTGTTGTTAATGGACTTGGACCTGTGCAAAAAGGGATAGCATTTCGATTTCCAAATAAAAAATTTGCCAACGGAGTCGTGTCTCTTGCGGTACCTCCAATAGACTGAGAACTCAAAGTTAAATATTTTAATTTGCTGTGAATTTCAAAACATTATTTTCTGACTTTTGAACTAGACTTATTTGCACAAAAATAATTTAAATATCATTTACCAGCGCTCTTATGAGAATAAATTAATGTATAAGATAATAATAGTAATACCTGGAAGACCAGCTGTGGACCCTCGAGGCAGTTCAGGCTTCCCTCGTACTGATGGTCGACCACCGGGCAGGGAACCAGGTGGCGCCACTGTTATTGAAAGATACAGAATTATTCATTATTTATATTTTCGGTTTTTTTTATATTTTAAGCTCACTAAATTTAAATCAGCTGCGTCTGTGCATTGGAGATATTTAAAAAAAACCTTGGTTATGTTATATGAACGATTCTGAACACATTTTTTTTTTTGGAATTCTTGTATGCAGAAACTACTGAATGGATTTTGATGCGGTTTTTTTATTAGAAATCTCTTGGTCAGAGTAGCATCAGTATTCTGCCGTATGTTTGCTTACAATTGGGAAACCGGAGATATGAACAAAAGTTGCAATAACAGACATTCACGCGAAAGGAGCCACGGGTATAAGCTAGTAGAAAATATAAATTAAAAAGCTAAAAGAGATGAAGATTAAAAGTTTTGATGGATGAGAAAGTTCTAAAGTTTTATGTTGGCATTAAAAGTTGTTCGTGAACTGTTTTAGTACCAAAGCGATCAAGTGTTTCAAAGACATTAAGTTTTAGTTGCTATAGTTAAAACTTCTTTAATAAAGAGTGTTGAGGACTTCGGACTTTAGTTCGAATGGATTTTATAAATAGGTACCTAAGCAGCACATGAACTTACTTAACACATAACTCAACACATTATTCTAATTTGTTAAAAATCTTCAAAGTATGGGCGAAATTGCAAGAATCACCCATGGTGTTAATACAAAAATAATCACCTGGTAATTTAGTTGATTGTTTCTTGTGTTCATCATCACTGTCTTCCTCAGATGAGCTTGGATCGATCATGATGTTCCTGTGGCAAAGAAATTACATGCATAAGTACTTGTATTAAACTGTTGACGGGCAGGTCTAGGACTCGTGGCCATTCTTAATACATTAAGAGGTCGGTCCCGGTTGTCATACGACCATCTGTATCATTAATTACGGAAACCTTAAAAGTCCACTTGGATTCAGAACTTCGAATTCACCAGTAGTTGCCGGAGGTCAGATTTCGTAGATAGACTGAGAAGCTACTACTTTAGCAGGATGATAAAGTGCTGTAATATTTAAACAAGTCAAAAACATAAACCAAACTAAATAGTTACTTAAACTTGATGTCTAAAAACAACATTTATCATCAACATCTGCCTGTCTTTTTTATTCTTTGCTTCACTTTTCAATCAGACGTCTTCTACCCGGCTATTCTTTCCTTTCTATGTCTCCTTTCTCACAATCCACCTATCATTACTCAGACCTACAAGTCCTCCAAAAGTCCACATGATCTTTGAACCTTTTTAACAACATTACTCTTATCTCTTCTCATAACATGTCCATACCATGACAGCCGCTCGTTAAGGGCAACATAAATCATAAAAATTTGCTTTGGCGGTTTCAAAAACAATACGTGTTCCAAAACGAAATGGAAGTCACACTATGGGCCGTTATTCTTAAGCTTTTTGTTTGGCCGGTTCTTCATAAATACGTTAAGGAAGTTTTCCCCTTACACTCCTCCTTCCCCGCTAGCAAAAATATCGTCACAAACAATCTATATATGCTCCAGAAAGTTCGCTTTGTCTATCGAAATTCTGGGATAAGTTACGAGTAACTTTCTATCTTGTTTCTTACTTGCTTTAAAATTTCATTTAACTAAATCTCATGTCACGGTATTTGTGTTTGAATTTTTTTTGTATAGTATGGTAGGAATGAGAATAGGTCGTAAAGTATTTTCACCCTTCACTCCCAACCTTCATTTTATATGAGAACCACGTTCGCTGGATCAGCTAGTACATTATTCTTTCAATACCTATATAAAAACCTCGGGTAATGTGTGTGTTATCTAATTCCTACGAAACGGCTGGACCGATCTTATGATTATTTTTGTGTAGGTATACCTATTTGTTAGGTCTGAGAATCACGGGATCAGATTCTGTCACGGGCGGAGCCACGTACAACAGTAATACAGAACATCTTCAAAATACTTTTCCTAAGTCTATGCTTCAAAGAAAAAATATTCATTTCGAATTCTAATAAAACCCGATTGCGTATCACACACATCCATTTGTAATACAAAAAGCGCCGCGTAAAGTGTATGAAACAGAAAATGTGGGGGAAATATAGTAGTAGCGGTGCGGGGCTACGGCGCTCATGAATAAAGGCGGGGTTACGGAGCTCATGAATAATTCAAAGGGGTGAGCACTAGAACCATTATGTCTGGCTATGCTTGAATTACTTTCGTATATTATTATATGAATGTACGCAAATGAAATGGTTCTTGCAAAAATATTTTCACTTATTTAATTAGGTACCTATGTATTTTTTTAAATTTGAACAATTTATCGTTTGGGGTTACTTAGTATGTTGAAACGATGCCTAATTGAACCCTCAGCTTGGGAAGGTTTGGCAGCACAACGCCTTGAATGGCGCAGGATCGTTGGATCGTGCAGGTGCAAGTGGGTGAGTTCGAGGAACAGCGTAGAGTGGACCTCGACGCTAAGCGTGACGAGCTCAAAGCTCAGCTATCTGCCGCCATTCTATATAATTATGTGGACGGTGTACTTACGTGCACTTTATGTTCACGTAAGTTCACCACAAAGATTGGCTATATTAGCCATCTTAGAGCGCACGAGCACCGAACTGATTAGGAGTCGATTTAAGTGGCCGCCATGACCGAAATCGGTCGGAGAGAATAAGTATGTATGGGTTAAGTTATTTATTAACTTTCATAATTGTTGTCATACGGTCACGCGGGTTGCGGGTACTCTTGACGACCTTTCTCCAAACGTCGAAGGAAGGAAACACACGCGCTGGTAAAGAATGGCAAGTCTTTATGATGCGGCAAATAAATAAGCACCGAACCGCTTGGTTCTTGGTGAATAGTTTCCTCAAACATGAATGGGAGAAGCAACTGTACTTATTTAATGTGAATAAATATCTACATTTACTAAGTTATTCACACGGGCTAGACAAAAGAGCTTTTTGCGAGAGTGCTTGCCCAGACCTCCGAATACCTCAAAATGCCTCCGTCCCTCCGTTACGCGTTGTTTCGACCCTTGGTAGCCCGTTCAAATAATTAATTATGCAACATGTTTGTTTCGACGTGGAAATTCTAAAGTTTTGGTTTAGGTGGCCACACAAATTGTGTTAGTTAGTTGCTAGATAAGTATATTAAAGTTGATTACTACCCGTTCGCGCTAAGTTTGCCGCTGTCAAATGACGTCGGTATAGCGTTGTCTCACTGGAACTAGAACTGAGTGAGTGACACAACGCTAAATGCTTGACAGTTGGCAGCGGCAAACTTAGCGCGAACAAGTAGTACGCTATTTTTGATACCACTTAAAGATATAAGTACATCGTAATTGACTTTTACTTAGAAACTGACGGACTTAATTACTAGGATATAAGGTTACTCAATAGGGCATTTCCTTCGCAGGGTTAACCTCCTCCCCCTCACAATCCTCACTCCTCATCTCCCAATCCCCTTCCATCCAACTTCCTAAACCTCCCTCCTCCAGGATCGGCAGCGCGAGTGTGAACCCCTTTTTTTTTTTTTTTTTTATCGTGCGGAAATCCCCATGGATACCACCCCCGTCGGCCATCGGGGGTGGTTATGTCGGGATCGAACCGACTAAAACCGCACGCCGTCTCGGGCCTTAGTAACCGGGGTGTAAGGTTACCCAATGGGCATATCCCTCGCACCCCAGCTGACCCCGGGCCATCTACGGTTTTAAGATGGCCCCCTCGACCCCCCGAAAGGGGGGGTGGGGCGAGCATCGCGCCACTTCGCTGACGGTGGGGTGTAGGGTGACAGGAGGCCGTCCTGTCACCCAACCGTCGGCGCGCAGACAATCAGCTCGCCCCCCGCTCGCTCCCCACTGTGCCATCTGCTAGTCAGAGGGACACGTGGAGAGCCTCGGAGCAGCCCTCTAGAGGGCCACTCCCACCCCGGCCGGATTGGCCGCAGGCAGCAGCGTCTCCCGTGGCGAGTGGGAGGCGCTGCTCGCCTCCGTTGCCCAGGTGCACCACGTGGAGGTTCCGGCCCGCACCCCGAGTGTGAACCCCTGATGTTGCAAACGACCATAGGCCACGGTGACCACTTCCCATCAGGTGGGCCGTGAGCTTGTCTGCCACCTAAGTAGTATATAAAGAAATCTTGGACCATCTACGGTTTAAGATGGCCCCATCAAAATCTCGAAAGAGCGCGGAGAGGGAACATCGTACCGCGGCGCGCCGGTTTGGTCTCTAGGGTAGCATGCGACCGTCCTGTCACCACCACACCTGCGTTTGGAGAGCCCGTCCCTTGCTTGCTCTCCACTGTACTCTCTGCTAGTCAGAGGGACACTATGTAGAGCTTCCGTGAGGCCCTCTACACAGTCACATTTTTCTCTACAGACTCATGTCCTGTTTATTATTTTATGAAAGAAAAGATTGTAGAGCTAAGCCGATCGGTAACTTGGATTATAATAGAAATCTAGTTCTGCGGGTGACTCTACATCGAGTTACGTAACAAGAGCGATACGTAGGCTTTGAGGAAAATGGGCCATATTATAGCCAGACTTTCGACCTGTCGACTCGAATAGGGACGTGTGCGTTTCTTTTACGTGTGTTATATCAAAAGATTTGCGACCGAGAACGGTTTGTAAAAATAGAATTTTGTTTTCTCTTTATTTCGTAACTGACTGTTGGATATAATACGTGTTACATTTATGACAGAAAGGCACGAATTACTTAAGTACCTATACCATGATATTGGTATTGTAGGATTCGACTGCGATGCCAGAAGTCATGGGTTTGATTCTAGCTCAGTGCAAATATTTTGTATTGGTCTGGATGTTCAGTGTAAATTTTTTGTATGTATTGACAAAATGAATGCATGTATGTATATCCGTATCTGCAGTTCTGCTCTACTTTTGATTTGGGTCTAAGTAGCTCTGTGTAGGTAGATGTCTTAGATTATTTAGAAGACTTTGTAATACTTCATATTCAGCAGTTATCTTTTCACAAATTATCTTATATCTAATTAAACAACAACTACAATTGACATAATTTCTCAAAGAAAGCGACCTCTGTCAGACAACCTTTGTATATAAACGAAAGCGCCTATAAATCCGGGTAAAGGCCTTTGGTCTCTAATTGATCCTTTCTGGACAAGCCTTTACTGTGATAAATAATCTTTGAATGTCATTTTGACATTCTAAAGACGTCATGATCCTTTTAAACCACTTAAGTACAGTTAACAGCTATAATTCAGAACGTCGACGCGACTTGTTTTGGCTTTGTAAAACGATTTGATATCCCACTGTTAGGTAAAGAAATCAGTATAATTATTTGGAACCCTCTCTTTTATACTCGGCCGGTCTTAAATGAAAGGTATGCATCTTTTATTTATGTGGCAATTTTTATTTCTCGTGCAAAAATGTATGTTGTCAAATTTTTTTTTACTCAAACTTATCAAGTGGGGTATCAAAACGAAGGAAATTAAAAGGAGATTTCAAAAATATAATAGTTATATGTCTAATATGTTAAAGTGTATAATAATATTCTTTATTGACATTATAAATTAGTTTCATCTGAATCCCTCACACCTGCGTTAGTACGAACTGTGTTGCAGTATACCTAATTGTCCCTAAAGTTGAGCGTTAATTTCACGTATTAATGAAAAAAAAAACAGTGTCAGGTACTTGAATTAAGAACTAAGACCTTACCACAAACTCTTAAAGCAGAATTATTTCAATATTGCATAGTGTGAATTGGACCATCGACGTCGACGGATACTAGTGTTATGTGGTATGTTGTGGATATTATATACATTTCATTAAAGTTGTTAGTAGATTTACAAGACACAGAACACTTATATAATAACGGACGACGTTTGACCAAGTCCTAGTCCTAAAGTTAAGTAATATTGAAATAATATGCTTTAAGAGTTTGTGGTAAGGCCCCAGTTTGGTTTAAAAGATAAACATCCTGAAATAGCAATCTAATTGTAGCTTTTGCTAATGAACTTCTGAACTTTGTCTTACTTATTCCCTTTTTGTACAAACTTGTGTCTTATTTCTCTAAAAGTTAGTACCTACGTAATTAGGTTACAACGCCCAATGTTTTTATCTAACAAGCCCCACGTAATTAAGATACCTTTGTGTTACAGTTACCTACGCTCCACGAATGTAGCAAGAGCTAGTATACTATACAATATTCAGTGAAAATTTACATTTTATACTTTAAACAAACTTAGCTTTGAAACAACGGAGCATGACGCATATTTCGTGTCGGAACTGAGACTATTTTACTTCTACTTCAACCTAGCGTTAATCACAGTCGTATCCAAAGCTTTCACCTTGGAGTCTGGGGTCCGCTTCACCAGTCTTAACTGCGGATTCGGCTGGACCTCGATATTTTCCGTGAAGCGACTGCCATCTGACCTTCACAACCCAATGGTGATATTAGGTGATATCGAAGCATTGCAGCTAGACCGTTTGGGAACTGACACTACAGATGATAATAAATTACTTAAGTAAAAATATTTTTTAATTTAAACGGCGGTTAAACGGAATTTCTGCCAAATATCAGACTAATACAACAACTGAAGGGGGGGGGGGGGGGTCAAATTTCAATTACTAGATTTGACTTAAACAACCAGGTCAAGTTAAATAAAACCATTTAAAAAACAGTAAAATCACAGTGAATGTCATTTTTACTGTTCTTTTTTGACGGCCTCGGTGGCGTAGGTGTATTCGACGGGAAGTCAGTCAAAAAGAATAAATAATTTGGTAATAATTTTTATGGAAGCAAGTGTCATCCGACTACTCCACCCTAGGAGAAAATTTTGAGCCCTTATTTTTCAATTCTGCCTCATTCACATGACTCAATTAGACATGCCAACCATAAAAAATTAAATGAAACACATTGTTTCATAAAATTAATTTCTCTTTCGCCTTTAGACATAAAGCTATCGTAATCCACTAGCGCCTTAAATAATCTACCCGAGTCAGGAAACGCATCTCTGGACTGGTGAATTTAAATGAATAATGAATATACAGCTCTATAATTTTATTACGGTCATGATGTTTCAAAGTTCCATGAATTTCAGATATTTGAGTTCTTAATTTGCTTCATAATTAATTAAATAATTTTCTTAACTAATCCTAATTAAAAGTAAAATTAGCAAACATAAACGAGGTTCATTAATACTACTCGTAGAACGAATAAAGATATCGGTCTTTATTACTGGCACAATAGCCCAGTAGCCTTCGCAAGGCCTTCGATAAATTAAAAAGAAAACTTGGCAGCTCTATGGTACATTCGTGTTCGTTTTTCAAATTTATTATTAAATTACTGGAAATATTGAGTTGGCACCATTGGCACTCGAATAGCGGAGGAGTGCCAAGGTTTAATTTTCTTTCAAGTTGGTCCCATTGTGCGAGATGTCCTAGTTACCCGTTTGAGAGTGTTAATTCCAGTTTTAAGTTTCAGATTTTTTTTATATTGGACACGTCAACATGACTTCACCTCGCCTGATGGTAAGCGAAAGGTTTCAGTTTCAGGTTCATTCCCGGATCCTTTAAGCGGGGCGTGAAAAAGCATTTGATGAGGCCGTCAAGCTAAGGGCCACCATTGTGGCACTATCGGTGTTTGCAATGGTGACTCCCATTCCAGAGACTTTACTTTTAGCAGTTTAGCTTACCATCAGGCGAGGTGAAGTTAGGTATATTGACGTGAAAGATAAACTACCTTGCCGTAACACAGTTGCGACTAGCACGGGAAATAAAGATTTATAGACTTACCGCCAACTTTAAAAAATCAGTCTGTTATGTGAACTCATTATTAGTTTATCACATAGTAATAAGTATTTAGTTTTAAGTTTTGTTTGTTACGAAGTCAAACTGGTTCACTGAATAAACGTATTCTATATTCTAAAGACATAAAAAAATGTATAGGTAAGTATATTTACTTTTACTTGACTAGTAAATCAACACAGCAAATTAAATCTTAATAGGTTGTATAAATTATTTGGGAGTACCTACCAAAACGCAATATAATTTCAGAATACTATCTTCCCTAACTGCTATAAGATCCCGGCAGGCTGTGTAAAATCACGTTGTTTATCTATAATGTATCTTGATGTTCCTTAAAAATGAGAAAGCAAGAAATCTCATTATCGAAAATCGGCTAAATAGGCAATAACAGGAACTTCGGAAGCCTGATAAGTCTTTAGATTGTATTGGACAAGACGCCAGACGGAATAATATCGAGAATTTAGGCTTTCTACCTTCTTTAGCTCGTATTAAAGATTTTTTAAATTTACTGAGAATGAAAAACGACAATTTTGTTAATCTTTTCTTATTGGTTACTAACTTTTCGCTATATTTTCCTTTAAATGCAACTCAGTTTGTCAGTAAGCAAGCGAGAGGTGTATGGAGCCTTAGCAAACTAATCCTTCTTATACCTACGGCACGATATGATGGCCGGTTTGACATATTACAATAGTGATGGAAATGTCAATTTACTCTCGATAAAAATATAATCAAATCAAATAAGTTTTTATTGCAAGCAGTACTTACCTAGGTACCTGATTCAAAAACTTTAGTAAAAAAATATAAATTTTTACCTACTTAATACATATGAACGAACTGAATATTGGAATTAGGAATGAAAATGAGTATATATTAATCCAGCTTCCTTCAGTGATTGCACTAGCTTTTTTCTTGTTGGATACTCCTTCCGTAAATAGTAGCTACACACATGTCTTCGACTGGTTTTGCTCGTTTTTTCTGTGTGTGTGAAGTTTATTTTCTTCTGTGCCAGTCTCGCCAGATTTTTCTTTAGTTATCTATTCGTCTAACAGTTATAGGTAAAATTGACCTTCCATTTTGAGATTCACGATCGAAATGTTACGAAGGCGTACCTATAACGAACACACGTGCCTGACTGTTTAGAACTCAGCTCTGCGTATGTTCGGCCATATCGACGAAATCCACAACAAAAGGCGTAAACAGAGTAAGTTGAGGGCTACCATTATAATTATCACTGTTAGTGTATGTAATGGGGACCCCTTCCTGAGACTTTACCATCAGGCGAGATTTACCATTTAGCTTACCATCAGGCGAGGAGGTCTAAACTATATCGCAATCGCACTGCACTCCTAGTTTGTACTTTTCGAAGCAACGTCAAGTCGAAAATGCTTTGTTTTGACGTAAGTTTGCCGGAGGTATTATTGGGCTTGCCAGTGGTCCTAGTGTCGATTATATAGATTTTATTTAAAGAAATTGAATTTCGAAAAACAAATACCGAGTTGTGTGAAATAAGTACACCAATAGGTAATTATAATCTTATAAAAATAAAAAATAAATGATCGTGGGACACTAATATACATTATATAATTCAGAAATCAATGTAATAAATAAATATTGTGTCCTAAAATCATACCTACATTCGATAAAATTTTATGACTTACTGTACGTCACTATTGACAATAAAGAACAGCAATTTGCTCTTTCAAAATGTCACAATAATTAATACGAAACTTCATGAGCGGACAAACGTCAAACCGGCCATTATATCGTGCCGTAGGTATAGGCTATTACCCGGAGTCCCTGGTGAAAGACTCAAGTGGACGTAAAAAAAGGGCTCCATTCTACTTCCTGGCCTATATGTTATTCCATACTATAATACTCTATGTCTGTACCAAATTTCAGCCAGATCCATTCAGCCGTTTTTACGTGAAAGAGTAACAAACATACATCCAGATATCTAGACATCCAGACATCCGTGCCCCCATAGACAAGTGGCACAACGTAAATAGCTAAGGATAGGAATAGAATAAGTCGACCAATCACATCCAAGTGGCAGGATGACGAGCTTGAATTTGGTCGACCTATTCTATTCCTTCCCTTAGCGATTTACGCTGTGCCACTTGTCTACGGGGGCAGGTATTCTTACAAACTTTCGCGTTTATAATATAAGTAGGACGGAAGTAGGATAGGATGTCAAAGTTTCAGAATATGTTGGGATGTTTGTTACTTAGTTACGCTCTTACGGCTGAACGAATCTGACTAAAATTTTGCACAGAGTTAGACTATCGTGTGGAATAATAAATAGGCTACTTTTTATCCCTTGAAACCCATGGGAAGTGAGAACGGTAATGATTATGTTACGTGGACGTGCCTCGGACAACGCTAGTAATTTCTTTGTTTTTTTTTTTATATAGGACACGTCAAAATGACTTTACCTCGCCTGATGGTAAGCTAAAGGTAGAGTCTTAGGACTGGGGTCACCACCACATACACCGGTAGTGCTACAGTGGCGGCCCTCAGCTTGACGGTTGTTGTTGGCGTATTTGTATTTAAATACTAGATATTTTAAACTCTATCGTATCGTTCACTTACTCTTTGAAATCCTTTGAATTTGATTTTTTGGGTTTTTATGGAAGCGATTGCCGTCTGAACTCCCAACCCTGAGAGGAAATCTTTCATCTTTCAATCAGCGGGCATACCGATTTTTAGATGCGGTTAGCTTGCCCCTAAGGGTCTTGGTGCGACACCGCGGGAAACCTACACTCATGGGTATAATAAAAATGCCTGTATATATATAGTACGGCAAGTGTGACTAAGCCTACAGTTTATACTGGCAATAACCCCAATATTTATGAAGTGACGTGTTCAAAACGAATTAATTTTCCATAACCGGTGCCATGACTCACGGTATGCTTTGTAACATGCACGCACACTTGAAATACTAGCACACTTCCATATTAAGTGTATTAAACAATATACAATTAGGTTTCCTATAAACACCAGCATTGTAAAGACTTACAGTTTCAGTGTTTATGGGGTCATAAATTCCAGGCAAAAAAACAATCTAGTAGCCTGTGGTAGTAGGCTCCAAAAAATTAGTAATTCTTTCCGGGGTAACTGTATACGTTTTTTTAACAAACTCCCAAGCGAAATTAGAGATTTACAATGTAAGTAAATTTAAAAATGTTGTTAAAAGATAACTCTCCCAAAAAGCGTACTATAAAATTCAAGATTATTTAGATGATAAAGAAGCTTGGAAATGAACTCTTCACTCAACTATATTACTCATAACTAATAACTGTATCTAGACTAGACTAAGATAATAATAATAATTAGACCAAAGAACAGCCCGCTGAGCCCCTTCTGGCGTCAGAAGACCCTAGACGGCGTGCGGTTTTAGTCGGTAAGAGTCCGACATAACCTGCCGCACTGGCCGCAGGGTGGGTATCCATGAGGATTTCCGCACGGAAAAAAGGGGTTACATCACCGAAAATTAACTTATATATCGTTACGGTAATCGAAACCCAAGATATGATAGAATAGGATGTTAAGCAAATTAAGCCACGGCTAAAAGTTAGTCAAACATGAAACGAGTACAGTCATATCTAATTGATATGCCGTTAACTACGTCATAGCTGTTATAAACCAATATAGATTTACGAGTGCGGTGTCAATAATCTTATATTAAAAAGTAGGTAGATGCGTCTGAGTCTCATCCTTCAATCTGCAGGTGTGTACCCTTGCTGAGGCGGCGGTGCCCCCCCTTATTCTGGGGGCATGACGGGAACACCGTGGTTTCTAAACCCGAGGGGGCCATCTCTTCTTACACCCTGGCGTCAGAAGACCCTAGACGGCGTGCGGTTTTAGTCGGTAAGAGTCCGACATAACCTGCTCGTTGGCCGCGGGGTGGCTATCCATGAGGATGTCCGCACGGAAAAAAAGGTTTGTATCACCTTGCAGGTAAGGTTGGCGCGAGTCTAAACAGCTTGGTGGGACCTCATACCGAATACTTAAACTTATATCCTGGATAAAAGTATCCTTTTAATCCAAAAAAATAAACTGAAGAATATAGCCATGAAGTGAACTATAAATATTAAATAACGATGTGTGAACTGGACATTTTTTATACTATGTAGGTAGGCAGACAAGCACACGGCCCACCTGATGGGAAGCGGTCACCGTGGCCTATGGACGTGTGCAACACTAAGGGTGACACGCATTGCCTGCCCTGAAGGGAAGGGGGAGGGCTAGGAAGAGGTGGGGAGAGGAGGGATACAGTCAGCTCTGGCTACCCTACTTACCCTAACAACACAATGGTTATTATGGCCGCGGTCTTCTGTAGGGCGGAGGTACTACCCCAAACGGACAGCTCATTTTAGACGGGCGATACCGTCGTGTCCTACCTCCTCTAAACATCTCTAGGACATGCCGGTCAGAGATTCAGTTCAGTTCTCGAAAAGCAGACCTACATCAATCAAATTATACCGTAGGTCAGAAACATCCAGAGCCAGCCGCCCATAATGAAACGCTTAATGACCGTAAAGTAAGCTCTCGAGGTATGCGAGGACAGAAGTAAATTGAATACTGTTGTCACTGCCTACCCCGGCGGGAAAACCCGTGAGTACCTATATGTATGTTGTAAGTTAAATGGCACAATAGGGATGACGAATATTTTTTTTTATTTACAAAATCGTACCTAGTAGTGACGTCACAGCTAGGAAGCGCGTAGTGCTTTATGAAGTGCAAAAGAATATCACATTTATTTCAGTCTACGTTGCATTTTCATTGTGTACAGTGCATAATAGAATTCATTTAAAATTTAATGAGGAATCTAATAGGTTATTATAATATTTTGACTTAATTTGATTGTTTATTTTTCGACCTATTTTGTGAAATAAAAACAATGAAAAATCATAATTTTGGTTTAGTTAGGCAATATCTAATTTTACAATGCATATTTATTCAGAACACACTGAGACATTAAGCAGTATATATTGGTTAGAATCTGACGACCAGGGCCTCGATTCTGCTAAAGACAAACCACTAATATGCCACTAACACTTTCTTTAAAAAATGCCATTTAATTGTAGACTTTATTTTTATCAGGTTAAAATTCAAAGTCAAATGATACTTTGTAGAAAAAAAAAGTTAAATGAATTCTTTTAATTTGATTTTAGACTTTAACAGTATAACGGTAAAGTCTATAATTAAATAGCATTTTTAGAGTGTCAGTGGTATTACAGTGGTGCGCCTTTAGCAGAATCGAGGCCCATTTCGTCATACCAATTATACGCTATGAACAAACAAGTTCAATTCCGGGGTAACAGTGTACTCTGGGTAATAAAATACCCCCCGGGGCACATTCCCTACATTAACAATGTTTCAGTATAAGTGCTTTAAGAAGTTGATGTTAAATCACTTTAGGTCTAAACTTAATTGGCTAAACTTTTAGGTTTTATTTCTGTATTATAGCTGAGTGGCACGAAATAAATCAGTAGGTATAGATTATACAATACGACCTTTTTATATTTATTTAAATCGAAAAAATTGTAGGCTCAACTCACACTCTCACAGTCAAAAGGTATTTTGGAGCTCCGCTAAAACCTTCGGAGCCAAAACAACCAGATACTGATAGACAGACGAGAATTTAGCACAGGTTTTCTTCTCGAACTGAAAGTTGAGAAATCGTTACCATCCTTCGAGCCTATCGCAACTCAGTTGGTCGGTTTTTCATTTTAAATACGAATCGGCCATATTTCTAGACTTTCCGTGAAGCATCATCATATACAATCCATGGCGATATAGAAGTTCTATAGTTAGACCAGGGCCACGATACTGGTAAAACAAGCCACTGTCATGCCACTGACACTCCAAATGCAATTTACCTAATTGTAAACTTTACCCACATACAATTGAAGTCTAAAATGAAATGAAAAGAGTTCAATATACTTTTTCATTCATTCTACAAAATACTATTTACTTTCAGACTTTAACTTCATAGCGATAAAGTCTAAAATTGAATGGCATTCATTTAGTGTCGGTGGAATGGCAGTGGCTTGTTTTAACAGAATCAAGGCCCAGAAGGCCCAGTTGTCGAATTATAAAGGGCTCCAACTACATGCTCTCCGAGGCAAGTACAAACATATAATAATATAGTAAGTACAAGTAATAAATTGTGATTGAATCAAATAAAAGCAATTTCATAGCAATTAATTTTTTTATTACCTTATACTTGACCTAATCCACATATACTTGTAAAAGGTAATGAGTAGGTACCTAATTCTTGGTTCATTAATCTTAAGAACGATTAAATCTGTGCTTTTCACAAAGAAATCACGAGAGATCCGATTAGTCGCCGTAATTATTGGCTTTTAAACAATCGATTGGCTTACTAACGGTATCTGGGTTGCCAATTTAGTCCTTAATTGTATACTATTAAGCCCTATTAGTGTCAGACTAGCAGTAATGAAGATGTACCTATGGGAAATCATGGTGAGGGTGCTAGTAGTGCGATTTGCAGCTCGTGTTGCGGGCGAAATTATGATTTATTATGTCTTTGGTGTGTTATGAAAACTAATGGAAATATATGAGCAGTAGGTATTTGTATTGTTTACTTGAAGGTATACCTACTTACAAAAGTTAAAAAGGAATTAGATTGAGTAGAGAACCTACTTGTTAAAACGAAAAGAAAAAAAATCTGGTCCTCCCAGTTGAACCATGGGAAAGATAACTGTAGTCTACCCAAGTGTTCGCCAATCCCGGTTGCTATACGGATTCCTTAACATTCTAACAGTTCGACAAACTTTCGATTGATTGTGACCAAACCTTGATTTAAAACCCTTGATTTTGGAGATCAGATGGCAGTTGCTTCACGGGAAATATCGAAGTTCGTCTGTTTTGTTCTCAGACTGAAATAAAATATGAGGGCCACTATATCTCTTCCCTCGGGTACCTTACGAACAAGGGATAGGGCTGTTCTTCATCCGAATGTAAACATACAACTACCTGCCCTTTTGGGGAAATACAGGTACGTAGAGTAAAAACTCCCTTTTGAAGGGTATTCTCATAAATCCTTTGTTAATGCTTATTTGCGATATGCAGAAACGAATGTGACGTACATGATTATTAGAATTTACGTTGGAAATTAATGTCTGTCATTACCACGTACGTACTGTGCAAAAACACGCCCAGTTACTCATATTTATGATGGTTAAACACTTTGTTACGACACACGGAACTTACTATGTCTTCATTAAGGAATTACTGTTAGGTTTTAACTGATCTATTTGTTTGATATTGTTGGAAGTTTACGTGAATATCACAGGTTGATGAGGTTGAAGTCATTTGAAAAAAAGACGTTGAGTTAAGAATTTTTAATTCAACTTTTTTTTTGTTTGTTACCTTAAAACTTTTGACTGGGTAAACTGCTTTTGGTAATTGTTGTTTTTTATAGCTGATGCTTCTCGGTCCTATTCCAGTTTAGTCCAGTGGAAGTATTTCTTTTTGATAATTTAAATTACTGAGAAATTTGATTTAATAGGTAATTAAATTTATTTATGGGGCCATCGTTTCTTGCTCTATGATAAAGCCATACTAAGATCTTCGGTGCCTGAGCCAATATCTTGTGCGAACTGGTACACATCTGCAGATAAATAGGAGATAAACCTTATTGGTTGCTCTCGTAAATGCCCAGACAAACCCAATTCCGGAGGGAAAAAGCGTTGGAGAGTGAACTCAGCATAGAATAACCATTAGGTGATGATTAGTTTATTCATTTTAGCAAAGAATGAAAGATAGATAATATTACGCCAACCCATAATATTTCCATAAACTTAGACATTCCCAAATAAAACAACACAGAAACCCGTTTTTACAAATCCAGGCTCGGCCTTAAATCTATTGACATAACACACAGATATCATAAAAAACAAAATATTCGAGCCACAAAAGCGTGTTTCGAGTCAACAGGCCCAAACCTTGCCGCCATAACGTGGCCTATTTTCCTCGAAGCTGACTACCTAGCAACTGTTACGCAACTTGCTCGTAAGTACTAAAAGAAACCTCAAATAAAAATCTTGGAAATCGTCAAAAGAATTCTAACAATACACCCTCAGGAATTAAGGCTTTTTATATGCTTCCCTTATATAAAAATACTCCTAAGGGTGCTTTCTTTGGTTATAACTACGACCTACATTATAAACCTTCTCCGACTGACTGATTTGCAGTAAACCTCAATTTTAGGATGGGTGACCATTCTTATCATAGTAAGACCCGTCCATGCCTTGGAGAAAACTTTTTTTTTTTTCATTCTACTTAGGTGGCAGACAATCGCACGTGCCATCTGATGGGAAGCTGTCACCGTGGCCTATTGACGTGCGCAACATCAGAGAAGTCACACTTGCGCTGCTGACTTTCAAGGGGGAGGGGAGTTGAGGAGTTTGGACGGGGTTGGAGGAGAGGATTAGAGAGATGAGGGGGGGGGGGGGGGGGTTGTGAGCTCTGGCCATCCTACTTACTGGCGGGAACACTACAGATAGATGGTTATTATGACCGCGGTCCTCTGTAGGGCGGAGGTACTAAAGCTTTTCGCACGGAAAAAAAAGAAGGGTAGGTTCAAGAGTACGCTATCAGCTCCATTGTGTACATTCGCGAACGGCCGGCCATGAAAGCAAGCTCCCCAAACATACCTTAGCTTAAAACGAATTAAATTAATTCTAATCATGCTTAAAATATACGTTACCTCTTTAAATTACAGAGAATTTTAATTAAAAAGTGTACTAAATATGCTTGGTATGCAAAATATGTTACAATAAGTAACTTTTTTACGGGCTCGGCATTTTTGTTATAAAAAAGTTTGTGCGCGTATTTTAAGCGGACAAAGTGGAAGAATGTTGGTAGTTGAATTGAGTATCTATTAACAAAACGATAGGTGGAGCCCTGAGACCCAAAATAAGTAGAATATTAACTTTTTACAACGAGCAAGAATGCAAGATCACATACATGTGAGCGTAAGTTTGCATACTACATGAACGCAGCACCCGCCCGCGCCCGAATCACCGACACAGCTGCTTTAAAATTTTATAATAGCATAGATAGATAGATAGATGATGTGGAGTCGAGTAAATAGGGAATAGACTCTTTTAATAGGCTCATTAATGATCTACTTTCAAATAAAAAGTCATGTAACACTATGTCGGGTGTTACATGCAAACTAAAAGAATATTATTTAAATTCCTTGTAGACGTAATTTATATTTTTTTTTGTTAAAAGTGTTTTATAAATTCATTCAAATTTTTATGTTTTAAAAAACATGTTCTTTCTCTTTTTGATTTCTGTGTGTGGTGAAGATTTATACTATTTTGTTGATTGTTGTCTAAGTACATAGATATATCTGAGCTACTGTTATTGTCAGGCATAGCACAGGTATAAACCTTCGTGGTTTTTATGTTGCTAGCTACTAATAATGTAATTTTTTGCTTTTAATAGTAGATAAATTTAAAAAAAGTAAATCTGTACCTACGTTTTTGTTCGTGTTATGAAAATAGCTTTTGAAGTAAGAAGCTCATGCGTCATTGGCTGAAGCCAAATTGCTTCATTTTTGCAGATTATCTAAATATTACATAGCCACGTGATCCTGTAATATCTAATGCACGAGACACGTACGGGGTTTAGAGCCCATTTTCGAATTGGAGCGGTTATGTTGCGTATTTTTTATCGACTTGCTTGCTCCAAAATAGCGTGTATTTTGGTGCGAGCAAGTGCGACGGTATTACATGAAGTTGCACGTTTGTTTTAAGGAAAGTTTTACTAAATTGTTAGAAAAAAAGCATGACAAATTTGCCTATACTCCATTCGGTTAGGTATTTAACTAAACGTAAGCAATCTTGTTATATTTAATCTGTTTTATTTAAAGACTCAGTATATTAATATCCATGAAGCAGGAATGGGATTAGAATTCCATGCTGTTTTACGCGAAGTCACGGGTAACTGCTAGTCAACAAAATAAATTAGGAGGTACTCAATTCAACTAGGCAATAAACTCATCATCCTCATATCGATTTCGCTCTTGCGTCCAAAATTTGCACTTAAAATATCAATAATGAGCAAAAAATCTTCAGTCACGTTCTTTCATCTTATTTACTTTGAAGTTATACTCGTATGACGTACCTACCTACCTACCTATATATATTTATCTTTAAAAGCAGTCACGAAGTGTTTTATATTCAATTCAATATTCTCATCTACTAATGTTAAGATATATTTGCTTATCAATTATTCGCTCTCCCCGTGGCTTTAATCGTGATACCCGTCCCTCGCAACAACTATTTTAATCCATACATGCATGCAAATTTTTGCTATAATGTTTAGAAATTTGTCCGATTTATTGAAATTACTGTTCCGCTCCCCGGGGTACTAGCGCGATAATATATAATAGTCTATAAACTTCCTCAATAAAGAGGCTATACCTATGACTCAAAAATAAGATTTCAATTCGAACCAGTAGTTGCTGTGATTAGCGCGTCCAACCAAATAAACAAAGAAACTACAGCTCTATAATATTAAGCATTAAGATTAAATTTTATTGTTAAGTAATAACGTTTCAGAGTAATTACTGTGCCTGAAAATGTACTCTCAATTTAATTTTCTCGCCTACGTATTTTCTATTTTCAAGTAAGTTGACCTTTCTCTCTAAAAATAAACACGCCAGACTGCAGCTGCTCTTAAAACTTTGTGGGTAGTGTATATTTAAATGTCCCTAACTTGGCACTATGCTAGAACTCCGCGGTTTGGAGGCTATTACGCAACTCTGTAGCTACTTTTATAAGTGCCTTCGAGGTCACAAGGTACTAACTAAAGAGTGTTCGGCCTTGCATGACTTTTAGTGCCTTGTTAAAATTGAGGTTTTTTTTTGAAGTTTGTAATATCATACCAGTTATCGAAGGATGTTCGAAAATTTCTCTTTTATTCGATTAGTCTCACTTATCATAGGAAAGGAAGGGCCTTTCCTATAGATAACCACATATACAGTGCAAACCATTCCATCAAGAACCTACAGCCGTAAGTTCTAAATCTTTTAGACGGGTGTGAAAAACCATCTCATGAGCTGATAACCTGAGAGCCACACCATTTTAGTTTAGAGTGGTCCTCCTTCTTACTTTTAGCTTACCATCAGGTGAGCTAAAATCATATTGTTGTGGCCAATATATAAATTATAAAAAAACTTGAGAGGTGTCAAAGGTCACCCGGATGGAACGAAGCTCCTTTCAATTAATTATGTATATATACAAATATAAATACAACCCCACTCCCACTCTCACTCCCACTCCCACATTCACGCCCACTCCCACTCCCACGAGTGACTTTTGAAGTCACATATAGCAAAAACAACACAATAGTTGCAAAAAGTGACGCAACAGTAGCACAACTTTTTTTCTTAAAAGTGTCGTTACAATTTTTGGTCCCAATTTTTTCCGTCTAGCCCCCTTTCGCAACGCGCAATAAGGAACTTCGTTCCCATAAAGCATTCTTGGATTAACATTAACCAGTACTTGTTGTTTATCGAGTTACAAAGGAAGTATAACAGATAAAAATGACGTTACGTATAATAAAGTGTTTTATGTTGTTGTGGTATAGCGAGTATTCGAATGCTATGTAAGAACGTGACCGGCTCAATTTTCGGATCATTTTTTTATACCACCTAAGTGGCAGACAAGCACACGGCAAACCTGATGGAAAATTACGGCCCACCTGAACGGACGCCGTGGCCTTTGAATGCTTACAAGGATGTCACACTCGCGCTGTCGACCCTATAAAAACCATCTAATGCCTTTTGAAGAGCCCAATGTTATAGACGCTAGGTCAAACCACACCACTGTTGATCCTGGTGTACAGGAGTTGCAGTAGTGGAAATGAAGGTAGATTTAGCTCCGTTTTAAAAAAGATCCTACCTTTCGTCGTCCCGGTTGCCATTACAAACATCTATGGCAGTCGTTACGGGTGGTTGGAGCCCTAAAAAGTCCAACAACAACGATCTAGTTGCAATGCTTCGATATCGCCTAATGTCACCATTGGGTTGTGAAGGTCAGATGGCAGTCGCTTCACGGAAAATATCGAGGTCCAGCCAAATCCGCAGTTGAGACTGGTAAAGCGAACCCCAGACTCCGAGGTGAAAGCTTTAGATACGACTGGGATTAATAACGCTAGGTTGAAGAAGAAGAAGATCTATCATGAACTGTGGAAGTTTTAATGCGTTAAAATGAATACTGCAGTAAGTCTAAAAGTAGCAACTAAACATAAGTCAGTACGTATGTAGATATATTATATTTGTAGACTAGGTCAGTCTATAAATAACCTACACTGAACTCAGAACTATACAAAAATGATAAAACTAAAATAGTTTATCATTTCGTCGTCCTATTGTTTCATACGCGTGAGTCCCGATCCCATAAAAATACTGGAACGAAAAGCAGCTCACAGTACTCATTGATAGGTTAAATTTAAAATCGGTTCAGTAGTTTCAAGAGTTTAGCAATACAATCAAACATAATGAAGAAACTTGCTACGATTTTATATTTAAATCTCAACTTCGTAGGCTCGTAGCTCGTAGCAAAGACGATATATCATATCGTCTTTGCTCGTAGCCTCTTTCAAAAATTGCATTACGAGTAAGTATAATTGAACTAGACATTTTGCTTAAATGTTTACCACGACTTCATTTGCATTAAATGATTTATAATTTAATATTAAATTATACGTTAACAGTAATAACACAATAATTTTTCAATGTCCTTTGTGTCAACGTATAGTCAAAAATATAAATAATCTTTTTACTTCTGTTTTGTGTGTACTATTACTTGATCTAAGATTAATTATCTACTTGTGATTAAAACTATATACCTACTGAGTATTAAACACTCAAAACTTTTTTACTATAAGTAATAATATTTTAGCATAAACACTTCAAATAAAAGCTAACGAAAACGGTATAAAAATAATCATTGTCGGAGGAAAGGCTAGATAAAAATCGTAACCAAAAAGGTACCTACTTAAGTACCAACTAACGCGTTATCATTGAACAAAACACTTGAAATGTAGTCAATAACCTTCGTTTTACCAATAAAAGGGGCCGAGAATGAACTCGCAGTGAAATTAAACACATTTTTATCGTATTTTCGGAACAATGTAGACCGCACTTCCTGATATATACATAAGTATAAGAGTTTATAAGTCATCATGTTACATAAAAGAACTGCTACCGTCTTTAATCGTCTTAATATCTATAAAATTACGTTGTAAGAAACAAAACCACAATCCAATTTGTTGTAAGTACAATAATTTGATTTAAAAATAGTTTATAATCATAAAAACGACTTACCTATTAAATCTCCAGTAGCAGATATAATATTTTTAAAAACAATAAACACGCACTATCATTTTTAACATCGAGTAAAATATCACTTTAGATTTTTTTTTTCAATAAAATCTATTTACAGTTTTATTTACAGTTAGCCGTAATTTTTGGAGTGCTACTGGAGTTTGTAGAAACGTCAGTATTGTCGCATGCCGTGGTGCGCATGCGCGGCGCAAGATGGCGGCCGCGCGCGGGTCGATAGCGCGCGATATAACGTCGCCGAAGGTTGCGCCACCATGCCTTGTGACATTGTGCTAACGGGGTAACATAAAAACGAGGTCACCGTTTGTATTATCCCGCGCTTCCGTACTTCAATGATACCAGGATATTTCTTGCCAATTCCGAAAAATTGTTTTCTTATATCCGTTATGTCTTTTACGATACTGTAAGTTTCAAAATGATTCTGTTTGTTTTTGAACGAAAAAAACATTTTCTTTGGTGAGAGGAGTACTTAATTGGTTATCTTTTCTGATGGTAAATTGGTTGTATGTTTGTTTTTGTTCACAGATTGTTAGCTTTCTTAACTATATAGCCATTGTTTCACTAGGTATATTTACTTGAAGTTTCTAACTTTAAATAACAGTAACACTCTGTGGATGCGACGAAGCAAACATCACCTCGCCTGCTGGTAAGCTAAAGGTAAAGTTTCAGGACCGAAGTCACCACTACATACACCGATAGTGCTACAGTGGCGGCCCTCAGCTTGTCGGCCTCATCAAATGCTTTTTCACGCCAGACTCTGCATGAGAATCAAAATAGGTGAAACCAGATCTGAATTTTTCATCCAGGTTTTTAATTTCCACTGAATCAAAAAGTTTGCGTTGGTTTTCACCTTGGCAAGGAAAAGCAACTAACAGTTTGCGGATGCAGGTAATGCGAACATCGGTCATGGTCAAATTCAAGGTCTGTCTGCATAATACAACCATGACGCCTCTTTCCCGATGTGGTTGGCAGAAACCATAATATATCGACGCTGGAAAGGCAACCTTGCTTATGCGCCAAATTCACGAATATGAGTTATATATATCATTAGAATCGCCTGATTTTTCTCTATCCGTTGATCTCGGTTTCATCCAATTCTGACCATTTTTGATGGTCAATAAGCCATCTGTGATTCCGATTTTTCAGGTTAATAAGCGCACAATTTTAGCTCTTTTTAGAAAATTTGTCTCTTAAGCTACACATAATTTTGTTAGATTGTAGGTTAAGCAATATCTCTTTTCCAAGATATTACGTATATATTTACATAAGAAACTTTGCTTCGCCATGGACCATTGCATTGTTTTGACATCAGACAATTAGCCGCGCTAAAGTTTCTCAAGATATGGGACTTCAGTAATTTATCTCCGCCGCGTCTAAAGCATTATCTGCATATAAGCAATTTTATCGAAAAAACTAAACTATACTATTGGGATATAAGCAATTTAGCTTGGACTAGAATATTTTTAAAGTAGCTCATAAGCAAGTTTACTCCACTGTACATTTTAAAAGAAATCATTGTAAGATATATTTTGCTTTCATTTACTTTCCACTTTATGGTCACTTACAACGCACTTCCGTACATGTCAATACACGACGAACGGCGCTTAAGCTACATTTGTTTTAATGCAATGTTGCATCAGACACCGACATTATCAATAGATGTGGCTGCGCACGGGCGCATCAGTCACTCGCGTCTAGTTGACTCGGTTGTTACATGGCTTTCGATCCATAACAGCTTGCCAAAATTATTTCTAGCCTGGCTAGGTTGTGATCAACAGCACTTTCGATCTTCTGAAGGATTATTATAAAAAGCTGATTAGGGAGGACTATTATGTTGTGAATAAAATGAATGATTTAAAATAAAAAACCTGACTGCTGTTGAAAAGACTGAAACAAGTTTTATAGCAGGCGGTACCCATTTGAAAATCATAAACTTGAAGAAAATTAGTGGGTACCACTGCTATCAAACTTGTTTTAGTGTTTTCAACTGCAGTTGAGTTTTTTTTATTTGTTAATCATTTATTTTTTAGAAGACTAATGTCAAATTTTGTTGTTTTGTGCTTTGATGTTTAAATTTATGGGAACAAAAGACTTAAGAATAATAATTAATGTCTTTTACGAAAATTAACCTAATACTTAGATTTTATCGTAAGTAGTTCTTTTATTTATGTAAATCCTTGAATATGCTTACCTATAAGAAACATTATCTAAGCCACGATTTGAGGTCAGTTAGAGGTTCAGAATTTGTGGCAAACTATTTTTTTATGATTTGATGCATATCACTGAATTATGCCGTCGTTTTTTTCGAATGACTGACGAGTTAAGACATTTTGCTCTAATATTAATAACATACTTTTGGTCCATAAGCAATAAGTGCAGCAAAATTATCAGCTGAACCATGGCCTATAAGAAAATTAGCCTTGCCTGAGGTCTGGACATTTATTGCTTAAGCGACAACTAATTTTGTCCCCTGACGTTTTTTAAGTAATATTTTATAGTGAATTTGTGATAAATCCTTTTTTAAATAGCCATGCCAATTTTCAGGCCATTCTGATTAAAATCATATGATTTACGAATTTTTTTCGAAATTTTCAAACTTTGAATCGCTCTCCTGTAAAGTTGCTAAATGGCACATAAGCAAGGTTGCCTTTCCAGCGTCGATATCTTGCTACGAACGTGGCATATACTTTTCGCTTCTTCACCTTCAAAATATTTTTTGTTATTTTTTATTTTTTTATTTATTTGGATAAACAAATATTTTGATAAACTACAAGTATTGGTATCCACAATTATCTTACCGCTATGAATTACTGGAATGGATTACAATATGGGGTTCTTCAAGAATAACATCAAAAGCTTCCTATTAAGTGGGCCGTGTGCTTGCCTGTCACTTAAGTGGTATATTATTTTTATTTTTCACAGACTTACTTACCGTCTTAAAGGATAAAATAATGTTTACTGTAGACATATTGTTGTTAAGTTTAAGTAGGTACCTAATCATTTTAAACGACGGCGATCGGCGACGGCTTCCAAGGTTTGGATCAAATTTTGTAGCTAGATAAGGTTTTGTTGTTTAGTTTTCTTGGTTTATCTTATGGTTATCTAGCCCGTAAAAAGGTAAGTTTATTCTAAAGAAATTCGTATTTTAATAAGATCCTATTTTTCACTAGCCAATGCCCGTAGCTTCAACTACGTGGAGGTTTGTTATAGTTTTTTTGGTCATATCTTCGATTCTACTCAACCAATTACAATGGAACATACGGCAGATTATAAATCAAGCCAAGAGCTTTTAATAAAAAAAAACCGCCTCGTCTAAATATTAGCCTCTATTAAGCCAAGACCAAGACCTTTCTAATAGAAGAAAACTCATCAAAATTCATGCAGAAGTTTTTGCGTCCATCGCAAATAAACAGACAATAATTTAAAAAATCGTCTTAAGAATCGTACATATAACATAAGCCAAGCATTATAATATGTATTCTATGTATAATTATGTATGTATTTACAAAAAAAGTATACAACTATGTTTATCCGCATTTTAGAACCCATAACACAAGCTAGTTAAACTATGCTTACTTTGGGTCTAGAGAGTACTGTGTAGATGGTCGTAGATTTTTTTTTATATCTCCAATATACAGACACAGCTACTTTACAATTTTATAATAGTAATAGATATACAATATCATACATACATACATACATAAACTCACGCCTATATCCCCGAAGGGGTAGGCAGAGGTGCTAGCACCCTCATTTCGCCAGATTATGTTTAGAACCCAACGTAATAGGTGGCGAGCCTATTGCCATTAACCGAGCACTCACAAACCTGCGATAAATACACACATAACTTCGAAAAGCATCGAAAAGTCATCTATACTAATATTATAAAGAGGAAAGATTTGTACGATTAAGAATAGGCTCCGAAACTACTGGACCGATTTCAATAATTCTTTCACTTATAGAAAGCTACACTATCTGGGAGTAATATAGGCTATATATCATCACGCTACTACCAAAGGGAGCGGAGCAGTGAGCATTAATGTCAATAAATCGGGCAGATTTCCATACATCTTTACTAATAGCACGAAAAAATGTTGGAACAAAATCCGAATTCCACGCGGGCGGAGCCGCGGGCAACAGCTAGTACAATACACACACGCTTATAGTGATTTTCAGTAACTTGTGTTTCCACTATGCCCCACATCACTCAGCAAACTGTACCAAGCCACGCGGCGCCGTATGTGGGTCACCTAGGATTACTCAAGATAATCTCCATTTAATTTCTTGCATGACTGTGCATACATTAGCTTAATCTACGTTCATTCACTCGAAGAGTTTCACATTAGTTAATACTTTAGTGATTAAACTATCTTGATACCTATTCAATATTATATTTTATTTTATTTTATTTTTCTTTAATAGGAAAACATACAGTTTTTTACAATTCTCATTTACGCTATACAGTAAATATATCTGTAAACCATTTACCAGTTTTCGCATTTTATGACTATGGTTACAAACAATATCTGTCTCTCTTATTCATTAAACTAATTACAATGGAAGTAGGTACAATCATAACTAAAGGTACGATTATGGAAATATTACGATCATTATAATAAATTAACTAGCTGTAGAGCGAGCACAAAATTTATTTCGAATAGTAAGTGAATCGAATTCGTAACGAGAGGCTGGAGACAGTCAATTTATTATCGCGATCCGGTCAATAATATTGAATATATTGATGTGCGGACGCGAAATTATTATTTTCAGAATCGTTTATAAATATTATAACGTAATCAAAGAATTTTTTTTATATGTCCAATGTACAGACAGCTACTTTATTTACTTTTTTATTTAATTTTATAATAGTATATAGATAAGTAACAAAAATAATAAGACTATTCTTTGTTAGCTCGATATAATCATATAATATAGCTCAAACTAATCAACTCATCAAAATCTCTACATATCGTGATTCGTAGCCTTTTGTAGGTCTACGCAAGAATCAGAAGACGTGTCTACACATCTGCGTAGCAAATGCTACGATGCGTCTACGTGTAGATATCCTATCTTTATCTCTGTCGTAATTTACATATTCTTATAGCTGATTTTTTTGTTATTATATATAGCAATGATAAAAATATTACACTAGCTAATAACCGCGGTTCCACCCGCGAGGTCAGTTATTGTATTTGGTCATATCTCCGGTTACTTAACCAATTGCAATCAATACGGCAGTTTTTTAGTCAGGCCAAGAGCTTTCAATAAAAAACTACTACTATATTAGCCTCTGTTATGCCTTGTATTTAGCTGTCTACCAGAATATGAGGGTGGATGAAGATCCTGCTATCTTCGGACTCGATGACGACGGAGAGCGTGCAGTGCTGAGCCAGTCAGCCACAGCCGGTGTAATTTGATTGAAACGTCAGGAAATCCAAAGGTATTAATATACTTATACCATGATTGCGTTAGGGTCAATTTATACTAGCGCAGAGTCGAAAGAAGTAGATCAGAAGTAATGTGTGCGTTACGCTGTGGAGTTAAGGTTGAATTTGTTATGTTCAGTTTCGGATAGACGCTTTGATGCGCTTCGACTCTGCGCTAGTATAAATTGACCCTTAATTCCCGTTAAAATTGGTAAAATAAATCCTATCGTATTATCACTTCCTACTAATAATATAAACGCGAAAGTTTGTAAGAATGTATGTATGTAAGTTGCTCTTCCACGCAAAAACGGCCGAATGGATCTGACTGAAATTTGGTGCAGAGATAGATTATAGTCTGGAATAACACATACTTGTCACTTTACTACTTTTAATCTCAGGAATAGGTTCCCGTGGGTAATAACGCGAATGGTGCCGCGGGCAATTAGCTAGTCAAATAATAAACAAGTATATTATATACAATCATTTATTCATCATCAATATCATCTACATCGGCCTTCAGGAAACGGACTTCGGAGTCTTGAGTGACTCGACCGCGGAGACGCGCGAGGGCCGCACTGCCGCGACTCGTGCGCAAGAAGTACGCGCCATAGATCAGACCGCAACACGCTCCTACCACCAGCACGGCTATTACAGCTGTTACTATACCATTTGAACCTGGACATAAACCACTGTGTTAGAGACGACGCTACACTTTTTTTTATACGACGTAGGTGGTAGATAAGCACATGGTCCACTTGATGGGTAGTAGTCAACCTGTTAGAGACGAGATAGACTGAAGACAGACTATCACACTACACTTTTTTATACAACGTAGGTGGCAAATAAGGTGACCTATGCACGTGTGCCACACCAGGGGAGTCATACTCGCGCTGCCCCTTACAGACCCACGGTACCCCTGGCCATACCCCTGGTGGTACCGTGGGTTTTTAAAAGTTAAGCGGTACCACCAAGTATGTGACCCTAGTGATGTGTTAAAACAAACATTTTAGAAGCCTTTTTTCTTTTTTTTTTTATACCACTTAGGTGGCAGACAAGCCTTCCACTCAAAAATAAACAAACTGATTAATAAAAACACGGTTACGTTGATGCGATTGCTTCACGTACTAGAGCAAGTTCACACTTTGGAGATGATTCCAAAAAAAGACGCAAAGATCAAATCGTCAACGATGATTACATAATGAGCATACAGCTCCAAATTGTAAATAAAGACATATCTGTAGGCTACGGACTAGAGAAATTGCGTTAATTACGTAGTACCTATACATTTTTTTTGTAGTGTGTGACATGTTGGTTTAGTGAAAAGCTTCAAAAAAGCTATGATTTGTTATACAAAATGTCTTTTTAGTTATTTTAGAATAATAAACATATTATAATAATTGCCTATTTACTGTTAACACCGTGTTTTATCAGCCATGGCTGTTGCATCACAACACTAGTAGTCGATGGTACCGTTTAACTTTTAAAAACCCACGGTACCACCGGGGGTATGGCCAGGGGTACCGTGGGTCTGAAATGGCGCTGCCGACCCTGGAGCACGCCGGTTGCGGGTACTCTTGACCTGGCCTCTCTCCAAAACATACTGGATCTGATGAGAATATGTACGCCTAGGTCAACCTTTACCAGGTTGCCCATTCACCTTCGCCTCCAATATCTGTTTCGTCAATCTTCTTTCATCCATCCTCTCTACATGTCCGAACCATCTAAGCATCTTTTTATCTGTCTTAGGCTAAATAGCCGACTCTGACTGAGTTGGAAAAAGGATCTTAGAATTTAGATGCAAGAGATAAAAGTAGCAAACTAACCTTCAGGTTTGGACTGGATTCGTTTATAAGTAGGTGGTGTGTGCCGTCCAGAAGACCGCGCAGGCGCAGTGGAGTAAGTACGTTGTTTGGCATTGAAGGTCGGTAGTACCGTTGTTGTTGTTATTTGTGGAACTGTTGTTCGCCTAGTCGGTGCTATTATTGGTTTAACACTAGTCGTTGTTGTTTTTGACACTGGTTTCACGGGTCGTGAAGATGGTTTCGACCATCTAGGTACCGGTAATTTTGGAGTCGTCTTCCGTGGAGAAGGAGTTACTGTTGTTCGGGTCACAAATCGCGGAGTTAATTTCGTTATAGTAGTTTTGTTGGTTGATGTTGGTGTACTTGGAGTTGTTGTTGTTGATGTACTACTAGTTGTACTACTAGTCGAGGGACGTTCGGTTGTTGTTGAAGGAATGGTTGTTGTTGAAGTACGTGGTGGAGTTGTTGTTGATGTTGGAGTTGGTGTTTTGTTAGTCGTAGGTGTGGCGATTAGTTTTTCCGTTTGAGGTAATTCTGCTATAGAGCTAGATAAAATTTCGTCACTTATTGTGTTTGCTGTAAAGAAAAATCATTGTTTGTAATAAATTTGTAGGTTTCTATTAAGTATGTGGAATTTGGATTGATCAAAAGATTCATCTTGATTCTTGTTATGGATAAGTGGGTATTGGAAAGTTTATTTGTTGATGTTTAGCTATATCATCCATATCCATATAAGTAGATATTATAAATACGAAAGTAACTGTTTGTCTGTCTGTCTGTCACACTTTCACGCCTAGAGGCTACGGATAGAGGAAGCCCTTTCCATCACCGAACGACGTCCCGCACCCGTTCATACGCATGAACCGCTTCAGCAATATATTCATAATGCGTACTGCTAAGGAGTGGAATGCCCCGCCTGAGTCTGTGTTTCCGGAAAGCTATAACCCGGGAGTCTTTAAATCAAGAGTGAATAGGCTGCTTCTAGACAAGCATACTCCATCGTTGACCATATCGTCAGGTGAGATTGTGGTCAAACGCATATCGACCATGAATCTTAAAAAAATTAATTTAATTTTTTATTTCATGCTTTTTATAGGGATAAAATTCATTATTTAATATCAACATACGTAAGTAGTCTATCAACAATTATTCAGAGCTAGTGCGCATTGGTTAGGTTATAGAAATACATTCCACTCCTCATATCTTTCGAATGGCTAAACCGATTTTCATAAAACTTGCGGTATCGTGATGTATAAGTTATGACCTTTCATTTGATACCAAATACGGGTATATTTGAACACATTAAATTTTTCATCACCACTTTCACCCCTCATATCTTTGAAATGGCTGAACCGATTTTTATAAAACATAGCTAAGAACACTCTCCCCTAACCCATCTTTCAAACAAAAGAAACAGAATCAAAATCGGTTCATCCGTTTGGGGGCTATGGTACCACAGACAGACTTACAAACACACACACACACACACACACCACACACACACACACACACACACACACACACACACACACACACACACACACACACACACACACACACACACACACACACACACACACGTCAAACTTATAACACCCCGTTCGGGTTTCCGTCGGGGGTTAAAAAGAGGAAAGTAATAAGTATGATATGAATACCAAACACGCATATCTCGAGGTAGTCCGGGCAGCAATTATCTTCAGCAAAACAAGTATAGGAATCGCAACTGCATGATCCGTAACTTGCTTCTCCACAACGACCTGCGCATGATACTGGATTATCTGTTGATAAAAATGCAAAGGATCTTTTTGAAGTTGTACATGCCTTAAGCCGTCTTTTACGTTTGTCATTAAATTAACAAATAATTAAGTATAACTACGTTTAAAAAACCGACTTCACAAACTAATAATAATATTATTTACTTTTTATTGTACAGAAATAGAAAAGTACCTATTTATGAGGTTTATTATGTACAAAGGCATCAAAAACATAATTTTTGCCGTAAATTTGATGATTTCCACTCGATTTTCCCAAGATCCCAGCATTAGATCCTGATACCCTAGATATGGGACCACCTCAAAAGTGGCCTCTTTCAAACAAAAAAAAAATTCCAAAATCAATCCATTATTGGCGCCGCTATCGCGTAACATACATACAAAAAAAATTGCGTACGAATTGAGAACCTCTTCCTTTTTTGAAGTCGGTTAAAAAAATAACTTCAGTCCCGGGTCCTTTAAGCGGAGCGTGAAAAAGCAGTTGATGAGGCCGTCAAGCTGAGGGCCGGCATTATGGCACTATCGGTGTCTACCTGAGACTCTACTTTAGCTTACCATCAGGCGAAGTGAAGTCATATTGACGTGATCGATATATAAAAAAACCTTTGTAAGGATTTGAAGCTTTATTAAGATTATACTTACAAACTCGAGGTGGCGGCGTAGTTCCAACTTGGCTGAGTTGGGTACAGTTTTCCCCTTGCAATATTGCTACATCGTCAATCGCTATATCACTTATGAAACCTGTACCCCTGATGCCTTCAATCACGATCTGTGATATCAAAAGCAGTAGATTAGCATAACATAACATAAACTCACGCCTATATCCCCGACGGGGGAAAACAGAGGTACTAGCACCCACATTTCGCCAGTTTATGTTTAGCTCCCAATGTAATAGGTGGCGAGCCTATTGCCATTAACCGGGCACTTATAAACCTGCGATAAATACACAGATAACTTCGAAAAGCATCGAAAAGTCATTGGTGTGTGCCATGGTGAACCTGGGATCGAACCCTAGACCTCGTCTCAGCAGTCCATTACCAAGACCACTAGGCTACCGCGGTTCAGTAGATTAGATGAATTAGAAATGGAGGTAGCACACGACGGTATCTCCCATCCGAAATGCGCTGTCCGACTGGGGAAGTACCTCCGCCCTACAGAACACCGCGGAACTATCGTGTTGTATTCCCGCTGGTAAGTAGGGTAGCTAGAGTTCACTGTATCCCTCGTCCCCACACCCCTTTCTAGCCTCCCCACCCTTTCTTACCCCTGCTCTTTTCCTTCAGGGTCGGCAGCACGTGGGTGACGCCCTTGGTGCTGCAAACGTCCATAGGCCATGGTGACCGCTTCCCATCAGCTGAGCCATGTGCTTGTCTGCCACGTACGTGGTATAAAAAAATAATTGGAAGAAAATTGGTGAATTATAAAAACTGAAAAGAAAGGTTGCTTTAAAGAGAGACAGGTTTTATTCATGTTGCCTTTTATTTAGTTAATGCAATTACACGTTAATAATCAAAATAATAATGATTAGTTTCTTCTATATACTACTTAGATGGCAGACAAGCACTCAGCCCACCTGATGGGAAGCAGTCACCGTCGCCTATGGACGTGTGCAACATCAGAAACGTTACTCTCGCATTGTCTGAAGGGGGGGGGGTGGTTGAATGGGGGTAGAGGGATAGGGGAGGATTGTGAGTTCTGGAGTTCAGGTGCATCAAATAAATAAGTTACCTGGAAGTCGTCAGAAACGTCTTGAAGAGTAGAGACGCTGGTAAACCAAAAGTCTCCATGGTTCCCCCATTCCTCGAACAACAAATATTTATTTGTCCCGTTTTTGCTGGTGCGTAGAAGATCTAATAAGTTCACTTTATCTGGTTTTTGGTATACTCGGAGACCACCTATATGTCTGAAATTGGTATTCTATTTTATAGCAAAAAAAATTCTTTCCAATATCGACGGTGAAAAGGCTAAAAGATTTAAGCGACGATTGGAATTCACAAGAAAATCGCTTATCAGTAAAGTGTTTGTGATTTTCCTTTGAACAGAAAATGTCGCTTGCAAATAGGACTAGTTGGAATAAACCACCTTTTTACCTTTCAACTATCGATATGTTCTTTTTGTTATAAAAAAAACTCGCTGAAAATCAGACCATGTCACAAAAATGGCGCCGGCTTACCATTTCTGAGTGTATTTATGTTTGGGTTGCAACATGTTACCCAATTTTTATTGAAATGTGATTCCTAAATATTTTTCATGCTGTCACTATGGTTTTGCCATTATTTCACTACACAAGACATGCCAAGTAAACTGAGACTACCCAAAATTTTGTCTCTTTGGACATTTCTTCCCATTTATCGATATTTGATCGATAAATTACCTTTATTTCTGGCTTACCCTGTTACTTATTAACAGGGTTCTCTTCTACACCAATTATTATGGAAAATAAATAAAAGTTAGGGTAGGTATTTTTTTTTCAATTATTTTTAGGCCAATGTTGGACTTGGGGATTGTTACAATAACCCGTGAAATTAATCTGCTAAAAAACGTTAAGATTTAATTTCGTGGATCAATTGTAGCCTGCATTTATGAATTCATAAGAGTTAAAGAATCATTACATAGAAAATAATGCTTTGTTTCGATTTGGGCCATTCTTGCCCTGTAGGGCTATATTAACCTGCCTAAATCAACTTATGTTTGCCGCGAAAGGGCTGGTTAGTGTGTGGTTGGTGGATTGAGAATAAATTATTCTACATACCTTCCAAACATATGATAGTAGAAGACGAAGCAACCGTCTTTCCCCAGTCTCTCATCAAACACCGGTGATATTAAACGCGCGGTGTCGTTCTCAGCGCGGCTCGTACTTTCAATGTACATGTAGTAACCTTCAAATATAAAGTTATAAATAAAAAAAATACCTAATATTAGATATTATAGATTTTAGACTAGCTGTGGTCGCAACTTCGACAGCGTGGTTTTTTTATATTTAGCCCGTCAGTTGACTTTACCCCACTGGATGGTAAGAAGCTATGGTAAAATCCAGAGGATACTGGCCGTCATTCTAGATATCATTCGTCCAAAAATGACAGGTCCTGACCTTGACGACCTAGACAGATGCCTTTTCACGAGAACCCGGGATTGTGAGAAGAAAGAAATACAATGTGCGGGTTTTTTTTTGGCAGACAAGCACACGGCCCACCTGATGGGAAGCGGTCACCGTGGCCTATGAACGTGTACATCACTAAGGGTGTCACACACGCGCTGCCTACCCTGAAGGGAAGGGGGGAGGGCTGGGAAGGGGTGGGGAAGCTAGGAAGGGATGGGAGGAGGGGTACAGTGAGCTCTGGCTACCCTACTTACCGGCGGGAACACAACACGATGGTTATTATGGCCGCGGTGTTCTGTAGGGCGGAGGTACTACGCCAGTAGGACAGCCCATTTCGGACGGGGGATACCGTCATGTCCTACCTCCATTACAAGCCAAGCGGGTAGTATTTTAGTTCTTAATAATCGTTTTATCGTTTAACTTTTTAAGGTTTTAATACGCGGAACCCTAATTGTTTTTTCCAGAATTAAAGTAGCCTTGTTACTCCTTGTTACATTAGCTATCTGCCAGCGAAAGTCCTGTCAAGATCAGTTCAGTCATTTCAGGGCATTCATTAGCCGGAACAAATAGACGAACTTAAATGTCTGTTTCATGGATAAAATAATATTTATTAATAGAATATCCTTGTTCTATTAATATATATTTCATCAATGTGTTTATTATCCTTGGCATTGTTTTTGATGATTTTAATCTATCCTATACAACTAAATTGCATTCATAGCACACTTTACCCCGCTGGTCTGATATCCAACTCCTGTTTTAGTTATAATTCTGAATTTTACGGAGGCGACCGCCGAAAGTAAAAAGTTCGACTATTTGGCCTTACTACAGAACTTTGAATACGCCAATGGGTTGAATATCGAAGTACGGCGCTTCGTAGATAGACTAAAAAACCAACCCCAACTGAGTTGAAAAATGTACATGATACTTAGTTTTACATACATACGTACAAATCACGACTTTTTCCCCATTGGGGTAGGCAGAGACAAAATCTTTCCACTTGCTACGATCTTGTCATCCTTCTTTCGCTTCTTCAACTTTCATATTTGTTTTTATACACTTACCTACGCCGCGCCGGTTACGTTTTAAACTTAATTTTAGACTCCGGTCCTGGGACTTTACCATTAGCTTACCATCAGGTGAGGTGAAGTCATTTTGACGTGTTCTAAAAAAAATTCTTACCGCTGCCATTCTTTCCTAAGGTGTGGTCAAATGATGGTCCAGTGTTCATGAAACTGCTGGGTGTCCTCGTATTAATTCTTCTCCAATCGAAGTCATGCATCTCATCTTGCTGCCAGCCGCAGAGATTATTTTCAAAGTCACACGACGTCTTGGATTGTTCAGTAGAATCTGAGCAAACAAAGGAATCATTCAAATCTTCCCCAAAAAGATAGCTGATAGAACTAAAAAAAAATTGAAATGATGAAAGCGTGGATGGCCCATGGTCAGTGGTCAGTCGAGGTGCAAGGGAAATGCCTTATAGTCTGTAGACCCAAGTCGGTTCAAATACAACCGTCGATTCAGAACCACTCCTGTTGGCCAACGGGAGGGTATCCGTGTAGATTTCCGCACGGAAAAAAGGTACCTACCGCCTACTATCCAACTTGTTTCAGTCTTTTGAGTGTCGGATCAATAAGGATATTGATGAGATTATCTAATTGCATTTATGATCCATACTTTTCTTGTAGTTACTAGGTCTTAAAAAAACTATTGAAAAGTCTTATGCAAATGTTCAATGTTTTATATTACCAACGCATTTAGGAGTAGTAGAATTCCACTGGTATCCATCACAGTAAATGACCGAGTTGCCAACGAGGTTATGTCCGGGCAAGCAGAAGTACAACACCCAGGCACCATTGTGCAGTGGTTGGCTCACCGCATGCCTGACTTCGGGTAATGGACCGCAACCTGATTCTGGTGACAAAAAAAAAACGGTTTACATTACGACAATCATGAGGAGGTAGGACACGACGGCATCTCCCATCTGAAATGAGCTGTCCGACTGGGGTAGTACCTCCGCCCTACAGAAGACCGCGGCCATAATAACCATCGTGTTGTGTTCCCGCCGGTAAATAGGGTAGCCAGAGCTCACTGTACCCCTCCTCCCCCCACAACTTTCTAGCCTCCCCCCTTCCCTTCAGGGTAGGCAGCGCCTGTGTGACACCCTTAGTGTTGCACACGTCCATAGGCCACTGTGACCGTTTCCCATCAGGTGGGCCGTGTGCTTGTCTCTACGTAGTATAAAAAATTACCAGTAAAGTCCAAAATTAAATGGTATTTTTTTGAAGTGTCAGTGGCGTGACAGTGGCCTGTTTTAACAGAATCGAGGCCGTTGGTGTTATACGTCAATAATCTACTTACTGATACAAACAGGAAGTTGTACATCCCAGCGTCCGTTCCTGCACGTGGCATATTTATCGCCGATCAGCGTATACCGGCTGCGACACGAGAACTTGACGAACTTGCCTCTCTGCATCACACGGACCACTATATTTTGGTCCGAAGGCAACGGGCATCTTACTGCTGTACTCCCGTATCGATAATACTCTGAAAACAACAAAGTACCGATAAAATACCCTGCCTAAGTCTGTATTTCCGGAAAGCTATAACCTGAGAGCCTTTAAGTCAAGAGTGAATAGGTTGCTTCTAGGTAAGCGTGCTCGTCAACCACATGATCACTTACCAACAAGTGAGATTATGGTCAAATGCCAGCCTATCGACTATAAAAAAAAAATCAAATACTGAAGAAGTTGAGCCTGCCAACTGTAGGTATTAACAGGCGTCACAAAAGTTGTAGTCACTAGATAGGTACTTCAAAAGTAATTTCGTCTCCCCTCTTTTACTACCTAGTAAATCTTTTTTTTGTTCGTGCGGAAATTCCCGTGGATATCTACCTACCATCCTCATTGGCCATCGAGGGTGGTTATGTCGGATCGGACCGACTGATACTGCACGCGCCGTCTCGAGTCTTAAGACGCCGGCATGAAAGGTTACCCGGAGGGCATTTCCCTCGCACCACGGCTAACCCAGGGCCAGCATGGAAACTTTCCCAACCACCCTCTAATCCACCCCTCTTCTATTTCTCCCCAAACCCTCCTCAAGGGTCGGCAGCGCGACTGTAATGCTCAAGTGTTACACACGTCCATAGGCCACGATGACCGCTTCCATCAGGTCGGCCATGTGCTTGGTGCACCTGTTAAAAGAACGATTTTTTTATACAACTTAGGCGAGTTGTTGTGTACCGACTTAGGTGTGTACCGACCAGCAGATGAGAATGGCTTGGGCCCCAAAAGTATTATAGTAAGGCCCTGTACCCCCGTAGAAATAGTTTTGTACACTTCTGGTAAACGTATAGAACCCAACCTCCTACACAAAATGTTGTCCTCAACGGAAGTCAGATGGCAGTCAAGAGCGTGCGTCCTGCCGATAAACCACATTTGTAACATTTACTGATAGTGTTGCTGGCTGTTTATTTATAACAATATACGTATTGCCTAGAATTATTTGCTTTCGTTTGTGTATAGACACCTTTACCGGATTGGCGTACATTGGGAGAGGCCTATGTCCAGCAGTGGACTGCAATTGATGCTTTTAAAGTCAGTTTACCTATTTTTTGTCAAAAAGTAAGTACTTATACTACAAGAATTGACACTTTGGCTAACCTATATTTGGTTACTATTTAGCTACGAGCCCATCGAACCGATGATACTGCAGATATCACAAACTAAATATAATATTTGAGTTTAATGTCTCGTGGTAACAGTGATATAGGCACACACACACACATTGTCGAGAATGGGCACAACCGCGATACGAACGGAAGTGGATACAGCCATTGAAAAAAAAAATGATTACGAAATTGTGAGACCAAAAGCGATTTTAGACGGCAATCGTTCCCGTAAAAGTCAAAATAAAATAATAAAAGAGTAAGAGAAAGGACTTCGGGTTTCAAACTAAAACTACATCAATGCATTTTTGAAAAATCTATAAGTATTCCTAGGCAGGAATTGCACCTGTTGATTTTGAAGAAATACACGCACTAGTTCGTAGTCGGTTCGATTCCGAGTATTCCGACATAATCGGACATTCCGGATTTCCGTACGAAAAAAGGGTTAGATAGGAAAATTGATTTTCAGGAATTCAATGATACCTACTTTTCTTTTTGGTTTTCATCAAACGTTTGAGCAGTTTTCGCTATTCTTCATAAATTCTTTTTTTTAATTTATTGATTATTTTTTTTCATCTATATTTAATCAATTAGGTATGTAAGTATTATTTGTGTGTGATCTATTAACCTCTGTCCTTCAGCGTTACCGGTGCAAAGGTGGCCAATACGCTGGTTGCATTGCCCTGTTGTGTTTCTCAATTTACCAGTCAAGTATTTATGGTAAGATTATTGGGCTGTTTTTTCGCTCGGGGTTGAAAAGTCAGAAGGCAGTCGCTCCCGTAAAGGTCAAGATAAGTCCAATAAATTATGGAATTAAGAGAAAGAAGACCCCGAAATAAAAGCCTTGGATATAAACAGGCTACATCAGTAAGTTAATGATGATGATAATGGCTATTTAGATGACTGATGGGTTTATGCCCTCGAATATTAGCAAATGTCCAATATGCCAGGGCATAATAAAACTACACTAGGCATAAATCGATGGCCCCATCGAATACTCGTGCATTAAAAAATTACAGCTTTAAAGAAGAAAATAAAAACGTTTTATCCTTAATATGTCGGGTTTCATTGTAGATAGGTTAATATAATATAAAATTAATTGAAGTTAAACATAAATCTTTTGACTGGCAACATGTGATAGTCACAAATGTGAATGTTCTTGTGATAAAAAACATACCTACCTATTGTTTCCGTGGAAAAAAGGAATCAAATGCAAACACAACCTTATTTATAGACCAAAAATAATTAAAAAAGAGGGGGATGGGCGGAAGGATAACGGACCGAAATACTGAAAAAAAAATCGTGTAATGACTCTTGCACGTCTATTCGATGGAGTCATCGAAATTTGAAATACCCCATACCTAAATGCCCGAAGTGTTGGGGCATAAACCCACCACTGATTCAGATACAACTATAAAAATTCAACATACCTGCATCAATATAATTGGTGAAAAACAACAAAAATAAACATTTTAATAAAAACATTGTACACTCTATAACTTCACAGTTGCACCACAGCTAATGTCTTTGTAAAATAATAAATAATGTTCATTATATTGCACACTAGTCTGCTTGCTATAACGTACACATTTTAAATGTCCTTCCACTGTACATTGCACATATTAAATCCTGGACAAAGATCAATTAGAGTTGCAGATAGTACAGTCTAAAGTATTTTGCCTAAAAGCTCGCATGAGTGTAAATTTTATTAACAGATGTTGTCTTTGTTAACCTAAATGGGAACAATACTTAAATGAACAACAATTAAATGAATTTGAATTTGAATTTGAAAATTTGAAAGAGATGTGTCAGATATGTATGTACCTATTCTTCTTCCTCGAATCGATGGTAATAAAGTAGTATTCAATTATATGTGTGCTGCCCAAAATTCGGCGACACAGACAGCCACCCCGGTTGCCCCGTTCAAATCCTCAACCGTGCAGGTTTTGGGACACAGTGGGCATGATAGGAGGTGGTTCATAGTTTGCAGAGGCGGACCAGTCAAAGCTTCCACCACGTGTATCTAGACAGCCCCATTTCACCCGGTTTGCCCTGCAGCAGCCAATCTGGGCCCTTAGTATATTAAGGGATTTCTAGGTCGACCACTGCAGTTTTCGGTTTTCGGCAGGTTGGATGTGATTTAAAGATGATTTATTTTAGTGAACACCTGTCAAATTAAGTCGGCACCTTGACGGTACCCTTCAATTTTAGTCGACATCTACGAACATGCGACTTAACTTACTACGCACCAACAAGGCGCTGTCTTAATTTGACAGGTCTTAACTTGAATAAAATCATCTGTCCTTTTTTATCTGATCTTGAAAGAAACAGATGCAATTAGAAAATTTTAGAGAATTTTAAGTTTAAAGATGTAACAACAGAATTAGCAGCAATGTCATACCAAAGAGCGTAACAAATACTGAACTGAATCTGTTGCTATAGAATATTAGGCATAAACTGTACATTTTAAACATCACCTCTATAACATTTTACAGTCTTTGAGCTGGACGGGATGCTACATCACATTTATCAGAGGAAGTGGACAAAGTTTTCATATTCCATTGAATACTATCAAGTACCCATGGTATTTTAACAAACAGATTATGTCGGTGGCTAACTGTTATCTTATCTCAAAACTTATTCAAAACATTAATTTGTTTTGAATAAGTTTTGAGATAATTTTACAATGTTATGAGTCAGTTATTGGATTTTGAAGAATTGATAGGATATGACTAATTTTTACCCGACTAATAAAGGAGGTTTACTATTGTATCTGTATGTAGTTTATCAGCAAATGTCTCGAGTTTAGTTGTACCAATTTTGGTGCTGTTTTCAGAACAGTATTTTTTACAATCTTTTTTTTTTATATTGGACACGTCAACATGACTTCACCTCGCCTAATGGCAAGTTAAATCTGGAGGTATTAGTATACTAGGTATTTAACCGACTTAAAAAAGAATTGTATTTTTAAGTCAGGATTTCTGCACGAAAAAAGGGTGCTGTATTAGTGACAGTGTTTTCAATAAATATTATAATTAAAAAAATATTCAATTACGATCTATTTATTTATATAATTTCTTCAGTCTTCTGTTCAGTCTAATCTCTCCAATATTCTTGCACCATCTCAACTGTTTTCAACTATTTTTTGGCGTTTCGGAGGTAGCGCATGCTGCCTGCAAAAGAAAAGCATGGTTGAATTCTTGTATACCTATTTATTATCTATAGTACCATAAAATTGGTGTAGGAGGTAGACACGACGGTATCTCCCGTCCGAAATGAGCTGTCCGAGGGGTAGTACCTCCGCTTTACAGAACACCGCGGCCATAATAACCATCGTGTTGTGTTCCCGCCGGTAATTAGGGTAGCCAGAGCTCACTGTACCCCAAAAAACAGCCCGCTGAGTTTCTTGCCGGAGTCTTCTCAGGTCTGGGCTGTGTTTCGAACCGGTGTTCCATTTGCTTCTAGTTTTAAATATTTTTAATTTCGACGTTTTGTAAATGGCACATATAATGGTCTATTATACAGTAAATGCGCGTGTGCGGCAATGGATGTTTGGTTGTCTGTCTTGTCTGTGGTCGCGTAAAAAAAAAACGAAAAATTCACGTTCCATTCAGATGCTGATATTGTTCATTCTCTGAACCTTTTCCCAACTCAGTTGGGGTCGGCTTTCCAGTCTAACTGTGATGCGGCTGAACTTCGATGTTTTCCATGGAGCGACTGCCATCTGACCTCCACAACCAATGATCATTATGACCAATGGCGATATCGAAGTTCCAAGTTAGACTGGTTGGACTTTTGTGGGCTCCAACTACCCGTAACGACTGCCATAGATGTTTGTATGGCAACCGGGACCGACGGCTTAACGTGCTCTCCGAGGCACTAATAAACCTGCGATAAATACACACATAACTTCGAAAAGCATCGAAAAGTCATTGGTGTGTGCCATGGTGAACCTGGGATCGAACCCGAGACCTCGTCCAGCAGTCCATTACCCAAACCACTAGGCTACCGCGGTAGCCATACTAACAATAATAACAATATCAGATGCTGATATTGTTATTAATATATTTTTTTTAATATTGTTTTGAGATTTCGTTATTTATATGTGTGCATGTTGAGTCATCCCCAATAAAAAAAAAATCTTTCTCTCTTTCTTTCTTAAAAATGATTTTTGACTTTGACTTAGATTTTGAGGGGTAAGAAGGGGTAAAAATGACTTACTGCCTCTGGTGACGGTAGAGGGCGCTCTGTTGCGAGTATCGTTTACCGCAGTGCGAACATTCGTACGAGTTGTCCCGCGAGTGCGAACGCTCATGGACTTGCATACTGAACTTGCGCGGGAACCTTTTGTTGCATATGCTGCGGAAGAAATATAAACTTGACTGCCTTAGCGCTCAATAGACCCAAAGTATGCATAGTTTAAACTAGCTTGTTTTATGTGTTCTAGAATGTGGATAACCGTATATATTTATTTATTTCCTATATATACGTTACGTCCACGTCCTATAAGTCTGAGTGAGTATATTTTTTGGCGACAGCTATTCCTTTGTATTTTTACTTAATTACTACTTCTATGCTTTTTTAATGTTCTGTGCCCCGGCCTGAGACTTTACTATTAGCTTACAATCAGGCGAGGTGAAGTCATGTTGTTCACAATAAAAATTACCTGCACTTGTAAGGTTTCTGGCCTAAATGCATCCGTCGATGTACCACTAGTTCTTCAGGCCTGTTTAGAATCTTTCCACATAAGTCGCATAACACCTTATTTCTTTTTCTTACACTATGCTCAGTCTGTGAAAAAAGTACACAACTTTAAAAAAAAATAGTGTCACGGTGAGGCGGGAATTTTGAATTTCGAATTTGGAACGGGACGCAGAAACTAGATGAATGATTAATGAATTTTGATATCTATCTGTATAGACATAGGGTGCCTTTTTGTAATGACCTCTTTATTATAGTAACAAAAAGTGCGCATTGCTTGTTCGTGGTGCATTAATAGTGCAAATATTGTACATAAAAACCTATGGAAGAAACGCGTTGCATTACAACTGACGACACTATAGAGTCGGCCCACTTTCGTATACATACAAGTCAGCCACTACGCGGCAAAACATACATAACATAACACAAACTCACGTCTATATCCCCGAAGGGGTAGGCAGAGGTGCTAGCACCCACATTTCGCCAGTTTATGTTTAGGTCCCAATGTAATAGGTGGCGAGCCTATTGCCATTAACCTGGCACTTATATAAACCTGCGATAAATACACACATAACTTCGAAAAGTAATTGGTGTGGGCAAAAATGTTATTCTATTCAGTCAGTTTGAGTACCTAGCGTAATGGTGTAAAAATCGAAGTGACAACAAAAAAAATCCAGGAATCACAGCCCATTGCAACCCAATATTCATTAACTTCCAATTTTGTGGCCCAGGGTCAGCAGGGTTGCGAGGGAAATGCCACCTGGGTCAATTTCTGTAGTCTCAAGAGAGCGTGCGGTTTCAGTCGGTCAAGTCCGACATCACCCTCGGCCAGTGGAGGGGGTTGGAGGGGGGACGGACGTAGGCATATTTGTGTGAAAAAAAATTGTTTCTGTATATGAGATTTGAGAGCTTTTTCAGTGGGGCGAGCACGAATTTTCTTTCGAATCGAGCTCGTAACGTGTGCGATAGAAATTATATGAGATTTGTACAGTTCCTTTTACGCACGATAGGGGCGCTGTCTGAACTCGATACGAAAGAAAATTCGTGCTCGTCCCACTGTTTCGCACTTAAGATTACAATGTACACACCTTTTCGTCTTTTTGATGCATAATCCAGTGGTGTGACTTCAAATATCTGAAACCAACAAGAAATTACACTTGGTGCACACTGGGCGACACGCGACAGCCGCGGCCGACAATTTCATATTATTTTGTTCTAAACTCTCGCGGTAGCCTAGTGGTCTGGGTAATGGACTGCTGAGACGAGGTGTCGGATTCGATCCCAGGTTCACCATGGCCCACACCAATAACTTTTCGATGCTTTTCGAAGTTATGTGTGTATTTATCGCAGGTTTATAAGTGCCCGGTCTATGGCAATAGACTCGCCACCTATTACATTGGGACCTAAACATAAACTGGCGAAATGTGGGTGCTAGCACCTCTGCCTACCCCTTCGGGGATATAGGTGTGAGTTTTATGTTAATTAATAAACACGCCTTTTTTTCGTCACTTTCCATGGTACCCTGCTATGGATCCCACCTCAAAGGGCTTTTAAATTTTCCATCTACCTCATCATTCTCTGAACCTTTTTCCCAACTCAGTTGGGGTCGGCTTGCCAGTCTAACTGTGATGCGGCTGAACTTCGATATTTTCCGTGGAGCGACTGCCATCTGACCTCCACAACCAATGGTCATTATGACCAATGGCGATATCGAAGTTCCAAGTTAGACTGGTTGGACTTTTGTGGGCTCCAACTACCCGTAACGACTGCCATAGATGTTTGTATGGCAACCGGGACCGACGGCTTAACGTGCTCTCCGAGGCACTAATAAACCTGCTATAAATACACACATAACTTCGAAAAGCATCGAAAAGTCATTGGTATGTGCCATGGTGAACCTGGGATCGAACCCGAGACCTCGTCTCAGCAGTCCATTACCCAAGCCACTAGGCTTCCGCGGTTTTGTTTGAAACTCTTGGTCAGACTTAAATTCTAACGCATCTTTGATCACAATCGGTTGAGTAGAACCGGAGATGATATATAGGTAGTCCAAAAACGCGAAAACCGACATCCACGCAGGCGGAGCCGCTGGTATACAGGGTGAATTTCTCAAAAGGGCTTGGATGGTCAAAATTGAAACTATAAGGAATAGCGAAAAATGCTCAAAGGAGTCACGAGCCCGATATTGATGAAACTTAAAACCTCATCATTAGATTTTTGAAAAATCAATAATTAATTAATTATTAAATTTGCCATACCTATATCATTACTTCGCAGAATTTGTTCCTTAACAGCGACACTATCGTATGGTGTAATAATAAAGGGTGTGTTTTTTTTTTCAAAATCAACGGGTTCGATTCTCAGCTAGGTTTATTGGTTTTTCAAAAATGTAATGATGAGGTTTTAAGTTTCATCAAAATCGGGCTCGTGACTCCTTTGAGCATTTTTCGCTATTCCTTATAGTTTCGGATTTGGCCATCCAATCCCTTTTGAAAAATTCACCCTGTAGACTATTACTTAAAATAACTCACTTTTCCATATGAAACGAGTGCCCACAAATATGACAGATGTACGGTTTCAAACCAGTGTGGACGTTCTGATGCTGTTCATACCAGGTCTTCGCTTGGAAGCCTTTTCCGCATGTTTCACAGGTGTACTGCAAATAATAAAGATATACATCTATACTTTCATGAAATTTACAGAAGCGGTGTCTGTAGTTCTGTACATTGGAGTTATTTAGCCCACTGCGCCCTCTGCTAGTCAGAGGGACATGTACAGAGCGCCCAAGCAGCCTTCTAGAGGGACATTTCCGCCTCGGCCGGTATTGAAAATACTTTGAATACTTTTGGTTTGATAACCTTACAATAAATAAATAAATAAATAAATATTCTACGACATTCTACACAGCGCCCTCTAGACCCAAAGTAAGCATAGTTTAACTAGCTTGTGTTATGGGTCCTAGAATGCTGATAAACACACTTATATACTTTTTTTTTGTAAATACATACTTATTATAACTCACGAATATAAACTATGCCAAGCGGCTGAAAAGGAACCACATAATCGAGCTGGATACGTGACTGAAAGAGGAAGAGATCAAAGGATCCCTTTCCCCACATACCTGCTGACCATACACATCTGCTCATAGTTGATAAAAAAAAATGGGACTGATCGCAGATTAAAGTAAAAAAAAAAAACAACATACTTATTATACATAGAAACACCCAGACCAATGCAAATAGACATATTCATACATACAAATATTTGCACTGAGCGGGATTCGAACCCGCTCCCCCTACGTAGCAGTCACATGCACTACCGCTACGCCACAGAGGCCGTCAATAGCGTAGGTAGATTTTATTTTGACAGATAAATAAATAAATATTCTACGACATTTTACACTGCGCACCCTAGACCCAAAGTAAGCTTAGTTTAACTAGCTTGTGTTATGGGTTCTAGAATGCTGATAAACATACTTATATACTTTTTTTTTTTTTTTTTTTGTAAATACATACTTATTATACATAGAAACACCCAGACCAATGCAAATAGACATATTCATGCATACAAATATTTGCACTGAGCGGGAATCGAACCCGCGCCTCTAAGTAGCAGTCACATGCACTACCGCTAGGCCACAGAGACCGTCAATAGCGTAGGTAGATTTTATTTTGACAGATCGTACTAAATAGCAATGTTATTTTTTTATTGATTTTTGATCGGAAAAGTGAACATTTAGGACGGGACTTGAACCCGCGACGAGTCCTGTCACCTGCCACCCGTCCTGGATGTTATAATACATCTCACGTCTCACCTTGTTTTCATTCTTGTGCATTCTACTCTCATGTGTCTTCAAAGCCCCGCTGTATGCCGTGCTGAACCCACAGTTAAATGCACAAAGCAGTTTGATTCCATTATGCACTCGTAAACCATGCCTCATGATGTCTGAAACTGTGTTGTATGAACGTGCTGTGGAAATAACATTCAAATCTAAATATCATGAAAAATGAGGTGTGAAGAAAACAGCCGCGGTAGCCTAGTGGTTTGGGTAATGGACTGCTGAGACGAGGTCACACCAATGACTTTTTGATGCTTTTCGGAGTTATGTGTGTGTTTATCGCAGGTTTATTAGTGCCTCGGAGAGCACGTTAAGCCGTCGGTCCCGGTTGCCATACAACCATCTATGGCAGTCGTTAAGGGTAGTTGGAGCCCACAAAAGTCCAACCAGTCTAACTTGGAACTTCGATATCGCTATTGGTCATAATGACCATTGGTTGTGGAGGTCAGATGGCAGACGCTCCACGGAAAATATCGGAGTTCAGCCGCATCACAGTTAGACTGGAAAGCTGACCCCAACTGAGTTGGGAAAAAGGTTCAGAGAATGATGATGAGGTGTGAAGGATCTTAAAGAGATGATTTTTAGGTACCACAATTTTATGAAGACCACCGTGGCGTGGCGGTAAAGCATTTGACTGCTAGGTCGGAGGTCGCCGGTTCGATTCCCGCTCAGTGCAAATATTTGTATAAATGAATATGTCTATTTGCATTGGTCAGGGCTTATTCATTCTTCGGAGAGCACGATAAGTCATTGGTCCAGGTTGCCATTCGAACATCTATGGCAGTTGTTACGAGTAGTTGGGGTCCTAAAACGTCTGACAACTGTTCTAACTACAGAACTTCGTTATCAATAATGGGTTATGGAGGACAGATGGCAGTTGTTTCGCGGAAAGTATCTAAGTACTATTTGGTAGTAGACTATTATTTTAATATTACAAACACTAATTCAAATTTTATTTATTAATATACTCGTAGATAATATAGATACTTACAACATAACTTGCAAACATAAGGTCTAACATCTGAATGACGTAAAAGATGTCTTTTCAAATTCTTTTTAGAAGAAAATTTACTGCAACGGTCACATTTGTACATAATCAAACCATTTACTACTGTTTCTGTGTACTTTAAATCAATTGCGTTACTATTTTTATTACTATGTGCTTGATAATAATGCTTTTTTAATTCATTATGAGATTCACACATTTTATCACATGTCAAACAACCATATCTTTCTAGTACAGTCTTTTTAGAATCTTCTATTGTAATAGTTGCGTTTCTTAGGACTTCGCTATTATTAATAGTGTTAGTAGCTGGTCTTGATGAGTCTTCACTTAACTTAAATGAACTGTGAGCTACGTTATCTTCTTCCTCCGTTGAATTGTTTACCGTATCATCAAATACATCATCACTAACATTTTCAACTTTAACGATTGCAACTTTAATATTGTAGTCATTTTTTGTAGTTACATCGGGCATTCCATCAGATTCTTTGACTACAAATATTTCATTTTTGTTTCTACTTTTGTTGATTGAATATTTTTTATTGCCATTTTTGTTAGGAACATCATTTGTCAAATGTGAATAATAATCCACCAAAGTATTATTCTCTAAATGTTTTTGTAAAATTTGTTCATTTGCTTTAACGGTCAGACAAAATTCATTTATTTGTTCTATTTTATTAACACATTCCATACATAGCTTGTCTGGTAGTTCTTCATTCAGGGTTAACTGGAATGGAACAGTAAATTATCATAGGTAGTTAGCGGTCAAGCATAAATGATAGTAACTTTCCAGAAAGGGTGAAGTACCTAACATAATTTTTTGAACTACGTGGCTTTTTATTGATATTAGTGTTTGATTGTAATGTAATGTTTTTTTAGTAGGTAGGTATCTAATATATAAAAAAAAATTGGTTTGGACTCTGAAAATACTGGTGGAATCACTAAGATGTATTTTTAAAATTAGATAATTTGGTATGATCCTTTATTAGATAGGTAAGTATCGGTTTCATTAACTTACGCTGAGGGATAAGCAAGTACGGATTTTAGACAACATTTCATGAAATAATTGGTATTCATCCTTAATAAGTTTATTCACAGTCAAACAGAGCCGGCACAGGTAATAATCCATATTTTTATTGCATTTATATATCTTAATACAGTTTAGACGACTTTACTTCTGAAATGGGTAAGTTTAATGCAGGTAAGTGTAATGTAAATAAAACAAAACAATAACAATAACAATGATTACTTCAAACAACATGCGTAGCGTTATTAATTATTTTTTTTCCTCCTTCTTTGGCAAATATTGTATGAATGCCAGTGTCAAGTAAATTGATAAATCAAGTTAGAATGAATTACAAATGCAATATTAAGTTGTGAACGTTGTGAATATTTATTGGTGGTACTGGTGCTCATCTGTAGAAAGTTATTTATTGGTGGGCTAAGCTATGTATCAGAATCCAGTATCCACTGTATTACATCCCTATCCAGTTATAGGTGACGAGAGGTGGGTGAATCCGCCGTTTTGATTCTTTCTTATTTATTTTGAACTTTTTTTGAAACTTGTCGGAAATGCGTGTCAAACGCATTATATTTAAAGGTTTTTTAATAAACTTTACAAAACTATTGGAGGCACTAAAATCCAACAAGAGAATCAGAAGTTATTGATCTTCAAAGTTAATTAATTGAAATGGTAATGACGTCTATAGCATGGTAATGATTTTTCTGTAATGGTAATGACGATATGTTAATGGGAATGATGAAAAACTGAATAACACTTGTTTCTCCTTTGTTAAATCACTATAAACATAATAGAATATTGCAAATAAACTTTTTTTCTTTTAGTAGAGGTCATATTGACGTAACCGACAGTTACGTCAATAATATGACTTCACCTCACCTGATGACAAGATTGGTAAGCTAAAGGCACAGTCTCAGGAAGGAGGTCCCCATTACATACACCGACAGTGCCATAATGGTGGCCCTCAACTTGACGGCCTTATGATGACGGCCAAATACTTTTTCACGCCCCCTGTAGGGTGACAGGTGGCCGTCCTGTCCCCCTACACCCCACCTTGCCCCCCGCTTGTTCCCCACTGTGCCATTTGCTAGTCAGAGGGACACGTGGAGAGACTCGGAGCAGCCTTCTAGACGGCCGCTCCCACCCCGGCTGGATTTGCCGCAGGAGGCAGCACCGTCTCCCGTGGCGAGTGGGAGGCGCTGCTCGCCTCTGTTGTCCAGGTGCACCACGTGGAGGTTCCGGCCCGCATCCACTTGTGCCAGACCCCATCGAAAGCTTTGGCGATGTCAAGACTGATAGCCAATGACTCACTATACTTGCCCAAAGCCTCACCCCCTAGATGGGTGACATACGCTAGAATATCACCCGTTGACTGTTTCGGCCTGAAGCCATATTGCCGATCATTAATTAGGGAATGATCCTCTAGGTAACGCATGAGCTGTGCGTTAATGATATGCTTAAAAACCTTGCACAGCACTGAGGTGACGGCTATGGGTCAATAATTGCCCGGGTCTGACCGATCCCCTTCCTTGGGGATCGGCTGCACAAGCTGGCGGTACTGTACCCGGAATGTTCTTCTTCTTCTATCGTATCGATGGCATTTCTGCTCTCAGATTTTACTTTCCCAGTGTACTGCTACCTGGATTGCGTTCTCAGAGGCACTCATGAGTTCCTCTGGTGTGCAAGAAGTACATGGGCATGCAGCACACGTTAATAGGTGGGCCATAGTCTGCGGGGAAACTCCACACTCGCACCGCAGGCTTGCACTGCCCGAGAACCCCCATCTTGACCGATTCTCCTTGCTTCGGTCGACCTGTGTCCGAAGTCTATTTAGAGACTTCCACGTGGTCCAGGAAAGGTCGTGTCCAGGTGGGAGGCTTTCCACCCACGGAACAAAAGGGGTCGGTAACGGACTTTGAGCTCACCAGCAAGTCACTCTGGCTTTTGGGGGTTCACTGTCAGCAGTAGCGACGCATACCCAAAAGCTCTTTCGGCTTTTCAGCCTTTGTGGAACGTAAGGGTGGCCATGCATGGGGTGTCGGTGGTCCGCTTCCAGTTTGCCCCTCTCCATGCCACGTTTCTGCGAACGCCGGGAGGTGCAATGCCAGCCAATGGGTATAGCAGCCGTACCGGAGTCGGCTTTAGACAGCCAGTTATTATCCAGCAGGCCTCATTTAGTGCTACATCCACTAGCCCAGCGTCACCCAGCTGAATAACACAGAATGAGCCCCGTTGCCCGCGTGGTGGTGGTGTGGCCCCCCAGGTTGTACTCGTCAGCCTTTTAAGAAGGTTATTACGAGCGCAGACCTTCTGCTTGAGGTTTTCGCATTTCTTCCTAAACGTGACGGACCTGTCCAGAGTAACTCCCAGATATTTTGGAGTGCTTGCAGTGGACGATGTTGATACCACGCCACCGAATGTCAAGCTGACGCTGTCCGTTGCTAAGGTGAGGTGTTTGACTGGTTAGGCTTCAGCGCATTGCTGTCGTAATAGGAGCTCAAGTCCTCGAGTGTGGCATTCAAGTTTGCCTCTACCTCCTCAAAGGAACCCTGTGACTTAAGAGCCAGGTCGTCAGCATAGAGAAAGCGTGTCGTGCGCCCGAAGTGTAAGAGATGCAGTACAGAAGCGTAAGCATGGGAGACAACTCCGCTGCACAATTACGTAGAACCACTGCTGGAATTCCATCGGGACCACTGGCTTGCCGGACATCAAGTGATTGCAGCACTGCACGAATATGGCGTTGCCTGATAAGGATGTGGTTGCACGGCCTTGGCCAGGTGCCAGCAGCCACAACTGCCCGTGGGGTGCGCCACAAGCCTACCCAAGCCGTGCAATGCACTGGGCATCCGCTCTGATGTAAGCCTTCTTGCAGCATTACTTTGTGTGTTTGATGTACGCTGCTTTGAACCGGCCTACGTTTGGATCACGGTTATCAGCTTCTGGTGAATAGCCTCTGCCCACTCGCGCCCATACCAGGAACGCACCCTGCGGGCGATGCATGCCCCACCCCCCTTTCCCGGTGGCCCAGGGTCAGTCAACATCACCCAAATCAGAATTTACATGAGATAAACACACAAAACACATAGAGCAATATCATTACCATTCACATATTATCATTACCATTAATAGAAAACAAATGGTAATGATGATAATGGTTATGACGTTTGATAGCTTATGATTTTTTAAACTAAATACCATGCTGCAGAGAGCACAACCAACCATTTTTATGGTATTGTACATAAAATACGGTTAGTGTGGGTATTTTAAAAAGATCTAGTAATTAGTGCTTACCTAAATTTCTCTGATAATGGTGATGATGCAAATACGTGACACACTGCCCCTAAGCAATGTAAGTTGAAAATTTTAAGACTCCTGCGTGGATAAAATTGACGTGCGCTGCGCTCCGCATCATTAGAGAGACTGGGGAAGGACATCTAGGGCGTCTAGATTGGGCTAGGTAGACAGAATTTTCGAGGAATACATCGTTGACGGTGCCGCGACGGTGATGACGAAATTTCGTGACAAAATTTATTTAATTTATTTTTATATGATATTTGATATCAAATCACATCATGGTTCGTTATGTTATTGTAGATAATGTATACTTTCGAAGTATGAAAGAAAAAACGGAAAGTGCTAGTACAATTTTTGGGAAATAATCGTGGAACTTTATTACTCGACGTTTTTTTGTAAACGGTGATGACGTTTGGTGCGTGTTTATTGAAATAATAAAATTAATAAAGGATGTGTACTATTTTAAATACCGGCGCCTTACGTGAAAATATGTAGGAAATATCATGCAAAGTAAAAAAAGAAAGCTATTATGATAACTAATTTATTATTAGCATATATTCGCAATTGTTGGTTTTTCGCGGATTGACCCAGGTAATGAGGTCTCAAAGTTCTCAAACTTTAGTTTACTTATAAATATTAAATAGAGTTTCTTCTTCTTCTTTTCTTAGGGTGGCGGTGGCTCCTTGCATGCATCGGTTAAATATGCACCGATGATAAAAATAGAATTTAGAGTTCCACTTCCATCCCTTCCGGCTTCCTTCTGCCTCATGTCAAATGTCAAGAGTGTCAATTGTGTCGAAATGTTTTATTTTAGTAAATAAAAAAGTTTTTTTATAACAAAAACTGTTTTGAGCGAAGCGAACTTAAATTGTGTTGTGTATGTTTTTGAAGAAATTGTAATTACCCTATAAAAAGTTGAAGATTAGGTCACTGAAATATTGTGAATAAGTAAGTGCAGCTGAGCTAATCACAGTTTTCTATAAGTAAGGTAGTACTGGTAGTACCTACTTGTATAATAATGTGGATAAGGATAATGTTAACAATGCCAAGTATTGTTTCCTTATGTTGTTAAAACTATGCCTGTTGCATGTATTGTGCCAAGCATAGAATTGTGAAACATTCATAGAGTTGCTATGTTGGAAAGACATCGCGAAAGAACCGAAATGATCACTCTCCACAAGATATTATTTATTGTTTTTACATTTTCTATCATTTGTAAATATTATACGGGTAAAAAACCCACAGTGATAATAGTTAAAGATCCAAAATTCAGTGTTCTTTCACCGTACAGTGCTCCGAAAATACCAGTTACAGATGATTACGAGCAACTGATCAATTTACAGAATTTCTCTTTCATACATAATCCACTGCCATGCAAAAACTATACTGCCGGGCTTTTGTTGATGGTGATAGTGTCTTCAAACCCAAATAACTCTAAACATAGAGAGACTATCCGAAGTACTTGGGGTCGAAACTATGACTCTACAAAAGTTGTGTTTTTGATTGGTGAGTCAGAAAACGTAACTGTATCAAACCAAATAAATAAAGAAATTATGAAATATGGAGACATAGTACAAGGCAACTTCATTGATGCATATAGGAATATGACCTACAAGCATGTCATGGGCTTAAAATGGATAGTACATCACTGTCCAGTTGCCAAATATGTTTTGAAAACTGACGATGATGTTTTAGTCCATTCTCGTGAGCTCAGGCACTTTCTGGCAAGAGAACTGTCACCTTGGGGAAGTAATGATTTGATTATGTGTCAAGTACTTGAACATGCACTAGCTCAGAGATCAAACAAATCAAAATGGAAGGTTACGACTGAGGAATATGATCAAAAATACTATCCGACATATTGTGCAGGTCAGTATGAGCTTATTAAGATGAGTTTTTGTTGAATTATGTATTTTAAATTAAGCTAACTTTTAAACTATTGCATTCCATCATAAGAGGAAACAGGATAATGTATTAGTCATACTGAGATAAAACATATATTTATCCTTACATACTCAAGTAATTCTTTCAAGGCTGAGCGAGCTATCTTCTAACCTTACACACTTCAATAGTTTTCTCTTATGTCATGAAGTCCTTGTTTTATTTAAAGGCAAACACTCCCTAAACCTTGACCAGGAGGAATAGGAGTGTGGTTGATGGGGTTGAGGTAACAGGTTCGGTGTTGAACCTAACAGTTCAACATTTCCCTTCTTTGTTGCACACTGCCATTTTGGGACTAATGATATCCGGAATAGTGGCCCGTATCCTATGAACTTTACCCTAGCTTCTTACCATCCAGCAGGTCAATTGACGGACGGAATCTAAAAAATCCCCAGTTGACAGTTGGATGATGGTGAAATTCATTGTTTTTATTATGTTAACCATATTGATTATAGTATTTATTTTCAGGTTGGGCAATATTATATTCTCAAGATGTGATACACAGACTATTAAAAGTTGCGCAATCATTACCATACTTCTGGATAGATGATGTCCACATCACTGGGGTCTGTGCTGAAAAGATAGGCGTACCTCGGACGGTATTATCCACTTTAATGTTGTCACAGCTACGAGTGGAAATATTGAAGTTATTTGGACCAAAATATACTGGACCGTTTTTATTTGGACCACCTGATCTGAGTTCTGTGACGATTAAAGATATTTGGAAAGCCATTCCTGTGTAGTATTTTAAGGAAATGCCATATTTTTATTGTGTTTTATTGTTTGTAAGTTACTGTTAGTATATAATTTGAAAGCTGTGACTTTTTTGTATACTACTAGACTATTATATTTGGTCTCCCAGTGCCAGTACTATCATGTAACAAGCCACTTTTTATAGAGGTCATACAGAGGATCAATGCTCATAATAAATTATGTTCAAAATTCAGTTCAGTTATATTGTGACTGAAGCATGATTGAAAGTTGAAAAAAAGGTAATCGGCTAGACTTGCACTTTGTAATGCGAGTGGAACGTAATTCGTATTCTCTTTCATCGTTAGACACGTGTCAAGTTTGACATTTGTGCGATCGAGATGAGATCGAAACTGAATTTTGAATTGAACATATTTTATGATCCTTTGAGTGCCTATACTGAGTTTTTGCGTTTGCCATTTCACATTCGCTAGTGAGCGCGTAAACGTTTTGTATGGGATTAGATTAGCGCCGCCTGGTGGTAAACGTGGGAATCATTTTTCGGTGGGCAAGTTAGCTCCTAACGTGACACTCCGATTCACTTAACTCGGTATAGGCACTCAGATGACACTACAAAAAAAGCGCGCGTTATGCTACCTCTATGGCGCCAAAATTCGTTAAATCATTATCTAGTCTAGTCTAACCAAAAATTTTTTTTTGTAAACAGCTGGACTAGTGGTGTACATAAAAGTTATTCAGACTGAGTTCACGGTCTGTTTTATGCTAATTTTGCTATTGTTTATTTTTATAGATAACATTTATTATAGCACTTTATAATATCTTATTCTTAGATAATTTACTAAATAACCAAAGATTCCATTGAATAGTTATAGTGTCTCTTGTTTCGTAATAATTATATTTAAAAAGTATAATTATACTCGTATTATACAGAGGTATAATGGTACGGGACCCTTCGCGTGCGAGTTCGACTCGCGCTTGAGTGGTTTGTTTCTCCACCTTTTTATGACCTAAGAAATTGATTGTTATTTGTTGTTTATGTCGACGGTCCCTACGTACACACATACCTACTTTATATAAACATGTCAAAAATTGTATGTTTTTATTAGATTTTTCATTGCACATAAAAAATTTAACCAATTTCAAAAAATAATTTTGTTACCTCATAACTTTCGACTAGGAGAATCGATTTTGATGATTCTTTTTTATTTGATAGCTGGCGCTTCCCGTGTGGTTCCATATCGATCTGGTCCGATGAATTCGGTTTTTTCAATGATATTATATAAGTAAAAAGAGGGTTTTTTTGTAAGAATTATTTTTGTTAGCTAACCTATCTTCCATGTATTGGTAAAAATAAAAAAATGCCATTTTTGACACGATGTCAGCGTCAAAAGTAAATGATCATTTTCAGATTTACAAAATTCGTTGCTTACAGTATTTTTTTTTATATTGGACTACATTACTTCACTTCGCCTGATGAAAAATTAAAGGCAAAGGAAAGCCACTACATACACGAAAGTGCTACAGTGGTGGCCCTCAGCTTGACGATCTCATCAATCACCAAAGTAACCTAAATTTCTTGGTGAAAACACTGTTTAACTACTTAGTAGTGAGCTCCATTTAAATTTTAATGTTATTTTTTTCAAATTTTTTGATTTGTAATCTGTGCTATCATCATCTACTTTTGTCGCTGAGTGTACGTAGGAATCGATAATGTGCTGTACTTGTTATAATGTTCGAATAAAAGACATTTACTGTGTGCCTTCAAATTGATTTTCTTTTATCACTGGTACAATGGATCAAGATTCTTGGTTGCCTTGGATTTCTTTGCTTCTCTTTTTCAACGTCCACAATATTCTTCTAGTATTATGGGAAAGTAAATTTTGCAGATAATCTCGTGGAGACAGTTCACTGGAAGGATTCTGTGTGCTTTCAGCGGGGAAACCAAATTTTCCCCCTATTCCCCCCCCCCCCCTCCAGGATCGGCACCGTGAATGTGACGCCCCCTTTTTTTTCCGTGCAGAAATCTTCATGGATGCAGCGGGGCAGGTTATGTCGTACTCTTGCCGACTAAAACTGGACGCCGTCTAGGGTCTTCTGGTGTCACACACATCAATAGGTCTCGGTGACCTCTTCCCAACAGGTGGGCCGTGTGCTTGTCTGCCACTTAAAGAATAAATAAGACACCAATTAGACTAAGGAGAAGTCGTCTTACTTTCACAAACTCGCGCAGAAATCTCTCCGCATAAAAAAACTCCGTCATTATAAAATTCTTACTTAGACTTTTAAAGAAAGCTTATCATCAGGAAACTTAGGCACAAATGGAGTGTAGGCAATACTTCTCTCTTTCTTTCTCAAACACAGTTCACTATTATTGCTTGGCGTTAACATATAAACAGCATTATAATTTGAATATATAATTTGACTTGCTTCAAATCCAGATTCCATGTTTTTAAACACTATGCCAAACGCTTGCTTTATTATAGACACTTTCGTAATTTTGCGGTGTAACAAATCATCTATATATATTCCATGGTTTGTAGCAAAAAACACATCACCGGTCCTATAATCTTGGTTTATTTGAGTGACTCTTACAGTCTTGCTTAGCGCGTAAACCGGATCACTAGGTCTATCAGCTTTAAATAAACCTGTTTTATTAGACATGTATATAGATAAATATTTAGAAATAAAGAAATTTTCGACTTCGATTCCTATAGCTTCTGGTACATTAAACAATTTGCCATGGATGTACATGAAAAGTAGTTTTGCACATATCACGTAAAAATTTCCATGAATGAAAATGCGGGTTATTCCACCGAATTTTCTGATTAAATCAGCCTTCTGCGTTTTATAATCGTATTCGTAAAGTCCTTCGCCTCCTATGTAAATGGCGTCGTGCTTACGATGGTAAGCTACGGCGCGACCGTTAACCACGTTTTTAATCACGTTACAAGTCCTATTCTGAATGTCACAGCGATTGATTTTGGGCCCTGGAGTAGCGGCGCCCCAATCGGAATAACTAAAGAATAGGTCGCCAGTATACCTGTCGGCAAAATAAAATTTTATGTTAAATTCATTAGGTAGGTATACCCATTGTTCAAATTACCTACATTTTGGCAAATCAGGCAGTTATTCATTCCGCCCGATTAATGCCAGGCATAAACCCCTCTATATAGGTTTATGCCCTGACATTTTGAGCATAAATAATAAATGCCCAAAGTACCTAACAGGGTATAAACTGGAAATTCCTGGAAACCTGGAATTCTTTACCAGCTCACTTGTTTTCTTCCTCATCCAGTCCCGGGTCCTTTAAGCGGGGTGTGAAAAAGCATTTGATGAGGCCGTCAAGCTGAGGGTCACTATTGTGGCACTATCGGTGTTTGCAATGGTGCCTCCCATTCTAGATTAGCTTACCATCAGGCGAGGTGAAGTCATATTGACGTGACCGGCATAAAAAAACCTATTACTAGTTCTGAGATTTTCATAAAATAAATTGTAAGACAAGGACTTCGTAATCTCTTTCAGCACTACAGACATTCATCATGAATGGGCGCAGCCTGGTTTTAGTATGGGGGATCATAGGGATAAGGGGGCTGCACCCCTAACACCGAGAAGTGTTCATGACTTACTTGTGAATAACCAAATTCATGGCGCCATGGGATCCAAACAGTTTCTCTTGCTCATAGTATTTGTTGAGGAATGTCACACCTTTGCATTTAGCGTGGTTCGTCTCACTTGATACCATTATATTCTTCAAAAGCAACAGGACCAAGATATACATTTCTTTGTTGGAAATTAAATCATTCAGGTACCTATTTCTCCTAGGAAACTGAGACGGTCTATAAGCCACGATGACCGCTTCTCATCAGATATGCCGTGTGTTTGTCTGCCACCTAAGTTGTACCTATAAAAAAAGACGGCAGCGCCTTTTACTTGCCGCCTGTGGCTTATCGTAGCTGAGGCGAAAGTGGCCTTTCAGAGGGCTGCTCGGAGCCTCTCCACAGGGCTCTGTAGAGGGCACAGTAGAGATAAGGCAAGGGGCGACCCCGGCCTTATTTATTTTATTTTTACTTATTTTTTTTCAAGTTTCTGGGTTCTTCGGAATGCGAGTGTACTTGCTCATAATTGTGATAATAAAACTATTGCAGTATTTTCATGTTTTTATTACTGCTGCACATAACTCCACTATCGGGTTTCCAATTGCTTCCACGTGCGCATTGATAACACATTTTGTTGCATATAAACACATTCTAGAACACATTACACAGCGCTACCTAGAGCCAAAATAAGCGGAACTAGCATGCAATATGGGTTCTAAAACGCGGTTAAGACAATAATAATTTATATAATGTTTCGTATTAGCAAACTTACGAAGTGACATTCGTTACCCACACTTTTTAAAGTCGTATTATAAATCACACCTTTATAACAACAAGTAACATGGCGGCCTACTTAAATTTAATTTTCAGTATTGAAATGTATTTCTCGATTCTAATGCTATTAAGTAGTATAATAAGACCAGGTAGCCAGAACCCCACTGAATGCACAGGAGTGGTATTTCTCAACCAGTATTACACGAAGCAAAAGCTATTTGGATCTCTTAATCAGCCCACGAACTTGGTGGTACATAAGTAAGTACAACCTACTGTAGAAAAACTACTTAAAATCAATTTTGCAACTGCTATTGTAACTACAAAAGTTTGTGTTTTAAAGAGGCTCACCAGTATTTTATGGAACACGACAGTATCTCCCGTCCGAATTCAGCAATTTGACTGGGGTAGTACCTACCTCCGCCCTAAAGACCGAGGCCATTATAACCATCGTGTTGTGTTCCCGGTGGTAAGTAGGGTAGCCCAAACTCACTGAGGGATTCTATGCTGTTAGCGGGGAGACCAATGTCTCCTGGGTTGTCAGCACAGGAAGTCTCTCAATCCCTCCTTATCCCCATCCAATTCTGTGTGTGACCAGGATTCCAACCTGGGAACTTCTGATCATCTGAGGTTGGCCACTTAACGGTAAACGTTTGTTCATGTCAGGGATATTTTGGGATGGATTTAAAATAATTATTTCATACAACTCCAACAGAACTTAGCAACTTAGTCATATGGCTGCTTAACATGCTACCTTATTTTTTTTATTCATGATAGGCTTACGTTTGACCTCAATCCCACCTGATTGTAAGTGGTCTACGATGAATCACGCTTGCTTAGAAGGAACCTATTCACTCGGGACTTGAATACGCCCAGGTTATAGCTTTCTGGAAACACAGCCTCGGGCAGGGAATTCCATTTCTATGTGTGCAAGCATCTAAACCAGAATAATCTTTTATGAACAGGTATACAGATGATTTTTTCTTCACACATTTGGACTGGAAAGCATTCAATGAAGCAAGAGACACAGGTGCAAGCTATAAAATTATTAACTGTAATATTACCAAAACCACCTGTACGGAGATTGCGAATGTTATAGACGGCCATGCTATAGCGTACGATCCTAGGACTTTTGGTATATTCCTTGGTGGCAAAGAAGGTATCTACAGATATAATAGCAAGGCAAAATCTGGTTACTTAGTTTCAGATGATCCGAAAGTATGGCACATATTCATCCAAAGAAATTTTTATATTATTCGTGAAAAGAAACTCTATGTTTTGAAAAATGAAACATTTGTAATCGTACCAGAAGCTAAAGATATAGAAATTGAAAATTTCTTCGTCTCTAAAGATTATTCGATATACTATTCAAACTCAACTGGTTTATATAAAGCTGATACAACAACTAGTCCGGCTTACTTGCTGAGTGATACAGTAAGAATTAGACAAATAGCTCAAGATTATGCGAGCAGAGATGTGTTTTTCGCTGCAAAAGATGGAATTTACATGGACGATGTTTTGCAAAAGAAACTTATGAAGGTAGCCGATATCAAACGCGTTTATGGTTTAACTTTTAGATATGTGAAATTGTTGGATTCTAAATACAAACGAAGACATTTGATGTATTCTAATAATCGTGCTATATTTTTGCTCAAACCTAGTAATAAAAGTCATTGTATGGGGCAGAATAAGAACCAATTAAATGGATATACTCCTAAGCTTAACGAATTAACAATTCAACCCAAGGTTTTCAGATTTTGGAGAAGACATTAAATCAGGATATTTATTCGTTGGTTTTTTTTGCGCTTGTTTATATCACTACTACTTCGTGAATAAATTAAACCAGTCATGCTACGTTAGGTATAGGTATGTACCTAGAACGTTTCACTTGATAAAATTCATGGTTACCAAGCAAGATATAAACACACAACTTTATCTGGTGAAGTTCAAACTACGATGTCATGAACGGACCCGAAGTTAATTAATCAATCAATAAATTAGCCTGTCGACGTCCACTACTGGACATATTAGGCCTCTCCCAATGTGCACCATACCGATTCTCCGCCTTCCGCATCCAGTCCATCCCAGCTACCTTTTTCAGGTCGTCGATCCATCTGGCAGGGTGTGTCCCACCTCCCTTTTGCCGACCTGCGGTTTCCATTCTAGGACTCGTTTGCTGCAACGGCCATCGGTCCTTCGACAGATGTGGCCAGCTCATTACCATTTCAGCTTACTTATTCTGCGAACTATGTCGGTAACTTTAGTTCTTTGTCAGATGACCTCATTGCGACCCGAAGTGCAAGTTTTAATGTAATCAGGATAGCTGCTGGAATGATATGACGAATGCATTGTTGGATGGTTTGTGTGTTATCTTTTTAAATGGTAGGTACCTAATCTGAGTCACGGCTTAGTCATGAAGTTACATTTAAACTATCAGAAATCAATCAATTTTCGATTCGTTTTGCTAGTGAAGTGCAATTTGCCACAATATTAGATTTATCTGTTTAATCGAAACGTGTTGGCAGCATAGTACAGCAAAGTTACAGTGATAACTTCTTCAATGGACTATTCGCAGTCATTGTAAGTATCTTCGTTTGACTTAGATATTCCTAGTAAACTTCTGCCGTAAAGGTTTCAGCATCTTTTATAGCTGGCATAGTACCTAGTACTTTTTTTATACCAGTTAGGTGGCAGACAAGCACACGGTCCATCGGATGGGAAGCGGTCACAGCCTATAGATGTGTGCAAATGCCTTTTCGACGTGGATGGTATCCATGGGGATTTTCACACGATAAAAGCAGGGTCGGCATCGCGAGTGTGACCCCTCGTGTTATATTCGTCCATAAACCACAGTGAACGCTTCCCATCGGGTGGACCGTATGCTTGTCTGGCACTTAAGTGGTATAAAAAATCTGTTCCGCTTTTAGATTACTTAGGTCTTCCTCGAACTAGCAATCATTAAGAAGAACAGAACTGTAACAAATATTTTTTTCAGAGTCGTGAGCTTACTGCTACAATTATTTTTTACATGCAGATTAACAGTAGCTGATAAAATAAAACCTATATGTGATGGTGTACTGATAAGCCGTCAGTATTATGAGAGACAGATGCTGTTCGGGACGCTCAATACACCAACTAATCTGGTGATGCATAAGTAAGTACAACTAAACATACTTATAGAACTGTTTGCAGCTGTTCTGCTGACCCAGATAGCAACCCATTTATGTCCGACTGCTGGGTTTCCTCTCTTCTAACGAGAGAGCTGAGAGGGTTTAGTTTAGACCTTAATCCACACACGCTGGCCGAATTCGGATTTAGCATCTGCTGACGGTGAAGGAAAAACATTGTGAGGAAACCCACATGTCCTAGAAGAAATTCTAAGGACATGTCCGATCCACCAACCCGCAGGCCGCATTAGGCCAGCGTGTGTGGATTAAGGTCTAAACCCTTTCAGCTCTCTCGTTAGAGGAGAGGAGACCCGTGCCCAGCAGCGGGAAATAAATGGGATGCTATCCTTAACATCATATCACCTTACTGTTAACAGGTACAGCGGCGAAATTTTCTTCAGCCACTTATTACGAGCAGGTAATAAGACGGATTATGTAATCAGGGTTTGTAACGTCGAGAAAAGAACCTGCAAGGATCTAACGGAAGTTCCGGGAGGATTTGCTATAGCTTATGACCGGACCACCGATGACGTATATTTCGGGGGCCGCAATGGCATCTATAAATACAATACAAACACACAGTCAGCACATTTTTATTCAGCACAACGAAGAAAAATATTGTATATACTAATCCATAAATATCTGTACTTTATAGAAAGTAATTCGAAACGACTGTACATATATAAACGGGGTAAATTTTCAACGATACCGCAATTCGAGAATGTTGAAATGGATAACTTTTTTATATCCAGACGTTCGTCCGTATATTTCTCAAATAAGACTGCGCTGTATAAGGCAGACAGAATTAATAAACCGTTTTATCTCGTAGATAAAGATGTTGATGTAAATCAAATTGTTCAACATCATAGATCTAGACGAGTGTATTTTGCTGGAAATAGAGGCATATATTACATGCATGATACAGCGAGCAATGAAACCAAAATTAAAAAAGCAGCTACTATGACTCCGGTATTAGGAATGACGTTTAGAAATACTACTTCTTCTAGATTTGAACCAATACAAGTAATATATTCAGATAAACATTCTATTTATAAATTAACACCGAGTAAGCAAAATGAGGTGTGTTTAAAAGAGAAATTGAGAATATCTAAATATTTGAGAGGAAAGAAAAGAAGTCAGAGGTTCTTACAGAAGTAGGTAAATGTTACAAATAGTTCTAAAATTAAAAAAAAAATTATATTTAATCATACTTAGTTTTAATATAGGTATCTGTTCTGTTTACGGTTTATCTGAGTGAGTTCACAAGGCAATATTAAATTAATTAATTAATTTTATGCAATGGGTAGATACTAGCTATCACATTGGGGTAACCTGAAATGGTAGGTAGTTCTAAGTGTTATGGTAAATAAAAAAAAATATGTAGGTACATGTACTTCCCTACTTAATAAAAAAAAATAAAAAAATAAAACAAAACCTTTATTATGTCTATCAATTACATTTATTCCTAGATTTGTACAATGTCCAATTTAAACATTTTTTTACTATTCTATTTACGTTAAAACATCTATATTTTAATTAATTTCACAAGTTTTTTTTTTATAAAATTATTACTACCTATATTAACTTATAGTTATTGTGCGATTTTGGTATTTAGATTTGATTTTTTTAGATAGGTAGGTACTTACATAAAGATTACGACTTTGCACCCTCAATACGCTGTAAAACCAACGTTGAGTTTACCTTAAATCACTAAACTACTTATTTCCTTTAACTCGAAAGTCACCACTTAATAGGTATTATTACACTTTTTTTATTAGCTTAAGACTACGAAATATTTTATTATAAAAAAAATACAATTAATACAGGATGATACTTCTGGTCTGGGTCACAATTGAAAATCAGCGTTGGTTGCAACCCAACATAATGCTGAGTTGTGCCCCTTTGGCACTCTCTGTAACTATTTAGATATGTACCTATATGTGTGCGAGTAATGTAAGAGTGTCAATATGTATATGTTTTATTATTTCTTTCTTTCTTTCACTTCTTATGGACACCCACGAGGGCAAGGCCATGGGTAACAGTTAGTTTCCCATAAAGGACTCTGACATAAATCGCGTGCAATTTAAATCATCGCGTGATTTCACACTATGACCCACTTGCTCATGGTTTTTACTGACTGGCCTATGGTCACATACCTGCGGAGTATGTCATGTTATGTAATTGTATTCGGCATTGTAGAGAAATATGTGCAACTTTCACGTACCGGTTGTATTTGTTAATAATTGTGGACACAATGTACCACATGCCCTGTGTGTCAACCTATAGATACTTATGGCAATGTTCAAGGACGGCTTTTTACGAATGGATGATAAACTAGACTTTCTCTAGAAATTCGACGGTAAATGAATCTTTCGCAGTCTAAAGAATTTTTTTAAAGCGTACTATTACCTCAATTACTAAGTTTTCACACGAGTTTTGACCTTTCATGACACATCTTTCTAGCTCAGTGGTTAAGAAGTCGCCATTACGGTTGAGAGTTCTTTAGTTTTAGATCCTAACACAAACAATTTTATTTGGCTAAATAGGTTATGCTTAAGTAACATACATTTTTAATGGATTTCTGTCATGTAACGCTGGACTTATTGTTTTACTTATCTAATTGAATATTCTTAGTAATTAATATTAGGCTAAATTTCTTTCAGTTTGCTGCCACAATATCTTCTTTTCTAATGAGCTTCATTTGAGCTTCAGGATCATTGACTTTCCTCTTATTCTTACCTTTAAAGCTGTCTTCTATATCTTGCAAAGTTCTATCTTTAGTTTCAGGCAATAAGCTATACATTATACTAAGAAACACTATTAAAGTAGCTGAGTACACTAAGTAAGCACCTTCAACACCTATTGATGAATATAAATGTGGAGCAGTTTTCATCGACACCACAAAAGCTGGCGTCAAAAATGATGTAGAAAGCGCTGAACCTAGACTTCTATATGCTAAAGGAAACACTTCACCGCATATCACCCAATTCAATGCTGCTAAACCTAAACAGAATGATAAAGTGTATAAAATCATCAAAGCCATCGGTACAATGTCCAAAAACCATGGCGCGGTAAATATACCAGCTCTTCTAAGATAAATAAATACTGATATCGCAGACATGGATAATACAGTCATTACACCGCTAGTGAATAAAATAGTCCTTCTCCTAAAGGATTTTAACAAGAATATAGCTAAAAATGCACACACTGTTCTTAATAAGTCTATCACAGTGAACTGCCAAGCGACGTCTTTAGGATCACCTTTATCTAAAACCGCTTGGAGTATTATATTTCCATATGCAGCAAACATATGCGCGCCTCCAAACTCAAAGACAATTAACATACTTATAGCTATTATAGCTGGCTTATAAAACTCTTTCTTCTTGAATATCTTTATAACATCACTAATTGTTTCGAAAACTTTCTTGAATATATTGTGACAAGCATGTGTTTCAGCTTTTTCTCTCCGTTCTTCTGCTTCTTCTAATTCTTGCGCGTCTATCATTGCTTTTAATTCCTCTTGTTGCTCAGCACCTTTGCCTCTTACCCATCTAAAAGCTTTTCTAGCCTCCTCATATTTCTTTTTTGAGACTAACCAACTTGCTGATTCTGGAGACAGGCTAATTATAGCCATGGCAAGGAGAGGAAATAATGCGCAAACTGCTGCAGTCATCTTCCATGACAAATAAGCTCCCCATAAATGAGACAAAAATATTCCCAATCCCAAAGAAATTGCAAAAGTACCTAAAAATACTCCTCTGTATATTGGATCAGTGTATTCAGCTACTAAGATAGCAGCTAAAGGAGTGCGGAGACCTAATGCTAAGCCGTGGAAAAGTCTTGCTAAAATGAATAGAGGAACGGAGTTTCCGAATATGAATACTATCCAGCCGAGGAGAGCTGGTATGGTTGAGATCAGATGAGCCCTCTGACGGCCGTATCTTGTCATCAGCACCGGGGATATGAAGTTGCCGATGATACCCATCACGCCGACGACAGACGCTGAAAAAGATAACATTCGCATTTATTTTATAGTTTTAGAAAATATCAGCCCAGACAAAACGTTTTTTGTACGCGTGGAAACCTCCACAGATACCTATGATCACCGAGGCTAAACGGTGACCTCACCAATAAAACAGCTGTGAGTGTCATAGGCTGAATATCATCACGCTACTGCCCAAGGAAGCGGAACAACAATCACAAATTCGAAGAAATCCGGTAGATTTCCAAAAATTTTAGGAACAGTGATAAATTTGGGCATATATACATAGGTACGGGTTAAAAAGGGTGCATCGGGGTTCGAAATACGCCACGGGTGAAGCCGGGGAGGGCCAGCAAGTTATTAATAAACTGGGGCATATTCTCCGAATCCACAACAAGTAAAAGCTGTATACTGTACTCAATAACTTGTTTTCGACCTTGATTAATGTGAGCTTGTCAGGTTCATGGGCAGTTACTCACCGTTGAGTTCATTAAAAAATAGTTCACTTTTGTTATTGTTATGCGCAAAAAATATGCAACGGTGTGCTGTGCACGAGTTCTCAAGTGCGATTTCCGGGTCGGGTAAAAAGTATTATTGTTGTTTTCTATCAATAAGTAATAACTAAATTCTCAATAACAACAGTCAGGAAAGAATGTTGGTATAAAGGCCTTAGGCTTAGCCCCTATTATGTTAGCAGGTACGGCAAACCTTTATTTATACAAATAAATAAAATTGATGCAAGTATATTTGTAATCTTAAAATAACGGGTTTCAAATACATCTTTATAAAATTGTAAAGTTGCTGTGTCTGTACATCTATTCATTTTTTTTAAAGTCGGACACGTCAACATGACTTCACCTCGTCTGATGGTAAGCTAAAGGCAAAGTCTCTATAAAAGAAAGTCGTGTTAATTGCATTATTTATAACTCAAAAATGGCTGAACCGATTTCGCTGAAAAATGGTGAGACGGTATTTCCATCATCAATTGTAATTTTTTTTAGTCCACTGGATTGACTGCACCCCGCCTGATGGTAAGCTGAGGTGGAGTCCAAAAAGTAGTGGTCACCATTCCCAAGAGATGTCCTTAGAATGGTGACCTCTACCCAGACGGCCTTGACAGATTATTCAAAGGTCGAAAAGCATTAAACTCACCTATCCATGAAGTGTCATGGTCCGTCAGCTTGACAGGCACTCCGTCTCTATTGATCTGGGCGAACAGCACTGCCGGGAACCCATGAGCGCATCCATGGCCTGCTATATTCAACGCTGCACCGCTCACCACAAAAGCCTGAAACATTTGAAATTCGGCAGATAAATAAATATTCTACGACATTCTATGCAGCGCTATCTAGACCCAAAGTAAGCTAGTTTAACTAGCTTGTACTGTGGGTTCTAGAATGCGGATATACCTACATACTTGTGCACTTTTTTGTAAACATATAGAAACACCCAAACCAAAGCAAATATTTATGCACACATATATTTGCAATACGCGGGAATCGAATCCGAAACCTCCGACTTAGCAGCCGAACGACCTACTTTTACGCCACAGAGGTCGTCTGAATCATCATAACCTCATTTGTCGGAAGTGAAACTTTTTTAGGCCCATTGGGTATTTTTTAAATAAGAAAAAAACATTTGAATTGCGAATTGTTACCGCTGCCGCTGTCCACCTTTTTAAAGGGGCTCATTGTCTGTGGCTCTCGACATTTTTATTGAAGTTATTGAGGGTTCTTGAATGTTTCTTAGGATTCTTGAAGGTCTTGAGGTTATCATAGGGTTCTCAATACTTTATACTAAACCCCGTTCCAAATCCGTAAATTCAAAATTGATTTCTGACTCAACCAGGGCCTCGATTCTGCTAAAGACAAACCACTGTAATACCACTGACACTCTAAAAAATGCCATTTAATTGTAGACTTTATTGTTATCAGATTAAAGTCTAAAGTCAAATGATATTTTGTAGAGCGAATGAAAAAGTTAAATGAATTCTTTTCATTTGATTTTAGACTTTAACTGTAAAACAGTAAAGTCTACAATTAAATAGCATTTTTAGAGTGTCAGTGGTATTACAGTGGTTTGTCTTTAGCAGAATCGAGGCCCAGTAATCTTGACACAATTTCTGTTCAATAGAAACGCTTAAGTCATCTTAAGTAGACCTTTGACGCTGACTGAACGTGGCTAACATAATACGAGAGCAGGTATTCAATCAATCAATTAGCCTATAGACGTCCACTGCTGGACATAGGCCTCCCCCAATGTGCGCCATACCACTCGATTCTCTTCCTTCCGCATCCAGTCCATCCCAGCTACCTTTTTCAGGTCGTCAGTCCATCTGGCTGGGGGGTATCCCACCTTCCGTTTACCGAATCGTGGTCTCCACTCTAGAACTCGTTTGCTCCAACGGCCATCGGTCCTTCGACAGATGTGGCCAGCCCATTGCCACTTCAGCTTGCTTATTCTGCGAGCTGTGACGGTAACTTTGGTTCTTTGTCGGATGACCTCATTGAGGTAGTAGGTACTAAAAGATATTTCAAGATCAACGCAATAAAAATACCCAGGAACTAGGTTATAAAACATATCAATCGAATTTGGCGAAACGAATTTAGTTGTAGCACAGAGTGACCAAATAGTACTATGCCTCGTAGGTACAGTCGCCATCAGATATATTGTAGCAGACAAGGTGACCAAATACTTCTGAACAATTTAAAATGTCAATAACTTCCATTCACTACAAGTTACCATTAATATCTGAACATTCATTACCTCAATAATATCTCAGCAGATGCTTGTCCATAATTTCCGTACAAACAACTAACCAAAAATATCTGAACACTTAGGTCAAGCTCAGATTTCTAAGACTACCCCATCTGGAATGGAAGTTATTGACATTTTAAATTGTTCAGAAGTATTTTTTCACCTTGTCTGCTACAATATATCTGATGGCGACTGTACAAAGGAATTGAACAAAAAATGTACGCACATAAAAGCTTTGTATTGAGGTAATCAATTGTTATACGTGTCTAATATCTTTTTAAATGAATCCATCGATCTATTTTTATTACAATGTTTATTAAATTTGGTTAAAAAACCGATTAACGGGTCATGCGCAACGCAAGGTTTTTAATAATCTATTTGTCAGAAATAGAATCAAACAAAAGTTCCGTATCATCGTACAAGTTATAGACACTGTGTTTTTTTTTCATATACCACTCAGGTGAGAAACAAGCACACGGTCCACCTGATGGGAAGTGGTCGCCGTGGCCTATGAACGTGTGCAACACCAGAGGCATCATTTTCACGCTGTCGACTCTTAATGAATTTATGGTTCACGGCATCTAACTTGGTAAGATTTTGGAGTAATGTAGAACCGATTTTGATGCGAATTTTTGTGTTTGATAGGTCTTGGTCAGAATTAGAATACTACATTATCGTCTTTGCTACATATGTATGATCACAATAGGTTAAGTAGGACCGGAGATAAAGTCAAAAACGCGAAAAACCGACATTCACCGTAGTTACTAAAATCAACAGAGCAACTTAAATAAAAGTTTATAAAAATCAAGATAATTTACCTGCTTTATAAAAGGCTTCATAGCTGTTTGACTTCATACAGGACAATGAGGCTGTAACAAAAAAGAACAATAAAACTAATGTAATATGCAAATCTCAATGAGCAATTGTCATGGCTATTGTAAAAAAAAAAAAAAAATTTCAAATTCAAGTGTCTGTCTGTTTAGTAGTCATTATTCTCATAACGATGTCCAAATTGCATTCAAAATTTGCCCAGGATCCGCTCATGATATACATACCTACATACATACATAAACTCACGCCTATATCTTCGAAGAGGTAGGCAGAGGTGCTAGCACCCACATTTCGCCAGTTTATGTTTAGGTCCCAATGTAATAGGTGGCGAGTCTATTGCCATTAACCGGGCACTTATAAACCTGCGATAAATACACACATAACTTCGAAAAGCATCGAAAAGTCATTAGTGTGTGCCATGGTGAACCTGGGATCGAACCCGAGACCTCGTCTCAGCAGTCCATTACCTCTCATGATATGCGAGACAGAATCTTATCGGGCCACCATACATCTGAAGAAGTTTTAGTCGGTTCGCGCCTGACATAACTGTCCCCACTGACTGACGCGGTGGAGGGATTTCCGCACGAAAAAACATTGCCTGTTTATGGTTTTGGATGTGTAGACTCCCAGCAAACCTTTGAGTAATAGAGTGAATATCTGTTGGTTGAGCCCCGTATACCTTTTTATAGGGCCCTGTAAACCATAGGCTATAGACTACTGTCTATAACAGTAAATGGCTGTACAATCTGTGGTATCGGTTAATCGAATCCACACTAGTAGTGTACGTAATACCACTTTTATATAATCAAAAAATCATAAAATTAAGGCCTGTTTCAAAATCCAAAAACTGCTACCGGTAGCCAGTTTTCTGGGCCAATCCACTTGATAGTTTATATTGTAAGGCAATAACTGTGCCTGTGACTTTGCCTGCGTTAACAGCTACACTTACAACTAGGTTAGGTAGTAGTCGGGTGTGGGCCGGAACCTCCACGTGGTGCACCCGGGCAACGGAGGCGAGCAGCATCCCACTCGCCTAGAGTGCGAGGGATATGCCTATTGGGTAACCTTACACCCCGGTAATTAAGACCCGAGATGGCGTGCGGTTTTAGTCGGTTCCATCCCGACGTAACCACCCCCGAAGTCCGACGGGGGTGGCATCCATGGGGATTTCCGCACGATAAAAAAAAGGTTAGTCTGTGTAACGTACTATAACTAGTTACCAGTGAAAATCCTGTCAAAATCGGCCCAGCCGTTCCAGAGTCTATTTACTCCTAACAGAGAAAGATTAAAAAAAAAAAATTTTAGATTGAGTATTGAGTGAGTCATGACTTTTATATAAGTAATACTAATCCCCTTCTCATCCAGTTTAGCAAGGGAATTTTATTAACAAATTCCTTATAAATTTGGCTATTATTTTTTTAAACCTGAATCTAAATGTTGGTAACCACGGAGTCCGTATTTGTAACCATGTGCGTAACCGTTACTCCGTTACTTTCAAAATGAAAAAGGATAATACAGAGGGGAAAGTTTAAGCGTATGCAGACGATTATTTCGTCATTATTAAAGATATTGCAAAACTTTGAACTCTTATGATATCTGCATTGCTTAATCTATAAAATTGGCATCAACATTATACTATGGCACAGCTTTTTAACTAATCTGATAAGTAGAAACGTAATAAGTTGTTATTAAAAAATGTTTTAATATCTCCAATGTACAGACACTGCTAATTTTTAATTTTATAATAGTAGATATAGATATAAAAATGAAATTGCCGATCACTTACGCGATAAGGCCGGCCATTGTATAATTTACGCGTAATGAGCTAATTATAATATAAGTATAAATATTTGCATAAAAATCCGATTCTATTCTATAATTATTATGCACGTGTTTTAAACAGGAATAAAATAAAATAAATAATTAAAAAATACACGTGATTATAAGTGTTTTATTATATGCACGTGTTATAAACAGGAATAAAATAAATAATTAAAAAATTAACTTGCTCAGTTGTTAGTTAGTAGGTACGGAATCCAATTAGAACAAATTTTGACGTCAGATTGAACGCAAATTTAGTAAAATTATGTATCTTCGATGACAAAGCGATAGATAAATAAAAAAATAAAAGACAAGAACGACATAATTATTGGCCGGGGTGGGAGTGGCCCTCTAGAGGGCTGCTCCGAGGCTCTCCACGTGTCCCTCTGACTAGCAGATGGCACAGTAGGGAGCGAGCGGGGGGGCGAGCTGATTGTCTGCGCGCCGACGGTTGGGTGACAGGACGGCCTCCTGTCACCCTACACCCCACCGTCGGCGAATTCGTGCGATGCTCGCCCCACCCACCCCCCCTTTCGGGGGGTCGAGGGGGCCATCTTAAAACCGTAGATGGCCCGTGGTCAGCTAGGGTGCGAGGGATATGCCCATTGGGTAACCTTACACCCCGGTTACTAAGGCCCGAGACGGCGTGCGGTTTTAGTCGGTTCGATCCCGACATAACCACCCCCGATGGCCGACGGGGGTGGTATCCAAGGGGGTTTTCGACACGATAAAAAAAAAAGGTATCGTCCCTTAGCTTACAACACCGCTCAATTCGAAAATTGGGGGTATTGACATTTTAATGCCATTATAGAGCTGCTGGCGCTGAGCTCATTGCGCATCTAACTATGAGTCACATGATAAGTATAAATTTCAAGATTATTTAGACGATAAACAAGCTTAGAAATGAGCTGTTCACTCAATTATGTTTCTCAAACTAATAACTGTATCTAGCCTGTATAAATTATTGTAAATAGACCAAAGCCCGCTGAGTTTCTTGCCGGAGTCTTCTCAGGTCTGGGCCGCGTTTCGGTGTGGTACATTTGCTTCTAGATTTTGACATTTTGTAAGTTCTGCATTTAATGATCTAAGAATAAATGATTTTTGACTTTGACTTTGACTTTGACTCAACCAAATAGAAGTCACTTAGGCGGTGTGGTTTTCTCAAAGTCTTTTGTATAAAAACTCTCTTCCATCAACTTCTTGTGTAATGCAACACAAAATTTAGCGAGGGTTTAAAAGGATTTGGGGCTGCAAGCTCTGGCTACCCTACTTACCGCTGGGAACACAACACGATGGTTATTATTACCTCGGTGTTCTGTAGGGCGGAAGTACTACCCCAGGCGGACTGCTCAGTTCGGACGGGAGATACCGTCGTGTCCTACCTCCATAAATAGCCCTTCATCTAAATACTCAATTGTAACATTCACAATAGGTGTAATTACTTGCTTGTCTATAATTAGTTACTTGGTTCACACTTATAAATTAGTCTAATTATTCTGTCTGATTTATAGATTACCTAGTCACGACAGTACAACTAAATGAACTTGGGAAATGAACATGTACCTACACAGATTTTGCACGGAAATCCTTTGTTTATAACAATGATTGTATCAACAAATAATATTCAGACCTGTCTTATTACTTGCCAGCTTGGGGAGGGGTTTCGAACAGAAAACCTCTATATAAACATAGACGAATAATATACATAGACTGAAAATCCCTTGGAAAAAATCGTACGTCGCAAAAAGCTCGAAATTCGGGCAATTTCTAGATGGCGTTGCAAAATAATCCGAAGAGTACCTATTGCTTTAACAGTTGACCTAAAATTTTAGCCATACTAACAAACTCACAAACTAATAAACTACTTACAGAGCAAGTGAAATAAAACTTTTAATTAAAAAAACAGCAGTAGCAGAAATCCACTTAGTATGGGTCAATTAATTAACTCATTAATGATGGGCTAATTACTATTTAACAGTATTGTGAAAACAACTCCTTATTGTAATTCGCAGTGTCAGTCAGTTAGGTATCTACAGATAGCAACCCATTTATGTCCCACTGCTGGCCACGGGTCTACTCTCCTCTAACGAGAGAGCTGAGAGGGTTTAGACCTTAATTCACACACGCTGGCCTAATGGGGGTTGGTGGATCGGACATGTCCTTAAAAATTCTTCTAGGACATGTGGGTTTCCTCACGATGTTTTTCCTTCACCGTCAGCAGATGGTAAATATATTTTTTTATATACTACGTAGGTGGCAGACAAGACAAGACAAGCACAAACTGAAATTCACATTGGTACTGTCTGGCCGGATCCGAACTATCGATCCTGCATTAGATCCCTGGCTATGTCTACTGCTGGGTATAGGGTATAGACTCTGCCAATGTGCGTCATAGGCTAAACGGTTGTCGCTGACTGTACTAAGAGACGAAGCGTGATTACAGCGACATTGCGCCAAGTCACGAAATATTCTAATTAAGTACGGCATTCTCTTCATTATACCTTTATTTACATCTTAAAGAGGTTATCTGGACATGAGTTTACTTCATCCGCGGAGGGAGTCCACTTTACGCAGCGAACGGCCTAAAGTGTATGTACATTGCAACTTCAATATTTAAGCAAAGGGCATTGACGAATCTCAACCTGAAACGTGGCTTCTCCAACTATACTATACTATAGCAGTGGAGTTTGTTGCGCCGTTTCTTCTCCACTAGCGCCTAGGAAGCGGTGGTAAACTTAGTATTAAGTAGTTTTTGACGTCAAAAAGATGTAATTACGTTACACTATTTTGAAAAATAAAGAAATTGAAATTGAAATTGAAATATACTATTAAAATATGAAAGGTCTTGCTCAGACTTAAAATCACTCATATTATTTTGATCACAAACGGTTGAGTAGAACCGGAGATGTAGTTAAAATAAAACACGCAAATTCCGACGTCCACACGGGCGGAGCCGCGGGCATAGGCTAGTATAGCATAATTATTTATGTGTTATTTATGAATTAAAGATTCTTCCTTGTCAACATTGAAAAAAAAATCAACCAGCATTCAATCTGAAAGAAATCCACTGGTAGAAAATGCCTGTGGCATTAAGCCCGCCTATGCACCTACTTGCGCATAAAATTTAATAAAAAAATACTTCAATTTTATTATGCTGGTTAAAGCTAGCATATAGAGGTATAATACCTGCTATATTAATAGCTATATACCTACTAATTATGGATAACGATTAAATTGCTTGCTAATAAAAATACCTTTATACATTCGTAAACACTTCATAGAAATTCCTATCGTGTAGTCTATATTAGATACTTACTAGCGACCCGGGACCCGGCTTCGCCCGGGTGTAAATTCCAGTTTTCCAATAAAATATATAGCCTATGACACTCACGAATGACGTGGCTTTCTACTGGTGAAAGAATTTTTTAAATCGGTTCAGTAGATCCCGAAATTACCCCTTACAATTTAAAAAACACAAACTTTACCTCTTCATAATATTTATCATCTGTCTACAATATGTTGATTTGCATTAGAGTATCCTTCACAGGGAGGCTTGAACTACTTATATTCATCACAAATTCACCATTGCAATATTAAGACTTCGTTCACGTAATTCACGGGCGATAACATTGATCAGCTGACGCGCACACTACCTAATTTTGTGAACTGGACCGGCAGAATACCTTAGTAACTAATAGATAAGTAGTTACTAGTCAGTAAAGTCGACTGATAATGCAAATATTGCCTGGAAGTTGTATTTAGGTATTCAAAATTTAAAATTTACAGATAAAAATAAAATTAAACACTGTTTTTTTTTCATAAAATCTTGACGAGTTTATGGTGTCGTATGTCGTACTTTCTAGCGGTGACATGATGTTTTACGAAGTTCATTCTTTTGTTAAGAAATGTACCAGATGTGTGGTAAATTGTACGCTATAATTATATACAAAATGTACCATAAAGAATTAAGATAAAACAGAGGATGCTCAAACACAAATCAATACTTTGTATATCATAGACAATAGATAATACTATTTATAATTGTAAATGAGGTGTCTGTACATTGGAAGTATTCATTATTTCAGCCGAAAGACGTCCACTGCTGGACAAAGGCCTCCCCCAAGGATCTCCACGATGACCGGTTCAGCGCCTCTCGCATCCAGCGGTTTCCCGCGAACTTTACCAGGTCATCGGTCCACCTTGTTGGAGGCCTGCCCACACCACGTCTTCCGGTTCGTGGTCGCCACTCGAGAACCTTTTTGCCCCATCGGCCGTCGACTCTACGAGCGATGTGCCCGATGTCATTGGAAGTATTAATGGGCTCTGATTGCATTTTTCTTTTTCTTATGGACGCGTACAAAATGCCTTTATGAATATATTTTTCTTACTCGTTTAAATTGAACTTTTATTTCTAGAAAATACAGCGGACCTAGTACCTAGGTACGCAATGAATAAACCGCTCTTATTTACATACAAGTGGTTTTTATCTCATCTTAAAATAGAATTAACCACCTTTATAGATTGCATCGCGTATTTCTTCCAAGCTAGTTTAAACTATACTTAGGTACTGTGGGTCTAGAGAGCGCTGTGTGGAATAATTATTTATTTATTTCAGTACCTATCAGTTGCACGCAGGTTAATGAAACCATTGAAGGCTGAGTCATCAGCTTGAAGTGTTATAAGTAATACGACAATTTTATGAACGTAAAGTGTTTGAGTATCTTTAATCAATTACTTAATTATTAACTATTATTACCTATCTATTATAAAATTTTATAGTAGCTGTGTCTGTACATTGAACACTAACGGGTTAATACGCTGTTTCAATTGTTACAGAGGGAATGTCAGTCGGTTTGATCGCAATGGACGCAAAAATTATTGAACGGATTTTAATGCGGTTTTTGTATTCGAAAGGCCAGACTTCAAATCTATCGTAGGCATGTTTGATTGGTTGAGTGGAACCTATATACATATTATAACCAAAAAACGATAAACGACATTCACGCATTAAGTATACTGCTAATAAAATAACTTTTTTTTTTTTTTTTTTTATACTACTTAGGTGGCAGACAAGCACACGGCCCACCTGACGGGAAGCGGTCACCGTGGCCTATGAACGTGTGCAACACTAAGGGTGTCACACACGCGCTGCCTACCCTGAAGGGAAGGGGGGAGGGCTGGGAAGGAGTGGGGAGGCTAGGAAGGGATGGGAGGAGGAGGGGTAAATTGAGCTCTGGCTACCCTACTTACCGGCGGGAACACAACTCGATGGTTATTATGGCCGCGGTGTTCTGTAGGGCGGAGGTACTACCCCAGTCGGACAGCTCATTTCGGACGGGAGATACCGTTGTGTCCTACCTCCTGTACAAACTTGAGTGACTTGAGTATAATAATATATACATACCTTTAAATTGTTACGTTATTTTTGTTCCAAATTTGTGGGAAAGCCCCCCTTTTAAAACCCCAACACTAACAATCTTCATATCTTTACTGAATATGTATAAATACTCGTACCTATTATATATTTTCGAAACACACCCGAGTGAAAATATTAATATAAACGTAGGTACCAGTAAGTACTAATAAAAATATCGAATTATCGAATGTTACAATAAAAGAATCTAAAAAAATAAATACTTAATCATATTTATGATACCTATCCAAAACTATATCTTGAATAAATTGAATAAATGAAAACCCAGATTAAATGAAAAAAAAATATAGGTATATACTCGTATGAAAAAAGAAACCCTAAACGGGAAAATAAGTGATTCCCCGGCGCTTCCTACTTTGAAGACTATTAACAAATTAAAATTATAGGTATGTGAAATTTCTCACAAACACAAAATTTTACACATTTCTTATTTGTTAAGAATCTTCAAAGATTTTTAACCAATTACAAAAATTGTTAAATTTAACACATACCTACCGAGTATAAACACCTAATTTAACAATAGTTAAAAATCTTCAAAGTGATGGATGCCAGGGGATCATCTGGATACTCCAAAATTTCAAGATTCATCCACAAGTGAATGTTTATAAACGTTATAAAAATGTCTAATAACTTAAGAAACCTTTGATTCCGATGCGTCTCGATTACCGAACGACGACGGCTGACTATTCACGAGAGTAGTCCCTATCATTTATCTGACTTTTTGTAGGTAGCCTACGTATTGCAGCTAAACCTCTATTACCAAATAGTGTTCTACTTGTAACCTGATGTGATTTTACGCAATGTATGTGTGAAATAAATGAGGAGCTTATTTTTTATCAAATTGATTTTAGCTCTGTTTCTATCGTCCCGCTACTTCGCATTCATAACTGAAAATGCCTTTCAGTAAATGCTGAAGTGGCCGGATCAGACAAGTAATAGGTTTTATCTAATTTGACTACGGTTAGTACAGCACTAACTGCAGTCAAATTAGATAAAACCTATGCTTTGATGTAAAACATTGTTGGTGGACCAGATAAAGAAAAAAAAAACTTTTGGGCATTAAGTCAGACATTTATTTAATTAGTGTAATGTATTTGCATTTTGATACTGAAAACAGTATTTTGGATACTGTTTTTTTGGTCAACAGTAAACTGTATAATGTGGTGAAAAACAGTATAGGTAATACTTTTAACAGTATGGTTGGCAACCCTAATATGAGCACCAATTTTTGACGCTGACTGTACCTACTGTACTGTAGTACAATTTTATTTTAAAAAAGAATAGATACCTTCCACATTTAAATCCATCATGCGCCTGGTTCTGTAATGCAACGTTCTCAAATCGCGTAATTTCAATTCGATTAAAAGGAAAAATGGAAAAAGAACTGAATCCACAATGCCGAAGTCTTAGGCAATCGGTGGTTGTAGATTACAGGTAGTACATAATAAAGTAAACAATGACACAGTAAATTAATTAATTAGACTAACTGTTACATTGTAATTGATTGTAATACAAAGAAACAGATTATGTATTACATAACTTTGCGACACACGCAATGCGCGCACTTACGTGCAAAAAGTGGGCCGTCACAGGATGCCTGCAACGACGTGCATAACGCCTGGGGCCTGATTCAGTAAAATAACGTTTTATAAACGTGTGATTTCAGAGGTTACCAGAGTAGATGATAGAACTTATGATTGACGATACTTTTGGTGGCGATAAATCGACTCGATTATCGGCACCAAATATATTGTCAGATGCTTAGGTACTATATGGCTTAGCACTGCTGGGCACCGAGTTTTGACCTAAAACTATTTTTTTTAATCTGTAAATAATCGTCTACATTTGACGATGAAATTCCTTCGCATAATCACTTATTTGTACTTATTGAGTATAAAATATAGATTTTATGTGATATAAATTATGTAAAACTTGGTTGCGATATCTATAGGTACCTATACGTACATTAGCAAATTAAGAACTGTTTGGTTTAACATTAGTTATTCAGCTGTGCTAAGAACCATTTATTTGTAGAAAGTTAAGATATGATGTGAATTAATTCACGGTTCCCAACTGAAACAGCTGAAATATACAAACAGATAGTTACCTAATATTGTAGCCTATTATGTATATTGCGGCCTACTAAGATGTTAGGGGTCCAAGCGAAACTCTTCTGCTAACCAATATCACTGCAGTCGCTCCTGCTAAAACGAAGAAAAGAAAATCTAGAGAAACGGTAAGAGAGTAGGTAAACCCGTGAGAGTCTATTCTCGTAATAAAAATATGTTCAAAATTCAGTCTCGGTCTAGTCTCGATCTCATGTCGATCTCCTAAATGTCAAAAAAAATGGATTTTTGTAAAACTGTTTTTTGATATTTGGGCGATTGTTGATGGGTGATGGGAAGAATATTCTTTTGGTAACATTTGGGAGATCGACATGAGATTAAGACTAGACTAAGACTGAATTTTGAACGTATTCTTATACGAGAATTGGCACTCACTTTGCTAAATACAACGCTGTGACGAATGACTAATCTTTACAAGCTTTTTTTAACCTGTTGACGCTAGGGAAAATCACATCAGGCACCATTCCACAACCGTCACGTGTGCGGAATGAAATTTCTCTCATGCCTCAAAGTGTGCAATTATCGGATGCAACGTGTGAAAATGAATTCCCTGTCTGTGGCGAGCGCGTGCGATAAAGAATATGGCCGTGGGCATCATGATTCATGTCATACTTTATTGACCTCGTTTATTAATTTATGATTATAATAACAAAATATCAATAAATAATAAGAAATATCACTCTATAAAGATTTTCTTGTATGATATTTTTATGATTGATAATCTTGATATAAATCACACGTTGCACGTTAAGCCGTCGGTCCCGGTTGCTATACAACAAACATCTATGGCAGTCGTTACGGGTAGTTGGAGCCCTAAAAAGTCCAACAACAACGGTCTAGCTGCAATGCTCCGATATCGCCTAATGTCACCATTGGGTTGTGAAGGTCAGATGGCAGTCGCTTCATGGAAAATATCGAGGTCCAGCCAAATCCATAGTTAAGACTGGTAAAGCGAACCCCAGACTCCGAGGTGAAAGCTTTGGATGCGACTGGGATTAAAATTCTACGGAAAGATGGATCCGTACATCTCTGCTATTATTAAATGGTAAAGAAGCTGTGTGTACATTAGAGATATAAAAAAATGCTTTTATAATAATAAATATAATAATAATAAAATAAATAATAAATAAAATATATAATCAACCGAACGATTGTGAACACAATTTTTTTTTGTAAGTAATTCTTGTCTGTTTATAGGTTTGTCTGTTTGTGCGCGATGTACGCAAAAACTACTGAACGGATTTTGATGCGGGTTTTTTGATTGGAAAGTCTTGATCAGACAAAAAATCTAACGCATGTTTGATCACAATCGGTTGAGTAGAACCGGAGATATAGCCGAAAAACGAGAAATCCGGCGTCCACGCAGGTGGCTCGCGGGAAGCCAATATTTCAATATTTCCAATAGGTACCTATTAGGTACTTGTGAGATAAGTGCCTAAAAAGCACAGTTCTTCAAATTGAAAGTCAACACTCATATCATTGACGTCATTGTACTTATAAGGTACCTATACCATCGATTACCTAATAGTTATACGCCCACCATCACTAAATGACTTGCAAATCTATCTAAAATCCTTAAAAACATCTCCTTTTTTATGCACTAAAATTGCAAATAACAGCCCGATGGTAAAAGATTACCTATAGTTATAAAAACTCCATGGACATCAGAACTTTTTGTATTGTCGTCCTGCCCCCTTATTCGAATCGACCAAGCATAACGTGAAAACGCGCGTTCGTATTAGCCTATATATATTTTGATTTTGAAACATGTATTAATTTTCAGAAATCTATTACGAGTTCATTCGGCTGTTCTATCCACTCAATTTGCTTGACTTTTAATAAATAATAAGCGTTCTACCACATCGGTATCTAGACGCAAAGTATGTATAGTTTAACTAACTTGTGTTATGGCTTCTAGAATTTGGATAAATATACTTAGCATTTTTCAGTAAATAGGCAGATATATAATAAATACATGAATCGAATCGACGACCTCTTATAGCAGTCAAACGCACCACCACTAAGCCACATAGGACGTATAACTCGTAAGTTATTTATTAAAAGCATTATGAATACTATTATGAGTTAGTTCGACCAATTATATCCAAGTTTGCTTGATTTTTAATGGTAGATATTAGATGTATATAAGTTAGTTAAGGATCATTTAAAAAAACTCCTAACTTTCACCCTTCTCAAATTATAGTCAAATGCGAATATTTTTTTATGTTTTCTTGACTTTCTTTCTCCATATTTTTGGTTTTAATTGGTTTACGTGATTCGTTCCAGACACTGAATGGAGGTTTTTAACCGACTTCAAAAGGAGGTTCACTGATTGACTTGTATGTTTGTATGTATGTTTGAACTTTGAAAATATGCGATCACATTAGTGATGAACTACCGATCGAATATGGCGTGCCTCAGGGTAGCATTTTGGGTCCCACGTTATTTTAATCAATTTTAACAAATAAATGACCTCAAAATTCTAAATGCAAAAATTGTGCAATACGCGGGCATAGGCTATATATACAAAATAATAATAATTTTAAATGTAGTTTTATAATATTTAAAAATATAATTATAGTGCTCCACCAGGTATCAGGACCAAATTAAGTCATCGATATTTAGGGCACCGGAGAGGAACTTCATCTCAATGCCTAGCAGAATTTATTATTATTATGTTCCCAGATTTAAACTTACAATAAAATGATAATATGATCAACTTACTTACCTATTTTCAGGGAAACAAACAATTAATTAAATAAAACTGAAAATACTTAACACAGAAAAAGTAGCAAGCGTATTACTTACTTGCAAATTAACTATTTTCACACTTCATCAGGTGAATTACCCCATCAACCGTACCAACACAGACCAACTAAACCATTATCGATAGCTGTTCCTGCTTATAACCAACATTTTTTTCTCCAATCACAACCTTGACATTGATATCACCAGCCTCTTAAGACCTTCAACCACCAACACTTACAACTAAATAACAGCTCTACAAAAACTGGATAAACAATCATAAATAAAGCACTTAGACCTCGCAAATGTATAGTATTTATAAATAACTGGAGATCAAAGTATAATGGACAGTAATTTTAACGACCATTTTATCTGTATCCGCGTATAGTATAGACGTATCTAACTGTTATAGGTCAAGTTATATTGGTTGTTCATACACATAGCTCCACGTTTTTGATTTAAAATTGTTTACGAGATATATAGGAACTAATTTCTTAGCACAAAGCTCTTTGGTAATTGACAGGAAAATGTGTGAACACGTATATAATATTTAAATGGGTACTTATTTTTCAAGACATTTAATAATATCATATCTATATAGTACCTACTTATATTAATTTTTGGGGTTTATAAGACCCCACCAAGGGCACTACTGAGCTCAATCCATTCTACTATGAAATTGAATTTCAACCTTCAAAAGCGACATACTCTGTAGTAGATATATAAATTATGTATAATATAAGTAAACTTTCAACCCTCCACTTCATCCTTAGGGTTGCAATATAAAAATAGACAATAATTTTTACATTTATATCCAACCAGAAGTATGTACCTAATAATGATGAACTTCCATGCTACCAGTTAACCATAGATGTGGAATACTTTCGCACTACAGTGCTTCGCGGTGGAAAACATTCGAAATTATGGGTATCGATGTGGCGCACTTTCGCACTGCCGTGAGTCGCGTTTCGGTACTCTAGGACTACAGTTCATCGCTATTTTGAAATTCGAAATTCAGTAAAACAATCATTATTTTACCTCTATAGGGGTGAAATGTCAAAAATTCGTTCCTTAGTGGATTTACAACATAACAGTCATAAACTGTTAAAATTTAAAATTAAAAACCACAGCAAACAACTCGAAAAAAAATATTATCGGAATTATCGAAGCGTTCATGTCATACATTACTTACCTACGAATAGAAATAGGTTCACTAAGCGATTTAGCGAATAGAATGCCACTTTGTCTACAGTATAATTTGCTAAAGGAGACACTCGGAACAATTTAGAGTACTTAGAAAGGTTTTTTATTCCACTTAAATAGGTGGCAGACAAGCACACGGGCCACCTGATAAGAAGCGGTCACCGCGGCCTATGGACTTGTTCAACATGAGGGACTTCACACTCGCGCTGCCGACCCTGTAAAAACCTTCTTGAAGAACGCCATATTGTAGACGCTAGGGAAAACTACAGTAGGTAACTTAATATATTTATATGAATATTAACTTTTGTTAACCTCCCTCCCCTCCAAGTTTAAACCTCCAATCACACCCCACACTCCCTGATTACACCTATGTTTGACAAGCCCCAAAAAAATAGCCATAGCTCACTGTACCCTTCCTCCCCCCACCCCACCCTAGCCTCCCGTCCCCTTCCTAACCCTCTTTCTTTCCCTTTAGGGTAGGCAGCGCGTGTGACACCCTTAGTATTGCACACGTCTATAGGTGACCGCTTCCCATCGGGTGGGCCGTGTGCTTGTCTGCCACGTACATACTATAAAAAATGATGATTGGTTGACCAGTAGACGCGTGAAAGCGTGACAAACCAACTCACTTTCACGTTTATAATATTAGTTAGAATTTAATAAATATTATCTTCATTTTTACTGTTTTTGTTCATATTGCGTAGTAGGTAAACTAGCCACTCAATACTTTTGACATTATACCTATAAAATCTACGGAAAGAACTCGTCGAATATGAGACTGTGTCACAAAATGACGGCAGATAATCATGTGTGAGTGTTACCTGAATGTGATTCCTGAATAGGGACCAAACTTGTGTTAAAAAAAACAAAAAGTCTCTACGGTTTTTATAATATTTCACTACACAAAACAAGCTGTATACTGACGATGGTAGCTGAATGGATAAGGACGCGACCTCTACTCAGAGGTATCGAGTTCAAATCCGGCTGAACAGTAGGTACCAATGCGAATTTCACTTTGTGGAATTTATATTTGTGCTAATCACATGATTTACTATTTGCAGACGGTGAAGGAGAAACATCGTTAAGAAACCCACATGTCCTATTAGAATTTTTAAGGACATGTCCGATCTACAAACCCGCATTAGGCCAGCGTGTGTGGATTAAGGTCTAAACACTCTCAGCTCTCTCGTTAGAGGAGAGGAGACCCGTGCCCAGCAGTGGGACATAAATGGGTTGCTATTATAGGTATACTGACTGAATCGAATTATGTTTGCCGAGTAGTGGCTGACTAGTGTGTGCTGCCGACTTGTACAGTACATACGTATACGCAAGTGTCTCAGACTAGAAGAATTATTCTTGTAGTCTGAGGCAAGTGGTTCGACTTTAGTGTTGTCAGTTGTATTATTCACTGCATTCTTTCCATAAATTTTATAGGTACATGACTAAAAAAATATTGAAAGGAAGGCTTTTAGTGCGTTTGTGAGTCACGACCCGGTAACACTTAATTTTTTTTTATAAAGTAAAACCAATCTAACAGAAGTTTGGTCCCTTTTTATTTTACTAACAAACTCATGGCCACACGCATTATATGTGTCCAAAATAACCCCTAGCCATGCCACTGACGTAGGTTAAAAAAACAGCCCGCTGAGTTTCTTGCTGGAGTCTTCTCATGTCTGGGCCGCGTCTTGAACCGATGGTCCATTTGCTTCTAGTTTTAAATATTTATAATTTTGACGTTTTGTAAGTGCCGTTTAAAGTGGTCTATACAGAATAAATGATTTTTCACTTTGACTTTGGTTTTGACTTTGACTTTGACTTTGACTTTGACTTTGACTTTGACTTTGACTTTGACTTTGACTTTGACTTTGACTTTGAATTTGACTTTGACTGACTTTGATTTGTATTATGAGGCCTCTTTGGCGTAGGCAACTCAGGGGGCACGGGTTCGATTCCCGCTTAGTGGAAATATTTGTATGCATGTGTATGTCTATGTGCATTGCTAGGTGTTATGGTGTATAGGTGTTTGTATTTGAAATATGTATGTATGTAAAAAAGTATATAAGTATGCATAGTTTAACTAACTAGCTTGTTTTATGGGTTCTAGAATGCGGATAAATATACTTATATACTTTTTTTAGAATGTCTAAGAATATTTATTTATTTATGTGCGTCCGTTGAATAATCTTCGTAGTCACTGGATTTATACTGTTATTGAATTAAAAATTAATTGAAGACTAGCGACCCGGGACCCGGCTTCGCTCGGGTGTAAATTCCAGTTTTGCTATAAAATATAGCCTATGACACTCACGAATGACGTGGCTTTCTATGGTGAAAGAATTTTTAAAATCGGTTCACTAGATCCCGAGATTATCCCTTATAACAAACACTTTCTAACTTTACCTATTTTTTTTTCAAATTATTGTATGTTGGTATGTTTATTCGCGATCGATGCCAAAACTACTCTACGGATTACAACGCAGGTTTTTCTATTAGAAAGGTCTTGGTTAGGTTTAAAATCTGCCATAAGTTTGATTGCATTCGGTTTAGTAGTACCGGAGATATATGGCCAAAAAAAGGTAACCGACCGCTGTACTAACATCGCCCCAAGCTGTGAGGGACTGGTCACGGGTTCAAGTGCCGTCCTGGATGATCACTTTTTCCGATCTCAATTATTAAATATTAACTTTTGTTAATTTAATATATAAATATTCAATGACATTCTACACATCGCTCCCTAGACCCAAAGTAAGCTTAGTTTAACTAGCTTGTGTTATACTTATGGGTTCTAGAATGCTGATAAACAGACTTATATACATTTTTTTGTAAATACATACATAATTGTCCCATGGTGACACCCAGACCAATGCAAATAGACACATTCATACATACAAATATTTGCACTGAGCGGGAATCGAACCCATGCCCCCTGCGTAGCAGTTGCAAGCACCACCGCTACGCCACAGAGGCCGATTTACTGGTACGAATTTACTGGTAGGTACTTAAAGTAAATATTATTCATGCTAAGTAAGTAATGTTATAAGATATAAGTAATACTTAGATAAGTATTGGTTGTTCTCAACTGGCTCACGATGAGTATTTACATAGGCTCAAGTACACTCCCAAGTAAAACGTACCAAGTACAAAGAAACGATGGTAGCCGAACGGATAAGGACGGGGCCTCTCATCAGAGGTATCGAGTTCGAATCCGGCCGGACAATACCAATGTGAATTTCACTTTGTAAAAATTTATATGGGCTAATCACATGATTTACCATCTGCTGACGGTGAAGGAAAAACATCGTGAGGAATTCCAAACCCTCTCAGCTCTCTCGTTAGAGGAGAGGAGACCCGTGCTCAGCAGTGGGACATAAATTGGTTGCTATTAATTAACACTACCATAGTACTTAACTGAGATTTTTATGAACAACTCACTCAGGGGACCGTTTCAGTAAAAAAATACGTTTTTTTTTTTATATTCAGTCCGCCGGATTGACTGCACCCCGCCCTATGGTAAGCTGAGATGCAGCCCTTAACCAGTGCACCCTGCCATTCACAGGGGAGTGGTAACCGTGGGGGTTTCTGTACGAAACAGGCTTCAATCCACCAGAGCTAATAGTGTGGTGGGTATATCGAACTTGAACCGAATAAAACCTCACGGTATCTCCGCATCAAAGCCCTAGAGGGAAAATTCCAGAGATTCATACCGGCTCCGGTCGCCGGCGTTAACGATCCAACGCATTGTTGGGATCTAATTCCCCCCTACGCTAAAGATAGGCAAACGCAGAACCATGACTTGTCGCCACCCTAGGCTTGCTTGTGTGCTAAGGTGCCTGTGGCTACTACGGTAACTTATCCCTGCCTATACAGTTATGAACTGTATGGCATGGCTGCATGTGCGAAATACCTCAAACGGTGCTAATCTAAATAATATTATACTCTAACGGCTTTTACAATATCGGCCAAAATATTCCTTGCACAGTAAATTTCTAAAAACAGATTTGTTTTGCACAATAAATTCTGTATAATTTTGGCTTTATAACTTTTAGCAACAGAATAAAAAAAAATAAAAAAAGATAAATAAATCTTTCTTCTAGTAGGTCCTGGAAAAAAAGTTGTGACAAGAATATTTAAGAAAATTTGTAAGTACATAATATTCAAATTTATTAGGTGGGAAATTGATAATTCCCGTGGAGACAGTTTTCTCGTGCAAATGCATTCATAGCTGTTCAGCGCGGAAATGCTGCCTGCATCCTAAGCATCCTAGTTCTTTAAACTACTTTTTTTTACATATTTGATTAGTTTAATTAACTTAGATACCTATATAATTTATTGTGCAATGTATTTTTATAATAAATATATTCAAAACCAAACTTACACAAATCCCATCCACATGTTTAATCACAAATCACAATAAGTCATTTCAAATAATAAAACTTCGATTAAAATTCCGTAGTATCATTTATAGTAATAAAATAAAAACGAAGCAATACGGAAGTATATAACAATTATTATTTTCCAATCACGACTTTTAATTCCCGGCAAAATAGTGTGGGGAAAGTGACGACGCGTCGATTTCGCCGTAGCCTTGCCATCGACTGGCTATAACGAATATTATTACGAAACCCCTCTTTCTTCTAGTGATGTTGCGTTATTGAGTAACTAGGTATTTACTTTACTTTAAATAACTTAGTGGTGAAGAAGAGCTGGCGAACGAAACAGGGTTACTAAAAATCATTTAAGGGTTTCTGATGACAATGTATTGTGTGGAGTGATTTTAGAGCGTTTGACGGGTACAAAAAGTACTTGCGATATTTTTTGTATGCATGAATCGGTTTGTGAATATTTTTGCGAAACTTTTCGTTTTCCCGGGTTCGAAACCTGGCCAATACACAATGGAACCCACTCCTAACACAAGCAAATTTGCTAAGCTGGAGAGGTTAAATACTAGTAATTTCATTACCAGTACGATTTTATAAAGAAAGCGTTCTATGTAAAATGTACAATACATTTATTTACAACATTGCTATTTTCTTCACAGGCTTACCTAATAATAATAATGTGGCAATGCATACAGTGAATTTTTTTATGAATTGTAAACACATTTTTCAGCTCCTGTCCATATTTTTCATTCATTTACAGAATATCGATAGTCGATAATTATTTCGCGACGTGTCACATCACTTGAGCTATCTAAATAGGCTGTGTAGTTGCTAGTGACACGTAAACTTATTGTGTAAAACGAAGGTTTCTAATTTTACATTTGTGATATCGATAATCGATAGATATTATTTAGCGATGTGTCACATCACTAGCGCTATCTAAATGGGCTGTGTAGATGCTAGTGACACGTAAACTATTGTGTAAAACTAAAGACTCATAATTTTGCACAACGAGAGGCTGACATGACATAACGACGGATAACTACTTATAAGGCACGTACTACGTGGCTTGGCAGTTAATTGCGAAAATCGCGAACGCGGTTTCGGTTTGACATACATCGCAATGTTAGCACAGTGGAATAATAATAAGTGTTGTAGAAATACAGCAATGAATGGCAAGGTGATGTTCAGTGTCGCTTGGTGCATAGAAAATGGTGTCCCATGGGTGTCCTAAATAGGTTATATTCCTCATCATTATCTTAGCGTTGTACCTGGTTGCATTTGAGACTTTTGCCTTGCAGTCCGAGGTACGCTACTTATTCCTTCGCCTCCTTTTTATTCCACTGAGGTAGCAGACAAGCACACCAGCCCATCTGATTGGCAGCGGTTACCGTGGCTTATATTATTAACTAATTTAGTGAGTAAGTTAGTAAGTTAATGACTTAGTTAATGAGTAAGTTTTTTTTATATAGGACACGTCAAAATGAACTCAACTCGCCTGATGGTAAGCTAAAGGTAAAGTCAAGACCGGGGCCACCACTACATACACTGATAGTGCTACAGTGGCGGCCCTCAGCTTGACGGCCTCATCAAATGCTTTTTCACGCGCCGCTCAAATGCCCCGGGTCTATAGGAGCAGTGGCGTAACTATACCATCTGGGGCCCGTGGCAAATTCTGTTGATGGGGCCCTATCAGTAAAAATCGTCACGTTGTACTCAGTTTAATTTAATAAACTTTGAGATTTTCAGCGTAACCAAAACCAATGTCAAAATAATTACACAAAGAATACGCAGTCAGTACCTAGAGCCCTTTTTTACCGCAAGTAAGTTAATGACTAAGTTAGTGAATAAGTTAATGAGTAAGTTAGTAACTAAGTTAGTGAGTTAGTTAGTGAGTTAAACTGAGTCCGCGGAGTTCTTTCCGCCTGCAGTCAAGACCAAGCTTTATAATTTCGTGTCACAACGAAAACTCCTAAAAAATGGAACTTGTTTGTACAATACCTTTAAGTGTTCCGTGCTAATATTGACACAACTTTATTTGCTTGCCGGTTTTAAGTACCATAGAAAGTGTTTGTCAATAGGCTAGTCAAAGTTATTTTATTTAATTAAACGTCATAGCGGTACTTTTTCTTTTTCGTGCGGCAATCGGCATGAACCCCCCCCCCCCCCCCAAGCAGTCAGCGGAAATCCGGTCTCAGGTGTTTTTTTTTTTTTTATATTCAGTCCGTCTATTGACTTAACCCCGCTGGATGGTAAGAAGCAAGAGCAAAGTCCAGAGGGTACGGGCCGCCATTCCAGACACCATTCGTCCCAAAATGGCGGACCCGGATTGTCGTCGTAGCACCGCGTGACACCCACCGATCCCACTAGTGTTGCGACCACAATCCCCCCTGCCCGGCTATGCACTTGCTGACCCCTGAACGCAATCCAACCGAGATTGGATTACCATAGAGGGTTTTTCGCAATCGTGCAAAGTGGTACTGGCCGAACTTTGTGACAAAATTTGTGCCATCAAATTTCTATCGCCAGTGGCATACCACCAGTCGTTACATATATTGCGGTAAAATACTTAATTATGGTAGGCATTATAAAATTTTGCAATTACACACCGTACGTAATCCGGTTTGTGTGTCAGCGCAGTGTAGACTGGTGTGGTCACTGCTTTTATTTTGAAAAAATATAATTTGGTTCCGTACTCGTTAATACCTCGGCATTGTCGTATCAGTCTATGCTATGCTATACTCTGGTAAATCCAAGTTTGCATGGTGCAGCAAAGAAAAGAGGCACCGAACTGCTTGGTTCTTGATGGAATTGTTTGCACTGTGTGAGGGTGATACCTCAGACTGGCACGTATATTTCTATATATAGGAGAAGAGGGTGGGATTAACTGGAAAAGCATCGGAACACTCGCCATGGTAGAGTAACAGGTGGATAAGCATCTATCTTTTAAAATTACTAGCGTCGCCCACGATTTCGCCTGGCTAAGTCCTGAGGCCAAAGTCTCGTAAAAAACATGTTCGAAATTCAGTCTCAGTCTAGTCTGGATTTGCACCATGTTGACATTCTAAATCCTAAATGATATTTTATACAAATTTGATTTTCATTCTATTCTAATCCACAGGTTGCTTGTAAGATATTGCTTTTAGCGATAAGGCCGCCATTTGTACATATTCAATGTGTTTTCCATTCATGTTATTTTGATATAATTGGTGTACAATAAAGTTTATTTCTATTCTATTCTATTCTATTCTATTCCAAAAAAGGTCCCGGGTAAAACGGGGAAAATAGGAATCAAGGGGTGAATGGGGATAAAATGGTCATTAGAATTTGTTTAATAATTTCTTTTAGAAAATTTCAAGTAGTTTTTTAACCGGATATTTTTTTTTTCATTGTGACGTAGAAGTGGTTTATAGTTTTGCATAAATGATAATAACTTCAAAAATTTAACTGGCTATTTTGTTCCTATTTACCCCGGTGTATAAGGCATTCTTTTAGTTACAAGAAGCAAAGATATGACTAAAAGTTTTTACCTGTAATTACATATTTAGAACTACATATACCTAGCTATAAACTTTTAACCAAATCTGTCGAACGAGGAAGTGATCTCAGTTGTTATTATTATCGAAATCATAATGCACCACGTTTGAAGGTTAAGTCGTTTAAAAACTAAACAACAGTTATTGTATTTTTCTGAACTATAGGTCAATCAAATTAGAATCTAGATTGTCTATGTTTTTGTACAAAAAATGTCCTGGTTGAATGTCGTGAGGGAGCTTTTTTTATACTACTTAAGTGACAGACAAGCACACAGCGGTCACCGACCCTGAAGGGGGGTAGAGTTGAGGAGTTTCTAGCCTTCCTCCACCCCGGAAGGGGCCTTGGGATGATGGGGAGAACGGTTGCGCGCTCTGGCTACCCTACTTACCGGCGGGAACACAACACGATGGTTATCATGGTTGCGGTCTTCGATAGGACGGAGGTACAACCTACTGATGCGAACAAATTAAAAGCCGGGGACTGTACAATATTATTAATAACAGATCAAGCAATCATCATTCCACACAATGCTTTCAATCCAAGGCACATAGTACGAAACGCGAGTGTATATGCCCGCGTTCCCAAGAGACCCGCAGTTCCTGCCGAAAGATGTTATGCCTATAATGTGGAATATGCAATCTGTTCCAAATCCATATTGGAGAGGTCCACCGCTATCTCCCTGTGAAAAAAAAAAACATTCAATTCAACCTATCTCTCTTTTATAACCATACTTCTAAACAACTAATATAATGGAGCTATCTATACTAATATTATAAAGAGGAAAGATTTGTACCTATTTTTGTATGTTTGTATGTTTGTAATGAATAGGCTCCGAAACTACTGGACCGATTTCAATAATTCTTTCACTTATAGAAAGCTACACTATCTGGGAGTAATATAGGCTATATATCATCACGCTACTACCAAAGGGAGCGGAGCAGTGAGCATTAATGTCAATAAATCGGGCAGATTTCCATACATCTTTACTAATAGCACGAAAAAATGTTGGAACAAAATCCGAATTCCACGCGGGCGGAGCCGCGGGCAACAGCTAGTTATTACTATACTAGTTGCCCGCGGTTACGTGTGCGCGGGCTTCTGAATCCATTCCATTTCTTTCATTCCATTGTGTTATTCCAGACTGATCTCGCCGATCTATGTCTGTATCAAACGACGCAAAGTTGCTGGTTTATCGGTGTTCTATCGGATACATTTCGGAGAATGCGCTCTGGAATTGCACAACCTGATACCCCCAAGCCCTTTCCATCAACAAACGACCAGACGAACAGCGACGCGACACCGCTTTATGTCGATATTCCACTCATACGCACGAAACGCTTTGCGGATACATTCATCATGCGTACAGCTGAGGAGTGGAATTTCCTGCCCGAGTCTGTGTTTCCGAAAAGCTATAACCTGGGAGTATTCAAGTCACGAGTGAATAGGATCTTTCTAGGCAAGCGTGATTCATCGTAGACTACATCGTCACTTACCATCAGGTGAGATAGTGGTCAAACGTAAGCCTATCCTGAATAAAAAAAAAACTCAAAAACGTCTTCATAAACTTTCAAATTTTAAAGCATTAGCTTAGGAATAGTACAAAATACTGTAAACTTCTTCGTATACTTTGACAACAATAATTTATTTTGGACATTTTTAACTCTACAATGGCGCCCAACGTGGGGCGTTATGACGTTAACAGTGTTTTGTTAATATTAAAATTTTATTAATGAATAATTAATAAAAAAAAATGTCTTTAAACCTAAACCTATTATAATAGGTATATACCTACTACTATCGGAGATTATAATATTATTATGTTACCTGACAAGTGTCAACTAGTTGGTCCGTTCGTCCGTAACACATCTGCGTTGCGTTGTCGTAACCGTTAACGAAAAGCCGATGAGGTGGGAATAGTTCTGAACACAAAGAATCCTCGTATTGATCTAAATCCATCTGAAATCAGATAAGGAAGCAGCTTAGCAACATAAAAACATAACATAACATAAACTCACGCCTATATCCCTGAAGGGGTAGGCAGAGGTGCTAACACCAACATTTCGGTGGCGATTCAAATAGGTGGCGAGCCTATTGCCATTAACCGGGCACTTAAGTATAAACCTGCGATAAATACACACATAACTTCGAAAGGCATCCAAAAAGTCATTGGTGTGTGCCATGGTGAACCTGGGACCGAACCCGAGACCTCGTCTCAGCAGTCCATTACCCAGACCACTAGGCAACCGCAGTTAAATCTGTAGGGAAGTATTAACATTCTAATTAAACTAGTTTAATGCTTACTGCTTGTAGGTGATTTTCCACTGCTCCGTTGGGACCCTGGCGACCCCAACCTGTCGCTATCAGGGTGTCATAACCAGCTTTGCCGGTGTCTAGGCACGCTGGTAAAATTGATTTGCCAAAGTTTATTCTAGAACAAAACAAATTCTTGTAGGATGAATTGAAATATAGTGCACCACGATGTTTGTTTGTTCGTCTGTCCTAGCAATTTGCTCTAGCAGACGCAGCAGGCCCAGGATGATGGTGCGTCCTGTTTCCGTGTGCCTCTCTATAGGGTAGGGGGAACTCATTCCCCCAACAACATGTTTGGGTTGCCATGTTGGCGACTAAGTTCCTTCTTTCAAGACCGGTTAGGGTCTCTGAAATATCCTTTATAGGGCGCACCAGGGCCACGAAGGCCAATGTCCAAAAGACACCATGCGGTTTTAGTCTGTTCGACTCAAATTTCATACTGTGATAATTTGTGATAATTTGTGACCGCTACTCACTCATTTTCCGTTTCTAGCAGCATAATGTCGTGGTACTTCGACGGTGGCTGGTACTCTGGGTGGACGATGATAGTTTTGATCTTATACACTCTATAGAAATCGTCAAGTTCAGTACGTTTTAGAATGCCTAGCGCAGCAAAAGTGACATTGCCCCTGAAATGAACAACGAGATGACAAAAGATAGTTTTAACGTTCCATACTAACGAAATAAATACCAATGAGGGGTTTCGATGTAAGTATTAAGAATGGTCACCGATCCGTTTTCGTTCGAAAATCCCCACGGATATCTTACCCGTGGGCCATCGGAGTGGAGGTGGAGGCCGACGTGGCACTGTAGCGGGCTGCTCGGAGGCTAATGGAGATAACTCAGCAGGTATTTTGGCTTGCATGCGCCGAAGGTCTTACCTGCCTGCCTCCATACACCCCACCCACCCCCATACACGATATATACCGCCGGTAATTCCCCGTATTTAGACGTTATCGCATTGGGTTCAACTTTCAAGATTCAGTTATATTACTTGAAGTTATAAGAAGTCGGACTCGGACCAACTACAGACAGATGGCCGTCCTGCTCTCCTGCCCTCGGAGAACCACCCGCCCCTTGCCTGATCTCCACTATGCCCTCTGCTAGTCAGAGTGACGCGTGAAGACACTCCAAGCAGCTTTCTACAGGGTGGCAAAGGGACTACGCTATACAAATCCTATAATATGGTATTACTTTCATCAATTTTTTCTTATGGAAACGACAGCGATCTTAAATCTCAAACCTGAGAGGAATGCCTGCGCAATCCTCTCGATCCATCAATTCATCCATCCACCAATCAGCAGGTATAACGAAAGTCTTGGTGGGGTCTTCTATTCTCCTCAAACGCCTCATGTTCGGCTACTCCCCCTACTTCTAATTCAACGCATCTGTGATACTTGAATTAAAGTCCTTAAACAAAGAAGCAATAACTAACCATTTTGGAGCTGCCGAGCAATGCGCGGCAGACAATATAAACCTTTCACTGATGACAGACCCTCCGCACAGCCATTCTGCAGATTCGCGCTCTGCACCGTAGCCCAGGAGCGCCTAAAATATTTGAGACAAATATTGTAAACAAATTGTGGAAAGGAACCATGGAATCCTACTTCCTACTATCCTACTAATATTACAAATTCGGCCCTAAAGGAGGAGCTAGGAGGGAAATGGGGAGAAGGAGGGGTCCAGTGAGCTCTGCTACCCTACTTACCGCTGGGAACACAACGCGATGGTTATTAGGTATGGCCGCGGTCATCTGTAGGGTACAGGTAGGTACTACCCCGGTCGGACCACTCAATTCGGAAGGGAAAGACCGTCATGTCCTACCTCCTACAGACGCGCACCATCTCAGTGACGATGTCATTATTTACCATCAGGTGAGATAGTGATCAAACGTGCACTGTTGGCTATAAAGAGCGGATCCGGGGCTCTAAGGTGGTAGCTTTGAATGCATTCGGGACTAACTAGTGGTAAGTGATGTGAGGTGATGACTTACCATGTGTGGAAACTGATCAGCTTTGGCAGGAACACCGCCATAACCGCCATATGATGCAAAGCCATAACTATCACATTCTGTACGCCAAGCAGGCGTTGAATATTTGACTAGGCTCTCCCATGATGGCACTTGTAACGACCCTCGGCAACTATACGGCAGTGTTGAAAAGTATTCCACACATTCTGAAAAGAATTAACCGTTTGTCATGACTTTTGATTGTGAATACACATACACATTATCTTTCAGGCAGTGTGCCAACTGAGGAGTTACCAAAAATATTTAAAAGCAAAATTAACTCCTGTTTGATAACCGATTGCCAAAAGAAGAAAAAATATCTTCCATGGTAATTGTTCACCAAACTCTGGTTATCAATATGGACGAAGGGGATTGGTCGACCTATTTTGTGCATAGCTCCATCTCTCTCCCTGAGTTGAAATATATCGCAATTAGAATTTCTAAGAGCGTTACGGTAAGGCCCATTTAGTGAAGGATTCTACCCACAAAGGGAAATTTTTAGGCGGCCGGCCGTGTGCTCGTTAGCGTGAATCTATTGAGGACATCTGACTGAGGACCACCGTTCTAGCAATGTTTCCTATTATTATCTATAACGATAGGTAGCCTTCATTCTGGAGACCTTCAGGGCTTCTTACCATCAGGCGCGGTAAAGTTATTCTTTTATTGGTAATATTTTTTGTTATGTTATATGGTAGGTATAGTTATTTTGGCGAGTCTTAAAATTTTGTATTTTTTTAGGGGGAGGGTTGTGATCTCTGGCTACCATACTTACCGCTGGGAACACAACACTATAGTTATTATGGCCGTGGTCTTCTGTAAGGCGGAGGTACTACCCCAGACGGACTACTCAGTTCGGACGGGAGATACCTACCACTGCGTCCTACCTCCTTAAACAAAAAATTGGACATAATGACGAATGGGATGAAATGAGTACTTACTAGTCCATGCTTTTGTGCCTTCTCCAGAATAAGTTCTTCCTCCCTCCATAATAACTTTTCCTTTCAGACTAAAACATAAAAACAATATTAGTTCGTACCCAAACCCTAATTCAGCGAAGCACTCAAACGCACCGACTTTAGCAGAGAAGTCTTGACTTGTGCGCATTTTGGTATTTAGAATTTCAGTTAGTTTTATGAGCCATTATGAGCAGTCCGAACTAAAGAGACGAGTGTCTAAAGAGGCACATCTGGCTGTACATAGAGGAGTGCTCGTTCCGACACGTATCTATCATCGTACCGCTCGCCACAGGCAGGGATTTCATCCCCACACATTGCATCCCCCTGTAGTGCGTACTGTAAGGTATGAAAGAAATTTCATTCCGCGCACGCTTAGGCTGTGGAATGATCTCCCTGAAGTGGTTTTTCCTAGCAGCTACAATATAGGGTTCTTCATGTATGTATGTATGATATTTTTCACTTTTTAGTCCCTTCTTGGTTATTGAAGTTCTATTGTCTTATAGTTTTATTTGTATGCTACAGGCTTGGTGTCGCGTTGATGATGATGAATATATTTACTCGTGGTCCTAACCTTTCTTCTTCATCAAGCTTACATTCAGTGCAGCAGACTACGACCTCACCGTTTTCTCCATACGAGCATATGACTATTGGCCAGGTTTCCTTAAAGCCAGCTTTCTCCTGAAATTGAAAAAAAAAAATACTTTTTTAAATATTCTAGCATAATTATCTTCTACAGTCCGGTCAAAAGCACTCGAAACCGGCGGGCTCGCATGAAAGGTTTAATGAAAGTAGAGGAAGCGCGTGAAGTATGTAAGGACAGAAACCGATGGCGGGCTGTCTCTGCCTACCCCAGAGGAAAAAAGGCGTGAGCATATGTGTGTATGTATCTTTTACAGTCATTATCATCCTCCAAGCCTTTTCCCAACTAAATTGGGATCAGCTATTCTGTCTAACTATGAATCTGCTGAAATTGGACGTTTTCCGTGAAGCGACATTGCATCCGCCTGCAGTGCGCACTGTAAGGTTTGAAAGGAATTTTATTCTGCACACGCTTAGGCTGTGGAATGATCTCCCTGCCGTGGTTTTCCCTAGCGACTACATTATGGGGTTCTTCAAGAAGGAATTAGAAGGTTTTGGGGGTCGGCAGCGTGAGTGTGATGCTCCTGGTGTTGCACGCACCCGTAGGCCACGGTGACCGCTTCCCATCAGGTGGGCCCTGTGCTTGTCTACAACCTAAGTGGTATAAAAAAAAAGTAAAAGCGATGGCCATTTGACCTTCAAGAACCCATTGGCGATATCGAAGTTCTGTAGTAAGACCAGTTGTCGGAATTTTTAGGGCTCCAACTAGCTGCTTACTAACTTAGCGACTGCCATAGATATTTTTATAGCAATCGAGACCGCACGTGTTCACCATGGCAACCTCCACCGTTGCAATATGATAAGAATGGGCACCCATCCTAATACGGCATGGGAGGATGAGATGATAACATAAGCATAGGTACCACACACAGATTCATCCCTGCGTGGAATACTGTTCTCATCTCTGGGATGGCTCCGCTCAATACTCAATGCTCAATTTGACGGCCTCTGTGGCGTAGCGGTAGTGCATGCGACTGCTACGCAGGGGGCGCGGGTTCGATTCCCGCTCAGTGCAAATATTTGTATGCATGAATATGTCTATTTGCATTGGTCTGGGTGTTTGTATGTATAATAAGTATATATTTACAAAAAAAAAAAGTATATAAGTATGTTTATCAGCATTCTAGAACCCATAACACAAGCTAAGTTAAGCTATGCTTACTTTGGGTCTAGGGAGCGCTGTGTAGAATGTCGTAGAATATTTATTATTATTATTAAGTATTAATACTTATTAGATGCTCTCGACAGATTGCAGCGACGTGCCATCCGTATAATTGATAGTCCCGAGGTAACCAACACTCTAGAGCCTCTCCAATTGCGTAGAGATATTGCCTCTCTAGCGGTATTTTACCGCCTCTACCACGTTGAATGTTCTGAGGAGCTATTCCAACTAATCCCACCGTCTCTCTTCCGATCCAGAACAACACGTGCGGGGCTGAGGTGCCACCCGCACACAGTCGAGACCGTACCCTCTGGACTTTACCCATGCTTCTTACCATCCAGCGGGTTAAGTCAATTGACGAACTGACTATAAAAAAAAAGAAAAAAAAAACCAACGTTTTCCTGGGGAATTCCTTTCTTTTTTTATACTACTTACTTAGGAAGCGGTCACCGTAGCCTATTAATAATAATAATAATAATAATACTTGGCAACACTAAAGTCAAGCAGACGGTTCTATTTTTGTAATAATATTTTAAATTAATAAATCATATAAAACCATAACCTGCAGATATACATGTTTATAAATAAATACAACAAACAAAAAGTATTTGAATGCACTATAATAATACACCAATCTATACATATAATAAAATGATAGGAAAGTCAAAACTGTACATTGAATATTTTTTTAAAAGAATACTTGGGGTGTGATCTACAATCGATACCGAAGCCAAAAATATAGTCTTTAGAATTTTTGTCTGTTTGTCTGTTTGTCTGTATGTATGTCCGGGATAAACTCAAAAAGTACTGCACGGATTTACTTCAAATTTGGCAAGAATATTATCAGGAAGTCGGGTCAACACATAGGCTACTTATTATCACGCTCTCACCTACGGGGAACGAGCAGTGAACGTTTATATCTTCAACGCATTCTGTAACAACGTGTAATCTAAACACGCATATTTGAATGGTGTTATTATGTTAAACATGCTATAAGCTAGCTTTACACTATAAGTAACTTGACCGATAAATTATACAATAAAAAACAAACTTAATTTTGCGGTTCAATCCGTAGACCCGATTACTGCACCAACCGCAAATAATAAGTTTGTCGTAGGTTACGTCAATAAAACTGTAGAGAGGTAAATTCTGTACATTGAAATATTTACAAAATAACTATTCGGGGATGATTGGTGATCAATACCAATGGTAAAAATGCAATCATTAATTTTTTAGTCTTTCTGTCTGTCTGTCTATCTGTGAACGCATGGGTAAAAAACTACTGAAGGGATTTTGATCAAACTTGGTACGATTTATTATAGTTCATACTTCTGAACAACATAATAATATCAACCCATTTATGTCCCACTGCTGGGCACAGGTCTCCTCTCCTATAACGACAGAGCTAAGAGGGTTTAGACCTTAATCCACACACGCTGGCCTAATGGGGTTTGGTGGATCGAACATGTCCTTAGAATTTCTTCTAGGACATGTGGGTTTCCTCACAATGTTTTTCCTTCACCGCCAGCAGATGGTAAATCATGTGATTGGCCCATATAAATTCCACAAAGTGAAATTCACATTGGTACTATCCGGCCGGATTCGAACTCGATACCTCTGAGCAGAGGCCGCGCCCTTATCCATTCCGCTACCTTCACTTACAGGACAACATATAGGCTACTTTTTATACAAAGCCGGGGTGCGAGGGAAATGCTCTAATAGGCCCCCTAACGGAAATTCTCATGGATACCCACCCCGCGGCTAGCGGGGCAGGTTGTGTCGGACTTTTAACGACTAAAACCGCACGCCATCTAGGGTCTTCTGACGTCAGGGTTTAAGATGGCCCATAGAGCATTCCCTCGCACCCCGACTTGACCTGGGCCATCTCCGGATTCGAGATGGCCCGGCCGGCTTTCTGAGCATCACTTGCTCGCAGAAGGAGGCGGCGGCGGCCGACCACGCGTCCGCACTTTGCACCATCGCTGCGATCAACACCGGCAGTGTGGGGACTGCCACCTCGAGGGCTGCCAGGAGGGCCTGTCTCGGCACCTCCCACGCCGGACACTTGACCAGCGTATGCAGCCCTGAGCGTCGGCTCCGTCCGAATCAGACACAAGTGATCCCCGAAGCACTTACCAGAGATCACCTGCGTCAGCCGGTACGAGGGGCCCCCGTGAGGCCTCCATGACGGGTCTTACCGCCGCTATAACGGCGTACCCCGCGCTTGGTTTTTTTTTATAGTCGATAGGCTCGCGTTTGCCCAAGTCGGTACTTCCACTCCACCACGGTATCCTGGCGAAGCTGGACGTGGACGGCCTCGATTACTCGAAGCTCCGGGTCCAGTCCCGGCTCCCGCGCCTCCTTTCACCACCATTATAGGCATAACGCGCTGCGGCGCTCCCAATGTATGTACATACACCTGTTAAGGCTATTCAGGGCCTCCGCCCAGATTGGGCACGCCGCCGTAAAGGGCCATGGACAGCACGATCCCCGCGTAGAGCCTCCTGCGGGAGTCATACGGCCCCCTTACACCCTGGCTTCAGAAGACCCTAGACGGCGTGCGGTTTTAGTCAGTAAGAGTCCGACATAACCTGCCCCGCTGGCCGCAGGGTAGGTATCCATAAGGATTTCCGCACGGAAAAAAGGCTATTTTTTTATATAAGCTGATACCCGCGACTCCGCCCGCGCGTCAATGTTTAAGGTAGGTCATCATTTTTTGGTTATATCTCCAGTTCTACTTAGCCAATTACAACCAAATATAAGGTAAATTTTAAGTCTAAGCAAGAACTTTCTAATAAAAAAAACCTCATCAAAATACATTTAGTAGTTTTTACGTCCATCGCGATTATCGGCTTTTGATGGGGTCTTTTTATTAGGAAGGTATTGGTTAGACGAGTGGAGTGAAGAGTAGAGTGGAGAATGGAGAGTGGAGGAGTGAGTGGCATGGAGAGTTGTTTTATTAAAATAGACGCTCTATTCCACTTGAATCCATTAAACAAATCCATCGATGGATTAGTTTCCACTTTTTTTTCCACTTTGATCCATCGATGGATTAGTGGAATTGATTTGGTGGCGATACCGACCTCCACGCGGGCGAAGCCGCGGGCGGAAGCTAGTAAATATAATAAAAATCATAATCATAACCATTAAGCAAAATAGTGAAGATGACAGATAGTTGTCAAAACAATTCCCAAGAAAAATACGATCAAATATACCGTGAAAAATGCTGACAAGAGCCAAGACCAGAAAAAATGCACATAGAACATCCCCGGACTCGTCGCACAGCTCCGTCCCACAACAAAGCTGCCTTGCTGAGACAGTGGAGACGTCGAGCTCCAGCAGTAGCGACGAGTATTTCTCCCCGCCGACGTCGCCAACACCTGTACGTCGGCCGGGGAGAGGCCGGCCACCGGGCTGCTTAGGACCCCGATGCCCACCGGCGTCGAATAGGGCCCCCGCTGCCGGTGGTAATGTGCGCCGCATAAAATGGACTTCATCTATTAATGAAAACGTTATGCGGGCATATTATACGGCTACAGAGCTGGGAACTAACCTCACTGCGTACCGTAGTCGTCTACTGTCTTTGTTTCAGGAACTTGAGCCGGCCCTCAATGTATCAGCACAACGACTATCGGACCAGGTGCGGGCTATCCAACGTTGTAACATGTTGGATAGTACCGTACTTGAGAGGCTATACTCTGACGTACGGAATAGTCTGGCTATTCCCACTTCATCACCACTTACGGAAGAAACCAATACAATTGTGAGCTCAAACCAACTTGTTCGCACTGATGAGGTGGAGGAAAGTGAGACTATAACCGTAAGTACCCAGTATAATGATCTATTAAGGAGCACTTTGGAAGATGCGATACTGGAATACCGAAACATGACGCCAAGCAGTAGACCTCGCTTGCCCCATTTGCCCATGAATAAAAAGAACGTAGCGTTGGTGAGTGCTCTGGATTCGCTATTATCTATGTATTTGGATAATAGCGAAGACCTCAGTGATACACACTCGATCTTGTACTGTGCGGCCGTAACAGCATGTCGAGTAGCTGGAGTTGAATTTATATTAAATAAAACCACTACTCGACCTAAGCCTGCTGTTCCCGCCTGGCAGTACAGGATAGAACGTCGTATTGCTGAGGCCAGGGCACTCATTGGCAAGCTAACCTGCTTCAGATCGGGCAATACACGCCCGAGGGTGATGCGCTTTGTGACACGGGCGTTTCTGGGGACTAACGTTAGTCCTCAACAATACGTGTCATGTGTCACAGAGCGCATTGACTTTCTGAAGCAGAAAATTTATGCATGGGCAAATCGGATACGACGCTACAAAAAGCGTGTAGATAGGTATAATCAGAATCGCACCTTCCAAAAGGACGAGAGGTGGGTTTATAGAAGGTGGGAACAACCCGAGTTAGGTGTGTGTGACGGTACTCGTCCGGATGCCGGTGTTACGAATACATTCTGGCGTAGCATCTGGTCTAGGCCTGTCATACACACTGAAGGTGATTGGATGGGAGAGGTTGAACGAGCGTGTGAGAATATACAGGTTATGGAGCCAATTGTTATTGATGCCGAAGATGTTGCAAGTGCTGTCCGGTCGTTGCCGAACTGGAAGTCGGCGGGACCGGATGGACTGCACAACTTTTGGCTAAAGTGGCTCCGTAGCTCACACGCTCGTTTGGCAACTCAGTTCCAGTCATCTGTAAGCTCGGGTGTGCTACCCCACTTTCTAACTACAGGAATAACCCACTTACTCTTTAAGTCTGGTAGTGCTATGGACCCCAAAAATTATAGACCGATAACATGTTTACCCACGGTCTATAAACTTCTAACCTCCATTCTGAGAGTCAAAATTAATACACATCTAGAAAAAAATTCGATTATATCTATTTCTCAGAATGGATGTAGAAACGGGGCTCGTGGCACTAAAGAGCTCCTTGTAGTTGACATGGCCATTAGCCAACAGGTGCGTCGTAAACGTAAAAATCTGGCAACATGCTGGATAGATTATAAGAAGGCCTACGACTCTGTGCCACATACTTGGCTTCTGAGGGTGTTAGAGTTGTACAAAATTGATGCAACTCTAACGACCTTTTTGAGGTCATGTATGGGGCAATGGAAGACGGTCCTCCGCTATCCAGGGTGTTGCCAGACAAACGACGAACCCATACAAATTGAGAGGGGTATATTCCAGGGAGACAGTCTGAGTCCTCTGTGGTTCTGCCTAGCACTGAACCCTTTAAGTACGATACTAGAGAATTCAGGGCTGGGCTATCGGTTGCAGAGAGAGGCTCGAGTTATATCTCACCTCCTCTACATGGATGACCTGAAACTATTTGCTTCAAACAATTCACAATTGATAGCGCTTCTAAAGATGACTGAAAACTTTAGTAGCTCTATCAATATGGAATTTGGGTTGGACAAGTGTGCGGTCATGCATGTAGAAAGGGGTGGGATAGTGGAATCCGAGGGATTAATACTTTCGGATTCTATTAAGCTCAAATCTATCTCTGCAACCGAAACCTACAAATATTTGGGTATGTCGCAAGCGTTAGGAATATCTGATTCTGACATGAAACAGGCACTGCAGGAGCGCTTCTTTGGCCGCCTGAAAAAAGTCTTGAAAAGCTTCCTATCAGGTGGTAACAAGGTGCGCGCCTGCAATGGTTGGGTCATGCCAGTCCTAATGTACTCTTTCGGCATACTCAAATGGACTCAGACTGAATTAGATACCCTGGATAGAAGAGTCCGTACACTGCTGACCGCATTTCGGATGCATCACCCGCGATCATCTGTAATGAGGTTGTATATCCCGCGGAAGTTGGGTGGTCGTGGCTTTCTAAATGCCAAGACACTTCACAACCGCGAGATATACAACCTTAGAGAATACTTTTTACACAAAAATACAGATATGCACCGTGATGTGGTCGCAGTGGACAATGGCTTAACCCCTCTTGCGTTGGCTAAAGAGAACTGGCGCAAACCTGTAGTACTTAGTACTGCTGATCGCAGGGAGGTATGGATGGGCAAAGAGCTACATGGACGCTTTTATCGGGCCTTAAACGGGCCCGATATAGACTTAAAGGCGTCTGTATCTTGGCTACGGTTTGGTAATCTCTTCGGAGAAACCGAAGGTTTTGTCTTTGCAATTATGGATGAAGTTGTCATGACGAACAACTACAAGAAGTACATTCTGAAAGATGGTACGGTTGACATATGTCGGGCATGCCACCGTCCCGGGGAATCTATCAGACACATTATTTCAGGTTGTTCTCGTCTTGCCAACGGCGAATATTTGCACAGACACAATCAAGTGGCCAAGATTGTACATCAGCAACTTGCCCTTAAATACAATCTTGTATCTGCAGAGGTGCCATACTACAAGTATGCGCCCGACCCAGTTCTCGAAAATGGTCGTGTCACATTATACTGGGATCGATCTGTTATCACTGATAGGACTATTGTCGCCAATAAGCCTGACATAGTGGTAATAGATCGATTAGAGAGGCTTGCAATGATTGTCGACATCACCATCCCTCATGACGAGAACCTCATAAAAGCTGAAAAAGATAAACAAATTAAGTATTTGGATTTAGCTCATGAGGTTGTTGACATGTGGGATGTGGATTCGGCGATCATTGTCCCGATAGTTATATCAGTCCACGGACTGATTGCCAAGAGCCTCGACCAACACCTAAAGAGGCTCACGTTGGGTGGCTGGGTTAAGGGACTGATGCAGAAGGCAGTACTCCTCGACACGGCACGTATTGTGAGAAGGTTCCTTTCTCTGGAGTCCTAACCACCGGTAGCTTGGTCCCTGTACCCGATGCCGGTGGGGTACTATTTTTTATATTTTTAAATGTATTTTTTTTTATATATATTTAAAAATGTAATTTATATGTCTATATTTAAAATAAAGTGATAATAATAATAAGGTTACATAATTAAAATAAAAAGACATAAAAACAAGTTAGCACCCTGGTACCCACGATAAGATTTAACTTGTGTTGTGGGTAACCAGGCCCCAGGAGTTATTTAACAATAAAAATGCGCATACAAGCTATAAATATACATTTTACAATTTGTGTGGGTGATTAATGTGTGCAATATCAGTGGTACATAACAAAAAGTTACTAACGTTGAGATAAACTTTAGCGGCTGTGGGACATTTGAACAGGCTCACACATGTACCGAGCTTTTGAACTCCATAGGGATCGATGACGCAAGTGGCTCCTGTAACAATGATAATACTGCTTTAAGAGTTTGTGGTAAGGGGGCGTCCACAAATTACGTGAGGTGTTTTATTAAATTTTCTGACCCTCCCTCCCCCCCTGGTGAGATGTCGTGAGATTTTATTCAACCCCCTCCCCCATCCTCCAATCTCACGTGAGATTTTTCAAAATATGGGTTTCTTACGTAAACACGTTGGATTGTTATTGTAAAAAGTAAAAATAATTGCTTCGTGTTTTTATTTACGACTAGCTTCCGCCCGCGGCTTCGCCCGCGTGGAATTCGGTATTGCCACCAAGTCTATTTGAATGAAACGGCTCTCCACTTGACTTTCCACTCCGCTGTTCACTCCACTATCCACTCCAAACTCCACTCCACTGTTCACTCCACTCTCCACACAACTCTCGACCTCCACTCTACTGTCCAATCCCGTCTCCCGACTCCACCCTACATTCCACTCTCCACTTCAATCTCCACTCCACTCCACTCTCCACTCCACTTTCCACTCCACTCTCCAGACCACTCCCCACTCCACTCTCCACACTACTCCCACTCCGCTCCACTCTCCACTCCACTGGTCTCCACTCGTCTAGCCAAAACCTTTCGGATAAAAAGTACTAAACGGATTTTAGTGCGGTTTTCTTGGTTAGACCTAAAATTTGGAGATATGACCAAAAGTTTTTTTTTCCTTATTTATTGGTTTTACTTTACACCATCTTTACAGGGTTCACCTAAGGCGACGGTGTAAACATATATATCCCTTTATAACAGTACTTTTAGTTGTAATAATCGATATTTAAAAAAAAAGACTTGGTTATGTTGACCACAAATATCTATTTTTTTTGTAATCCTTGTCTGTTTGTTCGTGATGGACACAAAAACTGCTGAACAAATTTTGATGTCGCCTTTTTATTAGAAAGGTCTTGGTTTTACATAAAATCTGCCGTATGTTTGATTCCATTTGGTTAAGTAGAACCGGGGATATGACCAAAAAACGATTACCAACCAATCGACTCCCACGGGCAGAGCCGCGGGTATTAGCTTGTATAAAAAGTAGCCTGTATATTACTCCAGACTATAATCTATCTCTGTACCAAATTTCAACCCGATCTATTCAGCCGTTTTTACGTGAAAGAGTAACAAACATACATCCAGATATCCCGACTGATCAACTCCATGGGCGAAGCCGCGGGTATTAGCTTGTATAAAAATTAGCCTATAATTATGTTATTTCACACTACACTCTATCTCGGTACCAAATTTCAGCCAGATCCATTCAGCCGTTTTTACGTGAAATAGCAACAAACATAATATTTGGACATCCCGACCGATCGACTTTGCGAGCGGAGCCGCGGTATTAGGTTGTATAAAAAGTAGCCTATATGTTATTCCAGACTATAATCTATCTCTGTACCAAATTTCAACCTGATCTATTCATTGCGTGATATTTGCCGAGACCCCCCCTCTCTCCAACGTAAGATTACATGAGATTTGACTCGACCCCCTCCCCCCCTTAAGCATCTCACGTATTTTATGGACGCTCCCTAAGGCCCCAGATGGCAATCGCTTCACGAGAAATACCTATCGATGTGTTTTTCCCAAGCGATTATAATAATGGAGTCTTCAAGAAGGATATTAGAAGGTTTCTACAAGGTCGGCAGTGCAACGCCTTGACCCGTTGTTGCATAATGTCCCAGGTAAACCGTGTGTTTCTGCTACCTTTCTTGTGCAGATATCCCTATGGATACTCGTGATGGAGGGGGTGGGGGACGCCCTCCATCACTCACACATACATCCATCATACATACAACATACACATATAGATGCACACATCATCATATTCTTAAATACCGGGATTTTTTTATACTACGTGGCTTATGGACATGTGCAGCACTAAGGGTGTCACACACGCTCTGCCTACCCTGAAGGAAAGGGGGAGGGCTAGGAAGGGGTGGGGAGGTTAGGAAGGGATGTAAAGATACTCCCGTCTTGGCCGGTATTGGCTGCAGGCCGTAACGTCTCCCCTCCGTGTCCCAGGGTGAACTGCGTGGAGGAGCCCAGACCACGCACCCCTGCTTCTTAATTCTTTACCCACAGAAAACAATTAATAAACATTAAAAAAAATTAACTTCATGCACCTACAAAGGCGAGCTTAACTCAGTATTGAGTTTTCTCCTAGCAAACCCTTGGGGTACATAAAGGACACAACAGGCTGCTTATCTGCCAACCCGTTCCCTCCAGGGTCGGCAGCGCGAGTGTAACCCCCTAGTGCTGCACACGTCCATAGGCCACGGTGACCGCTTTCCATCAGGTGGGCCGTGTGCTTGTCTGCCATAAAGTAGTATAAAAAACACCACATCCGAGTTGGGAAAAAATCATACATACCTTCTTTGAGATCAGCAGAATACAAAGTTAGGTTGGGCAGAATCGCATCAACTTTGAATCCACAATAAATTACACAAAAGATTATCAAATATTTAACAGTCGCCATCTTAAAACACAATCGCACATCACTATAAACTCACAAGAATGATTAATAAACTTATTTGAAACTGGTTTTCTACGATTATATCGTCATAGATTTTTTATATACAAATGACGTTTGTGAGTAAATATTATGTGTACCGGTTTGTATACATAATTATACCTATCGTATTTCATAATCTCTAAGTCATTTAGGTACGTTTTAGGGTTCCGTACCTCAAAAAGAAACACGTGTTTCCTTCTTGCCGCACCATAAAAACTTGGAATTCTTTACCAGCGCATGTGTTTCCTTCCTCCTATAGTCCCGGGGCCTTTAAGCAGGGCGTGAAAAAGCATTTGATGAGGCCATCAAGCTGAGGGCCGCCACTCACTACCGGTGTATGTGGTGGTGACCCCAGTCCTGATACTTTGCCTTTAGCTTACCATCAGGCGAGGTAAATTCATTTGACGTGTCCTATATAAAAAAAAATCTTCCTACAATCCCGGGTTCTTTAAGCGGGGCGTAAAGGTATCTGTCTGGACCGAACCGGGACCACCGTTTTGGGACGAATGGTGTCTAAAATGGCGGCCCGTACCCTCTGGACTTTACCCTAGCTTCTTACCATCCAGCAGGATAAAGTCAATTGACAGATAGAATATAAAAAAAAAACATAACGCAGCTGACAGCACAGACTCCCTCCAGCGAACTCTGGCGGCTCTGGCTACCCTACTTACCGCCCGGGAACACAATATGATGGTTATTGCCGTGGTCTTCTGTAAGGAGGTACTACCCCAGTCGGACTGCTCAATTTGGACGGGAGATACCGTCGTGTCCTACATCCAAAAAAAGTTATACCTAACTTAAGTTTGTACCTAATAAGGGACAAACTTATTGTCACGTGAGTTCGCCAAACAATAAGTTTGTCCCTTAAGTCCTTGGGAACCGTCAGAGTGCGAGTCGGTTCGCACTTTACCCGGTTCTTTTATTATACTTTGTGAATATTAACTATATTGTTGGAAGTTTATGCAAATATCACATTTTAAAATTAAACTATTTTTAACGGATTAGATAACAATTCATGTGATATTATCGTATTATATAGGTAGGTTCACTAATCCTGCTGAGTTGTACCTTGTTGTGCGAATTAATGAATGAAATTAGGTATTCTGTGCCTTTTTTCCGTGCGGAAATCCTCATGGATACCCACCCCGCGGCCAGCGGGGCAGGTTATGTCGGACTCTTACCGACTATAACCGCACGCCGTCTAGGGTCTTCTAACGCCAGGGTGTAAGCTGGCCCAAAGAGCATTTCCCTCGCACTCAAAGAGCATTTCCCTACACGGTACTGTGCCTGGGGCCTTTTTTTTTTTTTTTTTTTCGTGCGGAAATCCTCATGGATACCCACCCCGCGGCCAGCGGGGCAGGTTATGTCGGACTCTTACCGACTAAAACCGCACGCCGTCTAGGGTCTTCTGACGCCAGGGTGTAAGGTGGCCCAAAGAGCATTTCCCTCGCACCCCGGCTTGACCCGGGCCATCTCCGGATTCAAGATGGCCCCCTCGGGTTTGGGAACCGAGTGGTTCCCGTCATACCCCCGGAATAGGGGGGGGGCGCGCTTTCGCGCGCCTCCAGCGAGACCTCCGACGCCTTAGGCGTCCGCGCCCGCCGCCGTTCGGGAGAGCTCTATGCAGCCTTTCCCGAACCCTTTCCGCCGCCTCCTTCTCGAGCATCACTTGCTCGCAGAAGGAGGCGGCGGCCGACCACGCGTCCGCACTCTGCACCATCGCTGCGATCAGCACCGGCAGTGTGAGGACTCCCACCCCGAGGACTGCCAGGAGGGCCTGTCTCTCTCTCTCTGTCCTCGCCCGCATCGCAGTGATGGCACTCGGGCGTTGGCTCCTTCCGAATCAGACACAAGTGATCCCCGAAGCACCCCTTACCAGAGATCACCTGCGTCAGCCGGTACGAGAGGCCCCCGTAAGGCCTCTCCAGCCAGTCCTCCATGACGGGTCTTACCGCCGCTATAACGGCGTGCCCCGTGCCTGGGGCCTTACCATAACAATTTATAAACTTTATAAATAACTAGCTGTGTCCCGCGGCTTCGCCCGTGGCATACTTCGTCCCCGGGGCAGGATAAAAAGTATAATATGTCCATCTCCTAGTTCCAAGCTACCTCCCCATCAATTTTCAGCCAAATCGGTCCAGCCGTTCACGCGTGATGCCGTGACCAAGGGCGGCTACAATATGGGGTTCTTCAAGAAGGGCATTAGAAGGTTTTTGCAGGGTCGGCAGTGCGAGTGTGACGCCCCTGGTGTTCCACGCGTCCATAGGCCACGGTAACCGCTTTCCACCAGTGTGGGCCGTGTGCTTGTCTGCCACCTAAGTGGTATAAAAAAAAATAGGGATTCATTTTTATATATAAAGTTTCAGTTTCGGAGCAATCCAATACAAGTTTCTAAACCGAACTGCTCTGGGACGGCAGTCTTGACATTTATCGCGACGCCTTAGCTACCAAATTCGGTCGCTAACTCGCAAACATAACTATTATTAATATTTGGTAGTCTTTACTTTCCAAACTAACGATTTTTATCCGTATCTTAACGAACATCATCGCAAACTTAACGATTTATGGGTATCTCCATATTGTTGACCATCCCAAATGTACAGACTACCGTTTGGCGCAAGAATCGTTTGCAACCGATGTTTGTCGCTATCTTAGTTTGCTATTTCGGTAGCAATATCGGGACTGCGGCCCATGAACTTATTAGGTACATGCTTTAACTGAAACGCGTTTAAATAAATGGGATTTTGTCTCTCTGGTTTTTGCTGCTGCTATTCGCCTGTTACATGATCTTCGACAAGATAATAAACCAATGATCATACGAGAAATTACTGGCAAACGGTATTCTCTACCGCAGACGATAGCGAATATCGCTTACGTGTGAACCGGCCTTTAGGATATCTTAATGAAACTAAAATTTATTGACGTTCTTATGAGTTTTATTATACCACATGGGTTTCGTATCACAATTATATAAATAAATTAACTATATAAATATACCCGCGGGTTTAGACTAGATCCCGCGTGATCATTATGGCTAGTGCTACACTCGACGGATATTCCGTCGCCTTTCTTCCGTGTCGGCACGGCAATTTGCATATAAATGACGACATAACAGCAACCGATCATCCGTGTAGTGTGGCCATTACATTAGTCATTTATAAATGACAATTACTTGTACTGACGTTCCAACGCGGAAGAATAGCGGAGCGTGCAATTTTTTACCACCAGTCCTGCAGTGTCACTCCATTTTGAAGATGGTTTTACAAATACCTTTTAAACGACGTCGATGAATACCACGTCTTTAGTTCGTATTTCATGTGAGTTCGAAGTTTCGGATCTGCAAAAATCTTGACCAAACGTCAAAAAGTCCTGATGTGCACTAACAGGTCATCCAAAGGATTGAACAACCAATGACGCGAGCCCTTTGAGATCGTCATTTGTTTAATATAAGTCTATGCTTGTTTAATCGACTTTGGTAGAAATAACTTCGAGAAAGAAGTCGCCAGAAGGATCCAGTTAGGTTGGGCAGCATTTGGCAAACTACGTCGGGTTTTATCCTCACCCTTACCACAATGCCTTAAAATGAAGTTCTTCGAGCAGTGCGTCCTACCAGTCTTGATTTACGGTACCGAAACGTGGGCACTAACTGTAGGCTATTCCACAAATTTTAAGTCTATGAAGCGAGCTATGCTTGGAGTCTCAGATAAAATTCGCAATGGGGTAATCCGACAAAGAACATAGCTCGCAGAATAAACCAGCTGAAGTGGTAATAGGCTGGCCACATCTGTCGAAGGACCGATGGCCGTTGGAGGAAACGACTCCTACAAAAGTCCATTATCAAGATTTTTGTTTCTAACTATATCTAGTCTACTCTCAACCTATGGATGTATCAGCAGTCATCATTAGTCTCTCCACACGATGCTTTCAATCCAGGGCACGTAATACCGCACTCGAGTATATATGCCCGCGTTGCCAGGAATGCCACAGTCCTTGCCAAAGGATGTGATGCCTAATATATGGTGGTAGTTCTCTTGAACGCTATACTGGAGAGGTCCTCCACTATCACCCTGGAAAGCATTATTTAAAAATTAAGAATTTATTACCAGCTGTTGCCGTAATAATATAGTGCACGGCATCTAACTTGGCAAGATTGTGGAGTAGTGTGGGCCGCTCTACTCCAAACCCTTGCCAAGTTTGCTGCCGTACACTATACTTGTTTGTGGTAAAATGCGTCGCATAGAAACAAGTATAGTGTATGGCATCTAACTTGGCAAGGGGGCGTCCATAAATTACGTGAGGTGTTTTTTTAAATTTTCTGCCCCTTCCTTCCCCCCTGGTGAGATGTGAGATTTTATTCAACCCCCTCTCCCATATTCCAATCTCACGTGAGATTTTTCAAAATGTGGGTTTCTTACGTAAACGCGTTGGATTGTTATTGTAAAAAGAAAAAAATCTTAAGCATGTACTGTACAATCTGGATTAAATGGACCAAAATAGTATCTATTCTTTTTTTTTTCAATCAGAAAAAAAATTGCGTGATATTTACCGAGACCCCCCCTCTCTCCAACGTAAGATTAGATGAGATTTGACTCGACCCCCTCCCCGCCTTAAACATCTCACGTATTTTATGGACGCCCCTCAAGGTTTTGGAGTAGTGGGGTCCTCACTACTCCAAAATCTTGGCAAGTTAGATGCCGCTTTGGATGCAACCGGGATTGGGGATCTTTATCGATGATGATTACCTGGCAAGTGTCGACGACTTTGTCTTCTCTCCCGTAACACATTTGTATGGTGGCATTATAACCAGCCGTGAAGAGCCGATGCGTAGGGAACAATTCAGAGCATAGCGAGTCATTGTACTGATGTAGTCTCATCTGAAAATATATGCGTCTTATTAGGTACTTTGTGTGTAGATGGGTGGGTGCTGCATAGGATATCGTAGAATATTTATTGATTTATTAATTAATTAGCTTTCACCCGCGGCTTCGCTCGCGTGGAAGTCGATATCGCCACCAATAAACGACTCTCCTCTACTCCACTCTCTACTCCACTCTACACTCCACTCTCCACTAAAAAAGGATAAAAGTATCCTATGGTCTCCTGGTACTAAGCCACCTCCCTACCAATTTTCAGCCAAATCGTTTCAGCCGTTCTTGAGTTATGAATAGTGTAACTAACACGACTTTCTTTTATATATAGAGATTACTGAAGCTTTTTATATGTATGAGCAACAATACTATCGATAGTTTCGACAGTATTGCATTCATTCAACAGTATTGCCTCGTTCTGAGCTATCGATAGTATCGTTACTATCTAGAGTAGCGATACTATCGATAGGCCTATCAATGTTTGAGTGATTATCGAACATTCATTTTGTATGAAACTCACTGAATATGCGCCGTCAGTTCCATATTCAAACATTATATGTAGGTATTAGATCATTTATGAACAGTTCCAAGTTAAAAATGGTAAAATAAACTGATAAACCACTCACTACTTGTAGATGGTTTTCCAGAGCTCCCCTGGCGCCTTGGCGTCCCCAACCAGTTGCTGACAAAGAATAAGCATCAACTTTGCCTGTGTCTAGACATGCAGGCATAACTGTCTTACCAAAGTTTATCCTGTAAAAGTACAAAAGTTGCACTCATAAAAGTTAGGGTTGAGAGTGTATGCTACTGGGCCTCGATTCTGCTAAAGGCAAACCACTGTCATGCCACTGACACTCTTAAATTATAGACTATTTAATTGTAGACTTTACTATTTATACATTTAAAGTCTAAAATCAAATGAAAAGAATTCATAAAACTTTTTCATTCGATCTACAAAATATCATTTAATTTTAGACTTTAACCTGATAATAGTAAAGTCTATAATTAAATGGTATATTTTTGAAGTATTAGTGGCATGACAGTGGCTTGTTTTAACAGAATCAAGGCCCTGTTTATCCAAATGTTAATTAGCGGCACTCACTCATTTGCCGTTTCCAACAGCATAATATCGTGATACTTGGATGGTGGTTGGTACTCCGGATGCTGTATAATGGTCTTGATCTTATATATCCTCCAGTAGTCGTTCAAATCCGTGCGTTTCAGGATTCCCAGAGCTGCAAATGTTACGTTGCCCCTGGAATAATCAGTAATTATAAAATATAAGTATGGTCTTCGTCATCAGTTTGCAGTCTGGAGCCCAGGGTCTGCTTATAAACTGTACTGGATGATCAGATCAGTGTTAGTAAAGCAGTATATTATGTGTACAGAGTCCAAATAACACTTTGCGGCCCAATAAATGATTTTTGACTTATAAAATTACGTACAGTTTCGGTGCCGACGCACAGTGCGCAGCGGACAATATGTATCTCTCACTGATTATAGATCCACCACACAGCCACTGCGCTGACTCACGTACTGCACCAAAGCCCAGTAGTACCTGGAATATTCAGGTCAACATTACCTCAATGCATAGCAATCACTGGCGTTAATACGTCTTCAAAATTACTTGGGAATTCTTTCGGAGGTGATTTGAAATATTCAAAGGAGATGTTTCACAAATGTATGGATCTAGGGCCCGATATTTGTGTATACTACTTAGAAAAATAGCTAGGTAATGTAGTTTTCATTTTTCACTATTCAATTCTTATTATATTGCCTCATATTAAGGACGGAATGTAACTAAATAAACACTTTCTTGCAACACAACAAACATGACGAACTAAAACTAGAAAAATGTACTCATATTTTATTAATTTATGCCCTTGAATTTCGGAGGCGAATAAATATAATTGTATTTTTGCCAATAAACAATATCATTTCTCTTTTTTTCAGTATTGTGTACAATTAGGGGGCCCAAATCCGCAGTTAAGACTGGTAAAGCGGACCCCAGATTCCGAGGTGAAAGCTTTTGTTGGGGATTAACGCTAGGTTGGGGGCCCAAAATTAAACATCTCTTTTGGTATACTTGCGTATATTCGGTGACAATAAAATAATATGGTACTATGAAGCTGGTCTGACGAAGGAGTGGAAAGTTATAGGAACTTCTGAACTAAGTAGACTAGATTTAAAATCAATAGAATATTTTTTGACGTGACAACGTCTTATAAATTGGTTTGCCGGGTGACACTTTAAGAAACTGCGTTACGCTCCGCTCACGTTATGCGCTCACAATGAGAGCGAGTGAGAGGCACGCGTCCCTTCCACTCGGGCATGGTTAGCCCGCCTAAGAGCGAGAGAGACAGACATAAAAATTATTTTACCACTCAAAGTCGTTGTCACGTAAAACTTTCGCCCGTATACCGACTTTACAGGCAACCAATTTTTTTATCTTGGCAAATAGGTACTCTGATGCCACGTGATATCCAGGGTCTGAAGATTGCGACGGTAAGTGGTCATAGGAACTTCTAAATTAAACAAGATAAATCCGTTATGTTTGGTCTCATTTGATTTGTCTGGCTATGCCTTTACTGGTAAACTTGTTTCTAAAAAGTATTTTAACTTATTTTGGTTGCTATTTTTTTGTGTTAGATTCGGTCATTATATTGGTGAACTTTCAAGGGTATAAGGGCAGTGCTCGGGCACCTTCGTCACGCATCGGCTGCTCCCTACCGGTTGCGTGGGAGTTTGGCCAATGCGACGCACACGTCACACTTAGCTTGCTAAATCTACAAAAATACATGTTTGTAGGTTTGTATTTTTCATTTATTATGGGGGTATATATAATTTTCACTAATTTTAAGTTTGAAATCTGTCATCATTAAATTTTGCGGCTGACTGTACCTCAAAACTCACCATATGTGGAAACTGAGCAGGCTTGGCTTGAAATCCACCGTATCCGTACCCAATTTCATGAATTTTGTAGAAAGCTATGCATCCTTTTCTATCATCCCAATAAGGATTGTCCATTTTGATTGGTTTACGACCCATATAAGGCAGAGTAGAATAATACTCTATACATTCTGAAAAAAAGTCAAAATACATAACATGTACATATATTTTATGGTCATGACTGGAGTTTTGGCGCCAACGCTGAAAAAGACACATCGGGGCATTGTATAATTTTCTAAAATTAGTGTAATTATTGTTTGCACGCCGGTTGCGGGTACTCTTGACCTGGCCTTTCTCCAAAACGTCCTGGATCTGATTAGAATATGTACGCCTAGGTCGACTTACTATAGGCTATTTTTATTATAGAAAAATTATTAGGGTGTGTAACACCCTTAGTGTTGCACACGTTCATAGGCCACGGTGACCGCTTCCCATCAGGTGGGCCGTGTGCTTGTCTGCCACCTAAGTAGTATAAAAAAAAAAATATTAGGGTTCGGTTAAGCCGCGTGCATAGCTAGATTAGTTAGTTAACAATAAGTACTTACTCTTCCAAGCCTTGGGTCCCTTGTCGCTGTAGAGAATGCTATTTTCCATCACGACTAATCCTTTCAGCCTAAAAAAATATATTTCAACCATAATTCGATTGCTTGGGCAGATTGCTTACACAGTACGGGTGTATAAGATCGCACGAAGGTGTTTGGAGTCCATTTGGGGTCATATGGATGTTAAAACAAGCCACTCACACTTCTAAAAAATACCATTTAATTTTGTACTTTACTGTTATCAGTTTAAAGTCTAAAATTAATGTTGACTACATTGAAACGTTTAATGAATTATTTTCATTTGATTATAGACTTTAACCGTATAGCGGTAAAGTCTACAATTAAGTAGCATTTTTAGAGTACCTATCAGTGGCATGACAGTGGTTTGCCTTTAGGAGAATCGAGGCCTTAGCCTTTTTCGGATTTCAGGCGGTTCGATTACCGAGTGTTGCAAGGGAATTTTCGAAAATCTTTTAATGCAGCATATTTGTTTTTAAAATCAAAATGAAGTCTCCTGTCAGTAAAATTATCTACCTACATTATTATATACTCCGATTTTTAATTCTAGGCAAGAAAATAATGACATTTGCAGTGTTGCAGGTTTTTTGTATCAAATAAATAGTGATGTGGTTGAATCGAGTTTCCAATTATAAGTTAGTCGTGAGTCGAGATTATAATTATTTTATTAAATATATAAATAAAATTTTTATATAAACAAAAATATGTAATTTACGGTAATTAAACAGAAAATATACACAGTAAGTAATTAAATCTATATATTATATAAAATCAATTGCTGTTCGTTATTCTCGCTAAAACTAGAGAACGGCTAGACCGATTTAGCTGAAAATTGATGGGGAGGTAGCTTAGAACTAGAAGAAGGACATAGGATACTTTTTATCCTGCCACGGGGACAAAGTATGCCACGGGCGAAGCCGCGGGACACAGCTAGTATTCTATAAAAAATATTTCCGTCGTGTAATGTACTAGGCGAGCATAAACTGCAAAGAGGTTCATTCACTGATAAAAATAAAGAATGACTAAAGTATCTATACCCCGATTTTTAATTCTAGGCAAGAAAATGACGTTTGCAGTGTTGCAGGTTTTTTGTATCAAATAAATAGTGATGTGGTTGAATCGAGTTTTGCAATTATAAGTTAGTCGTGAGTCGAGATTATAATTCTTTTATTAAATATATAAATAAAATTTTATATAAATAAAAATATGTAATTTACGGTATTTAAACAGAAAACATACACAGTAAGTAATTAAATCGGTATATTAAATAAAATCAATTGCTGTTCGTTAGTCTCGCTAAAACTAGAGAACGGCTGGACCGATTTGGCTGAAAATTGATGGGGAGGTAGCTTAGAACTAGAGGAAGGACATAGGATACTTTTTATCCTGCCACAGGGACAAAGTATGCCACGGGCGAAGCCGCGGGACACAGCTAGTATTCTATAAAAAATATTTCCGTCGTGTAATGTACTAGGCGAGCATAAACTGCAAACAGGTTCATTCACTGATAAAAATAAAGAATGACTAAAGCATCTAGTCTATTGATTGCCGAACATCACTATTGTAGCGGGTCACACTTTTTTGTATCGGTGACAGTTGCAGTTGTCATTTTATTGCCTAGAATTAAAAATCGGAGTATAGTCTATTGATTGCCGAACATCACTATTGTAGCGGGTCACCCTTTTTTGTATCAGTGACAGTTGCAGTTGTCATTTTCTTGCCTAGAATTAAAAATCGGAGTATAGGTACTTTACGGATGTGGCATCGCTGTGGGACACCCTGCATATATCCGTTCTATGTAGCAACCTGACCAAGGCAAATAAAATTGTACTTGAAGTCGATTAAATATGAGAGGACAGTTGTAGCTCTGTAATCAAAAACCCTTGTAAATATTGAAATAAAAAAACACGGAGGTAGGACACGACGGTATCTCCCGTCTGAATTCGGAATTTAACTCCCATACCCATCGCCCCAATCCCCTTCGCAAACCCCCCCTAAAGTTCCCAACCCTCCCCCCTTCTAAATCCCCCCCCCCCCTAAACTCTCCACCCCACTCTAGGGAGTGTGACGTCCCTGGTGTTAACACACGTCCATAGGCCACGTTGATCGCTTCCGTTCAGGTGGGCCGTGTGCTTGTCTGCCATCTAAGTGGTATAAAAAAAATTCCTTACAATTCCTTGTTATCTAAATAACAATCGGTACAGCAGACTATAGGCTCTCCAGTCTCCTTGCGCGAGCATAAATATATAGGCGGCCATTCATGCGCAAACCCAGCTTTTGTCTGAAAGACAAAATATTTACTGTGTATGAAAAAAGAAATGTGAAGCATGACCTTTTTTTCAGTGCGGAAAACAAAGGATATGTTAAAACTAGTTTTAACTAGAGAAATCTAGTTCTAACGAAAAACGAGTTATAACTGTAACATATGTATGTACAGACAGCTAATTTACTTACAATTTTATGATAGTACAGTTGTATTTACTCACATCTATAAATGCCTGACTGGCCGAAGTACATTTAAACAAACTAATACATGTCCCAGTCATGGTTCTGTTTCTGTCCTTGGCAACGCAGGACAACCCTGGAAAAGTACGTTGATTTTTTTTTATACCACGTATGTGGCAGAAAAGCACACGGCCCACCTGATGGGAAGCGGTCACCACCCTTTCCTAACCTCGTCCTTTCCTTTCAGGGTCGGCAGCGCGAGTGTAAAGCTTCTAGTATTGCACACGTCGATAGGCCACGGTAAGGGCTTCCCATCAGGTAGGCCGTGTGCTTGTCTGCCACCTAAGTTGTATAAAAAAATCAGGAAACTCAACATAGATATTATGTATACACGTTATAATAAAAACTAAACATAGCTTGCATACGAACCTTAGAATGCGGATAAACATACATACATTTTTTTTGCAAATACATAATCATGCATACAAATAATTCGCACTGAACGGGAATCCAATCTGCGACCTCTAAAGTGGAAGTGAAACGCTCTACAGCCACGCTACAATAATCTTCTACTTGCCTGCTTAGACAGAGATGGCGGGTTCGATTCCCGCTCAGTGCAAATATTTGAATGACTAATGTATTGGTGTATATGGTGTTTTGGTGTTTATATGTGTAAAATGTATGTTATTACCAAAAAAAAATTATCGAAATATCCGCATTCTAGAACCCTTATTTTAGTTAGTTCCCTTAGTTTAGCATATCTGACAGGATTAAGAACATCCTACAATATTTAAGTTCAGACAGCAGTTGTGCCCCCCCCCCCTCCTCCCAAGATGTTATATATAAATCAAAAGGAGGACAAGTAGTAAGTGGAAATCGGACTCCATGGAGAAAACCTTAGAACAACGCCATGATAACTAGCTGATTTTAATGAAGATGAAAGCGATGACCAATGTGAATTTCACCTTATGGAATTTATATGTGCTAATCACATGATTTACCATCTGCTGACGGTGAAGGGAAAACATCGTGAGGAAAACCCACATATCCTAGAAGAAATTCTAAGGACATGTCCGATCCACCAACCCACATCAGGCCAGCGTGTGTGGATTAAGGTCTAAACCCTTTAAAGCTTTCTCGTTAGAGGAGAGGAGACCCATGCCCAGTAGGTACCTAGTGGGACTTAAGTGGGTTGCTATTATAGGTATATTGACTGAATCGAATGATGTTTGCCGCGTAGTGGCTGACTGGTGTGTGCTGCCGACTTGTACAGTACATACGTATACGCAAGTGGACCGACTATAGTGTTGTCAATTGAGACCCATGCCCAGCAGTGGGACTTAAATGGGTTGCTATTATTATGAATAAAAAAACTTACCCTCTTTCAAACCTAAGTTTGAAGAAAGTGTCTCATTATTTCCGACAGCTGTAACATAGCGCCAACAGTCGTACACAAATAACAAAATTAAATATTTATGTGTCACCATAGTTTTTAGCACAACCGGCCACAGGCCAGACACTCGCAGTATTAATCGCATAAATAAGTTGAACAACTTAGAAAACCGGTTCCATAATGTAGTCTTGACGTATCCTTCATACTTAGGTATAATTTACCTACCTACCGTTATATACCTGCAGTAGGTAGACCCGCAGTTTCACACGTAACAAACTTCAATTTCTGTAGCAGCCATTTTGCCCAAACATGCGGTAATTTATTTGTTTTACCATAATATGTAATTCATGGCAGGGTTGTTTTATAGCTAATCTCAATATATATAAATCTCGTGTCACAATGTTTGTCCTCAATGGACTCCTAAACCACTTAACCGATTATAATAAAATTCGCACACCATGTGCAGTTCGATCCAACTAGAGAGATAGGATAGTTTTTGAAACGGATTTCGACATCCACGCGGGCGGAGCCGCGGGCAAAAGCTAGTTGTTTTATAGAATTTTGTTTTACATAACTTTTTTCCCATATTTTCGTTTCATAACGTAACATAAACTCACGCCCATATCCCGAAGGGGTAGGCAGAGGTGCTAGCACCCACATTTCGCCAGTTTATGTTTAGGTCCCAATGTAATAGGTGGCGAACCTATTGCCATTAACGTTTCATAAAATATTCAATACACAGAATACTTACATTGAAGAATTCCCGTTTACGTATAATAATCATTGATTTTTGTTTCACTAAAAATGTAATCTTAGAATAATCATATCATAGAATAACAATTCAAATATTCTTTTTTTATTAGATTGTTTATCTTAATATATATAAATCTCGTGTCACAATGTTTGTCCTCAATGGACTCCTAAACCACTTAACCGATTATAATAAAATTCGCACACCATGTGCAGTTCGATCCAACTTGAGAGATAGGATAGTTTTTGAAACGGATTTCGACATCCACGCGGGCGGAGCCGCGGGCAACAGCTAGTTTAATATAAAACACTCAACAGATATAAAAACTTATTCGCGCTAAGACAATTCGACGGAGCCCGTATGTGGCAATTTGCCCGTGGTGTTAAAATTTAAATTACTGTGCCGCTCTTCTGCATAGTAGCGTGATAACTATTCATCATCTAAAGAATTTTTCAATTCGAACTAGCAGTTCTAAATATTAGCGCGTACAACCTAACAAACTAGATAGCTATGTATGTAGTATCAAGGTAAATTAGCGCGGGGAAATTTCGACGGTATATTTTAATACAGGCTAACATTTATACGAGGAAAACTGTTTTAAAAACTAATTAATATTTTTTCATTGACGTAGGTAGGTACTTACTTGTCTGTAATACAGAGTGATGCGATCAAAATCGTTGAATAAACTTAAAAAAACAACAGTTTTTAATTAATTATTCGAGGTTGAATGCTAAAAGACTTGAGTTTTTGTAGTGTTTATAAATTCATAACTATATTATACTAATGATTAATTTAACACCGCGGCAATGCTGGATTTAAACTTTCTGCCGGTTAACGAATAATATTGCCCGAGTCGAACTCGCCTGGTTCGATGTCAATTGTGAGCTCTGGCTAGCTGTTACCGGCGGGAACACAACAGGCGGGATTGTTATTATGGCCGCGGTCTTCTGTAGGGCTCAGACGGGAGATAATATCGTGTCATACTTAAAAAGAATGTTTAAAAACCCTTTTTTTTATATTCAGTCCGTCAATTGACTTAACCCCGCTGGATGGTAAGAAGCAAACATCATGTAGGGTAGCCAGAGCTCACTGTACCCCTCCTCTCCCTCCCCTTCCTAGCCTCTCCACCCCTTCCCAGCTCTCCTCCTTTCCCTTCAGGGTAGGCAGCGCGTATGTGACACCTTAGTGTTGCACACGTTCATAGGCCACGGTGACCGCTTCCCATCAGGTGGGCCGTGTGCTTGTCTGCCACATACGTAGTATATAAAAAAAAAAAACATTGTAACATCATTCCTTGTTTTGGTTGCGTAGGTTCCTGGTGTCCTATAAATACAGATACAAGCTTTTGTATCTAGTTTAGGCACCAGTCTCACAATTAAAGAAATAGCTACTGTGGCATGAAAGTGGCGTAGCGGTAGTGCATGCGACTGCTACGCAGGGGGGCGCGGGTTCGATTCCCGCTCAGTGCAAATATTTGTATGCATGAATATGTCTATTTGCATTGGTCTGGGTGTTTCTATGTATAATAAGTATGTATTTACAAAAAAAAAAAGTATATAAGTATGTTTATCAGCATTCTAGATCCCATAACACAAGCTAGTTAAACTAAGCTTACTTTGGGTCTAGGGAGCGCTGTGTAGAATGTCATAGAATATTTATTACTAAGAAAACGAAATAAGATATAATTATTGTTGTATTAATATTTGTATTTGAATTGTTTTTTTTTATAGAATTTTTTTTCTTTATAAAGCCAATCTGAAGGGGTGGTAATCATCACTCGTCTCTCCACACGATGCTTTCAATCCAGGGCACGTAATACCTCACTCGAGTGTACACGCCCGCATTATCAGGAATGCCGCAGTATTTGCCAAAAGATGTGATGCCAAATATATGAAAATAGCCAGGTCCTACCTCTCGATGGAGAGGTCCTCCGCTATCACCCTGGAAAGTGTATGAAAACCATCAGTCTAACATCGAATAATAATGATTAAGTAGTCTACCGTGAAAAGTGTTCCGATGAGCTCTTCCAATTAATCCAACCCTTTTTTATCGTGCGGAAATCCCCATGGATACCACCCCCGTCGGCCATCGGGGGTGGTTATGTCGGGATCGAACCGACTAAAACCGCACGCCACCGTCTCGGATCTTAATTACCGGGGTGTGAGGTTACCCAATAGGCATATCCCTCGCACCCCAGCTGACCCTGGGCCATCTACGATTTTAAGATATGCCCCTCGACCCCCCGAAAGGACGGGTGGGGCGAGCATCGCGCCACTTCATTTCCGTTGCCCAGGTGGAGGTTCCAGCCCGCACCCAATTAATCCCACCCTCTCCTTTCCTAAACAAAACTACACGTGCCAGGCTGAGGTACCCTCACATCTAGTCTCACTCTTAGTCCCGGGTCCTTTAAGCGGGGCGTGAAAAAGCATTTGAAGAGGCCGTCAAGCTGAGGGCCGCCAAAGTAGCACTATGGGTGTATGTATTGGTAACCTGAGACTTTACCTTTAGCTTACCATCAGGCGAGGTGAAGTCATTTTGACGTGTCCTATATAAAAAAAATAGGAACATTCAAGAACTGCCCCACACTACAGCCATACGCGTTTTGATGTCGCAATAGATGTCACAAGTCGCGTGAAGTACCTACTACGAATATTTGAATTTGCTTTCGCTAAAATTCGCTAATTCCTTGACATTCTTGTCTCCTAACCCTGAAAGGAAAACCTCCACAGAGCTTCGTCCATTGTTCCGAAGATTTTAGAAGCACCCTATGCACCTACCGTAGTCCACCTCTGAACCGTCCGACTGGGGTAGTACCTCCGCCCTACAGAAGACCGCGGCCATAATAACCTTGAGTTGTGTTCCCGCCGGTAAGTAGTAGCCAGAGCTCACTGTACCCCTCCTCCCCCCACCTCTTCCTAGCCTCCCCACCTGTTCCTAGCCCTCCCCCCTTCCCTTCAGGGTAGGCAGTGCGGGTGTGACACCCTTAGTGTTGCACACGTCAATAGCCGGATCCACACCAAATGATCCATCTTGGATCGTGTTAGACCGATCCAATTTTGGAAACGTGCGATCCTAAAGATACGCTCCAAGCGATCCAGACTGATCCGCCTATAGCACAGATAAACTTTCGGTCGCTATGGAGTCACACGTGCAGCAACGACGTCGAATTGCTGTGGCAGCAACAACCTACAACCTACTTGGATCCATAAGCATAAGCATTTAAGTATGTTCCTTGTAAAGGGATATTAGACGACTTTCAAAATTTTCCATTATGTGTGATCGCGCGCTCCACACACAAACGTCTACACCGAGCGCGCCGAGAGGCTGAGGCGCCTGTGTGCTACTCACAAAAACCGACAACTGACGGATCGCTCGCGGCAAGGAGCGAGCGCTCCTACCGCGCAGTTTGAATCGCGCGAGGCAAGTCCACATCAAACGCTCCTGTGGAGCGCGCTCCTGCCGCCCGCGATCGGAGCGCGCTGGATCGTTTGGTGTGGATCCGGCTAATAGGCACGGTGATCGCTTCCCATCAGGTGGGCCGTGTGCTTGTCTGCCACCTACGTGGTATAAAAAAAAACATGCCACATTACCTCGCAAGTGTCGATAGCTTCGTCCTTTCCGCAACACATCTGGATAGTGCTGTTGTAACCGTATACAAAGAGCCGGTGTGGAGGGAACAATTCGGAACACACATCGTCTTTATACCAATCTTGTTCCATCTGAAAATATACAATCAATCAGCTGGTTATAGATAGCAACCCATTTATCTCCCCCTGCTGGGCACGGGTCTCCTCTCCTCTAACGAGAGAGCTGAGAGGCTTTAGACTTTAATTCACACACGCTGGCCTAATACGGGTTGGTGGATCGGAAATGTCCTTAGAATCTCTTCTAGGACATGTGGATTTCCTCAAGATGTTTTTTCTTCACCGTCAGTAGATGACAATTCATGTGACTAGCACATATAAATTCCACAAAGTGAAATTCACATTGATACTGTCCGGCCGGATTCAAACTGGAAACTTCTGAGAAGAGGCCGCGTCCTTATCCATTCAGCTACCACCGCTGGATATGGGCCTCACGCCTCTACCAATATGTGCCATACATCAGTTTCCGCATCCAGTAATTATTTAAAAAGAATATAGGTAACGAAATATAAATTTCTTACAATTGCAATGCTTCGATATCGCCTAATGTCACCATTGGGTTGTGAAGGTCAGATGGCAGTCGCTTCACGGAAAATATCGAGGTCCAGCCAAATCTGCAGTTAAGACTGGTAAAGCGGACCCCAGACTCCGAGGTGAAAGCTTTAGATA